>JALAZF010000009.1:16401250-17040000 GCA_022829125.1 Lathyrus tuberosus
TCTCCAGGGGAATCAAAAGAACAATGATTGCAAGAAAAGAGTAGGGCAAGAGTTGGGTGCTAACCCAAGAGACAATGATCTTTAACCAAGAGAAATGGTGATTGATCAAAAGAGAGATTGAAAAAGATAAAAGTGATAAGGGATCAACTCAACCGGGGATGAAGGAACACTACAGTTTAAGGATAGAGGTGACTATTCTCAGCGAGAGGGCCAACACCCTTACCCAAGAAATAGTCAGAATGAGGGTAGGACAACTACCTCCTCATTCATTCTCTAGCACTCAAAGTATAGTGCGAAAATTAAAACGGACAGCGTAACAGCTCCAATTTGTACAGTACTCCTGTGTGGAGAAACATACAGCGTAACAGTTTCAATTGTACAGTGCTCGGATGCAAGGCGTAGCGCGAAACTCCAACTCCATAGGGGATCAAGAGAGAAAGCTCTAAAGGAAGCCTAAAGAGAGGAAAGGGGAAGATCAACTAATCGAAACATGGTTTCGATCAATTAATCAAAGGGAAATCCATGCCAATAATTTTCCAAAGCGGATGAAAAATTCAATAAGACAAAAGGGGGAATTATTGATCATAAAAAATTAAGCTCATCCATAAAGAATGAAACATAATGCAAAACCAGGGAAGGGAGTACAAAACAGTACCAAATGATCAACAAATATGCAACACAAAGTCATGCTATGGTGATCAAAGAGAAATGCAAGAATGATTATATTCACATGATACCAAAAGTATGAACAATTTGAATAATTGAAAGTGTGCAACAAAAGTTTATGAATAAGTTTCAAATGGAAGTTAAATGACATTTAAAACATCCATAAAATCAAGCATGACAATCAATGAATGTTAAAATGAAGAAAGCATGGCAAACAAGCATGAAAATGAAAGAAAATGGCCTTCTGGTTCAATGTTAATCGATTAGCACAATTGCATTGCAAAGTGTTAATCGATTAACACTTGAAAAAGTGCAAAAAACCACTGGTTATTTGATTAACACAATTGCACTGCAGTATGTTAATCGATTAACATTGGACAGAGAGCAGAAAATCAGTTTTGAAAAGTGCTTTTGGACAACTTTTTGATTGTGCACTCACTCCAATGCTAGGGCAAACCATTATGCACGAAAAATCAAGTTTAGAAGCAGTAAATGATTAACAATAGAATCAATTAAACAATTAAGATCATGGATCAAACAAAAGTATAATCAATTCACATGCAAAAACATCACAATTACATTGCAAACGATACGAAAACAATCGAAATGATAAAATGAAGGAGATCCACTAACCTACAAGGCTGAGATGTGCCTTGGTAAATGTTGCAATGTGATCTTGATGAAGATAACCAAACAAAACTAGAGGAATATTCAATTATAGCCGAAACGTATCGAAACCGATCAAATCGCGACAAAAACTCCAAAATGAGAATTATCACCGAAGAAACTTAAATCGATCACTTGAGATGAATCCAAAATCTACTAGAACTCTAGAAAAACCAGTATAATGGAATGGCAATGGAGGTTAAGCTCAAGAAATAATCACTTTCAATGTGAAAAGTGATTATCCTTCAAGAATTAAGAGCTTTTAGTGAGGTTTTGGGAGAGAATTGAGATGAAGATGAAAATGAAGTAGCAAAAAATCAGAGAGAGTGTGAGAGAATTGAGAGTGAAATGTGAGAAATAGGAGAGAATGGTTGTGGAGAAAATGGAGCAAAATGGTAGAGAGGTTGAAAAGTGAGTGAAGGTGTGTTTATATAGATTTTAGGTTTGGAGTGTGAGATGGTTTGGAATCTGGTTTGGACTTAGATTTGGGTTTGGAACTAGGTTAGGAGTTAGTTGGACTTGACTCACCGAGTCAAGGTGGTTAACTCGATTAGTTAGAACCAACTCGGTAGCAATCCCAAGGTGAACTTCAACATCCAAAGATCCACATTACTTGGAAAACAAGGAACATGATGCACTTGATTTGAAATGAAGTATTATAGCAAATGCACTTGGAATGAATTGAGATGTCTAGAATATTCCACATGCTGCTAGAATACTGTAGAATCCAAGACCAAAGTGTGTGCAAAGGTGCTGTCATGAAAAAGCAGCAAATTGTGCCTATTCTGCCTGTGTTAATCGATTAACACAATTGCACTGCAAATGGTTAATCGATTAACCAGGTCAAAATATGCCTAATTTTCCTAAAAAAAGGTGTTGTGGTCCCGACTTCGATTTCCCACCTCTTGTATTGACGAATAGGCGTAGAAATCCTTATTTTGTGCTTGTTTTGATGATGTGATGACCTTGTGAGGATCTGATTAACCGGGCTTGGAAAACCTAAATATCCTGCAACAGGAAACACACAAAGAAAAGTGTGAATGCTTATGCTAACGATGCGAATGCTTATGCTCATGCAAAAGGCAAAAGAGGGAGGTCAAATTTTGGGTTACGACAGCTGCCCCTATTTAATCCGCTTGGACCTGAATGTACGAATTGCGCTAGCTTTTCGATGATTCGAGGTGAAAGGGGATTAAATAAAAGAGGATCTCAAAAATTTGGTCGACGGCGACAAAAGAAGAGTGTTAAGAAAGAATAGATAAGTGTAAAGTTGGCTGAAAAATCTGTTGGGAGATAAGTCAGGCAAAAATAGAGGGAGTATGATCGATGCATATGCTATGTATGCGTTTCTACATGATGCTTGATACCATGCAATCCAAAGGTGCAAGGTAAGGCATAATGTGAAGTGGTTAGGCAGAAATCGTAGCAAAATGACTTCGACACCCTCGGTTGGGGAAAGGACCCGCAGATGAAGACAAACTCTGCTGGAGAAGAGAGTTCACACTGGATGATGATTCTGCCGGGGAAAGAAACCGAGAACACCTCAGGTTTCTAAGTCACCATGGTTGTCCCAGTTGGGGATCAAATTTGATCCTTTCTACCAAGACTGGCTCTGTGTGGGGAAAAACATCTTTCCAAATCATGTTGACTTTGCTGAGAATAACCCACTGCTGCTGGAGACAGATAGTTTCAAATTACTGGAGAGGATGTACAACCCTTGCTGGGGAAAAGAGAGCAAAGTGTCTTTGCTTGGAACACTTCGGTAACCTACCTAGAGGCATTACAAATCTGTCGAAGAAAAGATGTGTAAACAAGCTTTTCGACAAATCGTAATGGCGTTTGCTGGGAGGAATGATGACGCTGCTGAGGAACTGTTGAGGAAACAACAACTTCTTCATGGGACCATCATATCGCCGGCCAGATGTTAGGCTTACCAATGGATATTACTGATTATCCGGCAAGCATTACCAGTAACATATGCAATGCATAATGCTTTCTCGATTGATTTAGCTTTTTATTATTCTCAATGCTTTATAGCATTATGTGATTGCAAATAATTATTTATTTTGCAAACAAAATACTGGAATGAAAACAAATTGAGATAACAAAGAATGCATTTTATTGAATGTAAAATTTTGTACATAAAGTGTGTACAAGGATGCAAAATCCTTGATGAGGAATTTTGCAATAAAATTGAAAAACAAGTGCAAATGGCAAAGGGAAATCATGATTTACATTGATTACAACATTGGCCACCATCCACTGTAAGTCTAGGTTCCAATGCCTTGCACCTGTTGATGATGATTGGAATGTTCTTTTACCGTCTGAGGTCTAGCTGTGATGAAGAGAGGCTCAAGTGTTCACAGTCAATGCCTTTATCCCTAAGTTTTGCCTGGACATGTTTATATATATATATATATATATATATATATATATATATATATTTCGTCCACCGGGATACGCATTTTTGCCTAAGTCGCCCTTTCGGGTTTTCAACTTAGCGGGCTATTATTGTTTTTTTCTACTGTCCCTAACTTTTGCATGGACATCTCTTTTTTTTGGTCCATCGGGACGTCCATTTTTGCCTAGATTGTCCTTGCGGATGTCAATCTAGCGGACTCTTATCCATTTTTTTCAGGCATAATATTTTTTGACTGTATCGGAGTTCACGGGCAAAGACAACTCCTCCCCATCCATGGTGGTGAGGATCAAGGCTCCGCCTGAGAAGACCTTCTTGACAATAAAGGGTCCTTCATAGTTGCGAGTCCATTTGCCTCGTGGATCCGAGTGAATAAGTGAATATCTCTTGAGCACGAGTTCGCCTTCACAGAATGTTCGAGGAAGAACTTTCTTGTCAAAAGCTCGTTTGAGGTGTCTCTGATACAATTAACCATGACAAACGGCCGTAAGGCGCTTCTCTTCGATGAGATTCAGCTGGTCGTATCTAGATTGAACCCATTCAGCTTCGTCAAGACCTGCTTCCATGATGACTCTGAGCAAAGGAATTTCGACTTCAATGGGTAGAACTGCCTCCATACCATACACTAGCGAATATGGAGTTACCCCAGTAGAAGTGCGAACTGAAGTTAGGTAGCCATGCAGTGCAAAGGGAAGCATTTCATGCCAATCCTTATAAGTCTTGACCATTTTCTGGACAATCCTCTTAATGTTTTCGTTTGCTGCTTCAACGGCGCCATTCATCTTGGGCCGATATGGTGAAGAGTTGCGGTGCTTGATCTTAAATTCTTGACACAACTCCTTCATCATATTGTTGTTCAGGTTGCTTGCATTATCTTTGATAATGCTGCTAGGAATGCCATAACGACAGATTATCTCTTTCTTGATGAATCTGGCAACCATTTGTCGTGTGACATTTGCATAAGAAGCAGCTTCAACCCACTTGGTGAAGTAGTCGATATCAACCAGAATGAATCGAGGACCATTGGAAGCCTTCGTCTCGATCATTCCAATCATATCTATACCCCACATGGAGAATGGCCAAGGTGAAGTCAAAACATTCAATGGAGTTGGAGGCACATGAATCTTGTCTCCGTAGATTTGGCACTTGTGACATCTTTTGGCAAAGTTGTAACAATCTACCTCCATTATTGTCCAGTAATACCCATCCCGAAGGATCTTCTTGGCCATAGCAGGACCTTTAGCATGTACACCCTCGCAGCCCTCATGTATGGACCTTATGATCGTGTTTGCTTCGTGTCTATCCCACATCAGAGCAACACGGAATCATAATTCCTCTTGTACAGTATACCATCACTTAAGAAGAATTTGGCGCAAAGCGGCCTAAGAGCTTTCTTATCAGTGATAGTGATACCCTTGGGATATTCCTGTTTTTCCAGATATCTTTTAATGTTGTAGAACCAAGGCTTGTCATCAGACTCTTCCTCGATTGCTAAATAGTGTGATGGTTCGTTCAAGTGATCAATGCGGATATGAGGAGCTTCATTCTTCCACTTGACCTTGAACATGGATGCTAGAGTGGCAAGAGCATCAGCTAGTTGATTTTCCTCTCTGGGGATATGATGAAAAGAAATATCATCAAAGTAAGGAATCAACTTCGCAATGTGTTTTTAGTACGGAACCAACTTGGAATCCCGAGTCACAAAATTCCCTCTGACTTGACCGATGACCAAGGCAGAATCTCTATAGACCTCAAGAATCTTGATTCTCATGTCGATAGCCGCTTCAATACCATAGATGCAAGTTTCGTATTCATCCATATTATTGGTACATGCAAAGAATAACCTGACAGTGAAGGGAAGGCGAAAACCAATTGGAGAGATGAGGATAGCATCGATTCCACGACCTTTAGAATTGGAGGCACCATCGAACACGAGCGTCAATTGTGCCCCTGGTTCGGGTCCTATGTCAGGGTCTAGAGTCTTATAATCTCTGATGAATAGAACATCCTCATCAGGAAAGTCAAACTTCATCTGTTAATAACCCTCTACAGGTTGATGGGCAAGGTAGTCAGACAAGACACTCCCTTTTATTGCTTTCTGGGTAACATGTTGGATATCATATTCGGTTAACAGCATCTGCCACCGAGCAATCCTTCCAGAGATAGCAGGCTTTTCAAATATATACTTTGTCGGATCCATTTTGGATATCAACAAAGTAGTATGGCAAATCATGTATTGTCGTAGGCGTCGAGCAGCCCAGACCAGAGCGCAACAAGTTTTCTCTAAGAGTGAGTATCTGGTCCCACAATCAGTGAACTTCTTGCTCAGATAGTATATTGCATGTTCTTTTTTGCCAGTGTAATCATGTTGACCCAATACACATCCCATTGATTCATTGAGAACGGTGAGATACATGATTAAAGGCCTACCAGGAACCAGTGGTACTAAGATCGGTGGTTCTTGCAAGTATTGTTTTATTTTGTCAAATGCTTCTTGACAATCATTGTTCCATTCAACCGATTAATTTTTTTCTTAGTAATTTGAACATTGGTTCACAGGTAGCCATCAAATGGGAAATGAACCTTGAAATGTAATTGAGGCTGCCCAGAAAGCCACAAAATTCTTTTTCTGTTTTGGGAGGCGGCATGTTCTGAATTGGCCGAACCTTATCAGGATCAACTTTAATGCCCTTCTGACTCACGATAAAGCCCAATAGTTTACCAGATCGAACTCTGAAGGTGCACTTCGTAGGATTCAACCGCAATCTAAACTTCCCGAGTCTGTCAAACAGTTTCTTTAGATGAACCAGGTGATCATCCTCAGTTTTGGACTTGGAAATCATATCGTCCATGTAAACCTCAATCTCTTTATGAATCATATCGTGAAAGAGGGTTGTCATGGCACGTTGGTATGTAGCCCCTGCATTCTTTAGACCGAATGGCATGACCTTGTAGCAATATGTACCCCACGGCATGATGAAAGTAGTCTTCTCCATATCAGCTGGGGACATCTTGATCTGATTATATCCTGAGAAACCATCCATAAAGGAAAAGACAGAGAACTGCGCTGTGTTGTCTACCAAGACATCAATATGAGGCAAAGGAAAATCATCCTTCGGGTTTGCCTTATTGAGATCTCGATAATCCACACACATTCTGACTTTACCATCTTTCTTAGGATTCGGGACGATGTTGCCAATCCATTCAGGATATTCGGAAGTGGCTAGGAACCCAGCATTAAGCTGTTTCTTTACCTCTTCTCTGATTTTGAGTGCCATGTCGGGTCTAGTCCTTCTGAGTTTCTGTTTGATAGGAGGACATCCGAGCTTAAGTGGTAAGTGATGTTCAATGATGTTGGTATCCAACCTATGCATATCTTGATAGGACCAGGCAAAGATATCAACATACTCTTTCAACAACTTGACCAACTCGGAGTGTACATGCTTTGCGAGGGATGCGCCAACCTTGACTTCTCTTCTGACCTCATCAGTACCAAGATTGACAACTTCCACTGGCTCCTTGTGTGGCTGAATTTCTCTACGCTCGTGCTCAAGGAGGCTTGCTAGTTCAGTCGGTAATTCACAATCTTCCTCACCATCATCTTCGGCTTGGTTAATTGGAATTCCAGAATTACAATGGATGTTTGCCATGTTGTTATCAATGCTTTTATTATTTTTGCATGTTTATGAATAGAATGAGCTATTTTGAAAAGTGAAAAGAAAAAGAAACTTTTGCCATTTGTTTGTGAAAAAGTAAAATAAAGAAAGAAAATAGAGCATGATTTTGAATGCAAAAAACTTTTATTTATTGATCACATAATATTGCAAAAACGTGAGGCCCTTTACAAGCTATCCACTCGTCTCGGGCGAGGACGGGTGAATGAGAAAGCAAAATGCATTACATGCTATATGGGAAAACCACAAGAATCACGGTAGATGTCCAATTGTTGAGCTTGAAACTCGGCGGACACTTGCACACAAAGCTCGAAGTATGATTACTGGGACCAGCATCATCAGTAGCTGCCACGATGTCACCTTGCTGGAAACCCGCACTATTGAACTTGATTAAGTTGCACTGCTTTTGACCAGAGGAACTAGATTGAGGACCAGGACGATAACCTAATCCAAAACGATTATGCTTCTCAACCACATCAATCACAGGCCCCAGCCGGACAAAGCACCTTTCTGGATAGTCTCCTTAGCACTTTTAGCGGACGCTAAAGTTAATTGTGGTGATCTACTTTGACTAGTTGAAGCAGAGCTAACATCTTCAAACTCGAGACACTGCAATGGCACCTCAGCTAAGCCTTCTTCGGTTTCGACGTATCGAAAAGATGATAACTCGCTTACAATCAAATCCTCTTCACCACAGACGATGACAAGCTGATCATCAAACATGAACTTCAACTTCTGATGCAAAGTGGAGGTAACTGCCCCTGCGGGGTGGATCCATGGATGATCCAATAGGCAATTGTATACCGGATTGATATCCATCACCTGGAAGGTAATGGTGAACAAATGTGGCCCAATATTGATGGGTAAGTCCACTTCTCTAATAACTTGCCTTCGAGACTCGTCAAAGGCTCTGACAACTAAGGCACTTGGTCTCATCTCGTTTCCCTCCACCAGTAATTGACTCAATGTACCCTTGGGCATCACATTGAGGGAAGAACTGGTATCCACTAGAACACGAGACAACAGGATGTCTGTGCAGGTTACAGATATGTGCAGCGCTTTATTGTGGGCAGTTCCTTCAGGAGGCAATTCTGATTCATTAAAGCCCAAATACCGACTTGCAGTTATATTGTCCACTACATCATCAAACTCGACGATAGATATATCTTGCATGACATGGCCAGTGTTCAAGACTTTCAACAAAGCTGATCTGTGTGCAGGCGAACTCATAAGTAAGGACAAAATTGAGATCCTCGAGGGAGTCTGACCCAGCTGATCCACAATCTTAAAGTCACTTTTCTTGATCAACTTAAGGAACTCTTGATCATCAAGGGTCTCTTTGTTCTTTGAAACATCTTGGATGAGATAGTCAGTACTGGAATGGTAGTAGATGATGCCCCTTGTTGAACAACAGGGGTTGCAGATGCAGGTGTCTCCTTGGGAGGAACAACGGTTGGAATTTGCACAGGCTTCGTAGTGACCTTCGGAGAGAACACTCGTCCACTACGAGTCATACCTCCACCGGCTGTAACATTTACAATCTCAGATTCGGCGAACCTTATCTCTTGACCCCCATAAAATATGGTAGACTCGTACTTCCAAGGTACCTCTTTAGAATACTGATACGGAAACGGCTTCGACGGACAAACAACGATGGGCTGCACCTTCTTATGCTTAGGGAATTCAACTGGAACCTTACTATAGACAATGGTGAATGGCTAAATGGCAGTAACTTCCTCAATAGGTTTAGATCTGGAAAATTTCACTTCGCCATGGTTCATCAGAATCTGAACACAACCCGTCAGCCTTCTACACTGGTTAGGATTATCGTCATAAATCTGACACTTACCATGCAATCCTTTCAACAGTCCGTGTTCATTCAACCTCTTGAAAACTACAGCCATCAGAGTCTTTACTTTGTCGACATCTGTGATCAATTCAGCCCTTGAACTATCCCCAATCATGTTAATTGTAGGTCCACCGTGATTCGGCAACGGATTATTCTGAATGTTAGGTCCTTCCTCGGCGAAAGTCAAAACCTTCTTATCAATGAGTTCCTAAACTTTGGTTTTGAAAACAAAACAGTCCTCTGTTGCATGTACTATGTATCCAGCATGAAAAGCACAGGACACATTTGGATTATGCTTCAGGCCAAATGGAGCAATTGCAGGTGCAATCTGCTTGGGGACAATTGCCCCTTGGTGAACCAAGTAAGGAAACAATTCCGTGTATAACACCGGAATTCTGTCGAAATTCGGACGCTTACGGTTTCCTTGATTGCTGTTGTTCTGACGGTTTTGATTCTACTGATTTTTGTTTTGTTTAGTCTGTTGCTGATTTTGTGCATTCTGAACTGGTTGTTGTGGATGATACTGATATGGAGGTTATTGATATTGTGCAGCAACAATGTATGGATATGGATAATACGGTGTGGGAGCCATGAGAGCTTGATACTGAGGAGAAACTTGAGCTGTCACAGCGTTGGCTTCACCATCCTTTTTCTTGGACTGACTGTTCTGAGATTTCTGAGTGGTCGGCTGCTGGGAAGCAGCTCCAGGAATCTTTCCAGTCTTCAAACCGTTTTTAAACCGTTCACCAATTGTTACAACATCAGCGAAGTTCGACGAAGAACTACCCATCATTTTCTTGTAGTAAGATCCTTGTAAGGTACCCATAAAGATGTCAACCAACTCATTGTCAGAGAGAGCCGGTCGCACACGAGATGCCATCTCACACCATCTTTGTGCATACTCCTTGAATGTTTCAGCTGAGCGCTGAGACTGATTCTGCAATTGCAATCTAGTTGGTGCCAGATCAAGGTTATATTTGTATTGTTTCACAAACGCTTCAGATAGATCCCTCCAAGTACGAATTTTACTGCGTTCCAGGCCCATGTACCAATCCAATGAAGCCCCAGACAAACTATCTTGAAAACAATAAACGAGCAATTCATCATTATCAATATGGGATGCCGTCTTCCTGCAGTACACAGTGATGTGACTACGCGGGCAGCTTAAACCTTTATACTTTGGCAAATCAGGTATCTTGAATTTCTGTGGCAGCACAACATTTGGAACCAGACACAAATCTTTGGCCTCCAAGCCAAAAGTAGGAAACCCTTCAATAGCTTTAATACAGTCTTCCAACAACTTGTAGTCAACAGATCTACTTTGATTAACAGGCCTGATAAGAACCTGAGGATTTGGAAGTTGAGAAGTGGCAGGAGCATTCACTTGCGGAGTAGAAAACTGAGAAGGATATACCAAACCCGGATTAATCATCTTACCAACATTCTGACCCATCGGAACACCATACAGATAATTCGGAGGAGGTACCCCAGCAGCTGAGGAAGATGCCCAAGGGTAGAACATCCCAGGATGAACATTCTGAAAAGTAGTTTGAGCAGCTTAAGATGAATCCGGAACATGAATAGGAGGACATCTATACACATGCTCTTCTTCGTCAGGAGTTTCAGTGTCAGCCAACCCGGAAGTTTGATGAGTTTGAACCTGAAGATTCTCAGGATCATCATTCAACACTGGAGGTGGGACGGGAGTAGGCATGACCCATGGACATGCGACAGCATTCCAATTAGGCATGGGCGCAACAAAAGGCTGATATGGCATGAAGGCACTAGCATTATTTGCAATATGAGGAGTGTAATTCGGAGGCATGCCCCAAGGAAAACCAGCGGGCATCTGGTTCAAACCGGGTTGAACAACAGGCTGATTCACAAGCTCAACTGGTACCTTAACCATAGCAGGAGAAGGAACAACAATAGCAGAAGTAGCCATAACAACAGGAGGAACAGTCACAACAGGAGTGACAACAGTTGCATCAGTAAGGGTTGCAACAACACTGGCAGCAGCAGCGTCTCTCTGAGCACGAAGGAGTTCCATGATGACATTCATGTTCGTCTGGAACTGATCCATCCGACCTTGGAATTGAGCCAGAGTTTCCTTATAAGCAGCGTTCTCAGCTTCAAAGTCAGCCATGATCCTGGATTTGCTTGAGCGAGTGAAATACCGATGTCGAGTCGTCGTCTTGCTACAAGCCAGAAATTATCAGAGTAAGCAAAGGTTCCCGGATGAAGGACATGCATATGCGGGCATGAATGAATGCAATTTATGCAAAAATAAAGTTTTAAAATGCTTATGCAAAAATTAATTTGACATGATGAGATGATATGCAACACCAAAATCAACAAGCCAGCATAGTCTGAATAGTCAAATCTGAACATCTGCAAAGGTAGTGTTGTGTTGGTGCGAGATCTGATGCAATGAGAGAACAAAGGTTGGAAGAGTCTTGGTTTCCTGCAGAAAAACCCAATATCCCCCTCACAGGTATGATATAGAAAGTGGGATTCTCAGTTTCGGATTCTCGATTTGAGAAGCAATAGTATATTCATCCCTAGGGGTTCAATATTATCGCCAAACAAAGAGGTTGTCCACTTATTCCAAAAAAAAAAAGGTTCAATGGCAAGTTCCTAACTTTGGGTCCTCAGATCAAGAAGCATAACGGGTTTGCCATTTCTGGTCTGCCATTATCGCTCCTTGGGAGGAGTGCCTCAACTGAGTCCTCGGGACTGGTCACCAAAGTCGACAGCTCCTCAGGAGAATAACTACTGGCCTGTATCAACATACAGTAGCAGATATCTCCCGATAGAACCTCGTCTAGCTATAGGTCTCGTGAACACCCGACGTGGCCAACACCACGGGAGCGTCACACCTGCCTACGCTAATACCTATGTGTATGCTCAAGCCTGGGTAGTGGGCTTATCTCTCAAGTAGCAACCCAACCGACAACATCAAAGAAAATAGCAGACATCCATAATATACAGCATATGAATATTTAAAGCAGTAAAGAAATGCAGTAAATAACCAAGAAGCTAAAGCAAGTAAAATAAAGCGAGTAAAGTGCAAAAGATAAACTCCCAAACGAGCAAGAAAGTAAACAAAACTAGGCTAAACCCCACAAGGGATGGACCAGCAAGAGGTCAATCTGTCCCCAACAGAGTCGCCAGCTGAAGATGGCTGGTTTACATCCTGAGTGAATTGCACACTCAAAGATACAACAGAGTCGCCACCAAACTTTATTTAGTCCCAAAGGACAGGGAAAATATCGATAAAACCCAAGGGGAAGAGAAACGGGAACGGTGGTCGGTTATGCGAAAGGAAGGTACTAGCACCTAACGCATCCGTCGTACTTGACGGGAACCATTTCGATTGCTTTTAGGCTTGGATGGGTTATCTATCTAAAGGCTTCTAGCTAAGAGAAGGAGGAGAGAGAGAGAGAGAGAGAAAAGGGAAAAAGAAAGAAAAGAAAGAAAGTGCTTGTGGAGGATTGTGGCCCTCGTGCCTACGTACCCTCATAGTGCAATGAGGAAATTAGAGCGTCGTAGTTCATGGAACCAGGGGCCAGCAAAGAAGGAAGAAAGGGAGAAGGAAAGAAGGGTGGAAGTGTGCTCGCCAAGACATCGTGTCTCGTGCCAACGTATCTGACATTCGAACGAATGCAGAATCAGAGCTTCCGTAGTTTAGGGAACTGAACGGAAAATAAAACGAAAGAAACAGGAAAACAAAAGAAGTGGTGTCAAAACCAAGAGCCAGAGTGAAAGAAAAACTCTACTAGGGAAGACCACAAAGTAAGAGCGATTGCACAAGAGACTAGGAGGAGAATGGTGTTAAAACCAAGAAGGAAAGAAACTCCGCTGGGGATAACAGAAAGAAATTGGTGTCAAAACCAAGAAAGTAAGAGCAAAGGGTATAGAAAAGAATCCGCTGGGGATCCAAATAAAGGGATAGTGGTGAAAACCAAGAGAAAAGGGAGACTCGGTGTATTAACTAGCCGGCAGTGGTTAACCGAAGAAAGAGAGTAAGACCCTGGCGGGGAAAAGAGGCTGCTGTCAACAGACGGACTGCGATGAAATAAGAGAGAGTGCTGAACCAAGAGAAGGTGTTTGAATCGAAGGGGACATCAGTATGTTAACTGATAAACAATGGTTAACCGAAGAAACAAGGATTGCAACTCTGTATGGATAGAGAGGCATTGGTTTTAATAGAGAAAACTGTGATCAACCAGAAGAGCGGGTGTAGGACTGATCGAAGGTCGTAACCCAAAAGGGGCGTTGGTATTGACTAAATAAACAACACTTGACCAACGAAGAAAGGGTATTGATCCAAAAGAGTTTACTAGCCCAAGGGTGCAAGTATTCGAACCAATAAAGGTTGCCAACTGCGGGGTTCGGTTTTAACAGAAGAATTGTGATTAACCGAGAAAAATAAGTGATTAACCAAAGGGAGGTGATTAACTAAAAAAAAAAGGGATTCAGTATTTTAACAGACGGACTGTGGTTAACTGAAGAAAATGGTGATTAACCGAGATAAGGTGATTAACCCGAGGACACTCAGTATTTTAACAGATGGACTGTGGTTAACTGAAGAAAAGAGACAAACATTGGTGTTTTAACTGATAGGCAGTGATTAACCAAACAAAGAGAGAAGAACCAAAAGAAGGTCGCGAACTCCGCAGGGGTTTCGGTATTTAACAGGAAAACTGTGTTTAACCGAAGAAAAAGGAAAGAGACTCTCCAGGGGAATCAAAATAACAATGATTGCAAGAAAAGAGTAGGGCAAGATTTGGGTGCCAACCCAAAAGACAATGATCTTTAACCAAGAGAAATGGTGATTGATCAAAAGAGAGATTGAAAAAGATAAAAGTGATCAGGGATCAACTCAACCGGGGATGAAGGAACACTACAGTTTAAGGATAGAGGTGACTATTCTCAGCGAGAGGGCCAACGCCCTTACCCAAGAAATAGTCAGAATGAGGGTAGGACAACTCCCTCCCCATTCATTCTCTAGCACTCAAAGTATAGTGCAAAAATTGAAACGGACAGCGTAACAACTCCAATTTGTACAGTGCTCCTGCGTGGAGAAACGGACAGTGTAACAACTTCAATTGTACAGTGCTCTGATGCAAGCCGCAACGCGAAACTCCAACTCCACGGGGGATCGAGAGAGAAAGCTCTAAAGGAAGCCTAAAGAGAGGAAAGGGGAAGATCAACTAATCAAAACATGGTTTCAATCAATTAATCAAAGGGAAAGCTGTAGCGAGCGATTTTGGACGTGGTTCTTAAGCACTGTCGCTCTGGGGTACTACAGGTCGATTCATTTTTTATCCTATTGAGGCTGATGAAGGAAGGGAAATAGATGTCTCCAATTAACTCTACTTGCATACTGAGATTAAACAGATGACTGTTGGTTTACAGATGCGATTTAGATCGTGGGCCTCTCTCTGCTTATTTTGCTAAAAATGGAATGATGGGACTATGCTATTGGTAGGATGTTAGGACTGATACTTTTTTATTGATGTGTGAAGGTACGGGATTTTGGGTTTTTGATTAGTGTGCTCGCTAAGATTTTTCAATCTTATGCCTACGTATTCCCGTTTAACGAAACAGGGAAATCAGAGCGATCGTAGTTCCTCCTATTCTATGGGAGGAAAAAGGTTGTTTTGGTATCTTGTTCAAAGCCCAAGACGTGAAGCTAAAGGTGGTTTGTATCTTGTTCAAAGCCTAAGATGTGAAGTTGAAGGGTCTATTTGTATCTTGTTCGAAGCCCAAGATGTGAAGCTAAAGGGTTTCGACTTTAGTGAGAATTTGTCATCTCTAAAGGGGGATATTTGGTCTGTTTGTCACAACTGTTGGGTGACTGATTATAAAGGAGAATTACTTTAACTGGGATATGTGAATCCAGCAATGCCATAATTTCCTTTATAGGGGATGTTTAACTTGAAGGGGAAGACTTTAACTCAGTTTAGAGCAATGCCATCTTTCCTTAGGAATTTCTCATGCTAAAAGAGGGACAGTGGCGTGGATGTAAATAATCCAGAGGCTTGCCGCTTACAGCAATTAGATGGGGGAAAAAGAGTTGTTGATGTTTGTATACTGTGAACGAGGCACAGATTTTGATGCTAAAAGGTTGATTGACTTAACCAGGGTTTCCTTATACAAAGCCTAAGAGGAGACTATTGACCCAACAAGAGGGTGTTTTATGTGTCTCGTACAAAGCCCGAGAGAGAGGCTAAAAGGGTTGACTCAACAAGAGAGTGTTGTTGTATGTGTCTTGTACGAAGCCCAAGATGGAGGCTAAAGGTGTTTGACTCAACAAGAGAGTCTTTGTACCTCGTACGAAGCCCGAGATGGAGACTGAAAATGTTTGACTCAACAAGAGATTCTTTTATACTCAACAAGAGTGTGTTTTTGTATCTCGTACGAAGCCCGAGATGGAGGCTAAAAGGGATTGACTCAACAAGAGAGTCTTTTATACTCAATAAGAGAGTGTTTTAGAATCTCGTACGAAGCCCGAGATGGAGGCTAAAAGGCTTTGACTCAACAAGAGAGTCTTTTATACTCAACAAGAGAGTGTTTTTGTATCTCGTACGAAGCCCGAGATGGAGGCTAAAAGTGTTTGACTCCACAAGAGATCCTTTTATACTCAACCAGAGAGTGTTTTACTGTCTCGTACGAAGCCCGAGATAGAGGCTGAAAATGGGGTTGACTCAACAAGAGAGCCTTTTATACTCAACAAGAGAGTGATTTTTGTATCTCGTATGAAGCCCGAGATGGAGGCTAAAAGTGGTTGACTCAACAAGAGAGTCTTTTATACTCAACAAGAGAGTGTTTTGGTATCTCGTACGAAGCCCGAGATGGAGGCTAAAAAAATTTGACTCAACAAGAGAGTCAAAAAAGGTTAGCTCTGTCGGGGAGAATCATTGTACAAAGCCCAAGAGGAAGCTAGTGTGTTGGTGACTGTGTCAGTTGAGTGGCAGGCCCAGTATGTTGGATAAAGAAAAAATCAGTTCTTATATGGGTAATGTTGCACTTTGGGTTTGATCAGAGGATCATGGTTATTTCCTGTTCTTTAAGGAAATGGGAAATCCAAATGGTATTGAGACTGTCCAAGTCTACGGGTGTTTTGAGAAATCGATTCTCCGGTAGTGCATGATCTTTGTATGATGCCCAAGAGAAGGCTGGTATGTTAAGGGATGAAGGTCAACCCATTAACTGGTCTAACACTTGACTTAGAAAGATAGCTCTAGCAAATTGATGACTAGGTTTTGTTCCTATACCTGTAGAGGTCTCTGGGTCCTTGTACTAAGCCCAAGAGAAGGCATGAGAGCTTTTAAGAAGCCGAAGGGTCCTTGTACAACGCCCAAGAGGAGGCATGAGAGGTTTTAAGAAGCCGAAGGGTCCTTGTACAATGCTCAAGAGGAGGCGGGGATGCTTTTAAGAAGCCAGTGGGTCCCCAAACCCCGAGAAGTTCAAGACAAGCCATTCACTGAGAATAGATCAAGCCAGGAAAATCCGAGAATTTGTAAGAAACTCAAGAGATGCCATTCATGGAGAAAAGATCATCTCTGGGGAGTAGAGTCTCTTTGATAATTTTTAAGGGTGACCGTCTGAGAAAGGGTTCACTGAGAATGCTGCCTTTCACGTATCCATATTGTTTAACCCCAAAAGGAGGGAAGATTGTGTCTGGTAATCCTATGGGGATCTAGTTTTGTTTGTATTTAAGAGTGACCAACAGGGCTTTACCTAGTGCTAGACGTAGTTGCCGGGGAAAACTCTAAATAACTATACTAGTATTATACAGTTGATATTTGACAAGTATATAGAAGTTTGTGAAAGAAGACTTACAGTGAGCAGCCCCACAATACAATTATATATATGAAAACGGATAAAGAAAGCGGGTAAACACTTACTCGGTTGTAGAGCTTCGATGCTGTTTTATTAGTTTGTTCAACAAAGAAAGCTTTGATAACAATGTTATATTCAAAATCAAAGGAAAAAGTGCTTCGAAAAGATTGTTGGGGCTTACAGCTCAAGGAGAGGCCCAAGGTTTTATCGGTGATTGCACTGTTGTTTTGTACAGGGACTTATACAAGTGATTGAGGCCCAAAAAGGTTTTCTGTAAAAAGGGATGGGTCTTACACTCTCTCAAGAGGCCCAAAGGTTTATTTTTTTTACAAGTGGTGGGGCTTATAGCTCAAGGAGAGGCCCAAAAGTGTTGTTTTAAAAGGCGACGACCGCGCTGAACTTTTTGACTATATCGGGACTTATACAATACAATGAGGCCCAAAAAGTTTTGGTTTTCAAAAAGGGTTGGGTCTTACACTCTACTAGAGGCCCAATGGTTTTTAAAGAGTGGGGCTTATAACACGAGGGTAGGCCCAGGGGTTTGATTTTTGAACTGGCGATCGCACCGAGATTTTCTTTTAACGTATTGGGACTTATACAATATCTGAGGCCCAAATTATTTTGGTTAAAAGGGGATTGGGTCTTACACTTTATTAGAGATCCAAAAAGTTTTGAATGGGTCTTATAGCTCGAGGAGAGGCCCCAAAGGTTGGTTTTAAACGGGCGATGACCGAACTTTTGAAATACAACGGGACATATACAGCATTTGAGGCCCAAAATTGTTTGTATTTATAAAGGATTGCGTCTTACACTCTATTAAAGGCCCAAAAAGTATGAAAAAGTTTGATGAGGGTTGAATTAATCAAAAACCCTAATTTGTTTCCTAAATGTATTTTAATTGAATAAAAATTCAATTAAAATGATCAAAATTGTTAAACATGTGGAAAACAAATTGTGATCTTGGATTAATGTTTCAAAAATCAGGTTTTGATCCACAAAATGATTGGAAATCACTAAAATATTTTAAATATTTTAAATGTCAAAAATAATTAAAATATTAATTCTTTACAAAAAATATTAAGTATATGAAATAAATAATATTTTTTGGAATTTTCTGGGAAAATAAAATATTTTAACATTTTTGTGAATTATTAAAAAAAGAATCGACTCAAAATCATTAAAACTCAGAGAGAAATTAATTTTTGAATCAATTAAATAAAATCACAAAATTCAAATATTCAAATATTTGAAAAAGGGTGCCATGAACATGGCAAGAACACGCGCCCTTCCTCTATTTCTGCAGATTTGTATTTTCTATCCAATCTCACTGAATACTTGATGATATCATGCAATCTACATATCAATCTACTCGTTTCAACCCCACGATCATGTCTATGGTCTTTAATTTCATTTATTTTAAACATGGAATAAGAAATCAAAGAGAAACCTCAAGAACCCTAAAATTTGCATGAAGGTTCATAAATTCCATACACGATTCAAACAATGCAATTGATTGAGGGAAAACACTCTATGCATGATTATGAACATATGGCCAAATTATTGTGCAGCAAAAAATGCATGGATCATATAGTTAGAAGAGCTCATGCTTACCACTTGCAGCTGGTGCTCGTGTTTTGTGTTAGAGGTGTTACATCTTGGTTTCAAGGTTATGGACATCTTCCCTAGGTGCTATGGAGTGTGTCTGGATGCTTGGAGTGGATTGAAATGATCTGGAACCTGAGATGGTACCCCAACTGCAAATCTGTCAAAGGCTTGAGCAGTTGGCTGGTGATTTTGTGATTTTGATGTTCCAGATGTTATGTGAGTGTTTGGATCACTTCTATATGATGTTTATGACGTGTGCGTGTAATTGGTTTGGTTGGACTTGCTCTCAAACTCAAAACCCGATAGTGACTTGCTTTGGAAGGCAAATTTGGAAGTGAGAAGGTGATTTTGAGGAAAACATCTATTTGATGGCTTTGGTGTACTCAAACTGATCACAAATGAGCTCTATTTATAGTAGAGCAAGTTTGTTTTGCAAGGAATAGTGAATGGCAACTGCTGCATAGGTTTGGCCAATGTTGAGCAATGAGAATCCAAGTCTCCTCTAGCCATTGACTAGAGATTAGGGCACAGGCTGCTGGTCCCATTGGTCTTGGATAAGTCTTGATTGAATTTAGTTGGAAATGCCTCAGTCCATACCACCTTGGTTATTCCATTGAATGCTCCAAAACAAAATTGGAGTCTTGTCCCTCTTTTAGGCATTTCTAGGTTTGGAATGCTACTTTTGGTTCCAAAGACTTGGGAGGCTTGGGATCAGAGTTGGTTCCTCCTTGGTCCCCCCCTTGAGGTGTTCAGATGGATAGAGTTGCTTGCCCTTTGCAAAATTTGAGCAAATCGAGCAAAACTCCAAAATCTGGCTTGCCATGACAGTTTGCGGCAAGGCATATTGACATTGTCATATCTCATGGCTCAAGTGGACTTTGATGGAGTTCTTGGCCATTTTGGAAAACCCTCATATGATACAACAACTGTTTTATCATAGTTAGTTTTGATACTTTTTGGATCTAAGTGAAAAATGCCCCTACATTTGGAAAAAAAGTAAGGCAAATTCTGACTTAGTGAAAATTTCACTAAGTGTTGGAAAAAAGTGACATTTTCACTTTTTGTGATTTTGATCATTCCATAACTCAAAATCCATGATGAATTGGAATGAGGTGTAGTTGAAGCTTTTGTAGAGGGCCATGAGAGCTACAAATCCAGCTTTGAATGGGAAAAAATGGCCTTGTGGTTTAGGCGTTATGATCCTCCAAAGTTGGTACCCTAGCCACTTTGTTGCATAACTTAGAAAATTTCTAAGTTTTTATGGTTACCCCTTTTACAAGTTATCCCACTTTCCTTGATTTTTCTTTATGAATGTTGACTCAAATCACATATTATCATCATTTTAGGGTTAAAGAACCATATTTGTGAAAAATCTCAAGAAGTCAAAGTTGACTTTTGTGCACAGTTGACTTTTTGTCAGATGAATTCCAAACTGTGCGATCCTCTATGAAATCAAGTCATTGACCTAAATCAAACTTGATGGATTGATTTCATATGTGTTATAGGGTGTATTGAGTCACGTCCTAGGGTTTGGGAGCATGTCCTGGTCAAAAGTCAAAGGCACAGTTGACTTTTCTCGCGAAACGCTAATTGTGGTTCAGATGAAATTAAAACTTGTTGCTCAAGCTTCTTGGATCAATCCATTGTTGCAAATGGATCAATGTGGTTTATTAGAGACCCCCAAATCATGTCTTGAGGTCTTGGCTCATGTTTTGTCCCAAAAGTCAACTTAGGGGTGAATTAGGTCAAGAAACCCTAATTCCTGATTTTTGGTGAATGCACCCCCTAAGGCTAAATTGACTTGATGATTGGGTTCATGATGTCCCTTGGAGCATCATAGGTTATGCTTTGAAGCATTGGCTCATGCCCAGAGGAAAATTCCCATCTGGAGGCCCTGGTCGACCAAACCCTAATTTGGTGACACTTGAGATTTTGAGGCTTAATCAACTCAAAATGTTGTAGCCTTGTGCTTGATTCTTGAAGTGGGAGTCCTCTTGATCCATTGTGCATATTTGAGAGGCTAGACAAGTTGAAGATCATGTCAATTCTTGATTGATCCTTTGCCTAAGCACTCAGAGAGGGATTGAAACCCTAATTATTGTTTGTGGTGAATGTTCACCCATCTTTGGGGAGACTGATGAGGCATAAAGGTACATCCATATTGTGATGATGATTTACACAATGATGGGAAATATTAGTAGTCAAAATTTGGAGTATGACAGATGCCCCTATTTAATCATCTTGGACCCGAAGGTGTGAATGGCGAAGTTATTCGGGCATTTGGGGTGCAAGAGGATTAAATATCAAAATACCCAAAATTTTGATGGTTTGCTGTGAACGGTAGCTTACGCATACTTCTTCTTTTGCTAAGCAATGAGGCTTAGAAAAGGTAAACTTTCCCTCGATCCTGGTCTTCAGCCAAGGAACTGGTCTATGTTTCTGATCTAAACTTCCCCTCGATCCTGGTTTCCTACCAAGGAACTGGTCTTAGTTTCTGAAATAAACTTCCCCTCGATCCTGGTTTCCTACCAAGGAACTAGTCTTAGTTTCTTTTGTTGATAACATGAATTTATATCATATTTTTATTTCGATTTATGTTAGTTCTTATTCCGTTTTTCGTCTAATATCCAATTTTCTCGAGATTATTTAAGTGTTTTTGCAGGTAATCATATTTCACAAGTCAAAGTATGCTAAATGTGGAAAAGAACCAAAACATGCAAGAAAAGAGCAGAAAAGAAAAGAAAAATTGAAGAAATCCATTTTTGCTGATATCACGATCGTCATGGGAGTGCCACGACCGTGGCAGCTCCAAAGTTCACCACGACCGTCACATGTCACCACGATCGTCATGCGCTTAAGTTGCACGTTGGATGCAGAGACTCAACTACGAATTCTCAGATGAAACAGTTTCACACGATGCCATTACCTCCGAAGTTTTCTAGGTCCAACATGGGATAACCGTTAGCATGAATGGCTGATTTTTCTCCAACTTCCACATGATGCTCAGCCTATAAATAGAGACACTCACGAAGAACAAAGGGTGGCCATTTTCTATTTTCGAAGTATACCGTTGTGCTGCCAATTTATTTTCAGAAGCTTCAGTCATTCTTTTTACATTGCATTTCCATTTTCCTTGTTAACCATTACCGAACAAAAGTGACAGTTTCTCACACTGAGGGACTGTTACAACTTAGCTTTAGATTTCTTTGTTTCATTGCCTTCAACCTTACATTTTATTATTTTCAAGCAAGAACCTACCGAGTTGTGGAGGGATTATTGTTGCCATTGTTACTGAATTCCAGGTTCCGTTATTTAATTCAAGTATTGATTGTTTATTCCTTAATTATGTCTGTGTTTGTTTATTTCCTTGCTTTAGCGTTTAATTTCCAAATTATGTTGAGCTAAACCGATATTATCGGTGTATAATGAAGTAACTAAAATGAATTAATTTTCTCTAAGCTAAAATCAATAATCAATCCTCCTTCTGGCTTTGATTTCTTAATATAAAACCCAAACTTTTATTACGAGAGTAAAGAAGTAACATAGGTTAAAGTCGAGACCACGGGAGTGTGAGGCTTTAACCGGATAGCTGAAATCGGGCATTAGGTTTAAAAACAGCGGAAGCGCTTTAAAGTTAATTAGGTTTAATTAGTTTTCAAAAAGTATTTTTAACCTCATACGGGCTAGCGACAGCAGACGTATTGACTTAGAAGTATAGTCCAAAGCAAGATCCACGGGAGTGTGAGTTGAGGGCTTTTAAACCGGTTTCTCCTACAGATGAATAGGGTGATAAATCTCTACAGGCTTAGGTTTGATTAATTCTACGTAGGTTACCGAATTATATACCGATAACTTATTCATAACTAGTATTCCCAAATTTTAATTTCCCTTTAATTTCCCGTTTGAACTAAAAAACCCAAATTCTGATTAGCCTTAGATAAACATAGTAACGATAGATAACGGTGCGTTCGATTTCTAGTCTCTGTGGGATCGATAATCTTTTAAAACTACGCGATACTACTGTATACTTGCAGTAATTCTCATTCGACTCATAAAGTCGCGATCAAGTTTTTGGCACTGTTGCCGGGGACTAATTAAGTCGACATCGTAATTCCTTTGTTACGTCGTATAGACTAAGGGAAAAACCAAAATTCCCTTTCTGTTGATTGTATGCCAAGTACTCGCTCTTCTGGCGAAGACCTCGTACGACCAACAGACGAACCTGAACGTCTTCTTTCTGTAAAAAGACGTATCCAAGAATACTGCTTAACTCACGATATCCCTTTTCCTTTATCAGAACCTGAATCTCAATCAGATCCTGAACTCGAATCCAAATCAGATTCCAAATCAGAACCAGACATGGATGATCCACCACAGAACCGACCTCTTAAGTATTATGCTGCCGCATCTCAACAAGAACCTCACAACAGCATTGTCGCTCCAGCTATCAGCCAAAACGATTTCGAGTTAAAACCCTCGTTGTTATCTGTTGTACAACAAAATCAATTTTCAGGAAACCCAACAGAAGATCCGAACGAACATCTAACCAAGTTTGTGCAGTATGCAGACACAGTGAAAGCGAATGGTGTAACCGCAGACGCCATAAGACTACATCTTTTCCCTTTCTCATTAAGAGATAGAGCTTGGGCTTGGTTTCAATCCTTGCCATCAAATTCTATTACTTCTTGGGAAGATTTGAAGAAGGCCTTTCTGGCAAGATATTTTCCGCCAAGCAAAACAGCTATGTTGAGAGCCCAAATCAACGGCTTCAGACAAAAAGACAACGAGTCTTTATATGATGCGTGGGAAAGATACAAAGATATGAGGAGGATATGCCCGCATCATGGTCTTGAGGATTGGTTAATTATACACACGTTTTACAATGGTCTCTTGTAAAACACAAGATTGACGATAGATGCCGCCGCAGGTGGTACACTCATTGATAAACCCTATGATGAGGCCCAACAACTCATCGAGAGTATGGCTCATAATCACTACCAATGGGGAGGTGAAAGAACTCAAGTGGAGAAATCCCAACCGAAAGGAGGAATGTACGAAGTATCTAGCCTAGATGCCGTCCGTGCTAAGGTAGACGCAATAGCTCAAAAGATAGACAACTTGACCATGACACCCACAGCCACCGTAGCTGCTGTAGCGCCAAACTGCGAATTATGTGGAACAGCTGGACACGCTGCCCCTGAATGCCAAGTTTTAGCAGGAGCCTCTACAGATCAAGTGAATTATGCTCAAGCAAACCCTTATGCAAATACCTACAATCCTGGTTGGAAGAATCACCCCAACTTCTCTTACAAAAACAACAATGCACTGTATGCACCTGGTCAAGCACCTACTGCACCACCAGGTTATCAAAAGGCTGCAACAGTTGCTCCAAATGTTCCTAGGAAGTCTAACCTTGAACTGATGATAGAGAACTTCATAGCTACCCAGACTCAAACAAACAAAGAGTTCCTGAATCAAAACGTACACACTAGTGAACAGATTAAGCAGTTAGCAAACAAAGTAGACGCTTTGGCCACTCACAACAAAATGCTTGAAACACAAATTTCCCAAGTGGCCCAACAACAAGCACCTACTGCTACTCCTGCTGGAACATTTCCTGGACAGCCATAACCTAATCCTAAAGGGCATGCAAACGCTGTTATACTGAGAAGTGGAAAAGAATTAGATGGACCCACTGACCCAAGACTTCAAAATCCAGCCATGTACCAAAAGTTTACTAACGACCAAACAACTGAGAAGGAGAGTGAGCCCAAGGAAAAGGAAGATAATAACCAAGAGGATGTAGATAAAGAAAAACCTTATGTGCCTCCACCACCTTATAAGCCACCTATTTCGTACCCTCAAAGATTGAAAAATTCTAAAACTGCAGGGCAATTTAAGAAATTTGTTGAACTTCTGAAACAATTAAACATCACAATACCTTTTACAGAAGCCATCACCCAGATGCCCTCATACGCTAAGTTCCTAAAAGAAATCCTATCCAATAAGAAGAAGATTGAGGAAAAAGAAACAGTTACGCTTACTGCTGAGTGTAGTGCAATAATCCAAAACAAAATGCCTCCTAAGCTAAAAGACCGAGGTAGCTTCTCGATACCTTGTGTAATTGGGAAATTTGTCATAGACAAAGCTCTATGCGACTTAGGAGCCAGTATTAGTGTTATGCCCTTAGCCATTTGCAAGAAGCTTGATATGGGAGAATTAAGACCAACTAAGATGTCTGTTCAATTAGCTGACCGCTCTGTTAAATACCCAGTTGGTATACTAGAGAATGTTCCAGTTCGTATAGGACAATTCTATATCCCTACTGATTTCATAATCATGGATATTACAGAAGACTCTACTACTCCTATCATATTAGGAAGGCCATTCCTAGCTACTGCTGGAGCAATTATAGATGTAAAGAGAGGCAGGCTAACTTTTGAAGTTGGTGAAGAGAAAGTTGAATTTATCTTGACAAAATTCCTACAAGCTCCAGCTATAGACGACACATGTTATTTACTAGATGTCATAGACGAGTGCGTAAGAGAAATCGAGATGGAACCGACCATATATTCAGATATTCTAAAAATTCCTATACCTCTGATTTTCGAAGATGATAACTGGCGTGAACCTTATCAAGATGATAGCCTAAGCGAATGCTTAACACTTACACCAGATCATCTACCTTGCCCAAAGAACCCAGCTCTATAATTGAAAACATTACCCAAAAATTTAAGGTATGAATTCCTAGACGAAGCTCTCGAAGGACCTGTGATAGTCAATGCAGACTTAGGACAGACCGAAACAAAGAAACTATTAGACGTCTTAAGAAAATATCCAACTGCATTAGGCTATAACATCGCTGATCTTAAAGGAATAAGTCCTTCTATTTGTATGCACCGCATTATGCTGGAAGAAGACTGTAAATCCTCTAGGGAGCATCAGAGAAGAATTAACCCGATCTTGAGCATTGTAGTCAAGGACGAAGTGAAAAAACTTTTAGAAGCAGGAATCATATACCCGATATCAGACAGTCAATGGGTTAGCCCAGTACATGTCGTTCCAAAGAAGGGAGGTGTTACAGTTGTTAAGAACGAAAAGGGTGAATCTATAACAAAAAGGGTTGTAACTGGAAGTAGAATGTGCATCGACTATAGGAAGCTGAATAAAGCCACTCGTAAAGACCATTTCCCATTACCTTTCATTGACCAAATGTTGGAAAGATTGGATAAACACTCATATTTATGCTATTTAGACGGTTACTCAGGATTCTTTCAAATTCTTATTCATCCTGACGACCAAGAAAAGACGCCTTCACATGTCCCTATGGTACATTTGCTTATCGGCGAATGTCGTTTGGACTATGTAATGCACCTGCCACATTCCAAAGATGCATGATGTCAATCTTTGCTGACTTTATAGATGACATTATGGAAGTGTTTATGGATGACTTCTCCGTATGTGGGCAGAGTTTCGAAGGATGTCTATCGAACCTAGAAATGGTACTGGAAAGATGCGTAAAAGTTAATCTTGTATTAAACTGGGAGAAATGCCATTTTTTGGTAAATGAAGGAATTGTACTTGGACACGTTGTGTCCGATAGAGGAATTGAAGTTGATAAAGCCAAGATAGAGATTATAAAGGATCTTCAACCTCCGAAAACCGTACGAGAAATACGAAGTTTCTTAGGACACGCCGGTTTCTACTGACGATTCATAAAGGATTTCTCGAAAATCACTAAACCTCTTACCGGTCTATTAATGAAAGACGCTGAATTCATCTTTGATGAGAAATGCCTAAAAGCGTTTGAACAGCTGAAAACAGCTCTTATTACCGCACCTATCATGCAACCACCAGATTGGAGATTACCTTTCGAAATCATGTGTGATGCAAGTGACTATGCTGTAGGTGCAGTCTTAGGACAAAGGAGGGATAGAAAACTTCATGCCATTTACTACGCAAGTAGAACTTTAGATTCCGCCCAAATGAACTACGCTACCACAGAAAAAGAACTTTTAGCAGTGATCTTTGCCCTTGACAAATTCCGTTCCTACCTAGTGGGAGCTAGGATCATCATTTATACAGATCACGCAGCTATTAGATATTTACTTAACAAGAAGGATGCAAAACCTAGACTGCTAAGGTGGATCCTACTTCTACAAGAATTCGATTTAGAGATCAAAGATAAGAAAGGAACCGAAAACGTAGTAGCAGACCACTTATCCAGATTAGAAGGAATTAAACCAGAGCCAATACCCATTAATGAGGATTTCCCATATGAACGGCTCATAGCTCAACTAGAAAGTGATATGTCTACTCTACAGTTAAACGACCCAAAGATGGAAGAAGTCGTGGAAGAAATTAACATGCACAAAACCCTGCCATGGTATGCTAAGATAGTCAACTACTTAGCAGCTGGAGTACTTCCACCAGACTTATCTTATCAACAAAAGAAAAAATTCTTTCATGATCTAAAACATTACTATTGGGATGAACCTTTGCTGTTTAAGAGAGGAGCCGACGGTATCTTCCGTCGCTGCGTCCCAGAAGAAGAAATAGAAAACATCATCTCTCAATGTCATTCTGCTCCTTATGGAGGACATGCTAGTACCTCAAAGACATGTGCTAAGATCTTGCAATCCGGCCTATTCTGGCCCAACCTTTGGAAGGATGTCCACATCGCAATACTAAACTGCGACCAGTGCCAACGCACTGGTAACATATCAAGACGCGATGAGATGCCTCAAAAAGGTATATTAGAAGTAGAAGTCTTTGATGTATGGGGGATTGACTTTATGGGACCCTTTCCATCATCCTTTGGAAATAAATATATACTCGTAGCCGTCGATTATGTTTCAAAATGGATTGAGGCAATAGCTTCTCCTACAAATGACGCACGAGTAGTCATAAAGCTCTTTAAAAATACAATCTTTCCCAGATTTGGTGTGCCGAGACTTGTCATAAGTGACGGAGGTTCTCATTTCATATAAAAAATATTTGACAAATTACTATCGAAATATGGAGTAAGACACCGCGTAGAAACACCATATCACCCACAAACAAGTGGACAGGTTGAGGTCTCGAACCGAGAAATAAAACAAATTCTAGAAAAGACCGTAACCACCTCTAGGAAAGACTGGTCATCAAAACTCAACGAAGCTTTATGGGCATATAGGACGGCCTACAAAACACCAATCGGAACTACACCTTTCAAGCTTGTCTATGGAAAATCTTGCCATTTGCCAGTGGAATTAGAACATAAAGCCTATTGGGCTATTAAAACATTGAACTTAAGGTATGATTCCGCAGGTGAAAAACGTATCCTAGATTTGCATGAACTAGAAGAGTTAAGATTAGACGCTTACGAGAACGCTAAGATATATAAAGAAAGAACAAAAAGATGGCACGATAAGCGCTTATCTAGAAAAGAATTTAGTGTGGGAGACGTTGTACCCCTCTTTAACTCAAGATTAAAACTCTTTCATGGGAAATTAAGGTCTAGATGGTCCGGTCCTTTTGAAATTACAAAAATTCTACAAAGTGGAGCGGTAGAAATAAAGGGGAGGAATAGTAATCCGTTTTTAGTTAATGGACAACGTCTAAAACACTATCACAGCATTGAAAATAGAGATTATTTGAACTGCCTAAGACTTTTAGAGTTTCCCACCGAACCTCCTAACTAAGCATATAATTGAATTCGTCAGACTTTCGACGTTAAAAACGGCGCTTGATGGGAGGCAACCCATGATTTCCGTTTTCATGCTTTATATTTGTTACTTCTTTATGCTTTCTATGTTTTGTTTTAATTTTTCAAATTTTCAGTTTCTTTTACATCGTTTTAAATTTAATTTGAAAATATTGTGCTAATCTTAAAAATTGAAAAAACTACAGGATTATAAAGTCTTTCTATTCTTCTCTGTTCTCCTCTTCTGCTTTCATTTTTGCAAAAAGTACTAACTAATGGCAAACGAGGATAACATGCCAATAGAATTCAGAGATGGAACACAGTGGCGTCGCTATGAGGCTTTGTCTCTTAGACCTTTTTCTTTGACAAAATTCGCCCACAGACCCACCATGACCGCCTTAGGTGTAGGTAAGAGCATAGACTTTCTGTTTAGCCAGTTAGGTTGGGAGGGTTTTGCAAATAAGAAACATAAGTGTTACCGTAGGCTAACTTTAGAATTCCTGAGTTCTCTAAGTTATAACCCTCACTGTGGAAAAGGTTTAACCAGGGGAAGGGTTACATTTAGATTGTTTGGATACAGCTGCCAGTTCACCATAAAGGAACTGTCAGATCTTTTGGAATTTCCTGAAGGACCCCATGTTTTCTCTGTGGTTCAAGAGGATTTAGAGTTAGTTGGAGAGCTGAGTGATTTTTGGGGTAGAATTTCAGGGAAACCTGATTTTGACATGGACCCTATGCTTTCAACCGAGATACATAACCCTGCTTTCCGATACTTTCATATGATCCTGGCATACACCCTGTTTTGTAAACCTGAAAATGATAACATTGTTACGAGGGATGAGCTTTTTATTATGTTTTGTGCTTCTCAGTCTAGAGAGGTTAATGGACTTACTTTTATGCTGAATAACTTTTGCAAACTTATCAATAATGAAAACAGTCCAATTTTGATAGGTAGCCTGGTTACTAAGGTAGCTGATGCTATGGGATTCAGAACCCGGCTCTCTAAGATTAACCCCTTCGGAGAATTTAGACCAATGAATATTACCTTTTGCTTCAATAGGGCTATGATTAGGGACCAAGGTCCAGACCACTTCCAGCTTTTGGTTAACAATGTTGTCATACCACACTTTACACTTCCAAATCATGAACGCACAAGTGTGCATGACCAACATAACTGGCTATACAACCTTGATGAACCCGTGCCTGAACCAGAAGAAACCTTTCCTGAACCTAAGATTGACCCGGAAACACCCCCTCATTACCATGATCTAGACTATATGGATTTCCAAGAAAATATTGACATTCCTAAAGCTGATACCACTGATTATGCTTCCAATCTGAATTCTATTTTAAAGACCATGGATGAATACCATAAAGAAATCAATTCAGTGAAGGATGAGCTTAACACTGTGCGTCAAAATATTATTGGACTTATGGACATGACCGTTGAACAGTTTGATCATCTAAATCAAGCCATCGCATCTTTGAAGAAACGCCTTGGCTAGATTTATGAAGCACGTTATTTTCAAAAATTACTTTTTATGCATTTTACTTTGGAACAATTTACATTAATTCTGTTTTTTTTTCATGTTGGGAATAATTTGATTTCATACATTTTTGATACAGTGCTAGTAGTTTAACTAGCACCTTTCTGGTTTTAAATAATAATTCCATCTGCTGCTATTCAATCTTTGTGATTTCAAATTCCATTCCTATTCTTTTCGTTCTATATTAATTTATGTTGTACTATTACTTATCTATGTGTATGAAATTACTGATATTTCCATGTGCTTGTTATAACATCTATTGAATTAAAATGTTTGGAACCGTATCTGTCATTGCACTAATTCACCACCCAGATTTTGTGGGCGTCACGACCATGACAGCCCCGTGACGATCATCACGCGGGTCTGAAACAAATTCTGCGTAAAAATAGAATTGTTTCATTCGTTCCCTCTTCCTCCTCCATTCAAACACCAGCCGTCCACTACCTCCATTCAAATTCCAAACCGTCCCATTATAAACCACATTACTCATTGCAATAACCATTCAACTCCCCCATTACACTATATAATCACATCATACGGCCATTCTCTTCTCACAAACCCTAAAAAATTCCATAACCCACTTTCTTCCCAAAAACCCTTTCTAACACAACAATGGCACGTGAAGTTCCAGACTCATCTACACTAAACTTCCGAGATGGAGAGGCAGGAGAGCGCCAGAGAGCTCGGTATATCGACTTCTACCGCCGTTCCGTCGTACCGACCCGCTATGTCGAAATTGCATGCTTAGAAGAACTAGGATTACTTGAGGGAGTTCAATGGATGTTAGAGAATGCCGGTCTTTGGCAGCTTTGCACTCAGAGCCGGCCCACTTACGAAGCCCTCAGTTAGAATTCTTCAGTTTCTTTACCTACATAACCCCTCCGGGCGAAACAAGCCAACTATCCGGAGTCGCAAAGTTCCGCATGTTCGGCAAAGAATACTCAATCGAACAAGATCGTCTTGCCGAGATGCTTAGCTTCAAACATGGCGATAATGTTCATCGCCGAGTACCGCAGGACACTTTCTATCAAGCGGGGTTCGAACTTTGGAATCATTTAACCGGAACAACAGCTGACAGTTGAGATAGCCTTAACGCTACATTTATCCACAACCCAGCCGTCAGATACGTCCACCGCACACTTGGAAGCACCATCTTTGCAAGAGATAGTAACCATAAGGTGAATTCTAAAGAGTTGTTTTTCCTTCATTGCATTTTTCATCCAGAGCTAATCAATGTCACACCATTCTTATTAGCACACATACAGTCAAACTGTGCTAGAGGCTCCAAACCCTTCCACTTTGGAGGGATTGTCACCTCTATTGCACTTAGTTTGAATTTGGAAAACGACCTTGCTAGATTACCCCCCTTGCCTCCAGTCTTCCTTGATATCGATTATTGCAGAAGCTCTCAGCTCATCAAGTTACGACGAGATGGGAAATATCATCCTATGGTCCGAGCCAAAACCGTAAGAAGTATCATCATGCCGTGCAGGAATCGCACTGACCCTCAAAATATGGCCAATTGGCTTTTTGATCTTAATGCTCCTGAGCAAAATGCGCCTGGTCCAGATGATTAAGCACAGGGACCTGTTGATGAGATGGAGCATGAAATGGATACCGCCCATGAGAACCAACCACCGCCAGCTAATGATGCTCCTTCGACCTCCAGACGTCGTCGCCGCCCTGACCAAGACCCAGTTACTAATGATGAAATCCTGAGGGCTATATGGCAACAAACCCAGCAACAGAATGAAATGATGGCACTTATGCGTCAAATCCAGCAAGGGCAAGTTGACCAAGGACAAAGACTTGACGGTGTCATCGAGGAGATGGATGCATTGACAGTGCGAGTGCAGGGCTTACACGAGTACATCCACCATGTGGGTATTCCTGATCACGTCGCACAGCATGGACGAGGACGCTCTAGAGGCAGAGGACGTGGTCCACCTTGATTTTATTTTGCTTTTTGTATTTTGTTTCCCTTTTTAGTTTTCCTTTTCCCCTTTATATCGCAACATTGAGGACAATGTCTGATATAGTGTGGGAGAGTTAGATTTATTTCCGTATATTTCCCTTTCATTTGTACTTTCTTTTTACTTATCAAAGTAATATATGAATATTTTCGTTCAGTTATCCGATTTCCTCACTTTATTCTGCCATAACGAAAATTTTTCTACGAGTAATGCGTGTAACACCCCCAATCTATACCCCCAAATAACACAAGCAGTAAAAGAAAATTCAAAATTTCGTCAGAGTATATTTAAATTATCATGGCATAGACTGGAAGGGTCACATCAATTTGAAACAATACATACAACACCTGCTCATAAAGATATGCAACAGTGGGGTAGCAATCAAACAGAGGAACTTAGTTCCTTACACCCACATTTCAGAATTTAGAATAAAAGCGGAAAATCTAAAACTGAATAACACATATATATATATATATATATCACCAAAAGTTTGTCATACATCAGGTTATACATGCACAAGCCAAAAGATATACCTATACATAATATACAATTATCACAAACGGCCTCCCTAACTACCCGGTGTTACATATCAGAGCCGACCGACAAAAGAATGAAGACGCAAAGCTTTACAAAAATACCTCCAGCAACTCTAATCTGCAATGCCTCATAGAGCATTATAAAATAGCAGAAGGGTGAGAAAAAAAACCATAATATAATTGCATACAATTATATATATAACACAAAAATACACATATATACGATTCTCACCACAACTCACGCCATAATCATACACAAGGCATTACAATACACAATACATATTCCCATCACCAACATATATCCATATATCTCTTCATCCATAAATCCACACATAATCAACCATAAATGATTTATGCAAATGCAAGAGACCAACACAACGACTCTATGCATATGCACATGCGGTACCGACTTCCATTGTTTCTCATCACTAGTTCACTCAGGAACTCTGCTAGAACCATCGCTCGTTACATCACTGTAACTCCCCGTCGGGCCTACGATGTTCCCCACCGCTCACACCCCACACGGGCACACGGTGTTTATCGATCGCTCACACCCCACACGGGCACACGACCCGATCGCTCACACCCCACACGGGCACACGATTGTCTATAATCATCGCTCACGCCCCACATGGGCACACGAAGTTATAGCGAATTCCCTCTGGAATCCAAACCGTCACTCAGGACGTCTCAACAATGCATATCATGATGCTTGGCATACAAGGACTCATGACATTCACATGCACACTTATATGCAATCATCTCATTCAACATAAATCATGCTTTGCGATTCAAGCCCAAAACAATGCATTTATACCACACAACCACATGCAAATCATACCGTATCCATATCAACAGCACATTACATGATACACCCCCAATTACACACAATTAAAATGACCAAAGTCGACAAAACGAAACCATTCCAAATTACCGACATAATTAAATCGACTAACAATTCTAAAAATTATTATCATAAGAAAGTACATACTACAAGCTTTCTAACGCATCAAACCACGCCTCAAACCGACTCACGGATCAAAAGTTATAGAGAAAACAAATTGGAATAAACTGTCATATTCGCAGTGCGAAGCTCCTAGCGAGTACTTCGCTACTTCATTCGTAGTGCGAAGGTATAAGCGAACAGTGGCAGAAGCAAAATAGCCTAGAAGATTTCCCCCGTTCGCAGTGCGAATGTCCCAGCGAATGCTCGCTACCCCATTCGCCCTGCGAGTCACCCAGCGAACCAAGTCAGAGGCAAAACAACACAAAATAACCCAATGTTCACAGTGCGAACACCCAGCGAACGCTCGCTACTTCCTTCGCAGTGCGAACTGCCAGCGAATGCTCGCTTTCCCCTTCGCTAGGGGATTCGCAGTGCGAACCTGCGAAAACCAGAAAACCCAGCAGCGCACCAGTTCACCCAAAAATGAGATTTTCTCACCCAAAACATTTCCAAACCAACATATAACAATTAGAACATGACTCTATCATGATAACAGGTATTCTACTACGTTTACACCGATTTTCGACCGTGAAACCATCTATTTCTCATTATAGACCTAAAATAGAAACTATGAAAACACAACAAACAATCCAATACACACATACATAATCATACACAAGCATATAATAATCGAGTTTCGCACCCTTACCCGATTAAATCGATACTAGAAGTTGATTTCTCTTGATTTTTTCCAAGTTTTCCACTATTTCTCTTCTTCTTCTCTTTTCTCTCCTTTTTCTTTCTTTTCCTTTTCTTTCTTTCTCTTTTTCTCTCTACTATTTTCTATTTTTCTTACTTAATCAAAAATACCCTAAAATGACCAAAATACCCCCACACTCAAATATCTCACAAACGATCCCAAAACCCGATAAAATATCACAACATTGAAAAATAACATATTTTCAGATAAAAGTCGAAAATAAAATAAAATAATAATATAATAATCAAACGACTCGATTAAATAAAACGCACACGAAAACTGGGTCGTTACAACTCTCCCCCACTTAGCAATTTTCGTCCTCGAAAATATACCTGAGACGAACAAATCTGGATACGACTCCCGCATCCGACTCTCCAACTCCCAAGTCAAATTGCCCTCAGCAGCGCCGCCCCACGCCACTTTCACAAGTGCAATATCCTTGCCTCTCAACCTCTTCACCTCGCGATCCAAAACCCTAACTGGTAATGCCTCAACTGTAAGGTTCTCCCTTACTTCCACCTCATCCATCGGAATCACATGCGATGGATCCGGAACATACTTCCGAAGCTGTGAAACATGAAATACATCGTACAAATTCGACAGATTCGGCGGCAATGCCACCTTATAAGCCACAGCACCCAATCTCGCGGATATCTGGTAAGGACCAATAAACCGAGAAGTAAGTTTCTTCGATTTCAATGCACGACCTACACCTGTTACCGGCGTAACCCTCAGAAATACATGATCGCCCTCTTGGAACTCAAGATCCTTCCGTCTCCGATCATGATAACTCTTTTGTCTACTCTGAGAAGCTTTCATCTTCTCACAAATAAACTTCACTTTCTCTGTCGTCTGTTGCACCAATTCTGGTCCAACCACCGTTCTCTCGCCAGATTCGTGCCAACACAAAGGTGTTCGACACCTTCGCCCATACAGTGCTTCAAACAGTGCTATTCCAATACTAGAATGGAAACTATTATTATACGTAAACTCAATCAATGCAAGATAACTATCCCACGCACCACCTTGTTCCAAAACACAAGCCCTCAACAAATCCTTCAAAGACTGAATCATCCTCTCCGTCTTACCATCCGTCTGCGGATGATAAGCCGAACTCAATCTCAATCTAGAACCCAAAGCCTTCTGTAAACTTTCCCAAAATCTCGATGTAAATCTAGGATCTCGATCAGAAACAATACTCAATGGAACTCCATGTAACTTCACAATCACACTGATGTAAATCTCTGCTAACCGCTCCAAAGTAAAACTGATGTCAATCGGAATAAAATGAGCTGATTTAGTCAGTCTATCAACAATCACCCAAATAGCATTATGCCCAAGTTGAGTATTCGGTAACCCCGTTACAAAATCCATCGAAATACTATCCCATTTCCATTCAGGAATATCCAACGGTTGCAACAAACCACTAGGCCTCAGATGTTCCACCTTCGATTTCTGACAAGTCAAACATGCATAAACAAATTGAGCCACATCTCTTTTCAATCCAGACCACCAGAAAATCTTCTTCAAATCTTGGTACATCTTATTCGCTCCCGGATGTATACTCAAATTACTCCGGTGTCCTTCCTCCAAAATCATCTTTTTCAACTCCGCATCATCTGGAATACAAATCCTACCTCGGAATCTCAAAACACCATTAATATCCACTTGAAAATCACTATTCGCATCTTTTCCTCCAACCAACATCAAATCCACAAATTTCACATCCAGCTTTTGCTTCTCACTTACCGTCATCAGACAATCATTGGTAATCGTTAGCATACCAAGCCTAACGCTATCCGACGTAACTTCACAAACCAAACTCAAGTCTCTAAACGATTCCAAAAGTTCCCACTCCTTAACCATTAAAGCGGACATATGTAACGATTTTCGGCTCAATGCATTGGCTACCACATTAGCTTTACCAGGATGGTAATTCAAGCCAAAGTCGTAGTCCTTCAAGAATTCCAACCATCTACGTTGCCTCATATTTAGCTCTTTCTGATCAAACAAATATTTCAAACTTTTATGATCACTAAAGACTTCAAACCTTGCACCGTAGAGATAATGCCTCCAAATCTTCAACACAAAAACCACAGCCGCTAACTCAAGATCATGAGTAGGATAATTCTTCTCATGAACTCTTAACTGCCTTGAAGCATAAGCCACCGCCTTACCTTCCTGCATCAGAACACCACCTAGACCAATCAAAGAAGCATCACAATAAACCACGAATGGTTCATTAGGATTCGGCAAAATCAAGATCGGAGCTGTCGTCAATCTTCTCTTCAGCTCAGTAAAACTCTCTTCACACCGAATATCCCAAATGAACGCTTGCCCTTTACAAGTCAACTGGGTCAAAGGAAGTGCTAGCTTAGAAAAACCTTCAATGAACCTGCGATAATAACCAGCCAAACCCAAAAAGCTTCGAATTTCAGTAACAGATCTCGGAGCCTCCCATTGTAGAACTGCTTCTACTTTAGATGGATCCACAACAATACCATTACCTGAAATTACATGTCCAAGAAAACTCACTTCCGATAACCAGAATTCACACTTGGATAGTTTGGCAAAAAGCTTCCTCTCCTTCAAAACCTGCAAAACAATACGCAAATGTTCTGCATGCTTCTCCCGAGACTTAGAATAAATTAAGATATCATCAATAAACACCACGACAAAAGGATCCAGATGCTCGTGAAAAATACGATTCATGTATTCCATAAACACACCTGGAGCATTAGAAACCCCGAACGGCATCACAGAATATTCATAATGACCGTATCGTGTTCTAAAAGCCGTTTTCTGAATGTCTTCCTCCTTCACCCTTATCTGATGATACCCCGACCTCAAGTCAATCTTACTGAACACACACGCACCAACTAACTAATCCATCAGATCATCAATCCTTGGAAGAGGATACTTATTCTTTATCGTCACCTTATTCAACTGGCGATAATCAATACATAACCTCTTACTTTCATCCTTCTTTTTCACCAATAAAACTGGAGCACCCCAAGGAGAAACACTTGGTCTCACGAACCTATTTTCCAACAACTCATTCAACTGTTTCTTTAACTCAACCAACTCCGATGCCGACATACGATAAGGTGCCATAGAAACAGGTCTAGTATCAGGAACTAGATCTATAAAAAACTCCACCTCTCTCTCCGGCGGCAAGTCTGAAATATCCTCAGGAAACACTTCAGGAAATTCACACACAACAGGAAACACCTCAAGTGAAACTTGACTATCCACAGTTAAAGATGCAAACAATCCAAACAACTGAGCTTCCTCCGCCAAAAGTTTCTTCAACTCTTTGGTAGATAAGAAACTTGAGTCCTCGTCTTCCTCAAGAGAAGGAAACCTTACCAGCTTATGATAACAATCAATATGAACCCTATTGAATTGCAACCAATTCATACCCAAAACCACATCTAAACCCTCCAACGGCAAACACACTAAATCCATCTCAAAGTCTTTACCATAAATGGTCAAAGGACATCTTAGACAAACCAAAGAAGTAGGTACTGACCCCATTGCTGGAGTATCAATAACCATTCCACCTCCCATCACAGACAACACAAGATTCAAACGCTTCGCGCACTCAGACGAAATAAACGAATGAGTCGCTCCAATATCAATAATAGCAATCAAAGGAGTACTATTAATAAAACAAGTACCTCGAATCAGACGATCTGCACTCGAAGTCTGAGTCCCCGATAATGCAAACACTTTTCCACCAGCTGGAGCTTGTTTCAGTTTCGGACACTTGGTACTAATATGACCAGGTTCACCACAGTTGTAACATTTCACCACATTCTTCCTGGCACAATCAGCTGCAACATGTCCTACACCTCCACAATTAGTACACTTCCTCAAATCTTTCCTGCACTCAAACTGACGATGCCCTAACTCACCACATTTATAACACCTCATAGGACCAGACATTCCTCCTCCACCTGACCTTTTCTCAAAATTCCCTCTCTGTTTACCTTTATCAGCTGGTGTCACATACGGACCACCACGGAACTGTTGCTTCCCTTTCCTCTCGCTCACACTCTTGTAATGAGTATAACGAGCCTTACTGTCCTCTTCATAAATCCTACAACAATCTACCAAATCAGAAAACCTCTGAATCCTCTGATATCCAATCGCTTGCTTTATCTCAGGACGCAAGCCATTCTCAAACTTCACACACTTAGAGAATTCCGCAGTTGCCTCAGCATAATGAGGATAAAACTGCACAAGTTCCACAAACTTAGCAGTATAATCGACAACAGACATATTACCTTGGTTTAGCTCCAAGAACTCAATTTCCTTCTTTCCCCTCACATCTTCAGGAAAATACCTCCTCAAGAACTCCCGGCTAAAAACTTCCCAAGTAATTTCTTCCTCTTCTGCAGCTTCCAACACACGTCTAGTACTAACCCACAAATCATCAGCTTCTTCCAATAACATGTGAGTACCTAGTCTCACCTTCTGATCCTCATCACAATCCATCACTCGGAAGATCCTTTCAATCTCTTTCAGCCAAATCTGTGCACCATCTGGATCATATCTTCCTTTGAAGACAGGCGGTTTGTTCTTCCTGAACTCATCATTACCCGCAGCATTAGGTGCACCCTGCACAGCACGAGCCATCGCTTGCATAGCCGCAGCCAAAGCAGCATCATTCCTACCAGCCATATTCTGTTCATTTCCAATGACAGAAACTATGGTTAAACAAATAGCTCAACCAACCACAACGACCAACAAGGACTGACACAACTGACACGAAATGACACAAACTGACACGGACTGACACAAACTGGCTCTGATACCACTTAATGTAACACCCGCAATCTATACCCCCAAATAACACAAGCAGTAAAAGAAAATTCAAAATTTCGTCAGAGTATATTTAAATTATCATGGCATAGACTGGGAGGGTCACATCAATTTGAAACAATACGTACAACACCTGCTCATAAAGATATGCAACAGTGGGGTAGCAATCAAACAGAGGAACTTAGTTCCTTACACCCACATTTCAGAATTTAGAATAAAAGCGGAAAATCTAAAACTGAATAACATATATATATATATATATATATATCACCAAAAGTTTGTCATACATCAGGTTATACATGCACAAGCCAAAAGATATACATATGCATAATATACAATGATCACAAACGGCCTCCCTAACTACCCGGTGTTACATATCAGAGCCGACCGACAAAAGAATGAAGACGCAAAGCTTCACAAAAATACCTCCAGCAACTCTAATCTGCAATGCCTCATAGAGCATTATAAAACAGTAGAAGGGTGAGAAAAACAACCATAATATAATTGCATACAATTATATATATAACACAAAAATACACATATATACGATTCTCACCACAACTCACGCCATAATCATACACAAGGCATTACAATACACAATACATATTTCCATCACCAACACATATCCATATATCTCTTCATCCACAAATCCACACATAATCAACCATAAATGATTTATGCAAATGCAAGAGACCGACACAACGACTCTATGCATATGCACATGCGGTACCGACTTCCATTGTTTCTCATCACTAGTTCACTCAGGAACTCTGCTGGAACCATCGCTCGTTACATCACTGTAACTCCCCGTCGGGCCTACGATGTTCCCCACCGCTCACACCCCACACAGGCACACGGTGTTTATGGATCGCTCACACCCCACACGGGCACACGACCCGATCGCTCACACCCCACATGGGCACACGATCGTCTATAATCATCGTTCACACCCCACATGGGCACATGAAGTTATAGTGAATTCCCTCTGGAATCCAAACCGTCACTCAGGACGTCTCAACAATGCATATCATGATGCTTGGCATACAAGGACTCATGACATTCACATGCACACTTATATGCAATCATCTCATTCAACATAAATCATGCTTTGCGATTCAAGCCCAAAACAATGCATTTATACCACACAACCACACGCAAATCATACCGTATCCATATCAACAGCACATTGCATGATACATCCCAGTTACAGACAATTAAAACGACCAAAGTCGACAAAACGACACTATTCCAAATTCCCGACATAATTAAATCGACTAACAATTCTCAAAATTATTATCATAAGAAAGTACATACTACAAGCTTTCTAACGCATCAAACCACGCCTCAAACCGACTCACGGATCAAAAGTTACAGAGAAAACAAATTGGAATAAACTGTCATGTTCGCAGTGCGAAGCTCCTAGCGAGTACTTCGCTACTTCATTCGCAGTGCGAAGGTATCAGCGAATAGTGGCAGAAGCAAAATAGCCTAGAAGATTTCCCCCGTCCGCAGTGCGAACGTCCCAGCGAATGCTCGCTACCCCAGTCGCCCTGCGAGTCACCCAGCGAACCAAGTCAGAGGCAAAACAACACAAAATAACCCAATGTTTGCAGTGCGAACACCCAGTGAACGCTCGCTACTTCCTTCGCAGTGCGAACTGCCAGCGAATGCTCGCTTTCCCCTTCGCTAGGGGATTCGCAGTGTGAACCTGCGAAAACCAGAAAACACAGCAGCGCACCAGTTCACCCAAAAATGAGATTTTCTCACCCAAAACATTTCCAAACCAACATATAACAATTAGAACATGACTCTATCATGATAACAGGTATTCTACTACGTTTACACCGATTTTCGACCGTTAAACCATCTTTTTCTCATTATAGACCTAAAATAGAAACTATGAAAACACAACAAACAATCCAATACACACATACATAATCATACACAAGCATATAATAATCGAGTTTCGCACCCTTACCCGATTAAATCGATACTAGAAGTTGATTTCTCTTGATTTTTTCCAAGTTTTCCACTATTTCTCTTCTTCTTCTCTTTTCTCTCCTTTTTCTTTCTTTTCCTTTTCTTTCTTTCTCTTTTTCTCTCTATTATTTTCTATTTTTCTTACTTAATAAAAAATATCCTAAAATGACCAAAATACCCCCACACTCAAATATCTCACAAACGATCCCAAAACCCGATAAAATATCACAACATTGAAAAATAAAATATTTTCAGATAAAAGTCGAAAATAAAATAAAATAATAATATAATAATCAAACGACTCGATTAAATAAAACGCACACGAAAACTGGGTCGTTACAATGCACGTCTGTGACATACCAAAGCTTTAAACTATGTTAGGAAGCATGGGAAGTGCTAACAAGATCGATACCGTCTTGACACCTTAGACCTCTTGCGTATGCGATATCAGTTTCGATACTTATTATACGATACCTTGAGTTCAGTCCCAAAGTAACCCTTAGTAGTTTATATTAGCAGTCAGCACCGCCTATATCACAAACCACGTGGGGAACCGATGAATATAAGTGTTTGATGCCCAAATCAAGAAAAAGAAAAAAATATTTCTTATCTATATGCCAAGAAAAAAATAAATAGTATGCAACAACTCTCACAGTTGTGAAAATGTGCAAGGAAAGAAAGAAAGAAAATCCGTTGTTGATTGGTTCAGAGGTACCTGATTCTGAACTTGGTAGGGCGAACTACTGTTCGATCCCCCGCAATCTACGAATGGGATGTATAAAGGTTTACCACATTTGTGTTTCAGGCCCCGTGCGAGAAAATGGGATCAAAGTCACTAACCGGTTACTCCACTACGCGCGTGAATAAGGCAAAGGGCTTAATGTGATTGCGTTAGAATGAAACCAGGCGAAATGGATACGAAAGCTTATGGTTGAACTATAATATAATGATCTGGACTGGATTGTACAAAAGAGAGGTCTATGACAAGCTTGTTGCTATGTGTCGTTATTGTATCCTTAGTGTTTTGCACCACTACCCGTCTAACTAACAAGAAACTCTTTTTCAACACCATTGGTATGCCAGGTACGTGCATTTGATAAAGTTTGTCCGTTTTAATAGATTGATTGCTTGAGGACCAGCAAAGATTCAAGTGTGGGAGAGTTTGATAACACGAATTTATATCATATTTTTATTTCGATTTATGTTAGTTCTTATTCCGTTTTTCGTCTAATATCTGATTTTCTCGAGATTATTTAAGTGTTTTTGCAAGTAATCATATTTCACAGGTCAAAGTATGCTAAATGTGGAAAAGAACCAAAACATGCAAGAAAAGAGCAGAAAAGAGAAGAAAAATTGAAGAAATCCATTTTTACTGATATCACGAGTGTCATGGGAGTGCCACGACCGTGGCAGCTCCAAAGTTCACCACGACCGTCACATGTCACTACGATCGTCATGCGCTTAAGTTGCACGTTGGATGCAGAGACTCAACTACGAATTCTCAGATGAAACAGTTTCACACGATGCCATTACCTCCGAAGTTTTCTAGGTCCAACATGGGATAACCTTTAGCATAAATGGCTGATTTTTCTCCAACTTCCACATGATGCTCAGCCTATAAATAGAGACACTCACGAAGAACAAAGGGTGGCCATTTTCTATTTTTGAAGTATACCGTTGTGCTGCCAATTTATTTTCAAAAGCTTCAGTCATTCTTTTTACATTGCATTTCCATTTTCCTTGTTAACCATTACCGAACAAAAGTGACAGTTTCTCACACTGAGGGACTGTTACAACTTAGCTTTAGATTTCTTTGTTTCATTGCCTTCAACCTTGCATTTTATTATTTTCAAGCAAGAACCTACCGAGTTGTGGAGGGATTGCTGTTGCCATTGTTACTGAATTCCAGGTTCCGTTATTTAATTCAAGTATTGATTGTTTATTCCTTAATTATGTCTGTGTTTGTTTATTTCCTTGCTTTAGCGTTTAATTTCAAAATTATGTCGAGCTAAACCGATATTATCGGTGTATAATGAAGTAACTAAAATGAATTAATATTCTCTAAGCTAAAATCAATAATCAATCCTCCTTCTGGCTTCGATTTATTAATATAAAACCCAAACTTTTATTACGAGAGTAAAGAAGTAACATAGGTTAAAGTCGAGACCACGGGAGTGTGAGGCTTTACCCGGATAGCTGAAATCGGGAATTAGGTTTAAAAACAGCGGAAGCGCTTTAAAGTTAATTAGGTTTAATTAGTTTTCAAAAAGTATTTTTAACCTCATACGGGCTAGCGAGAGCAGACGTATTGACTTAGAAGTATAGTCCAAAGCAAGATCCACGGGAGTGTGAGTTGAGGGCTTTTAAACCGGTTTCTCCTACAGATGAATAGGGTGATAAATCTCTACAGGCTTAGGTTTGATTAATTCTACGTAGGTTACCGAATTATATACCGATAAATTATTCATAACTAGTATTCCCAAATTTTAATTTCCCTTTAATTTCCCGTTTGAACTAAAAAACCCAAATTCTGATTAGCCTTAGATAAACATAGTAACGATAGATAACGGTGCGTTCGATTTCTAGTCTCTGTGGGATCGATAATCTTTTAAAACTACGCGATACGACTGTATACTTGCAGTAATCCTCATTCGACTCATAAAGTCGCGATCATTTGTCAATAAACTTCTTGACAAGGGACGCTATGTGTAGCAGTTTTCTTCAAACTTCTCGCTGAATTTTCCCGGGGAGATGCCATTTGATGGGAAAAACTTTTGATGTCAGACTTGCTGGGGAACCCAATCGTCTGAGTTGTAGAGGTGTACAAACTTCTCTGTTGGAGACGCCATTTGTCGACTCTATCTGGGAAAATGAGTCTCTTGAGAGACTGCTTTCGCTTGGAGATATTACATCATACTTTTCTCGGAGATCTTCCCAGAGAAACGCCATATGATGTGATCCAAGTTTGAGGTGCTGATGACTTTACTAACATCAACTCTTCGGAGAGCAAAATCAATGTGTTGCTGAAAGTCTTTAGCTGAGAGGCTTTCTTTGGGGATTTTCCTTAATCCGGGAAAGCGAAGATATCATCTTCAATGGCGAAGAGTGACATTTGTCGAACGTTTTCTTGTTTTTCAGAGGTTCAAGTTATCAAAGTGGTCAAGGGCCAACTCCAATCCAGAAATAAACTGGAGGCGAGGTTGCTCAGACGCGACATTTCTTGACAGGGAAAGAACAAACAACTCGACCGAGATGACTTTTATCACTTGGGGATAAGACCGACTAGAGTGATGGTGATGCAATATGAATATGAATGTAAATCAATAATGCATGATGTATGTATGTTTATGCTGACACAACTGACACGATATACAGACTGACGGATGAACATGACTGGATACTTGGCCACAGTAGGAGATGAAAAATATTGCTGGTTCAAGATAGCAATTCTGCCTTACTTAGGAGAAGTAGTCCCTGTGGGGGAACAACTGTTGGTCCGGCTTAGCAGATGAGAACTCGGCCGAGGGGTGTTAGATGGAATATTCACATCTGACACAGTTGATCCTTCGTTCAGGCGTACTGGTTTAGAAGGAGTACTTTGATTCTGCACTTTGAAGCTCGCTTACTTTTGGAGAAGCGATTGAGGTTCTTTCGATGTTCGACAGTCAAAAGAAATTGCCATCTTTAAAAAGCAGAAAATTTTTACAAGTAAATTCATTTTTGTTTTATTTCAAGAACCGTTGATCATGTTAAAATGTAGTTCTATAAAGCTAAAACAAATAAGAATTGTAAACAAAAGCACAAGGGCTCAAATTTTATTGATAGGATGGAAATCAGCCAAGCGCGTGATTCCATAGAGTATTTACAAAGTTTGAAAATGGTAATTTAAGGGAAAAGGGCTACATTGAAATATAACTACCGCTACCTTTCTACCAACTTTGAATTCTGGACATCCTGAGCTTCTGTCGAAGATAACCTTTGTCGAGATTTCTGTCGAATGGCACCACCGCTGAGGAGTTAAATTGATCAGGCGTAGTTACTTGCCATGAATCCCTAATTTTTGCCTGGATCGTACTTTGAGATTTCCAATCCACTGGGATGAATTTTGATTATATCTCTAATTTTTGCCTGGACCGCCCTTTCGGGTTTTCAATCCACCGAGACGGTTTTTTATTTTATTTTTTTAGGCAAAGTATTTCTTGACTACATCAACATTTGTGGGATAGGCAAATTCCTCTCTGTCCATGGTTGCAAGTCTCAAGGCGCCGCCTGAGAAAGCTTTCTTGACCACATAGGGGCCATCATAGTTCGGGGTCCACTTGCCCCGAGAATCAGTGAGAAATGATTGTTACTTCTTGAGCACAAGGTCTCCTTTCCTAAAGACACGAGGTCGAACCTTTTTTTCGAGCGCCTTCTTCATTCTTTGCTGATACAACTGACTATGGCATAGTGTCGTTATTCACTTTTCTTTGATCAGATTCAGCTCATCGTGTCAACTTTGACACCATTCAGCCCCTGTTAGCTTAGCTTCCATCAATACCCAAATTGATGGGATCTCTACTTCTATGGGAAGCACTGCCTCCATGCCATATACTAGAGAGAAAGGGGTTGCCCCTGTTGAAGTGCGGACAGATGTGCGATAACCGTGAAGAACAAAAGGTAACATCTTGTGCCAGTCTTTGTAGGTTACAACCATATTTTGAACAATCTTCTTGATATTCTTGTTAGCCGCTTCTACCGCTCCGTTCATCTTAGGTCGGTAGGGAGATGAGTTATGGTGTTCAATCTTGAACTCTGTGCACAACTCTTTCATCATCTTGTTGTTCAAGTTGGATCCATTATCAGTAATGATCTGGCTGGGAACACCATAACGACAGATGATATTATTTTTGATAAATTGGACCACCACTTGTCGGATTACATTGGCGTATGACGCTGCTTCTACCCACTTAGTGAAGTAATCAATGGCTACCAGGATGAATCGATGTCCGTTCGAAGCCTTGGGCTCAATCATGCCGATCATGTCGATTCCCCATATGGAAAAAGGCCACGGAGAAGAAAGAACTTTTAGATGTGTTGGCGGTACATGGATTTTGTCGGAGTATATATGACACTTGTGACACCTCCTCATGTACTTGTAGCAGTCAGATTCCATGGTCAACTAATAGTACTCTGCTCTCAGAATTTTTCTCGTCATTGTGTGTCCGTTGGCATGAGTGCCAAAGGATCCTTCATGAATTTCTTTTATCAGCATGTCTGCTTCTGGTCTGTCTACACATCGGAGCAAGACCATGTCAAAGTTCCTCTTATAGAGTGTATTACCGCTCAGGAAGAAGCTACTTGCCAGCCTTATGAGGGTTTTTCTGTCTTTCCTTAGTGCCCCAGGTGGGTACTCTTGTTTCTGAAGGAAGCATTTGATATCGTGATACCAAGGTTTGTCATCTATGACTGCTTCAATCGTGAAGATGTAAGCGGCCCATTCAAGGCGCATGATGTCGATCTTAGGTAAGTCATTCCATTGACCTACACTAATCATGGAAGAGAGGGTGGCTAAGGCATCAACCATGTGATTCTCTTCACGAGGGATATGATGAAACTCGATTCTGTCGAAGAATGGTAAGGAATCAGTCCTGATTGGTATGTGTTCCAATCTCCTTAGATCTGATTGACGACCAAAGTTGGGTCGCCATATACATCCAAGTTCTTGATCCTCAAATTAATCGCTTCTTCAAGACCCATAATACAAGCTTCGTATTCGGCCTCGTTGTTTGTGCACTTGAACGTAAGTCTGGCAGTGAAAGGAATGTGGGTACCCTGAGTTGTTATGATGATTGCCCCAATTCTATTTCCATAATGATTAACAGCCCCGTCAAAGATTAGTCCCCATTGGGAACCTGGTTCTGGCACTTCACTGAGTAGCGATTCATCGCAGTCTTTCATTTTCAAATACATGACATCTTCGTCTGGGAAGTCAAACCCGATTGATTCCTGATCGTCAATCGGTTGATGAGCCAAATGATCGGCTAAAATACTCCCCTTAACGGCTTTCTGAGCGTGGTACTCAATGTCGTATTCTAATAACAACATCTGCTAACGGGCAATCCTTCCCGTGAGAGCTGGTTTTTCAAAGACATACTTGATTGGATCCATTTCTAAAATTAACCAAGTAGTGTGACGAATCATGTACTGGCGAAGACATTTGGCTGCCCAAGCCAAAGCGCAGCAAGTTTTCTCAAGCATAGTGTACCGAGTCTCGCAATCGGTGAATTTCTTGCTCAAATAGTAGATGGAAGACTCTTTCCTTTTGGTTTCGTATTGTTGGCCAAGTACACAGCCAATGGAGTCCTCTAGGACTGTGAGGTATATGAACAGTGTTCTTCCTTCCACTGGAGGTGATAGAATCGGTGGGTTCAACAGGTATTCCTTAATACTGTTGAAGGCGGTTTGACAGTCGTCTGTCCAAACGCACTCCTGGTTCTTTTTGAGTAATTTGAAGATCGGCGCACATGTCGCAGTCATGAGGAATATGAATCTGGAGATGTAGTTCAAACGTCCCAGGAATCCTCTGACTTGTTTTTTAGTTTTCGGAGAAGGTATTTCTTGAATGGCCTTGACCTTGTCAGGATTAACCTTAATTCCTTTATGGCTGACGATGAACCCTAAGAGTTTCCCTGAACGGACACCGAAGGTGCATTTGTTGGGATTCAAGTGAGTTTGTACTTTCTCAGATGCTCGAATAGTTTTGACAGGTGGGTCACATGCTCCTCTTTTGTCTTTGATTTGGAAAATATGTCATCGACATATACCTCGATTTCCTTGTGTATCATGTCATGAAACAGAGTAGTCATGGCCCTTTGATAGGTTGCCCTGGCGTTCTTAAAACTGAACGACATTACCTTATAACACTGGACAGAGAGCAGAAAATCAGTTTTGAAAAGTGCTTTTGGCCAACTTTTTGATTGTGCACTCACTCCAATGTAGGGCAAACAATTATGCTCGAAAAATCAAGTTTAGAAGCAGTAAATGATCAACAATAGAATCAATTAAGCAATCAAGATCATGGATCAAGCAAAAATATAATCAATTCACATGCAAAAACATCGCAATTACATCGCAAACAATACGAAAACGATTGAAATGATAAAATGAAAGAGATCCACCAACCTACAAGGCTGAGATGTGCCTTGGTAAATGTTGCAATGTGATCTTGATGAAGATAATCAAATAAAACGATAGGAATATTCAATTATAGCCGAAACGTATCGAAACCGATCAAATCGCGACGAAAACTCCAAAATGAGAATTATCACCGAATAAACTTGAATCGATCACTTGATTTGAATCCAAAAGCTACTAGAACTCCAGAAAAAACCAGTATAATGGAATGGGAATGGAGGTTAAGCTCAAGAAATAATCACTTTCAATGTGAAAAGTGATTATCCTTCAAGAATTAAGAGCTTTTAGTGAGGTTTTGGGAGAGAATTGAGATGAAGATGAAAATGAAGTAGCAAAAATCAAAGAGAATGTGAGAGAATTGAGAGTGAAATGTGAAAAATAGGAGAGAATGGTTGTGGAGAAAATGGAGCAAAATGGTAGAGAGGTTGAAAAGTGAGTGAAGGTGTGTTTATATAGATTTTAGGTTTGGAGTGTGAGATGGTTTAGAATCTGGTTTGGACTTAGCTTTGGGTTTGGAACTAGGTTAGGAGTTAGATGGACTTGACTCACCGAGTCAAGGTGGTTAACTTTAGAACTAACTCGGTAGCAATCCCAAGGTGAACTTCAACATCCAAAGATCCACATTACTTGGAAAACAAGGAACATGATGCACTTGATTTGAAGTGAAGTAATATAGCAAATGCACTTGGAATGAATTGAGATGTCTAGAGATGTCTAGAATATTCCACATGCTGCTAGAATACTGTAGAATCCAAGACCAAAGTGTGTGCAAAGGTGTTGTCATGAAAAAGCAACAAATTGTGCTTATTCTGCCTGTGTTAATCGATTAACACAATTGCACTGCAAATGGTTAATTGATTAACCAGGCCAAAATATGCCCAATTTGCCTAAAAAAGGTGTTGTGGTCCCGGCTTCGATTTCCTACCTCTTGTATTGATGAATAGGAATAGAAATCCTTATTTCGTGCTTGTTTTGATGATGTGATGACCTTGTGAGGATATGATTAATCGGGCTTGGAAAACTTGAATATCCTGTAACAGGAAACACACAAAGAAAAGTGTGAATGCTTATGCTAACGATGTGAATGCTTATGCTCATGTGTTGCGGTGAGGATCAGATAACAAGCTATTAATTAACTTGCATCGCAAAACTTTGAAGTTCACCACCGACTTTGATTTATCCAAAGGAAAGGTTCAAGATCGAGAAAAACCTAAAGGGGGAGATCTAAGGTTCGGGGGTTGGTTACGCCTAGGGAAGGTATTAGCATCCTAAACGCCCGTAGTACTCTACGGGAACCTCTTATTTTAGTTTGTGTTATGTCTTACTCGCTTGCTAAGGGTGCTATTCTAAAGGTTGAAACCCTAGGGGTTAGTATCTAAGTATACTCGACAAGGTATCGCACCTTGCGCCTACGCATCCTGACGGGAGTGGAATCAGAGTATCCGTAGTTCACTGATCTAAGGGTGAAGAAGGAACCATTGACTATGGCCAAAGTTCCAAGAGGAAATGAGTATGAGCTCATTTTAGAGTTCACGATAACTCTCTAAGTCTAAGTTATAGGGGGAAGGTGAGTTCTCATGATTGTGAGAATCACATAGAGTTCAAAACTCTAACCTATTTCTAAGTTATGATTTCATGGCTCCCATGAGGCCAAGAAATGGGATAAACTTAAGAGGATAAGGTAGGATGGTTGTTTAGTGACTCATGAGTCAATTTTAGGATGATCTCCCTTTGGAATGGGGGGAAAGATAATAGTTTTAAAATTGCTAAGAAATAAAGAGTTATAAATTCAAATATGATGATGTAAAAAAACATGAACAAGATATGAGATGAAACAAAGCTTATGAAAGCATGCAAGGTTAGGATTACACATATTAGACATTACTTAGACAAGATGAACAAAGATAACATGGAAAGATGAATAAAGAAGTGCAACCAAACCCTAAAAAGGTATTTCCAATCTTATCATGAATAAATGCCTCAAGATTAAATATTTTCATCAATTTCTTTTTATGCTCAACAAGTAAATTCAATTAGAAGCATTTAGCAAAAAGAATGGAAGAAAAAGGATAAAAAACTAGCAAGTTATGAAAGTTGGAAGTTGAAACAAAAACTTGAAAATAAATAAAACCAACAAGTAATAAAAAAGAAGGAAATGGCATTCCTAGGGATTGAACCCAGGACGAAACACGTGCAAGCTTAAAACCAAATCCATCTGAACCAAAGCGCGCGCCTTGAACAAACACAGATAGCACATGTATATATGAGAAGCGAAGCAAAAATTCAGAAAATAAACAAAAGGACTGGGGCGAGGGGGATTCGAACCCCAGTCCTATAGGTGAAAGGGCGCGTGATAGTGTGTGCTTGCCACTGGGGTGGCTGTTACATCCGGTAGTAAACTCAACTCAATAAATATGTAAGCATTGTGTGTGTGAATATTCCAAATTAACAACACAAACCAACCATTACACAATCTGCTCACAAAAGTGCCAAGCCAATCAACCATCAACCATTGCCAACAGAAACACATATAATCTAAACCTCAGCATCAAGAATTAACACACATGTGGAATACTAAGCAACTGTTTTCATCATGCACATTGGACATAAAGTAAAAGAACATTTGAATGTATAAAGTAGCAAACTCACACAGCCAGAGCAGCAACAATTAGCAAGCATATGATACACTCAATTAGAAATCATACAAGGATATGTCTTGGACACTATTAAACAATCATTCATGTGGAATAAGAATTCATAGCAAGGTTGAGTTTCAAGAATGGAAAATTTTTCCAAGATTTAGCATGCTTTAAAGAAATGTGGCAGAGCTGTTCTAGGACTAAATCATAAGATTAATGTTCAAAATGCAAGAAAATAGAAGATATGTTAAGGCATGATGCAGTTTGTCCTAATGATACTCTTCTCAAAATTGAAAAGCAGCTCAAATGTGTCACAATGAGTGGTGAAAAATAGGGACAGGTCAGATCAAGGTAAAGGCATATTCTAAGACTACCCTAACTGTTAGTGACAGTTTCCAAGATATATTAAAAGAGTGCTAAGTAGAATGATGATAACAACATCAACAACACAAGCAGACAGCAGCATATGAGTAACATGTCATTAAAGCAATTATACATTCCACAAGGCAATGAGTATTAAGTGTACAACCATCAATGCTAACACATCATTCAAATAACCAGATTCAAAAAGTCAAGATTCATTGTGGTTCATGAACAATGCAGCAGACAATTTTCACAAAGATAACATACAAGGCCAATGCAAGACACAACAACAGTTCATACATCTTAATGCATATCAAGGCCAGATTATGAGCATACCAATCAAACATAATGTCACATACTATCAATGAAAATTGCATTCAGTCATAATGGTAGAGGGCATAGTGATAATTCATGTATCAAGGTTAGGTTAAGGGTACACAAATTTCATAGGTTCATGGTATTTTTGAAACACAACACTATCATAAAACAAGGGTTCAAACAGAGTTGTTCACACATATTGCATCCAATCAAGTAGCAGCTAGGCATGAATATCAGATACAAAAAAAACTACACTCATCATGTTGATATGAGGAAAATCAGTCATGTTTACAATGATAAGTACAAAAACATCAAGATGGTCAAGGGCCCTTATGAATTAAACACATGTATTCAAGACAAAATTGGACATATTGCAAGGCAACATAGCAATCAAATTCATTCAAGTGGTACCAATTAAAACAGACAGTAGCATATGACATAGTAAAATCCAACTTGGGCAACAATCATGAAGACACATACATAACACATATGTGGACTAGGTTCAAGGCAGGCTGGTGCATATTAGAAGTACAAAGTGATATCAAACATTCATAACTTAGGAGCATGTCAAAAGACAAATCAAAGCTTGCAACACATATCATGAACACGAAGTTTAATCATGGAGAACAAAAGCATGATGTCACAAAACATAACTTTTTGAAATTAACAATTTCAACAAAATAGCTTTAGCATGCACAAGGTGAAATATCATGGTATGACAGGTCATGGAGCATTGAGAAACACATGATTAAATAGGAACAACTCCAAGCAAATTGACAGCAACACAATTCTTATCCTAAGTTCAACATTCATGAACATGAACCTTAACATACATTATCAATATCAAACCAATGGACTGCAACACAAGAAGCTAAAACACTAAGCAACATTAACAGTCCAAATAAACCAAACTCAGGCACATTAGTCAACCAAAATCAATGCCAAGGCAAAGTGGTGCATACCAATGTAAACACATACATGAATAACCAAAATGTCAACCTTAATACAACAAGCATCAACAATAACAGAGTTTCAAAACCATGATTTTGAGTACCCAAAATGCTCACACATTGATGGTGACAGAAAAAGAAAGTCAGTGCTACTTTAAAAAGAATAACTTAACCAGCATTCAGTCAAAAGTGATAGATAAATTCATCCACCATAAAACTTATGAGCATATTAGGAATAAGTATGGAGCTAGGATTAAGGAACTCTCATCTCACAAAAACATCCAAGCACCAAGACATACATAAGTAGGTTAGCAAATTCAAACATATAAACTTGACAGTATAACATCAAAGTGAGAACTTGTAAACTTGCAGCCATTCAATGAACAAAACCAAAGGCATTATTTTATGATATCAGTCTAAATCACAAAATCATCTATCAATAAACAGTGTCATCTATTTTATGATATCAAGCCATGAGCAAACAGTCAACATACTCAAGCGCATATTAGCAAGCTACATATGTAAAAGAACAACATAATGCATATGACATAATGATATCAAATGAGCATGATTAACAAGAGGGAAAAAGTGTGATACCAAGTGGATTAATGTCCACTGCACCTTCAAGTATGTTGAATGCTCTACTTCTGAACTAGCCAAAGCACTCCAAAGCAAGCCTCCTCCTTCCTTCTCGTGAAGCTTAGAACTCAGAAGCTATTTGAGTGTTTTTGTGAAAATTGTTGGTGTTTTAAAGTGTAGAAGTGAGCTCCTTTTATAGGCTGAGCAAATGGGCCTTGGTTCCTTGAGTCCAATGATCAAACACATGGTATGCTGAGTAGAAAACTAGGGTTTACAACGTCTCTTTCCAAATTCAAATATTGGTCCACTCCTTGGAGACAAATGCGCTTCTCTGCTGCACAAAACCTCAGAAATTGCAGGGCCAATTTCACAACTCAGTGCATTGCTTAAGAGCTCCTTATCCGTTGTCATACGAGAGGGTATCAGATGAGGTAAAGATTGGGATTGCGTGATGGGATCTGCAGGTGAACACAGTCTGTATGCTGAAACAAGTAATTTCTCAAAACAACTTTTAATGAACCAAACCATTGAAAGCTTAAACGGGAAGTGTTTTGGAGAATTCAAAAATAAGAAAAACGCGCCAAGGGATTGGGTTGTGAAACGGTTTGGGATGAATTTGATTCACTTGTATTTGAATTTTCTCTTCTCTTCTGCAATTCGTAAGCACGACCAAGGAGAAGGATATGTTTTGGATTGTTTTGCTTTTGCTAGCCACGCGTCGTCCCTCCACTGGTCAATGAGGCAAAGTTGAAAAGTCAAAGCAAATTGTCTGATTCCTATTGGTCCATAGCCAATGAATTTTAATCCAATATAGTTTGTAACATATTTTTGGTAACGATGGGCCTATGATGATGGGCTGAAAAATCAAATATTTGTAGGATTGGTTTTCTCTTTTTCTTGTTATAAAAGAAATGGCTAGAAAAATAAATAATAGGTGAATTTGGTAATTGAAATGGTTATGGATATGGTTTGAAAAACAGAGAAAAAATGGTTAATAGATGATTATTGAAATTGGTTTGGAATTAAGGGTGACAATTGAGGGTAGTTAAGGTGGGTAGAAATTTGGTTATGGAGAGGATCATGGAGATATCTCTTTGAAATGAGAGGCTTGTTTGATTCAATGCTCCATCCAAAATCTTGATTAATCACCTCTTGCATCTTCTTAAGATAAAACCTGATTCACAAATGAAACAAACACAAACAAAACCTGATAAAAGTGTTAGCTATGCAACATGATTGACCTAATATGATATGCAAGAGATCAATGGATCTAAGGGTAAAATTTGGGGTACAACAGTTGCCCCTATTTAAATATCTTCACCGGATGACATGAGAGATGAAAATCCTCATGAAATCATGGTGAAAGATATTTAAATACAGATAACCGAAAATTTTTCCCTTAGATGCAAAGACATGCAATGCTACTAATATGATGATATGATGCCATGATAGTGCAAAGATGCAGACAAAACAAGACACCAAGAGAAAAAAAAAGAAAGCAAACAAACACAAGCGAGCCCACGGGGAAGGATGAAGGTTAGTATCCACAAGGAAGACTCCTTGGGGATGCAAGCTAACCAACAAAAGAGACTCACTGGGGAAACTCTAAGGCAACACTAGGGATAGAAAAATAAAGGGTATTCTCCACCGGGGGAAGATCCAGGGAGGTGGACGAAAAGTTCAAATGTGACCGGACGACATTGGCGAAAAAGACACATTCTTACTGGGCATGAAACCAGAAAGAAGACATGATCTCCACTAGAGTTTAGTTTGGAATAAAAGGATAGACACCCGAATAAAAGATTTTTTGGAGACTTCTTATACTGAAGAGTTCAAACGGGATCTTCAAGAAAAATCAAAAAAGACAGAGATAAACTCTGCGCGCCAGATAAATAAAGACAACTGGAGTTTAAATGGGAACACAGTTAATGAGCCAAGAATGGACTCTGGTACTCATATAAGTTGGTTGAATAATAAATAATTTGCTTTATGAGGAAAACCAGTATGAGCTGGATTTGTAATCTGGTTTAGGTTCATATTTGACCTGAGTTTAAGCAAATCGGTTCATGATAACCTGATAAAAAAAACGACTGGTTCACAACAACCAGAAATTTAGGTTCACAATAACCTGATAAAAAACAACTGGTTCACGATAACCGGAAATTTAGGTTCACGATAACCTGATAAAAACAACTGGTTCATGATAACCAGAAATTTAGGTTCACGATAACCTGATACAAACAACTGGTTCACGATAACCAGAAGTTTAGGTTCACGATAACCTGATATAAAATAACCGGTTCACGATAACCGGAGGTTTAGGTTCACGATAACCTGATAAAAAAACAACTGGTTCACGATAACCAGAAATTTAGGTTCACGATAACCTGATATAAACAACTGGTTCACGATAACCGAAAGTTTAGGTTCATGATAACCTGATATAAAATAACGGGTTCACGATAACCGAAAGTTTAGGTTCACGATAACCTGATATAAACAACTGGTTCACGATAACCGGAAGTTTAGGTTCATGATAACCTGATATAAAACAACTGGTTCACGATAACCAGAAATTTAGGTTCACGATAACCTGATATAAACAACTGGTTCACGATAACCAAAAGTTTAGGTTCATGATAACTTGATATAAAATAACTGGTTCACGATAACCAAAAGTTTAGGTTCACATCTGACCTGGTCAAACAATTCCAGTGATTACTGGACTTTTAGGTATCCACATGGGGTGATTAAATAACAGAATGATTAGTACCAGGGTTGCAAGTTAGACTTCCTGGGGAATACTGCATAAAGAGTCAAAAATCTGGCGCACAAAGGTGAAAAACCGGACACAAGCAAAATAAAGACAAAGAACCAAAGACCCACAAAGAGGGAAAAAAAGAAGGGGAAAAAGGACGACACAAACAAAACGCCCAAATGCAAAGATGCTCAATGCTATAGTATGATGCGAATGCTTTATGATATGCAAGAGATGACTCCGACAAGAGACGACAAACCGGGGATAGCAAAAGGGTAAACATCGTGTCCACTACAGGGAATCACACTGAAATATGAGCTGGCAGTCATTCTTAAAGCTAATGTGAGAACATCCTTAGTTTACTGGGGAATCATGTTTTCAACAAACATCTTGTAAAGATACTAGTGATACGTCCTTTGTATTATTGAAACGTTTAAATCAGGGAAATATTGCCAATCCTCTTTTAGCAATCAGAGAGAGTTTGAAGTTTTCAAAACATTTTCCGTTTTTAAAACCATTATTAAAAAATAAGTGAAGTTTTGCATAACAGGGAAAATATCAGAGTAGTGATAAATATCAAACAAAGAATGGCTCAAAAATCTGATTTCATTAGAATGGTAACTTGCCAATAGCGAAGTTCCATGGATCATTACAATTGAAAAAAAGGCAATGGGAAAGGATTACATCATATTCAATGACCACTATCATCCCTAATGACTAAGAAAATCTAGAATTCTTTGCTGCTGATACAGACAAGAGGACCTAAATTCTCAGACGTAGTATTTTCGTACTGAGTCAGCATTTACAGGATGTGCGAGTTATTCACCATCCATTGTTGTGAGGAATAAAGAACCTCCTGAAAATAAAGTCTTTACCACAAATGGACCCTCATAGTTGGGCGCCCATTTTCCGCGAGCATCCCTTTGAGATGGCAGAATCTTCTTGAGTACAAGCTTTCCTTCTCGAAATTCCCGAACACGGACCTTTTTGTCGAATGCCCTCTTCACTTTTTTCTGATATAGATGACCATGACACATAGCAGTCAGTCGCTTCTCGTCGATGAGGTTCAGTTGGTCATATCTCTCTCTCTAACCCATTCAGCTTCGTCATGCTTAGTTTCCATCAGGATTCTCAAAGATGGTATTTCCAATTCAATGGGGAGGACCGCATCCATTCCATATACAAGGGAAAAAGGGGTTGCACCTGTCGAGGTTGGAACCGAAGTTCTGTATCCGTGCAAAGCAAATGGTAACATCTCGTGCCAATCCTTATAAGTTTTGACCATCATCTGCAGGATCTTCTTGATGTTTTTATTAGCAGCCTCGACAACTCCATTCATCTTGGGACGATAAGGTGAGGAATTGTGATGCTCAATCTTGAAATTGTCACATAACTCTTTCATTGTCTTGTTGTTCAGATTTGTTCCATTGTCAGTGATGATCTTGTTGGGGATTCCATAACGACAAATGTGAAATTCTGGTATGACAGATATGTGATGTTAAGTGTGATGTCACAACATCAATATCTGTTGTATGAACAAGGTAATAAAAGTAACAGTGATTGTAAACAATAAGCAACACAGAGAATTATTCACCCAGTTCGGTCTAACAACCTACATCTGGGGGCATACCAAGCCAGGAAGGAAGTTCACTATCAGCAGTATTAAATTACAGACTCAACAATCCCAGTTGACAATCTCCTAACTTAATCACTACCCAATGACCCTTCTACCTAAGTCCACCCTAAATAAGAGACTCCATCTCACTTCCAATCATCGCAATGATGTCTAGCAGTCAATACCTCAGCCACTGCATCAACAGCTTGATTTCTAACAACTCTTCAAACACAGAAAAACACAACTCGGAGTTGCTTCAAAGGTTCCTCCAAGAACAATACAAAACTCATTACCTACAGGTTTCTGAGTGTGAACACAATGACCATCTCACAACCCGAGTGGTTCACTTAGACAAAGCCCTAATGATCTACATCTTGGACCTGTACCTATTCTAGGTTACAAGCATTCTATTTATAACTTTTATCCAACTGAATCTGGGCTTCTAATCACAGCATATCAGCTGCTATAAATCTGCAAAAGATTCTCCTACAAAATAGGTCTTAAATCAAATCCTTCCTAATTTATCTCCATAATTAGAAAGTCATTATTCTTCAATATTCTTCTTGAAACCTACAAAACAGCACCACATAGGATAACCTAATATTCCCAGAATATTATGTATTTAAATCTTCAGTTTTTAATTCAGCTGCAGGATCTTCTCCATAAAAATAGGAACATATCATCAAATAGTTTCCTAAAAAGTCTCCAAGATCCTTTTTATGAAATCCAATTAAATCTGCACTTTGTTCCTAATTAATCTCCTTGACCTGCGTATAATGATGAGGTATATCCAAACAGATCTCATCAAATCAAATCAAATCCGTCAAGATTTATACAACAGCAGTACTTACTGTCTCAGATAAAGATGACGTGACATCTCCTTTGACATCACATGACAGCAAAATAGCAACACCTGCTATACCAGACTAAGATGTCATGACATCTCCTTCAACATCTGTCATATAACAGCAGCAACTGCTGTGCCAGAACCAAGATGTTATGACATACTATCATGACAGTAACACTGCCATACCTGTACTGATGTCTGATTAACCATGTCAGGACATCTTACCCAACATCCTGCTGTAAACTTGTTTTAGCCTAAATGTACCAGAATAAGATGTTCTGTCAACAGATGTTAAGACATCAGTTGTGACATCAAGCACAGAACCTGCAGGACCAAATAACACACCACATACAGAATGTCATGAGCACATGTTAAGACATCAGATATGACATCTTGCACCAGCAAGTTATTTTACCAAAATTGTAGCCAATAATAGAACTATCAATCTCCCCCTTTGGCTAATTTTGGTTAAAACAATTTCTGGCCACATCAGAGATACCTGCAGCAGATTCATACTATACAAACACTAACATTATATCAGCACAACTGTTATCTTCTCCCCCTTTTTAGCCATAATTGGCCAAACTTCATTGTTAGATAAACTGTCAGTCACAACCTGTCATTGTTAGACACCCTAGATACCAGTCAGTCACACTAGATCTCCCCCATTTTAGCCACAATTAGACAAACTAGCACACAAAGTTCCAAAGGCAAACTCTGAATCATCCAACCAACATACTCAGAACAAAACACTAGCTGAACAACCCTACTTCTCTCCCCCTTTTTGGCCAAAAATTGACAAATATTGGGGTAAATGTACGCAACTGGTTCAATTCATTGACACACCAGGTCTAAACTGCCATGTCCACCATGAACTTCACAATGTCACGACATCTTGTCTGACATAACACCTTCACCAGAGCTACAAACAATCTTGATAAACAAAAGTTCAACTCCCCCTATCTAATATAACCAGTGCTCCTTTGCAAGATGAACACCTTAAATGAATGGAAAACATAAGACTCATCTTCATGTCTTCAAGAGCGCATCCTCTGTTTAACACACCTGCTGAACGCATTTACTTAATGCTTGATCCTTAAACACCACTAGTACATTTAACTGACAGAAGTTGCTCCTTCAACAAGAAACACCACGAAATCACCAATGATATCCCATGACACCTTTATGATCATATAGTAAGAAAGTACCAGGATCACATCCTTGTACTACAACCAACAAACTCTTGGATTGAGACCAAAATCACCATTGATCCCTCCTATCCATACTCTGTACAAATCCACCTTGAATTTTACAGCCATAGACATTCTTGTTCCTTGAGATACAATCCACTCAAGTTCTGAAGCACAAACACACTGCCTTCCACTACACTCTAAGTAAAGTCCTTTTACTTTGAATTAATACCACACACCAATACAAGTGTGACATCTCCAAAATATGCAAAGAAAAATAAATTCTCCCAGACACAAACAAAGATGTCCTTCACACTCCTCCTCAGAAGCATGTGCGCCCATGATTCAAACAATTATCTTCACATGGCTAGAACCATACACGTCCTATTAAGAACACACCAAAATGCCATCCAGCAGCTTAATATCATAGCATGTTATCTGACATTATATCCTCATAAGAGGCAACCAATCTCCACAAGCTTGATCAATATGCAAGCTTCACAATATATGCACCTTTGCAGCAAAATCCATAGACAAGTACTTCCCCTGTCATGGATAACCAATGCTCTAGATGGAGATGAACATTTGAGCACCATATCTTCACACACTTGCTGAGCACATTCGCATACAGTATTCTCACTCCTAGAGAACACATCCAAGTACCCTGACTGGTTTGACACTGGTCACAGCCTCCACGAATTCTCAGCTTACTTAAAAGCTTTACTGAGATCCAATCTCTTCAAGAGATACTTGCAGCAGAAGAAAGAACAGCTCTTCAAAACTTTCTGATCATATCACATCATCTGACACAATTCCTCTGCCATAACATTCACTAGTAGTTGTTGATACTAGTGAAGTCTTCAAAAATAGTAGTCATGCTTTGCCAGAACATACTACTAAAAACAAGATCAGAATCTCCACATTCTAATCCACATAGTCAGAAACACCTCTTCAGACAATAATGCATGAGCATCCAACTTCACATGCACAATCTCAATCATCTTCCAAATATAACCATCAATAATCATGATGTTACAATCATCATTTGGGACATCAGCTTCCCAATAAAACACATCCAGAGCAGCTTATTCAGGTTAACACTTGAACACCATAGAGAGGAATAAACTAACACACCTTCTCTGAAGCAAAGAGTTCAGACTGCAGAATTGCATACTCACATTAGACAAATACTTAGCTCCCGTCAAAGCATTTATCATTAGTCAGATGCACACCTTTATCAGAGGACAAACAAATACTCAGCTCCCGTCAAAGTATCTATCATTAGTCAGATAAGACTACCTTCTCACACAAGGTAGGACAATTGGTCTGACATTCTTCTTTCGCACACATCAGGCATCTGCTGATCCTTCTTCATGACAACCATTCACACCACAAAGACATTTCAGATTAGGTCAGTGTCTTGACCTTTCACTCCACCATGAGCTAAACAAACTTCCTTGGATGAGGAAGCAAATAACTGAAATGTTGTTTCAACATCAGTTTCGACATCAGTCTAAATCACATTAAACATCTACTATGGCTTTTGAGACAACAATCACAGTAATCCATACATCTCTTGCAAGGGACACAAGAGGATCAACCATCAGTAGCTGATCAACCTTCAAAACCAGATCATACACACATGCAGGTGTCATACCCCAAATTTTGACCTCTAAGATTCCCATCATTGTGTAAATCATCATCACAATATGGATGTACCTTTATGCCTCATCAATCTCCTCAAGGAATTGTTGAGCATCCACTGCAATCAAAATTAGGGTTTCAATCCCTCTCGGAGTTCTTAGACAAAGGGTCAATCAAGGAATGACATGATATTCAACTTGTATACACTCTCAAACATACACAAAGGATCAAAAGGACTCCCACTTCAAGGATTAAGCACAAGGACGCTCCCTTCTAGGTGGATCAAGCCTCAAGATCGCCAGTGTCACCAAATTAGGGTTTTGGTCGACAAGGGCCTCCAGATGGAAAATTTCCTCTGGGCATGAGCCAAAGATCCAAAACATAACCTAATATACTCCATGGAACCTCATAAACCCAATCATCGAGTCAATTTTGCCTCAGGGGATGCATTCATCAAAAATCAGGAATTAGGGTTTCTTGACCTAATTCACCCCTAAGTTGACTTTTGGGACAAATTATGAACCAAGACCTCAAGAGAGGATTTGAGGATCTCCAATATGCCACATTGATCCATTTGGGACAATGGATTGTTCCAATAAGCTTGAGCAACAAGTCTCAATTTCATCTGGACCACAGGTAGGGTTTTGTGAGAAAAGTCAACTGTAGCTTTGACTTTTGACCAGAACATGCTCCCAAGCCCTAAGACATGATTCAATACACTCTATACCACCCATTGCACATGTCCATCAAGTTTGATTTAGGTCAAGGACATGATTTCCTGAAGAATTGCACAGTTTGGAATTCATCTGACAAAAGTCAATTGTGCACAAAAGTCAAACTTTGACTTTTTGAGATTTTTCACTAAAATGGATTTTTAACCCTAAAATGATATTTATGTATGATTTGAATCATCATTCATCAAGAAAAATCAAAGAAAGTGGGATAACTTGTAAAAGGGGTAACCATAAAAAACTTAGAAAAATTTCTAAGTTATGAAATAAAGTGGCAAGGGTACCAACTTTGGAGGATCATAACTCCTAAACCACAAAGCCATTTTTTCCATCCAAAGCTTGATTTGTAGATCTCATTGCCCTCTACAAAAGCTTCATACTGACCTATGTCCAAATTCCTCATGGATTTTGAGTTATGGAGTGATCAAAATCAAGAAAAGTCACTTTGTTCCAACACTTAGTGAAAATTTCACTAAGTCAGATTTTGCCTTACTTTTTTCCAAATGTAGGGACATTTTTCACTTGGATCCAAAAAGTATCAAAACCAAATATGATCAAACAGTTGTTGTATCATATAAGAGCTTTCCAAAATGGCCAAAAACATCACCAAATTCAACTTGAGCCATGAGATATGACATTGGCAAGTTGCCTTGCTGAAATCTACCAAGGCAAGGCAGAATTTTGCACTTTTGCTCGATTTACCAAAATCAGCCAATTCCAAGCCTTGTCATCACCTTGGACACATCTGAGGATTGAAACTAAAGGGGACAATCACTGAGCCAAGCCTCCAAAGTCCTTGGAACAAGAAATAGCATGCCTAACCTAGAATTGCCTAAAATAGGGACAAGACTCCAATTTTGGATTGGAGCATTCAATGGAAGCATCAAGGTGGCATGGACTGAGCTATTAGCAACTGAATTCAGTCAAGACTTATCCAAGACCAAGGGAACCAGTAGCCTGTGCCCTAACCTCTAGTCAATGGCTAGAGGAGACTTGGATTTTCATTTGCCAACATTGGCCAAACCTACTCAGCAGTTGCCATTCACTATTCCTTGCAAAACAAACTTGTTCTACTATAAATAGAGCTCAACTGTGATCAGTTTAAGTACACCAAAGGCCTACAACACTTGCCTTTCTCAAAATCCACTTCTCACTCTCAAAAATGTCTTTCTTAGCAAGTCACTATCGAATTTTTCAGTAGAAAGTAATTCCACTCAAACCAATCACACACACACCTCTCATACATCATATATGAGCTGATCAAACACTTAAACAACATCTGGAACACTGATTTCTTAGAATTACCAGTCAATTGCTCAAGGTTTTAACCAAGGTGCAGTTGAGATGCCATGAAGTGATCCAGCCAATTTCAGTCAAGTCCAAGCATTCAAACACACTCCATAGGGTGTAGGGAAGCTGTTCAGATCATCACAACTCATCTGTAACACCTCCAACTCAGAAATCACTTTGAACTTGCTGTCACGACCATGCATATTTCCTCGCACAATACTTTTGCCAAATGTTCATAATCATGCATGGAATGTTTCCCCTCAAGTAATTGCTTTGTTTGAATCGTGTATCAAAAATCCCAGCCTTCATGCAGAATTTAGGGTTCTTGAGGATTTTTCGTGATTTCTTGTTTTATGCTTAATTTAAATGAAATTAATTGCCATAGACATGATCATGAGGTTGAAACGAGTTGATTGGTATGTGGATTGCATGATATGATCAAGTATTCAGTGAGATTGGATAGAAAATGCAAATCTGGGCAAAACTGAAAAATGCGCGTGTTCTTCAGCTGTTCTTGGCGCCATTTTCACAAATTCAAATATTTGAATTTTGTGATTTTATTTAATTGATTCAAAAATTAATTTCTCTCTGAGTTTTAATGATTTTGAGTTGATTCTTTTTTTAATAATTCACAAAAATGTTAAAATATTTTATTTTCCCAAAAAATCCCAAAAAGATTATTTATTTCATATAATTGATATTTTTGCAAAGAATTAATATTTTGATTGTTTTTTACATTTTGAATATTTTTTCCACCTTGATTTTGCAACTTTTACTGACTTCTAATTATTTTGTAGGTCAATACTTGATTTTTGAAGCATTAATCCAAGACCACAATTTGTTTTCCATATGTTAAACAATTTTGATCATTTTAATTGAATTTTTATTCAATTAAAATACATTTTGAAAACAAATTAGGGTTTTTTGATTAATTCAACCCTCATAGATCATTTTTAAAACTCTTTGGGCCTCTTGAGAGAGTGTAAGACCCACCCCTTTGTAAATACAAACCTATCTTGGGCCTCACTTATTGTATAAGTCCCGTTGTATTTAAAAAGTTCGGCACTATCGTCGCCCGTTTAAAAACAAATCATCTGGGCCTACTCTCGTGTTATAAGCCCCACTCTTTTTCTTTAAAACTTTTTGGGCCTCTTGAGAGAGTGTAAGACCCAAAACCCCCTTGTACATATAACTTTGTGGGCCTCACTTATTGTATAAGTCCCTCTGTACAAGTAAACGGTACGACGGTCGTCCGTTTAAAACATCTGGGCCTCTCCTCGAGTAGTAAGACCCATTTCCTTAAAACTCTTTGGGCCTCTATTAGAGTGTAAGACCCAATCCCCTTTGTACAGAAAACCTTTTGGGCCACAGTCACTTGTATAAGTCCCTCTGTACAAATTCAAATAGCAGTGCAATCACTGATAAAACCCTGGGCCTCTCCTTGAGCTGTAAGCCCCAAATTTTCTTTTCAAAATACTTTCTCCTTTGATTTTGAATATACTTTTGTTTTCAATCTTTCTTTGTTGAACAACTAACAACACAGCATGGAAGCTCTACAACCGAGTAAGTGTTTATACGCTTTCATTTACGGCTTTCATATACACATAACTGTATTGTGGGGCTGTTTCGCTGTAAGTCTTCTTTCATAAACTCATATCAACTGTGTAATAATAGTATAGATATTTAGAGTTTCCCCGGCAACTACGTCTAGCACTAAGTAAATCCGTTTCGATTACTCTTAGAAATAGACAAGCTAGATCCCCAATAGGAGCACCAGATACAGTCTTCTCTTCGGCTGTCCTCCTTAGGAATTGTCAAGAGACTCTACCTCCCCAGAGATGAATGTATTCTCCGTGAATGGCATCTCTTGAGTTTCTTCCAAGTTCTCAAACTTTCCTGGCTTTATCTATTCCTCGTGAATATCCTGTCTTGAATTTCTCGGGGTTTGGGGACCCACAGGCTTCTTAAAAGCATCGACCTCCTCTTGGGCATTGTACAAGGACCCACATGTTTCCTAAAAGCATCCTAGCCTCTTCTTGGGCTTCATACAAGGACCTATCGGCTTCCTAAAAGTTTCCAGCCTCCTCTTGGGCTTCGTACAAATTGTCCCGACGAACTCCTAGAGGTATAGGAACAGAAATTAGTCATCTTAATAGAACAGTCTTTCAAAAAGTCTAGACCCTACTACTGTTTCTCGAAATCATAGTACAAAAGATGAAACTCTAGACTTGGACTGTCTAATTTCCTTGAGTCTCAAAGACATTCTCAAGCTCCTTTCAAAAATAGGAAGAAAACCCGTAGACTCGGATAGTCTCGATACCCTTTAGAGGTCCCATTTCCTTAAAGAACAGAAAATAACCCTGATCCTCGAATCAAATCCCTGAGTGTAAACATTACTCATATAAGAACTGCTTTTCTCTTTAAATCAACATATTGGATTTGTCACTCAACTGAAACAGTTACAATAGCCTCCTCTTGGGCTTTGTACAATGATTCTCCCCAACGGAGCTAACAATTTTAGCCTCCATCTCGGGCTTCATACGAGATACAAAAGACTCTCTCTTGTTAAGTCAATCCCTTTTTTAGCCTCCATCTCGGGCCTTATACGAGATACCAAAAGACTCCCTTGTTGAGTCAAAACCTTTTAGCCTCTCTCTCGGGCTTTGTACGAGACACATAATAGCCTCCTCTTAGGCTTTGTATAAGAAAACCCCGGTTGAGTCAATCAAAGATGTACCTCGTTCACAATATACAAACATCAACAACTCCTTTCCCTTCATCTAATTGCTGTAAGCGGCAAGCCTCTGGATCATCTACATCCATGCCACTGTCCCTCTTTTAGCATGAGAAATTCCTAAGGAAAGATGGCATTGCTCTACACTGAGTTAAAGTCTTCTCCTTCAGGTTGGAAAACCCCTATAAAGGAAATTATGGCATTGTCGGATTCACATATCCCGGTTAAAGTAATCCTCCTTTATAACCAGTCACCCAACAGTTGTGGCAAACAAACCTCTTTAGAGATGACAAATTCTCTCTGAAGTTGAGACCCTTCAGCTTCACATCTTGGGCTTTGAACAAGATACAAACAACCTTTTAGCTTCACGCCTTGGGCTTTGAACAAGACACCAAAATACCATTTCCTCCCATAGAATATGAGGAACTACGATCGCTCTGATTTCCCTGTTTCGGTAAACAGGAATACGTAGGCATAAGATTGAAAGGAAAAATCTTAGCGAGCATACTAAACAAAAACCCAAAACCCCATACTTTCATACATCCGTCCTAACATCTCAACCGATAGCCTAAAACACCCCTTTTTGACAAAATAACCTAGGAGAGACCCCGAATCTTTGTAGCATCTGTAAACCAACAATTTTGACTGTTTAACCTCAGTATGCAAGCAGGGTTAGTTGGAGACATCTGTTTCCCTTCCTTCATCAGCTTTAATAGGATAAAAAATGAATCGAGATGTAGTACTAGAGCGATCGTGCTTCGCAACCACATCCAAAAATCACTCGCTACAGAAAAATGGCGACTCTGCTGGGGAGTCTTTAAGGATCTTGTTCTCTTCTCGTCTCCTAGGTAGAAACCTTGAAGGGGGGTACCACAAAAATGGCGCCCACCATGGCTCCTTTCAAGGCATTTTGTTCCTCTTATCTCTTGAAACCCTGACGTCACTAAGATCTTAGGTCAAAACGCCGTTAATTTGGAATGAAACCGCAGGATGGTGACTCCGCCGGGAAACCATTTTCTGTCAGGAACTTAAGATTCTTAGCTTTTAAAGGTCTAGGATGTTTAGGACGAATATATATACTGCTTTTCCTAATTGATATATGTGTTTATTTTTCTGCTAATGGGAATGTGTATGATGCCGCTTGTGGAAAGATTGAGTATACACCTAGGAAAAACCCCTTTAGTGGCGCAGAGGCTATCGGAAATAGTTGTCATACGATGCCACCCTCTTCTGAGGACTCTTCAAAAAATACCACCTAGCACGGTTCCCGGCCCGCTAGTGTTTTCTTGACAAGAGTTGATGATGAAGAGAGACAGGTACAAAAGTCATTAGTAAACCTTGGGGATGGGTAGAGCCTTGACTCCATGACAACGACCCTTTTGACCCCATGTTTTTTCTATGTTTTTGTGTGCTGCATTCATGCATTCATTTAAAAAACATTAAAACATAGAAAATCTTCTCTTCTAGTCTCTTTTTTTTTTCAAATTAAACTAAAACTGTGATTGCAAATATCAGAGAAAAAGATTGCGTTAATGGATTTCGGTAGAAGGAGAACTCATAAGTATACCTTCAGGATTCCAAAGCTAGAAGATTTGAGAGGTTTGGCGAGAATGATCACAAACCAGGAGGCTTTCAGAGCCAAGTACGGAGGTCTGCTGCCTCTATTAAGGGTCCATGTGATTGAGGGAATCATGGAGGCACTCATTCAGTTTAACGATCCGGTTTATCACTGTTTTACATTCCCGGATTATCAACTCGCACCAACGCTGGAGGAGTACTCTCATCTGATCAATTTACACATCACTGATCGAGCTCCATTTTCTGGACTGGAAGAAATTCCAAAGGATCAGACTATTGCAAGAGCAATTCATTTGGACGAGTCTGAGGTTAGGACTCACATGACCACTAAGGGTGGCATACAAGGTTTGCCAGTCCAGTTCTTGACAAAGAAAGCCCTGTACTTCGCCAGTATCGAGAACATGACTGCTTTTGAAAGCATCTTTGTCTTACTCACCTACGGGTTATTTTTGTTTCCTAACATTAATAACTTCGTCGATATCAACGCCATTAAGGTTTTCCTCATTGGGAACCCTGTGCCGACTTTGCTCGCAGATGCGTATCATTCTGTACACTTAGGGAATTTGTACAGCAAAGGGGAGATCACGTGCTATGTACCTCTGCTATACAAATGGTTTATCTCCCATTTGCCTAAGTCAGCTGCTTTTTGGGATCACAAGAGTGCCTTACGTTGGTCGCAGAAAATCATGTCTCTTACCAACTCTGACATTGATTGGTGTAACAGGATTTATGATGGGATCAGGATCATTGACCGTTGTGGAAACTTCCCCAACGTACCCCTTATAGGAACTAAGGGAGGAATCAATTATCATCCAGTTCTCGTTCGTCGTCAATTTGGATACCCAATTAGACACGTCCCACAGGGTGTTCATCTGGAAGGTCTTTTCTTCAAGGAAGGAGAAAGTGACAGGGCACTAAAGACAGAAACAGTGCACGCTAGGAAATACGTTCATAAGAAAGGACGAGAGTCTCTAGGAAAACCAGATTGTGTCTCGGTGGAGCCTTATCTCCACTGGGTACAAACTAGAGCTCTCAAGCTAAAGATGCCTTATCCTCGTCACAGAGTTCTTCCACCGAGGGAATCCGTCATGTACTTCATGACTGAGACGGAAAAACTCCAGGTTAGTCTCAACAAAGTTCAACGGGAGAGGAGGTCTTGGAAGAACAAGTATCGCACTCTCAATGTGGAATGTATCAAAATACAGCAATTACTGAAAGATAAGGACGTTCTGATTGAAATTTTGGAGCAACATGCTGTAGAGAATCAAGATGACCAAAGGAATTTGCTCACTCATTTCACCTGGAAAAGGAATGATAACCCGACAACGGCCCCAGAGCCCCGATCAAAGAAAAGGAAAGTACCAGAGTCAGCACCCGATTTCTCTTCAGAGAGAACTCAGGACCCATTAGCTTAGGTTTCTATTTCTGCACCTTGTAATCTACTGTATTTCCATTTCTGTAATCCTTTGAATTCAATAAAAAGGGGTTTCCCCACTGTTTGATATTTGCAATCTAATTGTCGAAGTTTATTTTGATTAAACCAAAAAAACAATTAATATAATCATTGCATTCATCATTCTCACGTCACGTATTCTTCTTGCCTACAAATCTCACATTTGTGTCTCGATTCTAGAGTCAAACTGTCTCATTCGTACAATACTCAGGCCAATCATCAGAAAAAGATGGATGATCTTGAGGAAGAGAACAAAGAGTTGAAAGAAGAGATCGATGCTCTGAGAGATGATATGAGAAAGCTTCGTAACGACATGTAAGCCATGGCAGAAGCTCAGCTACAAAGAACTATGCTCTCAGAGATCACCTCGGTGCCCATAGTGGAAAATTTTGGTCCTAGGTGTCGCTTCCGAAAGATTCGCATCCGACGGTACAAACGCGAGAGTGGCGCAAAAGAACACAGAGTCGCCAGCAAAGTGTATTTATCCCAAGAGAAGGAAAGGAAACACTGCGTAAACCTGGAAGAAGGGAAAGAGCATGGTCACGCGACCAAGAGAACGGGTACGGGTGTCGGTTACGCGAAGGGAAGGTGTTAGCACCCAACACGTCCATCGTACTCGACGGGATCCACGCTTGCTGTCTGCATCAAAGGGTGTCGTCCTCTGGAACTCCACTGCTACTAGACCGGAGAAGAAAACGAGAACGAAAAGAACGGAGAAACGAAGAAGAAAAGAAAAGGAAGTGACTCGATAGGACGGTATCGTTGTCCTAGGCCTACGTACTCCCTCGGGCAATAGGAAAGTCAGAGTCAACGTAGTTCGGACGCGAACTGTGGGGGAAGGTTGCTCGCCAAGACAATCGCTGTCTTGTGCCTACGTATCCTCAATCGGACGAGAGAGAGGAATCAGAGCTGACGTAGTTCGCGGGTACGACCACGGGTGGGTAAGTGTTTTTTACGTGAGCGACGAGCTCTTTCTGAAAAGAAGAAGTTTGAAACCCAACAATCCCGAAGGATAAAAAGATTTGAATTGGTTTGGCGTTTTTTAGACAGAAGTGTCTTTTAAGTGGTTCCGCAACTTGCATTGAACCCAAGTCTTGAATACAGGAACGAATACTTTCGCGCATCATCCCCAACAGGACAAACACTAGGTATCCTAGAAGAATGAGAGGAAGCCCCTCACTCCCCACTTCCCACATAGAAGGCTCAAGCGCAATACATGTTGTCTTTTATTACGTGTCTTGAAGAGGTTTTAAGATGAGAAGAGAGACGACACAAAGGATACTCTAAAGGGGAACTAAGAGTCCTAATGTTATCATGCATGGATGTCCTATAGTTAGTGAGGTTTAGGAGAGACAACTACCTAACCTAATGCTAATCCTACTCCAAGCTTAATCGAAAATTAAGTTGGACTAGGTAGCTCTAAAGGGAGAGAATCCAAGACTTAAACAAGTCTTGAGACTCGAGGGATGAAAAGAGTGAAAGAGAAGAAGGAGAAAGAGAAGGAGAAGATAAGATACAAGATGGGGCAGTAAGTACATCATATTATAAATGTCCAACTCATAACAATCAACATGTTTCAAAGATTAATGCAAATCACTTCAAGTAATCATGCAAAGGTAAACATGGAAGGATGCAAGCACACTTGAATTAAATGCACAATTAAGCACACATGGATCTCACACCAAAGTGAAATGAAAGAGACAAGATGAAAATGAAACAAGACTAGAACTCACATCATATCATCATTAGCAATCCACATATGCAAAAGAGGTTCACACTATGCAATACGATGCACCAAAGAAGCTACAAAGCAAAGGGATGATATGCATCACATAATTCAAACCAAATGCATCCAACAATGCTCAAGTAATATGAAAATCAAGTATATAACTCAAGAGGCAGTAGCATATTCATCAATGTCATATCAAACCCAAACTCAAGTCATACAAGATTAATCATCAAGCAACACATTCAAAGCATGCACCAAAAGTGAGAAAGACATCCACAAAACTCAAGTCAAAATAACAACACTTTGTAAAATCAAGAACAAATAGAAAAATGAGTGAAAAGAGATGATTCTAAAGCCACAAGTAAGCTCAAACAGTACATGATCACACCATAAAAACAACTTAAGCATCACTCCATCACAAGTAAGCAAATGCATCCAAACAAGATCAAGTATCAAAGTATGCTTCAACCAAACTTGCATCACAAACAAAACTCAACTAAAAATAGCGAAGTGGATTAATAAAATCCTAAAAATATCCAAACAGGAGCTAACTTAGTCAAGTAACAAGTGCAAAAATATCAAACCAAAATTCACAAACCAAGTATCCCAAACAATTGGACAAATATCACTTAAGAACAATGTTTCAACATGCAAAAGAAAAGGACCAAAATGCAATATGGAAAAGTTTTAAAAATGAAAGAAAAATGTTTTTATGCAATTTAATATGTCACCTAATAGATGCAAAAAGAATGGATTAAAAATGAATTATAGATGAGGAGAAATAAATTTCACAAGTTGGTGTGTGCAAGTGAAGCAAATAAGAAAAGGAAATAAAACAATTAATTAAAACAGATGCCAAAATAAAAATAAAAATGAGAAAATAAAATATGAAAAAAAAAGATAAAACTAAAAATAAATTCCATGATTTTTTGTATGATTTTTAGATGCATAAAAGTAATTTTAAAAAATATAAATGCAAAGCAAATAATAAAAAGAAAGGAAATAGAAATAAAACCAGGGAGGGTGCGAAAAGGAATGAGAACAATGTTATAATTGAAGCAGGCCCAGAAGAGGGGGTGTGAAAAGCATAGGCCCAAAGAAATGGGAGCCCAAGCGAAGTCAAAGGAGGGAGTATGGTAAGAAGTCAAAGATCAACATTAATCTCAGCCAAACACTTAATCCAACGTGCATTAAAAGTCAACATAAATGCAAGGTATGTAAGATCAACGGTCAGATCTCCCAGGTACACCATAACCAACACGGACACGCCACCACACAAGCAAGTAGCACACCATGCACCGGCCATGTGCCTTGCATGTGCCATCATTAATGTGCTGTCCACCTTTCAGCCGTATGATCAAAATTACAAGAAAACAAAAGGCCACGATGGGGAGTCACACGGTAGTATGCACGGAGTGAGAAACATGCGATTAATAAAATAAAAACAGAAAATAAAGGACATGTGGCGCATTGTGGGACGCAGGATCAAGGCATGGACGATCTAGATTTCTTCTTCCTCCTTGGACACCTTCGCCGGACTGGTTCTCCGGCCGCCGCCGGAGCTAGGGCTCCGGCCACCCTCTCCGGTGAGCTGTGACGCGACTTTTTCCAGAATTTGCGTATGAGTACACTATTTTGACCAGAAAAACGCAAGGATCAAGAATATCCAGTCCATTTTAACAAACAACAAACACATAAAGAGAATCGAACGAAAACAAGTTTAGATCTAAAACTTTAAATCCACATATCTCACAAATTACACGTCCAAACTTCAAATAAAATATATCAGCATGTTCAGTGCACATCATAGATCATTTTGCATATCAAAAATTCAAGTTCTGTGATGGTGAAAAAATCACTAACCTGAGATCTTGATGAACTTAAAATATCACAAGAACGCCTTCCAAAAGCTGCAGATCAAGTCCTTGGAACCTCTAATTGCAAAATAAATGCAACTAGAGCTTGGAATCGTGCTAGATCTTGAGTTTTGAACTTGAACCCTCTTGAATGGAGCTTGGTGAAAACCTCAGTATGAGCTTCAGATGATGGTTGATTCTGGTTCTACTCTCTTCACTGATTCCAAATATGAAAGAATTTCTCAAAAACACCTTATGGAGAGGGAGAAACGAAAATGAGAAAGTGGAGAGTGAAAAATGGAAACTGAGCAAATGTGAGTCTCTCCCCTAGCTGTGAGAGCATGAGTAAGGTTATATACTCTTGATTAGTTCACTGATTGAGATTAGGAAGTGATTAGAGCTCTTGTTAATGAGATTTGAGTGAAATTGCAAAAATGCATTTTACACCACCACCACTAATTTGCACGTGGGAAGCCCTTGTTCTCAGCATAATTCACCTCCAATTTACTCCCATACCACTTCTGGATTGATTTTGGGCCTTGCACTTTCTTGGTTTGCAAGCTTTGAATTAATTTGACATTTTTGCACTTTGTGAGAATAATGAGAAAAATGGCATGGCATGAATTGATTCAAATGCCACAAATGATCTTCTTGACTTGTATTTTGATATTATGATGTGACATGAAGCAATTGGGAACATTACAAGTCCATTTGTGCAAAAATGCAAAAAATGGAAAATTTGACACATAAGGAATCCATGAAAAGCACCTTGCATTGTTTTGGCCATAACTAGAGTTCCACAAATGATATGGAAATGGTCTAGTACTTTTGGAAATGGGAGAGGAAGATATTCAACTTTCATGTTGGAGGAAAATTCATTTGGAGCTTCCTTGATGATGAAAAGTCAAGTTGAATGTGGGAGAAAAATTGCCAAAAATGGAAAGTTTCAATTATGGGTCATTTTCCAAATTTAGCAACCTTTGTACAACCTCTTGATTCTTGATAAATGGAACAAATCTTGACAATTGGAGGCCATATGAGGATGTGAGACCTTGAAAACCATGAAAAGAACCTCAAAATTCCACAGTTGACTTTCTCCTTCACAGTTGACTTTTGCTTAGTTCACAAACAACTGATCCACTGAACAGCTTTCACCATGAATCAATAGCCAAACCCTCATCCAGGAACACTTGTGAGCATAAGGAACACCACAAGAACATGCTTGAACATACCAAGCCTTCCAAGAAGTCCTCTTGATCTCAAAAACCCTAATTGGTTCCCCTGATTAGGAGGGAAAAAATCACTTGAAATCCTTTGCCAATCTTGATCTTATGAAGATATAATGAACTCCATGAACCACCTTGAAGCTTGAGACTTGAGAATATGGACCAAGCACCTTGATCCCGTGCTAAGAACCAATGTTATGCATAATGCAAAATGCAAGAAATGAAAAGAAACATAAGCCAATTAGCTAAAAACAACAAGGCAAATTTTGGGGTGTTACAGCTGCCCCTATTCAATTAACTTGATCCTGAAGGTATGATAGTGGCGGCTATCATGCGTTCCAAGGATTCACGGAGATTGAATACCATAAGAAACCTAAAATTTGCAATCCTCAAAGGAGGGACGACTCCACTGGGGAATAAACAATAAATGCTGCACTGTCACAACACGTACGAGTGTTGGAAACCAAAACTGTATTAAAAAGTCCTGAAATAAACACAAACGAGTGTTAGCTACGCTGGGGATGAACACGGACGGGTGTCAAGGAATCAAATACGGACGTGTATTGGGAAGATACACGGACGGTTGTAAAGAGGTTCAATACGGACGGGTACTGAAAAAAGGGGTACACGGACGGGTGCCATATGTCAATGCAGACGGGCATTGAAACAAAAGTTCAAACACAGACGGGTGCCGAAAGAACATGGACGGGTGTAAAAAAAAAAAACTCAAGGCGACCTCTCTGGGGATTGAAATGCAACACGGATGAGTGTCGGAAGTTCAATACGGACGAGTATCAAAGAGGTACACGGACGGGTGTAAAAAGTCAATACGGACGGGTACTGAAGAGGATACACGGACGGGTGTAAGAGGTTTCAATACGGACGGGTACTGAAAAGGTACACGGACGGGTGTAAAAGGTTTCAATACGGACGGGTACTGAAAAGGGTGTAAAGCGACTTTATCGAGAATTAAACTCGCTGGGGGAATGGAAGGCAACACGGACGAGTGTCATCAAAAGGTCGATACGGACGGGTATTGAGATCAAAGGTTCAAACACGGACGGGTGCTGACGGAAACACAGACGAGTGCCAAATGTCAATGCGGACGGGCATTGAAACAGGGTTCAAACACGGACGGGTGCTGAAAGAACACGGACGGGTGTCAAAAGTCAATACGGACGGGCATTGGCTTAAAAGGTTCAAACACGGATGAGTGTCTGACGGTAAAAATTTCGAGGGAATAAACGAAAGGACCACCTGGACGAAGGGGTACAAATGAAATCAAGGGTAAACAATCCTGGCAAAACACTCTGCCGGGGTACTGTCAAATATTGCTTAACCCAACACCTGTGGAGTAAAGTCAAAAGATATCTTCCTGAAATCAGGCTTTCCTGACGAAGGAAAACTCAAACCTGGCTTATGCTTCAGATGCACATGTTTGAATTTTGCCGTAATGCTCCACACGAAGTGGAAATGCTACGCATTCGGGAGGATGCTATGCAAAACAAATGCTTATGCAATGCAAAAGAGACGTCCCAGCAAAATAAATGCTGAAGACCAGAAGCAACTCCGCTGGGGACGGCAAACTAAATCGCCACTGAAACAAAGGAAAACTTGTTGAGGAAAACTTCTCCCTGCTAGGGAAGATCACAAACACCAATTCTGTCGGAGATGGACGAAACTCCGAGAGAATACCTACTCTGTTGAGGAATATCAAGATCAACAACTCTGTTGGAGATGGACGAAGCTCCGAGAGAATACCCACTCAGCTGGGGAGGGATATGAATACTGAATATGGAAATTCCACCGCTGGGGACGACCAACCATTTCAGAACTTGGCTTCGGCGCCTGCCAAAAACGATTGGCCTTAAGACCTGCTGGGGATACCATTCACCACCAGACTCTGATTGGGGAAATGAGCTTAATCTGCTGCTAGGGAAGTAACCTTACCCTCACCCTACTGGGTACTAGATCAAACCATTGTCGTTGAGACTATACTTTCTGACCAACCGAGGAAAGTAGACACCAGGACCCTATGGGGATAATAACATCTTCGTCCACAAACTTCCTGTTGGAGGTACGACAACATTCACCTTAAAGCAAACATCTTCTGAGTACTTGATGGGAAATAACACTCCAAACACGACTTCGGCTGGGTATATAATCCTCTGTACTTTGCTGAGGAAGACGATCCTCAACGACTCCGCTTGGGAGAAAAAGTAATTGTCAACATCCACTCTGCTAGGGGATAACACATGCTTCCTGACTAGCTGGGGAACAAATAGATGCCCCATGCTCCGTGGGGAGACATCACTTGCTGAAGAAAGATGAGCCAAATCACAACTCTGGCCGGGAAAAAACCTTTTATATCCTGCTAGGGAGGACGATCCTTAACGACCCCGCTTAGGGAATTACTTCTTTATACTCTGGTTGAGGAAGACGACCCTCGATACTCTGATGGGGAAGAGTAATAACCTACTGAGGACGATCAGACTTCAAAGTTGAGGAGAGCTCTACTCTACTGGGGAAAGCATCCAACCGCTGAGGACGATCAGACTTCAAAGATGGAGAGAGCAACTCTACTGGGGGAAGTACACCTGTCGTCCTGCAAAACCAACAAAAGTCTAGGTGCAAGAACGAATACATTGATTATCCACATGGTGACTGTCGCCTAAGCAATTGCCACTGTTTTTCCATCTTGTATCATAAAGCTCAACGTTTTAGCATGTAATGTTTTTATCAAAAATATCGGACATTTTCACAAACAAAACAGATAAAACAGAAAACAAAAGCTCTTTAACTGAAATGCAAACTTTATTGAATGAATTGGCCTGTGAATAGGCATTTACATCTGGAAGCAATTCCTGAAAAGAGGTAATTGCACAAAAAGCAAAAGAAAATACAAATGTCGGCAATGTGGGGAACAGACATCCACCATGACTCAACTCAGCTATAACCCCTATGACTTGTTCATCCGCAGATACTTTGGCCTTCGAAGACGACTAACTGGACTGATTCCTTTCCTCCGAATTTTCCAAGTGCGAACAGTGATCACAGATCGAACGCGGATCATAGTCTTTGCTTTAAAATCCCTAACTTTTGCCTGGATCGCCCTTTTCGGGTTTTCAATCCACCGGGATACCCATTTTTGCCAAGGTTTCCTTTTCAGGTTTTCAACCTTGCGGGTTTATTCTTTTTCTTTTTATCCCTAATTTTTGCCCGAACCTTTTCTTTTTATGGTTCGCCAGGATGCCCCATTTTTGCCTGAACCTTCTTTTTATGCTCAGCGGGTCTCTTTTATGCAAAGTATTTTTTGACTACATCCGCGTTCACAGGGGACGTAAAATCTTCGCCATCCATAGTTGAGAGTAATAAGGCTCCACCAGAGAAAACCTGTCTTACTACATATGGCCCTTCATAATTCGGAGTCCACTTGCCCCTGTGATCTATTTGAGGAGGAGTGATCCTTTTCAGAACTAATTCACCAGCTTGAAAACACCGAGGACGCACCTTCTGATCAAAGGCTTTCTTCATCCTGCTCTGATACAACCGGCCATGCGCAATGGCTTTCAATCTCTTCTCTTCAATGAGATTCAATTCATTCAGCCTGGAACGCACCCATTCAGCTTCATCCAACTTCACATCTGTCAGAATTCTCAAAGAAGGAATCTCAACTTCTAATGGCAAGACTGCTTCCATGCCATACACCAGTGAGAAAGGAGTTGCCCCAGTCGAGGTGTGTACCGAAGTACGATACCCATGCAAAGCGTAAGGCAACATCTCATGCCAGTCTTTGTATGTCACTACCATCTTCTACACAATCTTCTTTATGTTCTTATTAGCCGCTTCAACATCCCCATTCATCTTCGGACGATAGGGAGAAGAATTGTGATGTTCGATTTTAAAGCTCTGGCAGAGCTCCTTCATCATCTTGTTATTCAGATTTGAACCATTATCAGTAATGATTTTCTCTGGGACTCCATACCGGCAGATGATATCCTTCTTAATGAACCGGGCTACCACTTGTTTGGTGACGTTGGCATACGATGCAACTTCCACCCACTTTGTGAAATAATCAATAGCCACCAGGATAAAACGATGTCCATTTGAAGCAGTCGGCTCGATCTTTCCAATCATGTCAATGCCCCACATAGCAAAAGGCCAAGGTGACGACAAAACATTTAGAGGAGTAGGCGGTACGTGCACCTTGTCAGCATAAATCTGGCATTTATGACATTTCCGGGCGTATTTAAAACAGTCAGACTCCATAGTCATCCAATAATACCCCGCTCTCAACAATTTTCTGGCCATAGCATGCCCATTGGCATGAGTACCGAAGGAACCTTCGTGAACCTCTTCCATTAACAAGCCTGCCTCGTGTTCATCAACACAACGTAGCAAAACCATGTCAAAGTTTCTCTTGTACAACACATCATCCTTGTTCAAAAAGAAGTTTCCTGATAACCTTCTCAATGTCTTTTTATCCTTGGAAGATGCCCCAGCTGGGTATTCCTGACTCTTCAAGAAGACTTTAATGTCATGATACCAAGGCTTGCCATCTGATACCCCTTCAACTGCAAATACAAAAGCAGGTCTATCCAAGCGCATGATTCTGATTGAGGGAGCTTCATTCCAAAGATTCACTTTATACATTGATGACATAGTTGCCAACGCATCAGCCATCTGATTCTCTATCCGGGGAATGTGATGGAAGTCTACTCTGTCAAAGAAAGGTAACAATCTTCTGGCATAATTGTTATATGGAACGAGATTTACTTGACGAGTCTCCCATTCTCCTGTAATCTGATTCACCACCAACGCAGAATCACCATAAACATCGAGGTTCTTGATTCTCAAATCAATTGCTTCTTCTAACCCCATGATGCATGCTTCATACTCCGCCTCATTGTTGGTGCATATGAACGCTAATCGGGCAGTAAAGGGTATATGAGAACCCTGTGGAGTCGTAATGATTGCCCCGATTCCGTTGCCATATGAATTAACAGCCCCATCAAAAACCATCTTCCATTGAGATCCAATCTCAGGTCCTTCATCAGGCAAAGGCTCTTCACAATCCTTCATCTTCAGATACATGATATGTTCATCTGGAAATTCAAACTTCATCGGTTGATAATCCTCAATTGGCTGTTCAGCGAGATATTCTGACAAAACACTTCCCTTAATGGCCTTTTGGGAAACATACTGAATATCATATTTTGTCAGAACCATCTGCCAACGGGCTATTCTACCAGAAAGTGCTTGCTTCTCAAACACATACTTGATTGGATCCATCTTCGAAATCAAAAGGGTTGTATGGTTTAACATATACTGCCTCAAACGCTTAGCGGCCCAAGCGAGTGCACAACATGTTTTCTCCAGCATCGAGTATCTTGACTCGCAATCAGTAAACTTCTTACTCAGGTAATAGATGGCGTGCTCTTTTTTACCTGACTCGTCTTGTTGACCGAGCACACAACCCATTGAATTCTCAAGAACCGTGAGATACATAATCAAAGGCCTTCCTGGCGCTGGCGGCATAAGGACCGGAGGTTCCTGCAAGTATTCTTTAATCTTTTCAAACGCCTTTTGACAATTTTCATTCCACCTGACCGCTTGATCTTTTCTTAGCAACTTGAAGATTGGTTCACACGTGGCTGTGAGATGCGAGATGAACCTAGCAATGTAATTCAATCTCCCCAAGAAACCACGAACCTCTTTTTCTGTTTTCGGCACAGGCATCTCTTGTATGGCTTTTACCTTTGTAGGATCAACCTCAATACCTTTTTCACTAACAACCTCTTCTAGCTGATTACCTCTGTCAAACTGTAAACAGCCCTCATCAATTAGATTCTGAATACCCCTTTTCAACGAATCACAACCATTAGCCTTTATCAAACAATCTGAGCAGTTCTCACCACAGCCCGGATAGACATCACCTTTCAATAACCTGTTCTTAACCACCACCAACGGAGTCTTCAGTTCCTCCACATCCATGATCAAATTCAAAGTTTCACAGTCCTCGATTATAGCATTCACCCTTGGCCCATTGTGATTAGGCATCGGGTTTTGAATAACATTGGGTCCGTCATTCGAGAAATTGATGGCTTTAGAGTCCACAAGGTCCCGCACCTTATGCTGAAACGCCCTGCACTTCTCCACCGTGTGCCCAGGAGCACCAGAATGAAAATCGCAGTGTGCGTTAGCATCGTAGCCTCGTGGGAGTTCCCCTGTTGGTGGAGCCAGGGTACGAAGCCCAACTAGACGCAACTGCAATAAATGTTGCAACAACTGTGCATATGACATTGGGGGTTGATCAAAATGCCTCTCTGCATTCCTCTGTCTGTTCTGATACTGACCCTGCTGCCTATTCTGATTAGCATTACCCCTTTGCTGCTGTGGTGGAGGTAATGTTGCTGGAATGGTTACTGATGCTACCTGTTGATTGTTAAACTGGCGCTGTTTCCCTTTTCCCCTGTGGGATGATACAACGTTGGTCTCTCCTTGCTTCTTATAATTATCAAACGGCTTTTTTCCCTGTCCGGAAGATGATCCATCACCGCTAGAAACCTTCCCGACCTTAATTCCGACCTCTATCTTCTGCCCAATAACAATCACATCTGCAAACTTGCCTAGAGAACAAGGCAAAAGCTTTTCATAGTAGTGCTTCGGCAGTGTGTCCATGAACATATCTAGCATCTCTTTCTCTAGCATTGGTGGCTGCACCCTAGCCGCCAATTCACGCCACCTTTGCGCGTATTCTTTGAAACTCTCGTCATTCTTCTGGGACATGCTCAACAGCTGAGTTCTGTTGGGAGCCATGTCCATGTTGTACTGATAATGCTTGATGAAAGCTGCAGCTAGCTCTCTCCAGGTACGAACATCTCTACTTTCTAGCCCCATGTACCATTCCAAAGACGCGCCAGACAGGCTGTCTTGGAAGAAGTGCATCATTAACTTTTCATCCTTAGCGTGAGCAGCCATCTTCCTGGTATAGGCCTTCACATGAGTCCTTGGGCAGGTAGAACCATTGTACTTTTCTAGCGTAGGAATCTGAATCTTGTGTGGAATAACAATATTAGGGACCAACCCTAGGTCGTCCAAATCAATCCCCAAATCATCCTGTTTCACCACTCCTTTCAATTGAGCTTCGATTAAACGGATTCTTTCATCACTGACCACAGGAAGGGCAGCATCTAAACTTCTGACCGAGAACACATCGTCCTGTTGATCATCAAAATGATGGCCATGGATAGCCCAAACAGTACTTCCCTCTCCAACCACTGTAGGAATTCTGCCCTGTCCACCAGCACCAACTCCGCCCGGAGGGATATTACGGTTAATAAGACCACCGTGTAGGATACCATTTTCGTCGACCTGCGCCACTAACGGCTGAACCAGAGTTCTGAACTCGTTCTGACTTTGCACCATACCCTGCATCATTTCCATGAACTGGTCAATGCGAGCTTGCATAGCGGCCATATTTGCTTGAACTTTGTCCATCACTCTGTTTTGATTGAGCCTGGTAGAATAACGATGAATTGGTTGATCAATCCTGACTGAGAGAAAGAGAGAACATAAGAAAACCAGAGAAACCCAAGAAAACCTGCAATGCAAAGAATGAATATGATTATGCAAATGCAAATGCAACAAACATATTTGAACATTTCCAAGGTATATCCGCTTTGATTCCATTCCAAGCAACCGGGCCAGGGATTAGACGCAATATCAGAAAATAAATCCGACCCAGAAATACCACCGGATCCAACCACTGGAAACCAATCACAAAAATAGAAAACTACCAAGGCAAAAATATCTGAATCAAACATTCTATTATCAAGATGGAAGAATTCATACAAACAAAGTCAATCGTAACCAACGGTGATTCCATCAACAATCCTGATGGTAACCACATAAAAAAAAACAGATACACAAAAAACTACAATTCTACCCCAAACAGGCTAGCCTCCACTTCTTCCAGAAGATTCAAAGTGTCAGGATGTGCCGGTCGCGAGATTAGCCCTTTGATTAACCTGTTTCTCTTTGCAATCTCTTGGTTCAGCGTTGCAATCTGTTCTTCAGCGTTGCTACTTTCATGTCTCACCTTCTTGATTCCAACTTGTAATTTGAGCTCTTCAATCTCCTTTTGGGATTCTTTCCACTTGTTGAAGAAATGCTTCCCCTTTTCTTTCGCCTTTTGCAGCTCTTTGTTTAGCACCTCGTTTTCGACTTGGACCTCACTCCACATCTCTTGATAAACATCAAGCTTGGTTTCAGTCTTAGCCAAAAGCTTTTTAGTTGTCCTGGTGGTCTGGCTTGAAGTCTCTGCTGCCATGCTGATCTTCTTGAAATGCTGAATTCTGTTATCCAGATCATTTTCTGTCTTTTTCTGACGCTCAGTCGACTCTTTGACCTGCCACTTCAGCTCCAAATTGTCATGCAAAGCTCCTTGCAGCTGACTACTCATACCGGAATTCTCTGCTCTCAATTCTTGCACCAACTTCTGTTGCTTGTTGAACTCTTCAATAGGCACAGTAAGTCTTTCCTCCATACTCTCTGGATACAAGGGAGACGCCCGATCAAAAGGCAAATAGAACTCTTCTACCCTCTTTTTCACCCATTCAACATACGGAGCGAAAGCTTGGTTATTGGGTTTCCCCAAAACAGTTTTACCTATCTTCTGTCTGTTGAGCCAGGCTTGAGAAGCTTCTTGTGCAATAGCTACACCATCAGTCATATGAAAATACAAGGATTCTTCCAAAAATTTTTCAGCTGGAGGATCTCTTAGGGCGTACGCAAACTGCCTGATAGCCAAAGATGGGTTGTAGTTAATACCTCCCTTTCTTCCGATCAAAGGTACATTAGGATACCTGCCACAGCTATGTAGAATATCAGTCCCCAACAAACCCTTATCCACCCAGAGAATGTCTTTAGTAGCTAATCCCATCAGACGCTTACTCCACTCTAAAGAAGTCTTCGAATCCACAAAAGCACCGGATTGGGGTAAACGTTTGGCAAACCACTTGTAGAAGAGAGGTGCGCAACAATAAACCACACCACCTCGCTTTTTCTCATTCCTGTTATATAGAGCGTAATGGAGGTCACCTAACAAAGTCGGTACCGGATTCTGAGCTGTAAATATCTGAATAGCATCCGTATCGACGAAGTCAGACTCATTAGGGAATAACACAATGCCATATATACACAGAGCTAATATTGCATTGAAAGCCCTCCACCTATTCTCCTTAGCTTCCTCTCGAGCCCTCTTTACCAAGTACTCCAAATGATACCCTCGGGATTTTCCTTTCTTAGAAAAATCATCCTCCACTGTAGATCTGCTCAAATAAAGAGCCTCAGACACTGCCTGGAAATCACACTCTCCTTGGGAACCACAGAAAGGAACACCTTCTTTGACAGGAATCCGCAAGATGTTGGAGTATTCCTCCAGGGTAGGAACCAACACATAATCTGGCATCACGAAGCACCTCAGGGAAGGATCATAAAACTGCATCAAGGTGTGTAGCCCATTATATTCATATTTACTGAGACTCCGAACCAGGGACAGTATCCAACCATACTTCTCTTCAAAGGCTCCCAAAACTTCCGGACCAGCTATACTCTGTAAACTGCTCAAAGGACCAAGAGTGATCTTCGGAAACTTGTAGATGATGATATTCTTCTTACCCCTCTTAGTGTCCATCCCTAAGAACGCCCTCTGATTGGAATCAAAGACTAGATACTACCTGAAAATGCACAAACATGAATGTCAGATAAATGGAATGCAATGCAGAGCACGGGATCAAGGTATCCACATAAACTGGTTGCACTGTGCTGACTGAACAAATCAAGGCTCTGTACCAAAACTCAGAATCAACAACAACCATAGTGATAACAACAGAAAACCGGGTCGGTTGATGGTCACGGTTACCTGCGAACCTGTAAACAAACCGTCCCTCTCACATGTGGGTACTAGGATGTTCAGTATCCCGGGCTCTCAGGTCGAGAAATGATGATACGTTCACCATTTCTGGTTTGGCATCATCATCAATCGAGGAGGCCTCAACTGATTCTCCAAAAACGAAAGATCCTCAGCTTCAGAGGTTTGAGAAGCAATAGCACATTCAGCCCGAAGGATACAATGCTACCGCCAATCAAAGAGGTCGTCTGCTGATTCTCTTTCAAAAAGAAGGATCCTATGGCAAGTCCCCAACATTAGGTCCTCGGATCGAGAGTGTGCAATGGGTTTGCCACAGAAAATGGGCTGCCACTGTCACATCCCGGGAGGAGTGCCGCAACTGAGTTCTCGGGAATGGTCATCAGAGTCGACGATTCCTCCAGAGAATAACTACTGGCCTGTATCAGCATACAGTAGCAAAAAGCTCTAGATAGAACCTCGTCTGATTGTAGGGATCGTGATCACCCGCACGTGGCCAACACCACGGGAGCGTCACGCCTGGCCACGCTAAAGCCTAGGTGTATACTCGAGCCTGTGTATTGAGCCCATCTCTCAGAACATCCCAACCTGCCAAACAGAACAACAGCTAGCACAGCGCAGTATATCCAGTATGACAATATAAAATGCAATGCGATAAAAGCTGTAAAAACAGTAAAGCAGTAAAGCAAAAATACAGTAAACAACAGTACAGTAATATAAAGCAAAGCACCATAGAAATACCTAACAAAAACAAACAGACAAGCGCTAGGATCGACTCGCTAAAGGGTAAGGACCAGCAGTAGGTCAACCAGAGTCCCCAGCAGAGTCGCCAGCTGTCGCTCCCGAAAGATTCGCATCCGACGGTACAAACGCGAGAGTGGCGCAAAAGAACACAGAGTCGCCAGCAAAGTGTATTTATCCCAAGAGAAGGAAAGGAAACACTGCGTAAACCTGGAAGAAGGGAAAGAGCATGGTCACGCGACCAAGAGAACGGGTACGGGAGTCGGTTACGCGAAGGGAAGGTGTTAGCACCCAACACGTCCATCGTACTCGACGGGATCCACGCTTGCTGCCTGCATCAAAGGGTGTCGTCCTCTGGAACTCCACTGCTACTAGACCGGAGAAGAAAATGAGAATGAAAAAGAATGGAGAAACGAAGAAGAAAAGAAAAGGAAGTGACTCGATAGGACGGTATCGTTGTCCTAGGCCTACGTACTCCCTCGGGCAATGGGAAAGTCAGAGTCAACGTAGTTCGGACGCGAACTGTGGGGGAAGGTTGCTCGCCAAGACAATCGCTGTCTTGTGCCTACGTATCCTCAATCGGACGAGAGAGAGGAATCAGAGCTGACGTAGTTCGCGGGTACGACCACGGGTGGGTAAGTGTTTTTTACGTGAGCGACGAGCTCTTTCTGAAAAGAAGAAGTTTGAAACCCAACAATCCCGAAGGATAAAAAGATTTGAATTGGTTTGACGTTTTTTAGACAGAAGTGTCTTTTAAGTGGTTCCGCAACTTGCATTGAACCCAAGTCTTGAATACAGGAAAGAATACTTTCGCGCATCGTCCCCAACAGGACAAACACTAGGTATCCTAGAAGAATGAGAGGAAGCCCCTCACTCCCCACTTCCCACATAGAAGGCTCAAGCGCAATACACGTTGTCTTTTATTACGTGTCTTGAAGAGGTTTTAAGATGAGAAGAGAGACGACACAAAGGATACTCTAAAGTGGAACTAAGAGTCCTAATGTTATCATGCATGGATGTCCTATGGTTAGTGAGGTTTAGGAGAGACAACTACCTAACCTAATGCTAATCCTACTCCAAGCTTAATCGAAAATTAAGTTGGACTAGGTAGCTCTAAAGGGAGAGAATCCAAGACTTAAACAAGTCTTGAGACTCGAGGGATGAAAAGAGTGAAAGAGAAGAAGGAGAAAGAGAAGGAGAAGATAAGATACAAGATGGGGCAGTAAGTACATCATATTATAAATGTCCAACTCATAACAATCAACATGTTTCAAAGATTAATGCAAATCACTTCAAGTAATCATGCAAAGGTAAACATGGAAGGATGCAAGCACACTTGAATTAAATGCACAATTAAGCACACATGGATCTCACACCAAAGTGAAATGAAAGAGACAAGATGAAAATGAAACAAGACTAGAACTCACATCATATCATCATTAGCAATCCACATATGCAAAAGAGGTTCACACTATGCAATACGATGCACCAAAGAAGCTACAAAGCAAAGGGATGATATGCATCACATAATTCAAACCAAATGCATCCAACAATGCTCAAGTAATATGAAATCAAGTATAGAACTCAAGAGGCAGTAGCATATTCATCAATGTCATATCAAACCCAAACTCAAGTCATACAAGATTAATCATCAAGCAACACATTCAAAGCATGCACCAAAAGTGAGAAAGACATCCACAAAACTCAAGTCAAAATAACAACACTTTGTAAAATCAAGAACAAATAGAAAAATGAGTGAAAAGAGATGATTCTAAAGCCACAAGTAAGCTCAAACAGTACATGATCACACCATAAAAACAACTTAAGCATCACTCCATCACAAGTAAGCAAATGCATCCAAACAAGATCAAGTATCAAAGTATGCTTCAACCAAACTTGCATCACAAACAACACTCAACTAAAAATAGCAAAGTGGATTAATAAAATCCCAAAAATATCCAAACAGGAGCTAACTTAGTCAAGTAACAAGTGCAAAAATATCAAACCAAAATTCACAAACCAAGTATCCCAAACAATTGGACAAAGATCACTTAAGAACAATGTTTCAACATGCAAAAGAAAAGGACCAAAATGCAATATGGAAAAGTTTTAAAAATGAAAGAAAAATGTTTTTATGCAATTTAATATGTCACCTAACAGATGCAAAAAGAATGGATTAAAAATGAATTATAGATGAGGAGAAATAAATTTCACAAGTTGGTGTGTGCAAGTGAAGCAAATAAGAAAAGGAAATAAAACAATTAATTAAAACAGATGCCAAAATAAAAATAAAAATGAGAAAATAAAATATGAAAAAAAAAGATAAAACTAAAAATAAATTCCATGATTTTTTGTATGATTTTTAGATGCATAAAAGTAATTTTAAAAAATATAAATGCAAAGCAAATAATAAAAAGAAAGGAAATAGAAATAAAACCAGGGAGGGTGCGAAAAGGAATGAGAACAATGTTATAATTGAAGCAGGCCCAGAAGAGGGGGTGTGAAAAGCATAGGCCCAAAGAAATGGGAGCCCAAGCGAAGTCAAAGGAGGGAGTATGGTAAGAAGTCAAAGATCAACATTAATCTCAGCCAAACACTTAATCCAACGTGCATTAAAAGTCAACATAAATGCAAGGTATGTAAGATCAACGGTCAGATCTCCCAGGTACACCATAACCAACACGGACACGCCACCACACAAGCAAGTAGCACACCATGCACCGGCCATGTGCCTTGCATGTGCCATCATTAATGTGCTGTCCACCTTTCAGCCGTATGATCAAAATTACAAGAAAACAAAAGGCCACGATGGGGAGTCACACGGTAGTACGCACGGAGTGAGAAACATGTGATTAATAAAATAAAAACAGAAAATAAAGGACATGTGGCGCGTTGTGGGACGCAGGATCAAGGCATGGACGACCTAGATTTCTTCTTCCTCCTTGGACACCTTCGCCGGACTGGTTCTCCGGTCGCCGCCGGAGCTAGGGCTCCGGCCACCCTCTCTGGTGAGCTGTGACGCGACTTTTTCCAGAATTTGCGTATGAGTACACCATTTTGACCAGAAAAACGCAAGGATCAAGAATATCCAGTCCATTTTAACAAACAACAAACACATAAAGAGAATCGAACGAAAACAAGTTTAGATCTAAAACTTTAAATCCACATATCTCACAAATTACACGTCCAAACTTCAAATAAAATATATCAGCATGTTCAGTGCACATCATAGATCATTTTGCATATCAAAAATTCAAGTTTTGTGATGGTGAAAAATCACTAACCTGAGATCTTGATGAACTTAAAATATCACAAGAACGCCTTCCAAAAGCTGCAGATCAAGTCCTTGGAACCTCTAATTGCAAAATAAATGCAACTAGAGCTTGGAATCGTGCTAGATCTTGAGTTTTGAACTTGAACCCTCTTGAATGGAGCTTGGTGAAAATCTCAGTATGAGCTTCAGATGATGGTTGATTCTGGTTCTACTCTCTTCACTGATTCCAAATATGAAAGAATTTCTCAAAAACACCTTATGGAGAGGGAGAAACGAAAATGAGAAAGTGGAGAGTGAAAAATGGAAACTGAGCAAATGTGAGTCTCTCCCTTAGCTGTGAGAGCATGAGTAAGGTTATATACTCTTGATTAGTTCACTGATTGAGATTAGGAAGTGATTAGAGCTCTTGTTAATGAGATTTGAGTGAAATTGCAAAAATGCATTTTACACCACCACCACTAATTTGCACGTGGGAAGCCCTTGTTCTCAGCATAATTCACCTCCAATTTACTCCCATACCACTTCTGGATTGATTTTGGGCCTTGCACTTTCTTGGTTTGCAAGCTTTGAATTAATTTGACATTTTTGCACTTTGTGAGAATAATGAGAAAAATGGCATGGCATGAATTGATTCAAATGCCACAAATGATCTTCTTGACTTGTATTTTGATATTATGATGTGACATGAAGCAATTGGGAACATTACAAGTCCATTTGTGCAAAAATGCAAAAAATGGAAAATTTGACACATAAGGAATCCATGAAAAGCACCTTGCATTGTTTTGGCCATAACTAGAGTTCCACAAATGATATGGAAATGGTCTAGTACTTTTGGAAATGGGAGAGGAAGATCTTCAACTTTCATGTTGGAGGAAAATTCATTTGGAGCTTCCTTGATGATGAAAAGTCAAGTTGAATGTGGGAGAAAAATTGCCAAAAATGGAAAGTTTCAATTATGGGTCATTTTCCAAATTTAGCAACCTTTGTACAACCTCTTGATTCTTGATAAATGGAACAAATCTTGACAATTGGAGGCCATATGAGGATGTGAGACCTTGAAAACCATGAAAAGAACCTCAAAATTCCACAGTTGACTTTCTCCTTCACAGTTGATTTTTGCTTAGTTCACAAACAACTAATCCACTGAACAGCTTTCACCATGAATCAATAGCCAAACCCTCATCCAGGAACACTTGTGAGCATAAGGAACACCACAAGAACATGCTTGAACATACCAAGCCTTCCAAGAAGTCCTCTTGATCTCAAAAACCCTAATTGGTTCCCCTGATTAGGAGGGAAAGAATCACTTGAAATCCTTTGCCAATCTTGATCTTATGAAGATATAATGAACTCCATGAACCACCTTGAAGCTTGAGACTTGAGAATATGGACCAAGCACCTTGATCCCGTGCTAAGAACCAATGTTATGCATAATGCAAAATGCAAGAAATGAAAAGAAACATAAGCCAATTAGCTAAAAACAACAAGGCAAATTTTGGGGTGTTACACTAGGTATCAGATGCCAAAAGATCATCTATGGGGCATGCCTGTTAACTATATCCCGGAAGGATATGTTCCGCCGATCACTGAAGATCAGGGAATCATAACAGAAGCCGCTGGGCCTGAAGGTTACAAACTTCGGGAAAGCGAAGATGCCAGGGGCATACTGAAGACTCCTGAAGGTTACAAACTTTGGGAAACGCCGAGATTCACCGCCGTAGTCACGGTCCCACCTCCTGTGGTGCACACTGTCCCGGAAGGACAGATTCCATAGATACCTTCTGGTAAAAAGGAAACTATGTTTGACAGAATGGATGAATTCCAGGAACAGTTCTTGGAAATGCAGAAGGAACTGCAAGCCATTCGCGGTCAGGATTTATTTGGAAAGGACGCCGCAGACCTTTGTCTGGTCCCTAATGTGAAAGTTCCGCACAAGTTCCAAGTGCCCGACTTTGAAAAATATAAGGGTAACTCTTGCTCTCAGAGTCACTTGGTGATGTACGCTCGGCGAATGTCAGCTCAGACAGAGAATCAGGACCTACTGATTCACTACTTTCAGGATAGTTTAACCAGTGCTGCACTCAAATGGTACATGGGTTTAAACCGTACTACGATTAGTACATTCAGAGATCTTGGTACTGCCTTCGTCCAACAATACAAATACAATTTAGACATGGCACCGGACAGAGATCAACTCAAATCAATGTCACAAAAGGACAAGGAAACCTTTAAGGAGTATGCTTAGAGATGGCGTGAAATTTCCGCTCAGATTTGTCAACCTCTTAAGGAAAAAGAGATGACTAAGATCTTCTTAAAGACCTTAAGTTCATTTTACTATGATAGAATGGTTTCCAGTGCGCCCAGTGATTTCACCGAGATGGTGGGTATGGGAGTTCGTCTTGAGGAAGCCGTCTGAGAAGGACGTCTAATAAAAGACGCTGGATCATCAAGTAGTACAAAAGATACGGTAGTACTCTCCCTAAGAAAAAAGAGCAAGATATTGGGAATATCTCTCTCGGAAAGCAAAGGCAACGTTATCAACCGGTAGCAGCCATAACTCCTGCTATCAGCCCTGCGCCTATTCCTACGTATCAACCTCAGGTTGTGCAGAGCCAACCTAATCAGCAAAAGACACAACAGCCTCTTCAGCAGGCTCGTCCTCCGTATAACAATAACCGTACAACACGACCATCAGGGTTTGATCCTATACCCATGTTGTACGCAGAACTATTTCCGCTACTACTAGCTAAGGGGCACATCCAGACTAAGTCTCCTCTTACAGTACCGGAAAATCCGCCTTTTTGGTTTAAGGTGGATCAGACATGCCCTTATCATCAAGGAGGATCAGGGCATAACATAGAAAACTGTCTCAATTTCAAATCTGACGTGCAAAAGCTTGTTAGGAGAGAGCTCTTATCTTTCAAAGATATGAATCCCAATGTTCTCACAAACCCGCTGCCTCAACATGAGAAAGCTGCAGTCAACCTAATTGAGAAAGAATTTAACAATATCTATCAAATTCACGATGTACTCTTGTTGAGGACCAATCTGGTCAAGATGCATTGTAGACAGAGTGGGTACGGCCATGTGCCACCTCATAATTATCACCAGTGTGATGTCTGCTCTAAAAACAATCAAGGATGTTCTGTGGTGCAAGCAGCTCTACAGGAACAGATGGATCTCGGATGGATCCAAGAGCACCGAGTTCATGGAGTTAACATGGTTTGCACGAATTCCAACGTCATTCAGAACCACGACATCCGTGTGATGAATGTCAACCTGGTGGCAATGCATTTAAGGCAAAGCCAGTATCATAATCTGCCACGGCACGATTACAGTTCCTGTCTGACTTGCTCGGTAAACAAACAGGGATGCTCTTTCATACAAGAGGCCCTCCAGCGTCAGATGGATCTTGGATGGATCCAGGACTACCATGATAAGAATCCGTATTAGATCAGCATGGTTCAGGTCTTCGATATTCGCTTAATGAATACCAATCTGGTAGAGTTACATGCTGAGCAAGTCAGGCTCGGGTTCCTGATCTCACATGACTACCAAAGCTGTAAAGCAGGTTGCGAAAACGATCAAGGTTGTACCTTTGTCCAGGAGGCACTTCAGTACTTGTTAAATCACTGGTGGATGCCAATCTACATGGATGAAGATACTCAGCAAATTAGTATCAATAATAGAAACCCCACTCGACATCAAAGTCAGGATGTCCGACTCGTGGAAGCTAACCTAGTGAGGTTACATTGTATTTAAAGTGGGAGTGGCTAGGTGCCACCACACAATTATGAACGTTGTGGAGTCTGTTCGGAAAGTAACCAAGGGTGCTACCTTGTGAGAGCAGCTCTTCAGGGTCAGTGGATCGTGGAGAGATTCGCCCATTTCCGGGCTCCGGGCCCATCAATTGGTCGCCGAATTACCTTGCCGATCAAATTGAGGATGTTGTTGTAATCTCTGATCATCAAAGAACTAGGGATGTTTTCACCATCATTCCTCTACTTGACGAATCCAAAGTTCTCAACCGGGAACGGATCGAGATTACTTACGATGGTCAGAAAAATCAAAAGGTTCCCATAGTCGTCTATTTGCCGGGACCACTACCGTATGAATCAACTAAGGCTATCCCTTACAAATACGGTGCGACGATAATTGAAAATGGAAAGGAAAGTCCATTACCCTCTATCGTGAATATTGCAGACATCATTCGTATAACGAGGAGTGGTAGAATCTTCAACAGAGGAGTTGGAGAATCCAACAAAGAAAAGGAACTTTAGACGGAACTTCCCGATCCACCAGTCGATCGATCCCATATTCCCGACCTTTCAAAAAATGATGATGAGATGCTGAAGCTCATCCAAAGGAGTGAATATAACATTGTTGATCAGCTGTTACAAACTCCTTCAAAGATCTCGATATTATCACTGTTACTCAGTTCAGAAGCGTACAGGGAGGCTCTACAGAAAGTCTTGGAGCAAGCCTTTGTGGAATAGGATGTAATAATCAGACAGTTCGATAGTATTGTCTCTAACATCACTTCTTGCAATAACTTGGGATTTAGTCATGAGGAATTACCTGAAGAGGGTCGCCGTCATAACATGTTGCTCAATATCACAGTCAACTGCCAGGACGATGCTTTAGCCAGCGTACTAGTAGACACAGGGTCAGCCCTGAATGTTATGCCGAAGTCCACTTTGATGCAATTATCATTCAAAGGCCCTCCGATGAGAACCAGTGAGGTCGTCGTCAAAGCGTTTGATGGATTCAAAAAAACGGTTATCGGCGAAGTTAACCTTCCCATAACTATTGGTCCTCACACTTTCCAAGTCACCTTCCAGGTCATGGACATCCGGGCAACGTACAATTGTTTATTAGGAAGACCTTCGATACATCAGGATGGGGCGGTCACTTCAACCCTCCACCAAAAGCTAAAGTTCGTCCAGAACGGCCAACTTATCACAGTCTGTGGGGAACAGGCCTTACTCATCAGCAATTTATCGTCATCCACTTATGTGGAACCAGAAGGGATAATCGGAACCCAGTTCCAAGCGCTTTCGCTACACAAGGACGATCAATCCGGAGGAGGAACTTCGATTTCCTCATACAAAGATGCTATTAAAGCAGTCGAGAGTACCGATACAACAGGATGGGTGCGCTGCCGAAAGATTCGCATCCAACGGTACAAATGCGGGAGTGGCGTAAAAAACACAGAGTCGCCAGCAATGTGTATTTATCCCGAGAGAGGGAAAGGAAACACTGCATAAACCTGAAGAGAAAGGGGGAAAGACATGGTCATCGCAACCATAGTCCGGGTTCGGGAGTCGGTTATGCGAGGGGAAGGTGTTAGCACCCCACGCATCCATCATACTCGATGGGATCCACGCTTGTTGTCTAAACGGAGGGTGAGCTGTCCTACTATCTATGGCTGTGCAAAAGAAAACGGGGATGGGGGTGACTAAGACTGACTCAGTAGGACATATTCGATGCCCTAGGCCTACGTACTACCTCAGTGCAATGGGAAAGTCAGAGTCAATGTAGTTCAGACGGGAACTATGGGGGAAGATTGCTCACCAAGACAATCGTTGTCTTGTGCCTACATATCCTCAATCGGACGAGTGAGAGGAGTCAGAGCTAATGTAGTTCGCGGGTACGACCACGGATGGGTAAGTGTTTTTTACGTGAGCGACGAGCTCTTTTCTGAAAATGAAATTTGAAACCCGACAATCCCGAAGGATAAAAAGATTTGAATTTGTTTTTGTGTTTTTTAGACAGAAGTGTTTTCTTTTTAAGTTAGTTCATAACTTGCATTGCACCAAAGTCTAGGGCATAGGGACGAATACTTAACGAATCGTCCCAAGACAGGACGCCCGCTAAGCACTCTAGAAAGATGAAAGGAAGCCCCTCATTTCTCATTCCCCACGCTTAAGGCTCGTGGGCAATACACTTTATCTTTATTAAGTGTTTTCAAGAAGTTTTGAGATGAGAAGAGAGAAGACCCAAAGGAAACTCTAAAGGGAAACTAATAGTCCTAATGTTATCATGCATGGGTGACCTATGGTTAGTGAGGCTTAGGAGGGACAACTACCTAAAACCTAATGCTAATCCTACTCCAAGCTTAATCAAAAATTAAGTTGGACTAGGTAGCTCTAAAGGGAGAGAATCCAAGACTTAAACAAGTCTTGAGATCCATGGGAGAAAGAGAGTGAAAGAGAAGAATGAGATAAGAAACAAGATAGGGCAGCAAGCACATCATATCAAGTATATCCAACTTACATCAATAAACAAGTCTCAAAGATCATGCAAAACATCTCAAGTAAGCATGCAAAGGTAATCATGAAAGAATGCAAGCATACTTATATGAAATGCACAATTCAGCACCAATGAACTTCATATCAAGATGAAATGAGAAAAATAAGATGAAGATGAAAGCAAGTCAGAATCAAGATCATACCATCATCAACAATTCTCATGTGCAAGAGAAGATCAAAACATGAAACATTATGCACCAAAGAAAGTCCACAAAAGGAAGTCAAAGTACAAGCACTTAAAGCATACCCAAACATGATCCATAAATTTCAAAATTTGGTCATAAGGGACCTCAACCAGGGGTAAACATCATATAAAATACTCATGCAAAGAATCCAGAAGAAATTCAAACAATTAGGCATGGCAAAGCAATTAGGGTTAAGAGATGTCAAGAGATGATCATGCATAATTCACTTAAGCACAAATAATCAAACATATATCAAATGACATTCAAAAATTGTGGAATTAAAACCCAAGTGACCTAAGTCAGAAGCTAGCAACATGCCAAAAGATCACACAAAAATTCACAGGTTAAGTACCTCAAACAATGCTTCAAAGTTGCATAAGAACAAAGAAGAACAATGCACAAATAGAGGGACTAAAATGCAATATGAAATGAGTTTAAAAATATGAGAAAAATGTTTTTAGGAACCTCAAGATGTCCTATGAAATATGCAAAAATAATGGGATGCAAACTATGTACCAATGATGAGAACAAAAATCAACAAGGCATGGTGTGCACAATTGAGACAATTCCAAAGGAAATAAATCAAACAATTAATTCAGGTGCACAAAATAAAATAAAATGGAAAAAATAAAATTTGACAAAATTTTATAAAATTCCAAAGATGCTTCATGATTTTTTTGGTGATTTTTAGATGCATAAATCTAATTTTAAAAATTAAAAATGAAAACTATGCACAAAGAAAATAAAAATGCAAAGAGATGATGCCAGGGGGTGCAAACAGCAAGAAAATCATGTTAAAAACTGGGCTGGACCAAAGGAGGGGGTGTGAATAGAAAGAATCCCAAAGCGCTTCCTACCATAGGCTCTGAGTCAACAATATTGACTCAATCATTGCCACAGGATTGATCCAAAGATCCACACGTAGTTAATAATCCAAAAGTACACATGATTAAAGCCTCAGATCTATGCACACACGTTAACAATGATGAGCAAGCAAGCATGATGATTAACCTGGCCTCCATAGAAAGTCACGTGAATAACACATGTTTTTTTAATGCGTTGGCAAAATCAACACCATCAGATTAATCAAACGTGCCAGATCAAGTCAACAGATCACAAGATCAAGCAAGATGAGTGGTCAGATCTGTGTATGCATAATAACAACCATGGAATATACACACACAATCAATAAAACACGTGAGGATTTTAAATGATCTGGCTGAACGTGAACCATCAGATCTGGACCATCAACGGTCCAGATTTCATCTTCTTCCTCTAAACCCTCGCCTGCCTGAAAACAAACCAGACGCCGGAGCCCTGGCTCCGGTCGTCTCTCCGGCGACCTCAACATTAAAATTTCCCAGAAATCACAAACAAGTACACCATTCCACTCAGATTTTAACAAGGATCAAGAATTTCACCTTCATTTCAACAGATCATACATGTATAAACCAAATCGAAGGAAAAAAGTTTGGATCTAAAAACTTTAGATCCACGATACAGCCATGATACACGTCCAAAATCAAAACAAAACACATCAGGATGATCAGTAAAGCATGAGGAACATTAAGCACACAAGAAAACTGAGTTCTATGATCAAGAAAATCACACTAACCTGAAACTTGTAGAACGCAGAATACACCAAGAAAACCTTCAGAAAGCTGCAGATCTACTCCTTAAGACTTCTGATTGCAAAATAAATGCAATATGAGGCTTGAATCAGGCTGGATATTGAAGTTTGAAAGTGAGCAACTCAAATTTGAATCTGATGAAAACCTTGCTTAGAGCTTCAAACAATGGTTGATTCTTGTTCTATGGAGTATGTGGATCAAGAATATGGAAAAAGTTCTTCAGAAACCCTTGTGAGGAGTGAGTTTCGAAGAAGGAAAGTTTTGAGTGAAAAATGAAATTCAGAGCAAATGAGAGTGCATGAGGTGTGAATGAACGTGTGAGTCTCCTTATATACACTTGGTTAGAGCTCTGAGCATGATTAGGGTTTGATTAATCCCTTGATTAAGGCTATCCAAAGTGATTTGCAAAAATGCAAGTTGTGATGAAACCACTAATCCACACGTGTATTGTCATGCTTTTCATCATGAGTCATTCACATTTCTTATGCTGATCACAGATAGAATGGACTTGGGCTTTGTAATGACTTGATTTATGAGATATGATCCATCTTGCCATTTTGCACATTGCAAAAAAAAGTGAGGTATATGGCATGAAATGAATTGATTTAAAGGCCAAATCTGGTCCTCATGGAGTGTACTTGAATATGGCAATGTGACTTGAGTCATTAGAAACAATTACAAGTCATTTTGAACCAAAATGCAAAAGGTGGAAAAATGGATACATGAGAAAACCCTAAAAACACTTTGCCTTCTTTTGATCATAACTTGAGTTTTACAAATGGTATGGAGATAATCTAGTACTTTTTGGAAAGGGGAGAGAGAGATCTTCAACTTTCATGTTTGAGGAAAATTCATTTGAAGCTTCTTTGATGATGAAAAGTCAAGTTGAAGATGGTTTGAAAAGTTGCCAAAAATGGAAGTTTCACATTATAGGTCATTTTCCAAAAATAGTAACTTTTGCACAAACTCTTGACTCTTGATGAATGGTATGAATCCTAGCCTTTGAGGACCATATGAGGGCATAAGACCTTAAAAATCATGAAGAGGACCTCAAAATTCCATGGTTGACTTTCCTCCTTACAGTTGACTTTTCTTGGTTCACAAGCAACTGATCCACTGAACATCTTTCACAATGAACCACTAGCCAAGCCTTCCTCTATGAGTGTTTGTGAGCATATGGAACCCATGAGAGCATGGTTGAATCCACAAAGTTTTCTCAAGGATCTCTTTTGGGTCAAAAACCCTAATTTGGTCCCCCTGGTTAGGAGAGAAAGATTCACTTGAAAACTCTTGCCACTCTTGATCTTATAGTGATATGATGACCTCCACAAAACACCTTGAGGCTTGAGACTCCTTTAAGATGAACCAAGTACCTTGATCCCATTCTAAGAACCAATGCTATGCACAAATGCTAATCTAAGGAATGCAAAGAAACATAAGCCAGTTAGCTAAAAACAAGAAGGCAAATTTTGGGGTGTTATAGCTGCCCCTATTCAATAAACTTGGTCCTGAAGGTATAATAGCAACGGTTGTCATGCGTTCAAAGGATTCACGGAGATTGAATACCAAAAGAAACCTGAAATTTGCAATCCTCAAAGGAGGGACGACTCCGCTGGGGAACAAGCAATAAATGCTGCACTGTCACAACACGGACGAGTGTTAGCTATGCTGGGGATAAACACGGACGGGTGTCAAGGAATCAAAGATATCAGATACAGACGGGTATCGAAAAATACACGGACGGGTGTAAAGAGGTTCAATATGGACGGGTATCGAAAAAATACACGGACGGGTGTAAAGAGGTTCAATACGGACGGGTATCGAAAAAATACACGGACGGGTGTAAAGGGTTCAATACGGACGGGTATCGAAAAAATACACGGACGGGTGTAAAGAGGTTCAATACGGACGGGTATCGAAAAGATACACGGACGGGTGTAAAAAGTTTCAATACGGACGGGTATCGAAAAGATACACGGACGGGTGTAAAAAGGTTAAATTTACTGGGGATTGGCCTTATTGGGGATTAAAATGATGAACTGGACACAGACGGGCGTTATCGATAGGTCAATACGGACGGGTATTGAAATCAAAGGTTCAAACACTGACGGGTGTCGAAGGAAACACGAACGGGTGTCAAGGTAAAAACCTTGAAGGGATGAATCAAAAGACCACCTGGACGAAAGGGGTGAAAAGAGATCATGGGTTCACAATCCTGGCAAAACACTCTGCCATGGGACTGTCAAATATTGCTTTGAATGACTAAACCCAACACTTGTGGAGTAAAGTCGAATGATATTTTCCTGAAATCCGGTTTTCCTGACGAAGGAAAACTCAAACCTGGCTTATGCTTCGGATGCATATGTTTGAATTTTGCCATAATGCTCCACGTGAAGTGGAAATGCTACGCATTTAGGGGGATTCCATGTAGAAAATGCTTATGCAATACAAAAAGACCGTCCCAGCTAAATAAATGCTGAGAACAGAAGCAGCTCCACTGAGGACGACAAACTACATTGTCATCAAACCAAAGAACATGTTGAGGAAAACTTCACCCTGCTAGGGAAGATCACAATCACCAATTCTGCTGTAGATGGATGAATCTCCGAGAGAAAACCCACTCAATCGGGGAGGAACTGAAAACTGAAGATGGAAACTCCTCCGCCGGGGATGACCAAATGTTTCAGAATCTGGATTCAAAACCTGCTGGGGATACTAATTGCCAAAAAACTCTGTTTGGGGATAAACTGAAAGAAACTTTGAGGAAAATAGATTGCCCCTGCTCAGTGGGTAAACACTGTCTTTAATCAACGAAGACACTCTATCAGTCTCTTGCAGGAGAGGCTGTAAAAATAACAACTTCTGGCTATCTGCTGAGGAAAGATGAGCCAAATCACAACTCTGGCTGGGGAGAGCAGCAAACTACTGAGGATGATCAGACTTCAAAGTTGGGGAGCAAATCTACTGGAGAAGTACACCTGTCATTCTGCAAAACCAACAGAAAGGTCTACGTGCAAAAATGATTACTTTGATTGTCATCATAGTGACTGTCGTCTAAGCAATTGCCACTGTTTTCCAACTTGTTTCACAAAGCTCAACATTTTAGCATGTAATGTTTATAAAAAATATCGGACATTTTCACAAACAAAACAGGTAAAACAATAAACAAAAGCCCTTTGACTGAAATGCAAACTTTATTGAATGATCAGCCTGTAAATAGGCATTTACATTTGGAAGCAATTCTTGAAAAGAGGTAATTGCGCAAAAGGTAAAAGAAAATACACATGTCGGCAATGTGGGGAACAGACATCCACCATGACTCGACTCAGCTATAACCCATATGACTTGTTTATCCGCAGATGCTTTGGCCTTTGAAAATGACTGACGGGACTGATTCCTTTCCTTCGAATTTTCCAAGTGTGAATAGTGATCACAGATCGAACGCGGATCGCAGTCTTTGCTTTTAATCCCTAACTTTTGCCTGGATCGCCCTTTTCGGGTTTTCAATCCACCGGGATACCCATTTTTGCCAAAGTTGCCTTTTTAGGTTTTCAACCTTGCGGGTTTATTTCTTCTTCCTTTTTATCCCTAATTTTTGCCCGAACCTTTTCTTTTTATGGTTCTCCAGGATGCCCCATTTTTGCCTAAACCTTCTTTTTATGTCCAGCGGGTCTTTTTTATGCAAAGTATTTTTTGACTACATCCGCGTTCACAGGGGACGTAAAATCTTCGCCATCCATAGTTGAGAGTAATAAGGCTCCACCAGAGAAAACCTGTCTTACTACATATGGTCCTTCGTAATTCGGAGTCCACTTGCCCCTGTGATCTGTTTGAGGAGGAGTGATCCTTTTCAAGACTAATTCACCAGTTTGGAAACACCGAGGACGCACTTTCTGATCAAATGCTTTTTTCATCCTGCTTTGATACAACCGGCCATGCGTAATGGCTTTCAATCTCTTCTCTTCAATGAGGTTCAGTTCATTCAGCCGGGAATGCACCTACTCAGCTTCATCAAGCTTCACGTCTGTCAGAATTCTCAAAGAAGGAATCTCAACTTTTAATGGCAGAACTGCTTCCATACCATACACCAGTGAGAAAGGGGTTGCCCCAGTTGATGTGCGTACCAAAGTACGATATCCGTGCAAAGCGTAAGGCAACATCTCATGCCAGTCCTTGTATGTCACTACCATCTTCTGCACAATCTTATTTATGTTCTTATTAGCCGCTTCAACAACCCCATTCATCTTCGGGCGATAGGGAGAAGAATTGTGATGTTCAATCTTAAAGCTCTGGCATAGCTCCTTCATCATCTTATTGTTCAAATTTGAACCATTGTCAGTAATGATCCTCTCCGGGACTCCATATCGGAAGATGATGTCCTTCTTAATAAACCGGGCTACCACTTGTCTGGTGACGTTGGCATACGATGCTGCTTCCACCCACTTCGTGAAATAATCAATAGCCACCAGGATAAAACGATGTCCATTCAAAGCAGTCGGCTCGATCTTCCCAATCATGTCAATGCCCCACATGGCAAAAGGCCAAGGTGACGACAAAACATTCATAGGAGTAGGCGGTACGTGCACCTTATCAGCATAAATCTGGCATTTATTACATTTGCGGGCATATTTAAAATAATCAGACTCCATAGTCATCCAATAATACCCCGCTCTTAACAATTTTCTTGCCATAACATGCCCATTGGCAAGAGTACCAAAGGAACCTTCGTGAACTTCTTCCATTAACAGGCCTGCCTCATGTTCATCAACACAACGTAGTAAGACCATGTCAAAGTTTCTCTTGTATAACACATCGTCTTTGTTCAAAAAGAAGTTTCCTGATAACCTCCTCAATGTCTTCTTATCCTTGGAAGATGCCCCAGCTGGGTATTCCTGACTCTTCAAAAAGACTTTGATATCATGATACCAAGGCTTGCCATCTTATACACCTTCAACCGCAAATACAAAAGCAGGTCTGTCCAAGCGCATGATTCTGATTGAAGGAGTTTCATTCCAACGATTCACTTGATACATCGATGACAACGTTGCCAACGCATCAGCCATCTGATTCTCTATCCGGGGAATGTGATGGAAGTCCACTCTGTCAAAGAAAGGTAACAACCTTCTGGCATAGTTGTTATACGGAACAAGATTCGCTTGACGAGTCTCCCATTCACCTGTAATCTGATTAACCACCAACGCAGAATCACCAAAAACATCGAGGTTCTTGATTCTCAAATCAATCGCTTCTTCTAACCCCATGATGTATGCTTCATATTCTGCCTCGTTGTTGGTGCATACGAACGCCAATCGGGCAGTGAAGGGTATATGAGAGCCCTTTGGAGTCGTAATGATTACCCCGATTCCGTTACCATATGAATTAACAGCCCCATCAAAAACCATCTTCCACTGAGATCCAATCTCAGGTCCTTCATCAGGCAAAGGTTCTTCACAATCCTTCATCTTCAGATACATGATATGCTTATCTGGAAATTCAAACTTCATCGGTTGATAATCCTCAATTGGCTGTTCGGCAAGATATTCTGACAAAACACTTCCCTTAATGGCCTTTTGGGAAACATACTGAATATCGTATTCCGTCAGAACCATCTGCCAACGGGCTATTCTACCAGAAAGTGCTTGCTTCTCAAACACATACTTAATCGGATCCATCTTTGAAATTAAGAGGGTTGTGTGGTTTAACATATACTGCCTCAAACGCTTAGCGGCCCAAGCGAGTGAACAACATGTTTTCTCCAGCATTGAGTACCTTGACTCGCAATCAGTAAACTTTTTACTCAGGTAGTAGATGGCGTGCTCCTTTCTACCTGACCCGTCTTATTGACCGAGCACACAACCCATTGAATTCTCAAGAACCGTGAGATACATAATCAAAGGTCGTCCTGGCACTGGTGGTATAAGGACCGGAGGTTCCTGCAAGTATTCTTTAATCTTTTCAAACGCCTTTTGACAATTTTCATTCCACCTGACCGCTTGATCTTTTCTTAGCAACCTGAAGATTGGTTCACACGTGGCTGTGAGATGCGAGATGAACCTAGCAATGTAGTTTAATCTCCCCAAGAAACCATGAACCTCTTTTTCTGTTCTCGGCACATGCATTTCTTCTATGGCTTTTACCTTTGTAGGATCAACCTCGATACCTTTTTCACTAACAATAAACCCCAGCAATTTTCCTGATCTCACCCCGAAGGTGCATTTGTTTGGATCAACCTCAGTCTGAATTTTCTCAATCTTTCAAATAGCTTCTGAAGATTCACCAGATGTTCTTCCTCCGTCTGTGACTTCGCAATCATGTCATCAACATAAACCTCAATCTCTTTGTGAATCATATCATGAAAGAGAGTCACCATCGCCCGCTGATAGGTTGCCCCTGCATTTTTCAATTCAAAGGGCATCACTTTGTAGCAGAATGTTCCCCACGGTGTTATGAACGTTGTTTTCTCCATGTCCTCTGGGGCCATCTTGATTTGGTTATACCCAGAGAAGCCATCCATGAAGGAAAACACCGAATACTGAGCAGTATTGTCAACTAACACGTCAATCTGAGGGAGCGGGAAATCGTCCTTTGGACTTGCTCTATTCAAATCCCTGTAATCAACACACATCCTGACCTTCCCATCCTTCTTAGGTACAGGCACGATGTTAGCAACCCATGGAGGATAATTTGTTACGGCAAGAAAATCGGCATCTAGCTGTTTCTGAACCTCTTCCTTGATTTTGACAGACATCTCCGGTTTAGTTCTTCTCAACTTTTGTTTGACCAGAGCACAACCTTCTTTAAGTGGTAGCCAGTGTACAACAATATCAGTATCGAGCCCAGGCATGTCTTGGTAAGACCAGGCGAAGATGACCACATACTCACGGAGCATTTCAATCAATCTTCCCTTGACACTGTCTTCCAATGCAGCCCCTATCCTTACTTCCTTTCTGGCATCCTCGGTTCCCAGATTCACAATCTCAATCTCCTCCTGATGAGGTAGGATGACCTTCTCCTCTTGCTTTAACAATCTGGCCAACTCTTCGGGCAGTTCACAATCTTCGTCAGTCTCTTCTTCAGCCTGATAGATTCGATTGTCAAAGTCATACCGAGCTATAGCTGAGTCATGATCGGTGTCATCTGAACAAAGGGACCTGCATGATTGATGAGGTATGTTTTATTATGTATGCAACAAAAGAAACACATTGCCATTTTGATGTGGGTTTTTAATACATAAAAAAAAAATAAAGACAGAGATCAAAATATTTGAGTGTGAAAAGTCCTTTATTGATGATAAAGCAAAACATGCAACAGTTAAAAGCCTTACAAATAAAATCACTACGTCTTGGGCAGAACGCAGGATTAACATAGCAGGAAAACAAAGCAATTACTCGAAGCTAGTCACTTGAATGACTTTCTCAGAAGACCAATTGCACAGACTTTCTCCTGGGACGCAAGGGCGGATCCAGCTATCCATATCACAATCACTGTCCCCTTCTTCCTCAATGGCATTAACTCTGTCGAAGAAAACACCGGCACTGGTGAAACGGACTGGGCCATAGAATTTGGGAGGGTCCCTGGCTCTTCTGGGCGGCTTGTATCCCAATCCATAGGTATTCCCTTTCGGCTGAACTTTAATCACTTGGCCCCACTTCTGTGAGCTACCAGCTTCGACTATAGCCTTGGTGTCTTTAAACGAAGACATAGAAACCTCAGGTTGATCTGCCACTGCGGGCTGCTCTGTGGTTTCAGACAGATCCTCAAACTGAATAACCTCTTCAGACACCTTCACTTTTTCAAACCCTTGACACAGCATCTCATGGATTTCACCATCCACTTCCACGTATTTAAAGGTTGACAGCTGACTAATCATTATGTCCTCCTCTCCGCACACTGTCACCACGTGACCATCTACCATGTATTTCAGCTTTTGATGAAAAGTGGAGGTTACAGCGCCTGCACCATGGATCCAAGGACGACCCAACAGACAGCTGTATGCTGGCTGAATATCCATTATATAAAATGTTGCATCAAAGATTTTTGGCCCAACATTGATCGGAAGCACAATCTCACCAAAGACAGATCTCTTCGAGCCATCAAAAGCTCTCACCACCAAGTCGCTTGGTGTACAAATAAGTCCCCTGGTATCTAACTTCATTAACGATTTCTTTGGCAATACATTCAACGATGATCTAGTATCAACCAATACATGCGACATCAGTGAACCACGACACTCAATCGAAATATGCAGGGCATTGTTATGATTTCTCCCAGCGGGAGTCAAATCAAGATCCGTAAAGCCCAAGCCATTACCCGCATTCACGTGCGCTACAACCCCTTCAAGTTGATTAACAGAAATCTCTTGAGGAACATAGGCCGCATTCAAGACCTTCAGAAGCACATTTTTGTGAGCTTCAGAACATAACAGCAAAGACAGAATGGAAATCTTCGACGGGGTTTTATGTAGTTGGTCCACGATCTTGTAATCACTCTTTCGGATGAGCCTCATAAACTCCTCTACATTTTCAAAAAAAGCATCATCAACCGGCTTTACTGTAGAATCAATAATCACTGGAGTCTGAACAGAATCATCCATTACCTGTTTTCCCTGATCTTGCCTAGAAGTACTGGGTTGATCATTAACAGGAGTAAGGACTCTACCACTTCTTGTTATAGCATCGGTCTCAACCTTAACCTCAGGACTAGAACTCACTGATGAAGTTGCCATTAATTCTTGCTTTTGCCCATTGACAAACACCTCTGCGCCATAATTCCAGGGAATAGCCTTAGTACTTTCATACGGAATGGGTCCAGCCCTTGTGATAATAACTGGTGGTGGTCTTGCCGGACCTGAAATAGTAATCGTTTTGAAAGGAATGGTGATGGTAGCAACCTTCTCACTGACGACTTCTTCTTGTTGATTACACCGATCAAATTGTAAACAGCCCTCATCAATCAGATTCTGGATACCCATCTTCAACGAATCACAACCATTATCCTTCGTCAAACAATCTGAACAGTTCTCATCACAACTCGGATAGATGCCACCCTTTAGTAACCTGTTTTTAACCACAGCCAGTGGAGTCTTCAGCTCCTCAACATCCATGATCAAATTCAAAGCTTCACATTCCTCAATTATCGCATTCACCCTTGGCCCATTGTGATCAGGCATCGGGTTTTGAATAACATTGGGCCCATCATTCGAGAAATTGATAGCCTTGGAGTCTACAAGGTCTTGCACCTTGTGATGAGACACCCTACATTTCTCCACAGTATGCCCCGGAGCACCAGAGTGAAAATCACAGTGTGCGTTAGCATCGTAGCCTAGTGGAAGTTCCCCTGTTGGTGGACCCATGGTACGGAGCTCAACTAGACGTAACTGCAGCAAATGTTACAACAACTGTGCATACGACATCGGTTGTTGCTCAAAATTCCTCTCTACACTTTTTTGTCTATTCTGATACTGGCCCTGCTGCCTGTTCTGATTAACATTATTCCTTTGTTGCTGTGGTGGAGGTAACGTTGCTGGGATAGTTACCGATGCTACTTGTTGATTATTATTCTGGCGCTGTTTCCCTTTTCCCTTGTAAGATGATACAGCATTGGCCTCTCCTTTCTTCTTATAACCATCAAATGGCTTCTTTCCATGCCCGGAGAATGATCTGTCACCACTAGAAACTTTTCCAGCCTTAATTCCAACCTCTACCTTCTGTCCGATCGCAATCACATCTGCAAACTTGCCTAGTGAACAAGGCAATAGCTTTTCATAATAGTGCTTAGGCAGTGTGTCTATAAACATATCCAACATCTCCTTATCTAGCATTGGTGGTTGTACCCTAGCCGCCAATTCACGCCACCTTTGCGCGTATTCTTTGAAACTTTCATCATTTTTCTGGGACATGCTCAATAGTTGAGTTCTGTTGGGAGCCATGTCTGTGTTGCATTGGTAATGCTTGATAAAAGCTGCAGCTAACTCTCTCCAAGTACGAACATCTCTACTTTCCAGCACCATATACCATTCCAAAGACGCGTCGGACAGGCTGTCTTGGAAAAAGTGCATCATTAGCTTTTTGTCCTTGGCATGGGCAGCCATCTTCCTGGTATACGCCTTTACATGAGTTCTCGGGCAGGTAGAACCATTATACTTCTCCAGTGTAGGAATCTGAATCTTGTGCAGAATGACAATATCTGGGACCAACCCTAGGTCGTCTAAATCTATTCCCAGATCATCCTGCTTCACAACCCCGTTCAGTTTCGCCTCGATTAAACGGATCCTCTCATCACTGACCACCAGAGGGCCAGGGTCCAAGCTTCAGACTGAAAAAACATCATCATGTTGATCATCAAAATGATGGCCATAGATAGCTCGAATAGTGCTTCCTTCTCCAACCACTGAAGGAATCCCACCCTGTCCACCAGCACCAGGGATAGGAATGTTGGTACCAGTATCACCTCCGCCCGGAGGAATAACACGATTAAGAAGACCACCGTGTAAGATATCATTTTCATCAACCTGCGCCACCAAAGGCTGAACTAGAGTTCTGAATTCATTCTGGCTCTGTGTCGCTCCCGGGATTTTCATCCAAGTACAAACGCGAAAGTGGCACCGAAACAGAGTCGCCAGCAATGTGTATTTATCCCAAGACAGGGAAAGGAAACACTGCATAAACCTAAGGGAAAGAAAGAGCATGGTCTTGCGACCAAGAGAACTGGGTTCAAGAGTCGGTTACGCGCGAGGAAGGTATTAGCACCCTCACGCGTCCATCGTACCCGATGGGATCCACGCTTGCTTCTTCAATCAAAGGGTGTAAGGAAAGGATACTGGAAAAGGAACTGCTAGCTGGAGAACTGGAAAAGGAAAGGAGAAAGAAAGAAAAAAAAATGTAGGGAAAATAAAAGAAGTGCTCGAATGGGCCCTACCCCACTGCCTACGTATCTCATCGGGAACATGAGAATCAGAGCGACGTAGTTCCCCTCAACGAGGGTTACTTTGTTTGTGTTTTTTAGTGCAAACGTCAATGTTCGCGTCCTAGCAGTTAGGTGTTGTAGCTCGCTGTAGGGAGACTTAGGCGTTACCTGTTTGCAGTAGAACGAACTTGACGAGTCCTTAAGGAAGGAGTGAAGAGATGAGAAAAGAATTGTTTGTTTGTTTTTGTCTTTTAAGAAAGAAGTGTTTTGTTTGTTTTGGTGTTTTGTAACACGTATTGCATCCAAATCTATGATATAGGATCGAATGTGTCGCATGGTCGTCCTAATAGGCCGTATGCTAAACATTCTAGGAAGGTGGTGAGAAGCTCCCCTTCTTCCATTTCCCACATATTAGGCTCACATGCAATATGCATTAACCTTTATTAAGTGTTTTTTTCTTTTTTGTTTGAAGATGAGGAAGAGACTCAAAAGGGGAGCAAAGGTGAAAACTAAGGGGAGAATAAGACACACCCTAGTATTAGCATGCTTGGAAGTCCTATGGTTAATGTGGTTTAATAAACCTACTTCTAAAAGAAACAAGAAAAAGGGCAAAAGAAGCAACTTACTTCCAAAATGGAAGTTAAGTTGATCTTAAAGAGGGGTGAAAGAAAAGTTATTCAATGAAAGCATGTAAATGCTTAACATACACAAGTAGAAAGTTTAAAAGAAATAAGAGAATATAGGAGGGAGAAATGTATGTGGAACTAAGTCCACACCCTTACTTACCTCTAGAACCTACATGAAAATGTTAGTTCAAAACAATTTACAAGTAGTGCAATAAGAAAAAGAATAACAAGTGGTGCACAAACGAGTTAAGAGTTAAAGGATAAAGCTCCTAAAAGATGAACCTCAATCAAGGTCAGAACCTAGTCTCTAGGGGTGTACTCTAATGTTAATTGATCAATCAAGAACAAACTATACACAACTAAAGATCTTAAACATCAAAGAAGTGAATCATGGAAGAAATAGGTGAAGAATGAGTGGATATGCAAGGTGATCATGTAATAATGCTTCAAGTAATGTCAAAGTCAGAATGGGGATGACCTAGACATATTCCTAAACATGATATACAAATGTCATATGAGGCATATAAACAAGTATCCAAACATTAAGAGTGATTAGGAGAAGAAGTGAGAAGATATGAACATGAATTTAACATGGAAAGAAAACATTCAAGGCATAAGTCAAACCTAAAAAAAATTCAAGATGAAACTCAAGTGTCAAAGTCAGAAGTGGTATGACATGTTAGGATGAGGATTAGATGCACAAACCAATCACATTCAAGCAATTACAAGTCATTTAGAAGCTAGAAGAAAAAGAAACATGCATTTGGATGAAAACATGTTCAAGTATGCAAAGTAAGACATAAATGGCATATGGAATGAATGAAATGATTTAAAGTCAGAGGCATACATCATTTGAAATTAAAATGGATGGTATGGCATGGCATAAACATACCAATTACAAATCAAGTTGGAACTTAGATGAAAAGGGATGAGCAATTAGGTCAAAAGGAAGCATGTGAAACAAGTATTGAACATGTACACAAAGAAAGCATCAACTTCAAACCAATGACCTATAATTTCAATCAACAGACCTATAATGATCTAAACATGGCTAAATAAGTCAAGAATAATGATCCCATACAATGGCACAAGTTCCTCCTCAAGCAAGTAAACAAACATGATCAAAGAAGTTCACAAAAAGAGACCTCAAACAAGAGTCATCAAACAAATACCAAACATGATTAAAAAATCATCAAATTGGGTCCCAAGGGACCTCAACTAGAAGTAAATATCATACCAAAAGCTTATGCAAAGAATCACAAATAAACTCACTCAAACAAGCATGGCAAAACACTTAGGGTTTCACAAGATCATGCACAAAGAAATGGCTCAAAGATGATGCAAAGTTGATTTTAAAAAAATTAAAAAAATGTTTTTAAATGCTTCAAAGTGTCCTTTGAAATATTCAAAAAGAATGGGGATCAAACTATGTATCAATGATGAGAAATAAAATCAGCAATGCAAAGTGTTCCCAAATGAAACATTTCAAAAAGAAATTCAAGCAACAATTAATTCAGATGCAAAAAATAATATAAAAGTAGAAAATAAAATTTTTAAAAATTTTATAAAACTATGAAGATGATTCATGATTTTTTTATGATTTATAGAAGTGTTTTACTATTTTTAAAAATAAAAAATCAAACAAATATGGAAAAGAAATTAAAACACAAAAGAAAATGGGGTGGGGGTGCAAAAGAAGTAAAAGGCACGTTTAAAAAATGAAAATGGGCTCAGTGTGGGGCGCAAATAGCAATTAAGGTCCAACCCAATTAAAATTGTGATCGTGTGTGATGAGTGTGCATGCGTAGTCAATAACCAGATGTAATCATAACCATAGGATTAATCGGTCAAACATTATCAAAATAAGCATGAGTATCACATGGATTGGAACATCAGTGCACATCAATTACCATGCGCACGCGCACATGTAAGTATCAGAAATCAAACAATTGAGGCCACGTGAGAGACCACACATTCATTAATGTGCTGGCAACATACAAGACGTTGGATCAATCTTAAGGCAAGATCATCACACGAATCATGCATCACACCAATCAGAATCAAGGTCCATACAAGATAACATGCACACACCCATACACAAGTCATTCAGGTTCAAAAACATGCACGTGAGGGGGAGGGTACGTTTTGATGCATTGTCACAATATTAACCACACGATGCAATGATCCAACGGCCACGATTTAAAATAACACAAACCCTAACATCAAACCACCGACCGGAGAAAGACCTCCGGTCATCTTCTCCAGCAAGCAACCACCACCTGCAAACTTCAACATGTCCAGAAATGCGCAATAATGGTACCAAAAGAAAGAGGAACTCGCGTAGATTAAGAATACACAATCACTTTTCACACATCAAGCACATATACAGAGAACCGATGAGACTAAAATATGCCCTAGATTTTGGATCTACGCCTCTAAGAGGCCTATCAACTAGCCGGATTGTCAAATGCTCCTATTGAGCTCATATCAACAAAAAACAAGCTAAAAATAATGTAAATCGTGCCAGAAAAGTTTGAGATATTGAAACCTGAAAATGTTGAAAACTGGAGTTAAAAGAAAACCAGAGAGTTGTGCTTCTTCTTTGAGCTTCAATTGGCCAAATAAAGGCTTACAAATCCTTGAAAACGTGGATGGAATTCAATATGCAGTGGAGGATACTTCAATCTCTTCAATGCTACCAAGCTTTAATGTGTTCCAATGCTGCTTGATACTGAATCTCCAAGGTGGATTCAAATGTAGGTGATGATGAAATCGTATGTAGAGAGAGATAACGTTCAGAGAAAGTTTGAGAATGATTTGAGAGAAAGTGTGAGAATGAAGTGTTAGAATGGAATTGTGAAGTGAAATTTAGATTTATATGCTGAGTTTAGTGACTTAACTCATGGTTAAATGAGTCAGGGAGTTGGGTTAAGTGAGTGCACCCTAACTAACTGAGTCAAGTTAGTTAGGGGCGAGTTGCTTGGCTGTGATATAGTGAGGCTGAGGTTCATGGGGTTTATGGTGAGGTTGATGAAAAGAAAGGTGGTGATGAACTCGTGTGAGGTTAGTGGTGCAGCAGAAACTTGCTGCACAAGTTTTTATTTCTTTCCTCTTCCATGTATAATGAAGCATGTATGCATGGTGTATGTGAAATGTGTTTGGTTTAATGAGGCAAAGAGACATAGGGTGTATGCGTGTGAATGTTAAGACAACCACAACAATAATTCATTTTTCTGGTTTTGTAGCAACAACACGTTTCAATGGAACAATGGATGCTTGAGGGTGAATATCTCTCTTGTTAGTGAACGAAATAATGAGGTATTGATGTCAATGGAAAGAGGATTCATGGGAGAACATATTTGGTGTGAGAATTGGATTGAAATGAAGCCTTAAACACACTTAAAAATGGCTATGAACACTATGGTTCAAAACTGGTTGGTGGGCGTGTAAACTTGGCATGGCGTGGCAAGCATGGCACATGAAATTTCAGCATGATCACACTAACTTGGAACCATCATAACCATCTCATAACTTGCTCAAATGAAAATTTGTCCAACATCAAAGTTGAAGAGGACATTGAGATGAACAACTTTGATGTTCAACATTTTTTCATTTGGAGCATCCATAAATGAGAAAAATGGGTGGACATTGGGCACACCAAGTGTTTGTCAAAATGATGGCCGGTGGGCTTGGTCATGACTTAGTTTTGGACCTAGTTTTCTCAAACTTTGATCAACCATAACTCACTCAATTTTTATCCAATGGAGGAGTTATTTATATGGATTTGAAGCTTAAAACATGAACTTTAATTGGCTCAACTTGGGCCTGAGGTTTGGAACTTTTATCTTGGAGAAATAGAGCCTCCAAGTATGGTGCAAAATGGTCAAAAGTTGCCATTTTTGGAAACCCTAAAGTTTCTAATTTTGGCAGTTTTGTGATTTCTTGATTTTTCATTATTCCTCCATCATTTATTGATAAAATATTTTCCAATGGACCTATATAACATGAATTTCATGAATTTGACCTTAAAAAGTCAAGAGTTGACTTTTTTCACTGCACAGTTGACTTTTTCCCCAATTTCTTGACTATTAAGCAACTGATCAATTGAAACCCTTCTGAAACCAATTGATGATCAATTTTCCACCCATATACTCTTAAGAACATAATGAATACCATGATATCAAGTCTTGCCCAAAAAATCAGAGATAAACTAATTTTAGGTCAAACCCTAATTTTGCCACCCTTTGGTTAGGAGGAAAAAACACATCTTCCAAATCCAAATTCCTCTGAATATGATGTATATCCCATCTAACAAAGATGACATATGGCCTTTGGAGGTGATGAAGGCTCAAAGAGTTTGCCCATTTGAGGGTCAGATCCCAATTTTAATTGCCTTGTGTAGGAGGTGGTGCACTGCCCCGTCTTCTTGATGAATTCTCCTTCTTTCCATGACTTGTGAGACCAAGTAGGGATGACATATGATGTAAGAGACCTTTGAGGCTTGTGAGAGACCCTTGGCTCTTGTTCCTTTGCTTTGGATGATTAACATCTTAGAGAATCACTGATACCATGCCCTTATGCAAGATGCAATGCTAAATGCTTAATGTTTTATTTTTCTATGCTTGAATGCAATGCAATGAAATGAAAGCTCATGCTACATGATATGAAGAAAATGGGAGGGCAAATTTTGGGGTATTATAGTTGCCCCTATTCAATCACTGTAGACCTGAATGGATGATAGCGATTGCTGTCAAACTTTCAAGGTATGGAGGGATTGAATACCGAAAATAACCAGAAAATTTGCACTCTGTTAAGAAGAAGAAAAGGGATATAAACCCGACCAAATGAACTCTGCTTGAATAAAACTCTGATGATGAAGAATAACACTGAAGGGATGTCTTTTATACAACGCCAGACGACTACTGGCTTGCCACATTGCGGGTGAACTTTAACAACGTCTTTTGTACAACGCCAGACGACTACTGGCTTGCCACACTGCGGGTGGACTTTACAATGTCTTTTGTACAACGCCAGACGACTACTGGCCTGCCACACTATGGGTGGACTTTAGAATGTCTTTTAGCACGACGCCAGATGACTACTGGCTTGCCACACTACGGGTGGACTTTTGCCAATTTGCGGCTGGACTTTGCAGCTGAGTTGCCACACTGCGGGTGGACTTTTGCCAATCTACGGTTGGACATGCTAATGATTTGCCATCCTTGGATGGACTTTTGCCAATCTACGGTTGGACTTAGTTGCGGTCTTTTAAAAGGAGTCAGACGACTACTGAATTGCCACACTGTGGGTGGACTTGTGCCAAGCTACGGTTGGACTTGCCGATGATTTGCCACCCTTGGATGGACTTTTGCCAATCTACGGTTGGACTTTGAGAATTTGCCACCCTTGGATGGACTTTCGCCAATCTACGGTTGGACTTTGAGAATTTTCCACCCTTGGATGGACTTTTGCCAATCTATGGTTGGACTTTGAGAATTTGCCACCCTTGGATGGACTTTTGCCAATCTACGGTTGGACTTTGCAATGATTTTGCCACCCTTGGATGGACTTTTGCTAATCTACGATTGGACTTTGATAACGTCTTTTAAACAATGCCAGACTACTACTGGCTTGCCACACTACGGGTGGACCTTTGTAAAATTCCAATACGGGATTACACTCTGCACGCATGTCAGATGTCCCTGTTGACTCTGCTGAGGGAGAGTGATCAATAATTTGACTTTAGAGACTCTTGAAAGGATGATATCTCTGCTAGAGAATGAATGAACAGTCCATTCGCTTCGAATTGTCATACTTGCCAAAAATAAATTGGACTTTGAGATATGGATAATGACTCTGCCAGGAATTACCTCAACTGCCTGGGAACACATCCTGGTCATAGCAGCTCCGCTGGGGATGAGCATTTTCTGACTTGGCTGGGGGAAAGAATGTACTAACACTCTGCTGAAGATGATAAGTCATTAAAACTCTGCTTGGGGATCCATCAAACCCGAGGAGAATCTGCTAACACTCTGCTAAGGAAGAGATTCTGTTGGCCTGTTAAACTTCTGTGGGGAAGAAAAAAAACTCAGCTGGGAAGTATTATTGACAAGATTCAATGCCGAACTCTTTGGGGAGTACCACTGCCAGAGATATGATCTTGCTGGGGACCAGAACTACTCCGTCAGGGATACACAAATCCTGGTTGAAAGAACTTCTGTCGTGCCTTGCTGGGAAAGAGTCCTTAGACCTGCTGGGAAAGCGCAAAGCAAATGCATTGTGATCTGTTGAGGAACAAAGCTGTCAAGCTTAGAATAAGAGCCATAATGTTCCATGCTAGGCAAATCTTCTGCTTGATGACTCCACTGGGGATAATGAGTCGATAATAAACTGTTGGGGATAACCGCTTCAACGCGTCTTTCGCTGGGAAATGTCTCTTAAGAGGATTTTACAGAAGACCACACATCTTCAAACTCTTAGACAAATGCCGAGGCATGAGAGATTACTCTACTGGAGATAATTGATCTGGAGCACATCTTCCTGGGGAATTATATGATTCCCCAATGTTCAGGGAGTTCAACAACTGGCTTTTGCCCCAGATTACACGACTGATTTGAAGAAAACGTCTCAAGAGGATTTTACAGAAGATTCGGCGTCTTCCAACTCCTGGACACTCGTTGAGTCTTGATCATTAACAGCGAGGTAACTCTACTGGGGAATTTGCGAGCGTTATCAACATAGAAAAGCTTGTAGTTGTTGGAAGTACTGAATAGGAGAATCGACTTAATAAGATACAACGATACCCAGTTGAATTCAATCCACCGGTATTGAATTGTCGCGAGCGACCGACGGTCGAAGATGGACTCAATCAGTAAACGTTGTGACAAAAGGTGACGCAGGGACCCTTCTTGAACTTGACTGCCCTGGCATTCTATATGGGAATAAGTGATTCCTTGTCTAGGGGACATGATCCCTGCTCTTGGAATGCTTGTGCTTGTTACCTGCAACAAAAGAATATGTACACATGCCCCAGGATATTGCGTGGTTTGAATTCACCATCCAGGATTATTCAACATTCAAAGTGATTTTAAATGTTTTTCTGCGCACGTTATTTGCAAGGCAACAGTGTTTTCAAATGCAATGTTTTATAAAAAATCAGGACGTTTTTGCATACAAAGCAGTAAAAAAAACAAAATAAGAATCTATTGACTGAAATTCAATTTATTGATTGAAAATCCCAGAATAGGCAAGTACAATTGGGAAGCAAGCTCTGGAAAGAGGAGACTGCTGTAAATTAAGAAAAGAAACTATCCTAATGGCAATGTGAAAACGGTATTCCACTGAGTTTCCATTCTGCTATGGCCAATATGTCTTCAAGACTCCCCGACCTTGCCTTCTGAGGAGTGATCAGGCCGATTCCTACCCTTTGGAAAGCCAGTTGCTGAAATGGTGATGGGGTACAAGTAACTGAGATCGTAGTCGTTCGCTTAAATCCCTCTTTTGTATGGACCGCCCTTTCGGGTTTTCAATCCATCGGGATACCCTTTTTGCCTGAGTTGTCCTTGCGGATTTTCAACTCACCGGGTGTACAATTTTTTTTATTTTATATCCCTAATTTTTTCCCGAACCCTTTTATTCTGTTTTTGTGGTTCGCCGGGATACCCTTTTTTTCCTGGACTTTTCTTTTTTTTGTCCAGCGGGTCTATTTATGCGAAGTATTTTTTGACTACGTCTGAGTTGACAGGGGATGAAAAGTCTTCGCCGTCCATGGTTGTAAGTAATAAGGCTCCACCCGAGAAGACCTTCTTAACCACGAATGGACCTTCATAGTTGGGAGTCCATTTGCCCCTGTGATCTGTACTAGGAGGAAGGATCCTTTTGAGTACTACATCTCCCACTTTGTAAATCCGAGGACGCACCTTTTGGTCAAATTCCTGCTTCATCCTCCGCTGGTATAACTGCCCATGACACACAGCTGCCAGTCGTTTCTCTTCAATAAGGCTCAACTGATTAAATCTGGCACGAACCTACTCAGCTTCGTCTAACTTGACATCCATCATGACTCTGAGGGACGGAATTTCAACTTCGACCGATAGTACTGCCTCCATACCGTATACAAGTGAGAATGGTGTTGCTCCAGTGGACGTGCGTACTGACGTTCGGTACCCATGCAAGGCGAATGGTAGCATCTCATGCCAATCTTTATATGTGACAACTAGAGCCGTCAAAATGGGCCGAAGCCCATGGGCCGGCCCGCCGAGCCCGAAAAAATTTAGGGCTTGGGCCTTATTTTTGGAGCCCATATTATTCCGGGCCTTTTTAAGCCCGGCCCGAAAAAGCCCGAAAAAAAATGGGCCGGCCCGTATGGGCTACGGGTAGCCCGCCAGCCCGACAACTTTTTTTAAAAGAATTAATTTAACTATTTGGCCCATATATAAATTAATAAATATATATAATTGAACCTAAAAAATAAATTTGGCCCAAGAAACATTTGGATACAATGTGTTAGTGCTTCTTTGGTTCGGTCCACACACACTTCAGTGACTACCAAACATTAATTTCTATTACATTATATTACATTACAGTATTCTAAAATGAATATATTACATTAAGATCATTAAAATGAGTATTAATTTCTATAACATTATATATTAAAATGAGTATTAATTTCTATTACATTATATATTACTTAAAAAATGAATTTTTTTATTTTTTTTTTTAAATGGGCCCGTTTAGGGCTGGGTAGCCCGCAGCCCAGACAGGGCTGGGTCTGGGTAGTAAAAAAGGAGCCCGTATTCAAAATGGGCTTTTTGAGCCCGGCCCGGAAAAGCCCGAGGCCCGCCAGGGCCGGCCCGTTTAGGGCCGGGCTACCCCTTTTGACAGCTCTAGTGACAACCATCTTCTGCACAATCTTCTTAATATTCTTGTTGGCCACTTCCACAGCGCCATTCATCTTCGGGCGATACGGAGAAGAATTGTGGTGTTCAATTTTGAAGTCCTGGCACAGCTCATCCATCATTTTATTGTTCAGATTAGAACCATTATCAGTAATGATTCTCTCTGGCACTCCATAGCGACAAATGATATCCCGTTTCAGGAAACGAGCTACCACCTGCTTAGTGACATTGGCATAAGATGCTGGCTCAACCCATTTAGTGAAATAATCAATGGCGACCAAGATGAAACGATGGCCGTTTGAAGCAGTAGGCTCAATGTTTCCGATCATGTCAATGCCCCACATGGCGAAGGGCCAAGGAGAGGACATGACACTCAACAGATTTGGAGGAACATGCACTTTGTCTGCATAGATCTGGCATTTGTGACACTTGCGGGCGTACTTGTAACAGTCTGCTTCCATTGTCAACCAATAATACCCCGACCTCAATAGTTTCTTAGCCATTGCATGACCTCCGGCATGGGTACCGAAAGATCCTTCATGTACTTCCTGCATTAACAGGTCTGCTTTGTGTCTATCCACGCATCTGAGCAGAACCATGTCAAATTTTCGTTTGTACAGCACGTCATCCTGATTCAAGAAGAAGCTACCAGACAACCTTCTCAACGTCTTCTTATCTTTAGTAGATGCCCCTGGCGGGTACTCTTGACTTTTCAAGAAACACTTGATGTCATGAAACCATGGCTTATCATCAGGCGTTGCATCAACAGCAAACACAAATGCAGGTCTGTCAAGACGAGATACTTCGATCTTAGGTACATTATTCCATCTTTGCACTTTGATCATGGAAGATAACGTGGCCAAGGCATCTACAAACTTATTCTCATCTCGAGGAATATGGTACAGCTTCACTGTTGTGAAAAATGTCAGCAATCTCCTCGTATAATCTCTATACGGAACCAGATTTACTTGGTGCGTGTACCAACTCCCTTTCACTTGATTGATTACCAAAGCTAAATCACCGAAGATATCAAGAGTCTTAATTCGTAAATTAATCGCCTCCTTAATCCCCATTATACAAGCATCATATTCTGCTTCATTGTTGGTGCATCTGAAAGTTATTCGGGCAGTGAAAGGCATGTGAACACCTTTCGGCATGATAAGAACTACTCCAACTCCGCACCCATTCATGTTGACAGCCCCATCAAACATCAAACTCCATTTGGATTCAGGGTCTGGCCCCTCCTCCGGGTGTGGTTCCTCGCAGTCTTTAGCTTTGAGAAACATGATGTCCTCATCAGGGAAATCAAATTTCATGGGTTAGTAATCATCGATCAGCTGTTGCGCAAGATAGTCTGACAAGATACGTCCTTTGATGGCCTTTTGAGAAGTATACTGGATATCATATTCTATCAAAACCATTTGCCACCGTGCAACTCTGCCTGTTAGTGCTGGTTTCTCGAAAATGTATTTGATAGGATCCATTTTTGAAATCAATAGAGTCGTGTGCCTGATCATATACTACCTCAATCGCTTAGCAGCCCATGCAAGTGCACAGCATGTCTTCTCAAGCATTAAGTATCGGGACTCGCAATCATTGAACTTTTTGTTCAGGTAGTAGATAGCATGCTCCTTCCTACCCGTCTCGTCGTGTTGACCGAGAACACAACCCATAGAACCTTCAAGCACTGTCAAATACATTATCAAAGGCCTTCCTGCAACTTGAGGCATGAGGATTGGAGGTTCCTGCAAGTATTCTTTTATTTTACCGAATTCCAATTGGCAATCGTCATTCCACCTGACCGTTTGATCTTTTCTTAGCAGTTTGAATATTGGTTCGCACGTGGCTGTTAGGTGAGATATGAACCTTGCAATGTAGTTCAATCTACCCAGAAAGCCACGAACCTCTTTTTTTGTTCTCGGTTCAGGCATATCTTGTATTGCTTTCACTTTGGCAGGATCAACCTCAATCCCTCTTTCGCTCACAATGAAACCCAACAACTTTCCAGAACGCACCCCAAAAGTGCACTTGTTCGGATTCAGCCTCAAACGAAACTTTCTCAACCTTTCAAACAATTTTTTCAAGTTAATCAGATGCTCCTCTTCCGTTCACGACTTGGCAATCATGTCGTCCACATAACATTCAATCTCTTTGTGAATCAAGTCATGAAATAACGTTACCATTGCTCGCTGGTACGTTGCCCCTGCGTTTTTCAACCCAAAAGGCATCACCTTATAACAATATGTACCCCATGGAGTAATGAACATGGTTTTCTCTATATCCTCAGGCGCCATCTAAATCTGGTTGTACCCGGAGAAACCGTCCATAAACGAGAACACTGAAAACTGAGCTGTATTGTCAACCAGTACATCGATGTGGGGTAGTGGAAAATCATCTTTTGGGCTAGCTTTGTTAAGATCTCGATAATCCACGCACATTCTAACCTTTTTGTCTTTCTTTGGTACCGGCACAATGTTGGCTACCCAGGGAGGATAATTAGTCACAGCAAGAAACCCTGCGTCCCACTGCTTCTGAACTTCTTCTTTGATCTTTATAGCCATATCAGGATGAGTCCGACGAAGTTTCTGCTTGACTGGCGGGCATTCTTCTCTCAACGGCAGCCTGTGCACAACAATATCAGAATCTAGCCTTGGCATGTCTTGATACGACCAGGCGAAGATATCAACATATTCACACAACATTTCAGTCAAAGCTTTCTTCACATCTGCTTTCAGGCTGGCGCCAATCTTGATCTCTTTCTTAGCATCCTCGGTACCAATATTGATTATCTCTATGGTCTCTTGATGAGGCTAGATGGTCCTTTCCTCTTGTTTCAACAATCTGGCTAGTTCTTCAGGGAGTTCACAGCCTTTCTCATCCCCTTCTTCGGCTTGATAAATCGGTTTGTCAAAGTCATACATAGCCATAGCAGAACCGTTATCAATGGAATCCGAAGGATCAAGTCTGCACGAACGGGTTCATGCTTTATTTTAGAATTTATTTTAAAACAAAAAGAAACAAAACATTTCCATTTTACTATTTTGTGCAAAAATAAAAAAAGACTGACAAGGAACAAAATTTGAGTGCAAAACGTCCTTTATTGATGATTAAAATTGTAAATGCAAACAGGGTGGCCCTACAAATGAATCTATACGCCTTGGGCAGAGCGCAAGATTTTAACATGCATTATGGTTAGAAAAACAAAGAAAATTAATCTGTTTGAAGAGTAACCCAGATGACTTCTTCAACAGACCAATTCTGCAATGGTTGTCCCGGAGCGCGTGGGCGAACCCAGTTGTCTAACTCACAGTCACTGTCAACGCCATCTTCTGTAGCTGCACAAGACTGATTTGGGTAAATGATTCCCCCACTGCTGAAAGTGATGGGTCCACTGTTCTCTACAGCTGAAGTCATAGATGGATGATAACCAATACCAAACTTGTCCTCCTTCATTGGTGTTTCTATCAGCTTGCCCCACCCTTGGGCATTGCCTACTCTGACAACCTCGACGGCTTGCTTATAGGACGAAATGGATGTACCGGCTCTATCTGGTGCAAGGGAAGATTCAGGCACGTTGTCAATATTCACCGCTTCAAATGACTGACAAAGCAGTTTGTGGATTTCCCCATCCATCTAAACATACTTGAACGTGGATAAGTGACTAACAAAAATGTCTTCCTCGCCACACACTGTCACAACTTGTCCCTCAAACTCGTATTTCAGCTTTTGGTGTAAGGTGGATGTAACAGCCCCGTCCGCATGAATCCAAGGGCGACCTAATAAGCAGCTATATGCCGGCTGTATATCCATCACATGGAATGTAGATTTGAACACCTGCGGTCTAATTTGCACGGGCAATTCCACTTCACCAAACACAGATCTCTTCGTTCCATCGAACGCTCAGACAACCAAATCACTTGGCCTTAAAATCAAACCATCAACTTCCAGCTTCATTAGTGTCTTTTTAGGCAAGACATTGAGCGAGGAACCAGTGTCCACCAGTACATGAGACAACACTGCACCCCTACACTCCATTGTGATGTGCAAAGCTTTGTTGTGGTTTCTTCCTTCTGAAGTCAAATCCCTACTTGTGAACCCTAATCCGTGGCTGACATTGACATTAGAGATCACACCTTCTAGCTGATTAACGGTGATTTCCTGTGGAACATATGCTCTCTTCAACACTTTCAATAAAGCCTCTCGGTGCGCGTCAGAACACATCAACAATGACAAAATTGAAATTTTCGAGGGCGTCTGGTTCGGTTGATCGACAATCTTATAATCACTTTTCTTTATTATCCTCATGAACTCTTCCACCTCGTTGTCAAAGGTAATCTTTGTCTCTGTTTCAGGCACAGACACGCTCTCAGCCACCTGTTTTCCTTTAGCTTTGGTCGCGGCCTCAACTTCTTTATCACTGCGCAACGTTTGGGGAGCAAACAACCTTCCGCTCCGAGTAAAGCCACCTACACCACCCACATTATCAATATTTGGACTAGTTGATGTCCCAACTTCCTGCTTTTTCCCTTCATAATACACGTCTGTCCCATAGTGCCATGGGATTGCCTTCGTAGATGTAAACGAAACTGGTCCTGGTACTGTGATGGTAACAGGATTGGATCTTTCTTGCACAACACTTGCTATAGGAGCCGTACCTGCAAGCACCTGGATCTCAGCAGGAGTATAATAGATGGTCACAGTTGACACTTCATCAGTTTCTTTCACAGCCCGATCAAACTGTAGACGTCCCTCGTCAATCAGACTCTGCAAACCAAATCTCAACTTATCACAGCCATTCTTCTGACTCATACATTCAGAAAAATCATGATCACAACCCAGGAACACCTGTCCCTTCAACAAACGCTTTTTTACAACCAACAAGGAAGTCTTCACCTAACTAATGTCTGTTACCAAATTTAACCTCTTTCCGTCTTCAATAGCACGCACATCTGCCACACCATGATCAGACATGGGGTTCTGTAGAACATTAGGAGGTAACGAGAAATTGATTGCTTTAGCATCAATCAAGTCTTGTACCTTATTCTGAAATGCCCAACACTTCTCAGTGGTATGCCCCTGAGCACCTGAGTGAAACTCACAGCGAGTGTTAACATCAAAATTAGGTGGCAAGTTGCCAGCGGCAGGAGGTCTCATAGTACGAAGCTCAACCAATTTCAATTTGAGTAACTATGGCAGCAACGCTGAATAAGTCATAGGGAGAGGGTCAATCTTATGGTCCCTCTGCCTAGATCTCTGTTGGAAAGGGGGTTGCTGCTGTTGCTGCTGAACTTGCTGTTGTGGTTATTGCTACTGAACAGGTGGTGCTGGGACTGTCACTGCGCCTACTTGATGATACGCTTGAGAACGTCCTCTTCCTCGTCCTCTATACATAGCATTTGTATCACCTTCTCTTCTTTTCTGACCACTAGCAAATGGTTTCTTCATCCCAGAAGAGCCAGCCCCACTTACATCTTGGATCTTCCCGAGTTTTAACAGACTCTCTATTCTTTCTCCAGCAATCACGATATCAGCAAATCCGGTTGATGGACAAGCAGCCAACCTTTCAAGAAATGCCCCTTGCAGGGTGCCCATAAACATGTCTACCATTTCTCTATCCAGCAAAGGAGGTTGAACCTGTGCAGCCATCTCTCTCCACCTTTGAGCATATTCTTTGAAACTTTCCTTAGCATTCTGTGACAACCCTTGTAGCTGAGTGCGATTGGGCGCCATGTCGATATTGTACTGGTACTGCTTTAGAAACGCTTCTGCCAGATCCTTCCAACTTCTCACAGCATCTCTGTTCAATTTCATATACCAGGTCAAAGAAGCTCCAGCTAGACTGTCTTGAAAGTAATGCATCCATAACTTCTCATCATCTGTATGGGCTGAAATCCTCCCAAAGTAGGCCTGAATATGTGTCCGGGGACACGTATTGCCATGATATTTGTCAAAAGTGGGCGGCTTGAACTTTGGAGGAATTCTGACTCCTGGTACCAGCCCCAAACTAGTAACATTAATACCCATAGAATTCTTGCACTATATGGCCCGGATCTTCTCAGCTAACTCATCATACCTTCGGTCACCAGGGTTACCCATATCAGCATCCAGCAGAGTAAATTGGTCTTCCAGAACATCTTCTTGAATACCACCAACATTTCTGCCATTTCCATTACCCAGATTACCACCAGGAGGAGGATTGCCACCAGGAGGAGGATTGCCGCCTGGAGGAGGAGTGACCCTTGTCTGCAAATTGTCCACTTGATTACCTTCAGGTGTAGTTTCTGGACGCTCGACCAGAAGCCTCAATCTTTCCTGAGCCTGTGCCATACCAGTCATGAGAGTCATGAACTGGTCCATGCATGCCCTCATTTCAGCCAAATCATTCTGCATTTGATCCATTATCCTTGCTTGATTTATTCGAGTTGAATATCAGTGAACGTGATTCTCAGCTATAATGCCTGAAACCAAATAAAGGTTAGAGACCCTGCCACGAGCACCTGAAAAGCAAACAATACAATGCAAAATAAAATGCAATGCAAATGCCATGAAAATGCCATGTTTATCACTTCCAGGGAATTTCGCACCCTGATTCCAGTCTTAATCACAAGAATCTCAAGGATAATCACATAATATTGCGAGAAGAATATTGTGAAGAACTGCGCTATGATAATGTTGTGATAATGTGCTGGTGAATAACGTGATGCCGAAGAAACCCCTTTGAATAAACCATTCATTAAACAGAAAACTAATAAGTGCCAAAATATTTTACCATGAGTTCGTAAATGGGAAATACAACAAGGAAATGACTCCATCAACAAGCCTGATGGTAGCCAACAATACATCAGCAACACTACATTAAAAATTCAAGAACTTAAGATTAAACGTCTAATTCCAAATCTTTCAATCTCTCCCTAGAATGCTTGATTTCTTCAAAAAGGATTCTAGTGCGTTGATGACCCAGCTTTTCAATCAACTCCCTGATCAAGATGTTTCTCCTATTCAGCGCTTCGGTTAATGAATTTGCGTGCATCAAGAGAGCTTCATCAGCACTCACTTCCTTAAACCTTTTCACCCCAGCTTGTATCTTGAGTCTTCCCATTTCCACCATGGCGTCCTCAAGATTTTTCTTGGACCTCTTCAATTCATCATTAACATTCTCCAACTGCTTCTGGCTCTTTGCAAAGTCTTCCCGATGCTTTTTACGCTGTTCATGCGCTCTAAGAAGCTCGTCATCTTTGGCCTTTAATTGTTCCTGTAACTCTGCATTCTCGAGTCTGACCTCATCCTAGGCTTGCTGAAACTTGGCTAACTTCTCTTTGTTCTGCGCTAAGACCTGTTTGGTCTTCTTTTGAGCTTGAGTAGCAGCATCGGCACCTTTACTTATTTTCTGGAAATGTTGAGCTCTTCCGGCAAAATCTTTCTCTTTTGCCGCTAGGATTTGTTCAGCATCTTGTGCTTTTAGTTCCAATCTTTGGTTGGTAGTCAGCGCTTCTTGAAGACGACTATTTAGCTCAGAATTCTCTCCCTGGAGCTTTTTCACCAAAACTTGCAACTTGTCGACTTCTTCCATAGTGGCAGTACTCCTTTCTTTCCTATCATCAAGATATAGATGGGGCGCTTCACCAAAAGGCAAGAGAAAATCTTCAACTCTTTTCTTCACCCATTCTTCATACTCCGGATAAGCCCGGTTGTTGGGTTTGCCTAGAGCAACTTTCCCTTTCTTCATTACGCTAACCCAACTCTCAGAAGCTTTTTGTTCAATTTCTAAACCATCTGACGCATGGAAGTACAGGGATTCTTCTACATCTCTCTTAACGGGCGGACCCATCAAAGCGTACCCAAATTGTCAGACAGCTAAAGCATGATTGTAGTTGATTCCCCCTTTTCTTCCTATTAGCGGAACATTAGGAAACTCCCCACAACTATGGATGATGTTTTTGCCGATTATCCCATGGTCTACCCATATGATGTCCTTGGCAACTAGTCCCATCAAACGCTACCTCCATTCTAGAGAATATTTAGAATCCACAAAAGCTCCTGATTGCAGTAAGCGACTTGCAAACCACCTGTAGAACAAAGGTGCGCAGCAACGAACTATCCCTCCTCTTTTCTTCTCATTTCTGTTGTACAAGGAGTAGTGAAGATCTCCCAGCAGTGTTGGTACTGGATTTTTCATCATGAATATCCGGATAGCGTCTGCATCGACAAAATCAGGCTCATTGGGAAACAATACAATGCCATATACACAGAGGGCTAGCAAGGCGTTAAAAACAACCCAATTCCCGTCTTTCGCCGCCTCCATAGCCTTCTTTACCAAATACCCCAGCTTGTAACCTCGAAGCTTTCCTTTGTTGGAGATGTTGGCTTCTAACTCGGACTTGCTCAAATAAAGAGCAGCAGCTACTTTTCCAAAGTCAAGATCACCCACAGACCCAAAAAGGAGGCTCCTCCTTAATAACAATCCCTAACATGCTGGAATACTCTTCTAAGGTAGGGACCAACACATAATCTGGGAATACAAAACACCTCAGAGGCGGATCGTAGAACTACATCAACGTATGGAGACCCATGTATTCGTACTCACTGACATTGTAGACAACAGATAAAATTCACCCATATTTCTCTTCAAAAGCTGCTCGCACTTCAGGGCTCGCCATTCCCTTCAGGGCAAGAATATGGCCTAGAGTAGGCGTGAGGAACTTGTAACTGATGATATTCTTCCTTTCTTTGGCATTCATCCTTGTGATAACCTGATGACTGGAATCGGGGGTAGAATATACACCTGGAAATGAATAAACATGTATGTTAGGATATGATAATGCAATGCAAAGGGCATGGTATCAAGGTGCCAAGTGTCTGTGCTGGACTGTGAACGGTGTCAGTGTAGCTCCGAGATCAACATAGAACCATAGATAGGAACCATCTGAATACAATAGGATGAGTCCTCCTTTTGTGTAATGTCAACAGAAAACTGGGTATGTAGGAGGTCATGGTTACCTGCAAACCTATAAACAACCCGCCCTTCTCACATGTGGGTACTAGGATGTTTCGTATCCTGGGCTGTCAGGTCGAGAAATGATGATACGTTCACCATTTCTGGTTTGGCATCATCATCAATCGAGGAGGCCTCAACTGATTCTCCAAAACGAAAGGTCCTCAGCTTCTGGTACTGAGGTCGAGAAGCAATACTACATTCATCCCTCGGGGTACAGTACTATCGCCAATCGAGGAGTGCCTCCACTGATTCTCTTTCAAAAGGGAACACCTATAGAAAGTTCCCAACATTGGGTCCTCGGATCGAGAATATGCAATGGGTTTGCCACATAATATGGTCTGCCACTGTCATATCTCGGGAGGAGTGCCACAACTGAGTCCTCGGGAATGGTCACCAGAGTCGACAGTTCCTCAAGAGAATAACTACTGGCCTGCATAACATGTAGTAGCAGAAAGCTCCCGATAGAACCTCGTCTGGTTGTGGGTCTCATGAACAACAATATGTGGTCACCACCACGCAAGCGTCACGACTATCCACTCTAATACCTATGTGTGTACTCAAGCCTGGGTAGTGGGCTTATCTCTCAGAACACCCTGCCCACCAAACAGAAAACAACAGTACAGTCCAGCATAATAATGATATGTAATGCAGTAAATGCGATAAATATAGTAAAGTATAGTAATACAGTAAATAACAGTACAGTAAAAATGATAAACAGCATCACAGCAAACACCTAATGAAAGAAAAACAGACAAGTGCTAGGATTAACTCGCTAAGGAAACCAGAGATTCTGGGTTCGATCCCTAGCAGAGTCGTCAGCTGTCACTCCCGGGATTTTCATCCAAGTACAAACGCAAAATTGGAACTGAAACAGAGTCGCCAGCAATGTGTATTTATCCCAAGAGAGGGAAAGGAAACACTGCATAAACCTGAGGGAATGAAAGAGCATGGTCTTGCGACCAAGAGAACTGGGTTTGGGAGTCGGTTATGCGCGAGGAAGGTATTAGCACCCTCACACGTCCATCGTACCCGATGGGATCCACACTTACTGCTTCAATCAAAGGGTGTAAGGAAAGGATACTGGAAAAGGATCTGTTAGCTAGAGAACTGGAAAAGGAAAGGAGAAAGAAAGAGAAACAAATGTAGGGAAAATAAAAGAAGTGCTCGAATGGGCCCTACCCCACTGCCTACGTATCTCATCGGGAACATGAAAATTAGAGCGACGTAGTTCCCCTCAACAAGGGTCCCTTTGTTTGTGTTTTTTAGTGGAAACGTCAATGTTCGCGTCCTAGCAGTTAGGTGTTGCAGCTAGCTGTACGGAGACTTAGGCGTTACTTGTTTGCGGTAGAACGGACTTGACGAGTCCTTAAGGAAGGAGTGAAGAGATGAGAAAAGAATTGTTTGTTTGTTTTTGTCTTTTAAGAAAGAAGTGTTTTGTTTGTTTTGGTGTTTTGTAACACGTATTGCATCCAAGTCTATGATATAGGATCGAATGCGTCGCATGGTCGTCCTAACAGGTCGTATGCTAAACATTCTAGGAAGGTGGAGAGAAGCTCTCCTCCTTCCATTTCCCACATACTAGGCTCACATACAATATGCATTAACCTTTATTAAGTGTTTTTTGCTTTTTGGTTTGAAGATGAGGAAGAGACTCAAAAGGGGAGCAAAGGTGAAAACTAAGGGAAGTCTAAGACACACCCTAGTATTAGCATGCTTGGAAGTCCTATGGTTAATGTGGTTTAACAAACCTACTTCTAAAAGAAAGAAGAAGAAGGGCAAAAGAAGCAACTTACTTCCAAAATGGAAGTTAAGTTGATCTTAAAGAGGGGTGAAAGAAAAGTTATTCAATGAAAGCATGTAAATGCTTAACATACACAAGTAGTAAGTTTAAAAGAAATAAGAGAATATAGGAGGGAGAAATGTATGTGGAACTAAGTCCACACCCTTACTTACCTCTAGCACCTACATGAAAATGTTGGTTCAAAACAATTTACAAGTAGTGCAATAAGAAAAAGAATAACAAGTGGTGAACAAACAAGTTAAGAGTTAAAGGATAAAGCTCCTAAGAGATGAACCTCAATCAAGGTCAGAACCTAGTCTCTATGGGTGTACTCTAATGTTAATTGATCAATCAAGAACAAACTATACACAACTAAAGATCTTAAACATCAAAGAAGTGAATCATGGAAGAAATAGGTGAAGAATGAGTGGATATGCAAGGTGATCATGCAATAATGCTTTAAGTAATGTCAAAGTCAGAATGGGGATGACCTAGACATATGCCTAAACATGATATACAAATGTCATATGAGGCATATAAACAAGTATCCAAGCATTAAGAGTGATTAGGAGAAGAAGTGAGAAGATATGAACATGAATTTAACATGGAAAGAAAACATTCAAGGCATAAGTCAAATCCAAAAAAAATGCAAGATGAAACTCAAGTGTCAAAGTCAGAAGTGGTATGACATGTTAGGATGAGGATTATATGCACAAACCAATCACATTCAAGCAATTACAAGTCATTTAGAAGCTAGAAGAAAAAGAAACATGCATTTGGATGAAAACATGTTCAAGTATGCAAAGTAAGACATAAATGGCATATGGAATGAATGCAATGCTTTAAAGTCAGAGGCATACATCATTTGAAATTCAAATGGATGGTATGGTATGGCTTAAACAAACCAATTACAAATCAAGTTGGAACTTAGATGAAAAGGGATGAGCAATTAGGTCAAAAGGAAGCATGTGAAACAAGTATTGAACATGTACACAAAAAAAGCATCAAATTCAAACCAATGACCTATAATTTCAATCAAAATACCTATAATGATCTAAAAATGGCTAAAGAAGTCAAGAAGAATGATCCCATACAATGGCACAAGTGCCTCCTCAAGCAAGTAAACAAACATGATCAAAGAAGTTCACAAAAAGAGACCTCAAACAAGAGTCATCAAACAAATACCAAACATGATTCAAAAATCACCAAATTAGGTCCCAATGGACCTCAACCAGAAGTAAATATCATCCCAAAATCTCATGCAAAGAATCACAAATAAACTCACTCAAACAAGCATGGCAAAACACTTAGGGTTTCACAAGATCATGCACAAAGAAATGGCTCAAAGAGGATGCAAATATGATTTTAAAAAAATGAAAAAAAATGTTTTTAAATGCTTAAAAGTGTCCTTTGAAATATACAAAAATAATGGGGATCAAACTATGTATCAATGATGAGAAATAAAATCAGCAATGCAAAGTGTTCCCAAATGAAACATTTCAAAAAGAAATTCAAGCAACAATTAATTCAGATGCAAAAAATAATATAAAAATAAAAACTAAAATTTGTAAAAATTTTATAAAACTATGAAGATGATTCATGATTTCTTTTATGATTTTAAGAAGTGTTTTACTATTTTTAAAAATCAAAAATCAAACAAATATGGAAAAGAAATTAAAACACAAAAGAAAATGGAGTGGGGGTGCAAAAGAAGTAAAAGGCACGTTTAAATAATGAAAATGGGCTCAGTGTGGGGCAGAAATAGAAATTAAGGTCCAACCCAATTAAAATTGTGATCGTGTGTGATGAGTGTGCATGCGTAGTCAATAACCAGATGCAATCATAACCATAGGATTAATTGGTCAAACATTATCAAAATAAGCATGAGTATCACATGGATTGGAACATCAGTGCACATCAATTACCATGCGCACGCGCACATGTAAGTATCAGAAATCAAACAATTGAGGCCACGTGAGAGACCACACATTCATTAATGTGTTGGTAACATACAAGACGTTGGATCAATCTTAAGGCAAGATCATCACACGAATCATGCATCACACCAATCAGAATCAAGGTCCATACAAGATAACATGCACACGCCCATACATAAGTCATTCAGGTTCAAAAACATGCACGTGAGGGGGAGGGTGCGTTTTAATGTGTTGTCACAATATTAACCACACGATGCAATGATCCAACGACCACGATTTAAAATAACACAAACCCTAACATTAAACCACAGGCCGGAGAAGGACCTCCGGTCATCTTCTCCGGCGAGCAACCACCACCTGCAAACTTCAACATGTCCAGAAATACGCAATAATGGTACCAAAAGGAAGAGGAACTCGTGTAGATTAAGAATACACAATCACTTTTCACACATCAAGCACATATACAGAGAACCGATGAGACTAAAATATGCCCTAGATTTTGGATCTACGCCTCTAAGAGGCCTATCAACTAGCCAGATTGTCAAATGCTCCTATTGAGCTCATATCAACAAAAAACAAGTTAAACAGAATGTAAATCGTGCCAGAAAAGTTTGAGATATTGAAATCTGAAAATGTTGTAAACTGGAGTTAAAATAAAACCAGAGAGTTGTGCTTCTTCTTTGAGCTTCAATTGGCCAAATAAAGGCTTACAAATCCTTGAAAATGTGGATGGAATTCAATATGCAGTGGAGGATACTTCAATCTCTTCAATGCTACCAAGCTTCAATGTGTTCCAATGCTGCTTGATACTGAATCTCCAAGGTGGATTCAAATGTAGGTGATGATGAAATCGTATGTAGAGAGAGATAAAGTTCAGAGAAAGTTTGAGAATGATTTGAGAGAAAGTGTGAGAATGAAGTGTTAGAATGAAATTGTGAAGTGAAATTTAGATTTATATGCTGAGTTTAGTGACATAACTCATGGTTAAATGAGTCAGTGAGTTGGGTTAAGTGAGTGCACCCTAACTAACTGAGTCAAGTTAGTTAGGGGTGAGTTGCTTAGCTGTGATATAGTGAGGCTGAGGTTCATGGGGTTTATGGTGAGGTTGATGAAAAGAAAGGTGATGATGAACTCGTGTGAGGTTAGTGGTGCAGTAGAAACTTGCTGCACAAGTTTTTATTTCTTTCCTCTTCCATGTATAATGAAGCATGTACGCATGGTGTATGTGAAATGTGTTTGGTTTAATGAGGCAAAGAGACATAGGGTGTATGCGTGTGAATGTTAAGACAACCACAACAACAATTCATTTTTCTGGTTTTGTAGCAACAACGCGTTTCAATGGAACAATGGATGCTTGAGGGTGAATATCTCTCTTGTTAGTGAACGAAATAATGAGGTATTGATGTCAATGGAAAGAGGATTCATGGGAGAACATATTTGGTGTGGGAATTGGATTGAAATGAAGCCTTAAACACACTTAAAAATGGCTATGAACACTATGGTTCAAAACTGGTTGGTGGGCGTGTAAACGTGGCATGGCGTGGCAAGCATGGCACATGAAATTTCAGAATGATAACACTAACTTGGAACCATCATAACCATCTCATAACTTGCTAAAATGAAAATTTGTTCAACATCAAAGTTGAAGAGGACATTGAGATGAACAACTTTGATGTTCAACATTTTTTCATTTGGAGCCTCCATCAATGAGAAAAATGGGTGGACATTTGGCATACCAAGTGTTTGTCAAAATGATGGCCGGTGGGCTTGGTCACGCTTGGTCATGACTTAGTTTTGGACCTAGTTTTCTCAAACTTTGATCAACCATAACTCACTCAATTTATATCCAATGGAGGAGTTCTTTATATGGATTTGAAGCTTAGAACATGAAATTTAATTGGCTCAACTTGGGCCTGAGGTTTGGAACTTTTATCTTGGAGAAATAGAGCCTCAAAGTATGGTGCAAAATGGTCCAAAGTTGCCATTTTTAGAAACCCTAAAGTTTCTATTTTTGGCAGTTTTGTGATTTCTTGATTTTTCATTATTCCTCCATCATTTCTTGATCAAATCTTGTCCAATGGACCTATATAACATGAATTTCATGAATTTGACCTTAAAAAGTTAGGAGTTGACTTTTTTCAGAACACAGTTGACTTTTTCCCTAATTTCTTGACTATCAAGTAACTGATCAATTGATACCCTTCTGAAACCAATTGATGAGCAATTTTCCACCCATATACTCTTAATAACATAATGAATACCATGAGATCAAGTCTTGCCCAAAAAATCAGAGATAAACTAATTTTAGGTCAAACCCTAATTTTGCCACCCTTTGGTTAGGAGGAAAAAGCACATCCTACAAATCCAAATTCCTCTTAATATGATGTATATCCCATCTAACAAAGATGACATGTGGCCTTTGGAGGTGATGAAGGCTCAAAGAGTTTTCCCATTTGAGGGTCAGATCCCAATTTTAATTGCCTTGTGTAGGAGGTGGTGCACTGCCTCGTCTTCTTGATGAATTCTCCTTCTTTCCATGACTTGTGAGACCAAGTAGGGATGACATATGATGTAAGAGACCTTTGAGGCTTGTGAGAGACCCTTGGCTCTTGTTCCTTTGCTTTGGATGATCAACATCTTAGAGAATCACTGATACCATGCCCTTATGCAAGATGCAATGCTAAATGCTTAATGTTTTATTTTTCTATGCTTGAATGCAGTACAATGAAATGAAAGCTCATGCTATATGATATGAAGAAAATGGGAAGGGAAATTTTTCGGTATTACACTCTGCACCACACCTTGCATCATCTCCATAAATTGATCGATGCGAGCTTGCATAGCTGCCATGTCTACCTGAACTTTGTCCATCACTCTGCTTTGATTAAGCCTGGTAGAATACCGATGAGCTGGTTGATCAATCCTGACTGTAAAAAAGAGAGAGCATAAGAAATCCAGAGAATCCAAGATAACCTGCTATGCAAAATGAGATGATTATGCAAATGCAAATGCAAACATGTATGAACATTATCAAGGCGATCTATCCCTTGATTCCAGTTTTAACAACAGAAGAGAACTGAATTCCTGATCAATAAAGAGAATAAGCATCTGTTACAACACAATTATGAATAAGCATAAACAAAGACCCCGACCAACAAGCCTGGCAGTGATCCCGAAAATACAAAGAAAACAGCAGCAAGGAAACTAAGGCATATCATCAAGACTCAGTCGTGCTAGATTTCCCCATTCGTCATTCTTTTTGCACCAATTCTGCACTTCCTTGAGAAGCTTCTTGGTATTAGGATGCTCTGGTCTCTGAATCAAAAGATCCCTCCTGTGCAAGATCCCTGTTAAATAACGACTATGCAATTCCCAATCATCTTCTCCAGAAGCTCCACCTGAACTTGGACCTTCGCTTCTGGCTCTTTTCACTTCGGCTTGGATCTTCAGTTGTTCCATATCTGCCATGGTTTCCTTGAGCTTTTCCTCAATTTCTCTCCTCTCAAAGATCCCTGATAAAATCTATTTATCCTTTTTTCGAAGCTTTGTCTTCAAACCTTCAATCTGCTCCAGATACTTATCCTCTCTCAACCTGTTGGCAGTAATTGTTGTATTCCGACGGTCACGGAACCTGTGAATTCTTGACATAGCATAAGCCAACTCTTTCTTTTTGGACGAAAGGACCTTGCTAACACCTTTCAACGCTTGAGCCACTTTCTCTCTGGCTATGGCTTCTTTAGACAATTCTTTCTCCTTCACAGCCAAAAGTTCTGATTTCAACCTGGCAACATGGATAGCTTCGCCTTTTTCGTGCTTCAACTGACCAACCTCTCTGCCCAGCTCACGATTCTCCTCTCGGAGTTTCTCCTTCTCAGCCCATAACGTATCATACTTCTCTATATCAACAGTCGTGGGAGCCTTGATCATCAAAGGATACAAAGGTGGTTCCACCGGGAAAGGAAGAAGCTCCTCTTGTGCTCTTTTCTTAATCCACTCTTCATAGGAAAGAAAAGCCCGGTTATTACATTTCCTGAATGAAGTTTTTCCCTTCTTGGTTGCCTACTTCCAAGCAATCACAATCTTCCTTATCATCTCTTGATCCCCAGTACCATTGAAGAATAAGGACTCTCTGATATCTCGCTCTTCAGGTGGGCCTCTCAAAGGATAACCAAACTGCCTGATAACAAGGGAAGGATTATAGTTAATTCCACCTTTTCTCCCTATCAAGGGTACATTAGGGAATTCTCCGCACTTGCAAATAATCTCCATCCCTAGCAATTCATGGTTGAACCAACAATGTTGTCAGCAGTCAAGCCCATTAACCTCTTTGACCACTTCAGAGAATCTCTCGTGTCAACGAAAGCGCCAACTTTGGGGAGATGACTCAGAAACCAAGTAGATAAGAGTGGTACACAACAACTCACAGTTTTTCCACGCCTATTTTCATTCTTGTAGTGGACTAAGTGATACACATCACCTAGCAAGGTAGGTATATGATTCTTTGAAATAAAGATTCTGACAGCATGCATATCCACCAGATCAGGAACATTGGGAAACAGGACAATCCCATAGATGCACATAGCCAGAATAGCTTGGAAAGCAGTCCAATTCCTCTCCTTAACATGTATACAAGCTTGATCAAACAAGAACTTCAATAAGAAACCCTTAGCTCCTTGTTTCTCCACAATATTACTGCTCAGAGCGGATTCACCAATATGAAGAGCAATGGCCATTTCTTCTATCCAGGGACGTTCTTCGAAAAAGAATATTATGTCATGCCTGATGGGGATTCCCAAAATAAATTAGAACTCCTCCAACATTGGAGCCAAGATATAGTCTGGGAAAGTGAAGCAACGCAAAGACGGATCATAGAACTGAAGAAGTGTATGAATGGCATCCTTCTAATACTTGGAGATACTGTAGACAAACTTAAGAAGACTCCCATACTCTCCACCGAACTCTGTACGAACTCCGGGACCAGCCATACTAATTAGCTTGTGAATTAATGTCAAGGTCGGGTCTGGGAATGAATAAGCAATAATCTTCTTTCTCTGGACATCCATGTTAAGGCAACCTCAGAAAACCGGAATCAAGAGTAAGATGCAAGCCCTGAAAAATGTCAAACATGTTAGAATGCAAGAAAAATGATATGCACATGCAAGCATGGGATCAAGGCATCACTGCTGGATGTGTTGTGCTGTTAACTAAACGAGAACCATAACCCAGAAAACCAGAATTCTAGAATACCGAACCACTGAGATAACCAGAAACCCAAATAATCAAACACTGATGAGAAATCCAGAAAACCGGGTAGGTTGAAGGTTTTGGTCTCCTGCAAGCCTATAAACACCCATCCTATCTCACATGAGGGTTCTAAAAAACCGAGGATCTTTAATATCACGGGCTCTCAGGTCGAGAAATGATTATACGTTCACCATTTCTGGTTTAGCATCATCATCAATCGAGGAGGCCTCAACTGATTCCCCTAAAAAATAAGGTCATCCTATGCGAGTCCCTCAGCATTGGGTCCTCGGATCGACAAGTGTAATGGGTTTGCCATTTCTGGTCTGCCATTATCACAGGTCAGGAGGAGAGGCGCAACTGAGGTATCGGAGAAATGGTCACCAGAGTCGACAGCTCTCTAGATCAACACCCTGAAATGCGCAAGACACACACGTCAGAATGCGTCCCAAGATAGCCTCGTCTAGTTGTGAATTTCGTGAACACACAAACGCACCAAGATGGCACGTAGGTCCCACTACTCTCCACTCCAATCCTAGGGTGTACTCAAGCCTGGGTATTGGGCTTATATCTTAGAACAACCCAACCTGCCAAACAGAAACCAGCCAGCACAACACAGCAATATCCAGTATGACAGTAATAAAATGAAATGCAATGCAATAAAAGCTGTAAAATAGTAATATACAACAAAATAAAGCACAACAAATAAACACCCAACGAAAAAACAAACAAGCACTAGGATCGACTCGCTAAAGGGGATGGGCCAGCAAGAGGTCAACCAGAGATCCCCAGCAGAGTCGCCAGCTGTCGCTCCTGAAAGATTCGCATCCAACGGTACAAATGCGAGAGTGGCGCAGAAAACACAGAGTCGCCAGCAATGTGTATTTATCTCGATAGAGGGAAAGGAAACACTGCATAAACCTGAAGAGAAAGGGGGAAAGACATGGTCATCGCAACCATAGTCCGGGTTCGGGAGTCGGTTATGTGAGGGGAAGATGTTAGCACCCCACACATCCATCGTACTCGATGGGATCCACGCTTGTTGTCTAAACGGAGGGTGAGCTGTCCTACTATCAATGGCTGTGCAAAAGAAAACGGGGATGGGGGTGACTAAGACGGACTCGGTAGGACATATTCGATGCCCTGGGCCTACGTACTCCCTCAGTTCAATGGGAAAGTCAGAGTCAACGTAGTTCGGACGGGAACTGTGGGGGAAGGTTACTCGCCAAGACAATCGTTGTCTTGTGCCTACATTTACTCCATCGGACGAGAGAGAGAGAGGAATCAGAGCTAATGTAGTTCGCGGGTACGACGACGGATGGGTAAGTATTTTTTACGTGAGCGACGAACTCTTTTCTGAAAATGAAATTTGAAACCCGACAATCCCGAAGGATAAAAAGATTTGAATTTGTTTTTGTGTTTTTTAGACAGAAGTGTTTTCTTTTTAAGTTAGTTCATAACTTGCATTGCACCAAAGTCTAGGGCACAGGGACGAATACTTAACGAATCGTCCCAAGACAGGACGCCCGCTAAGCACTCTAGAAAGATGAGAGGAAGCCCCTCATTTCTCATTCCCCACGCTTAAGGCTCGTGCGCAGTACATTTTATCTTTATTAAGTGTTTTCAAGAAGTTTTGAGATGAGAAGAGAGAAGACCCAAAGGAAACTCTAAAGGGAAACTAAGAGTCCTAATGTTATCATGCATGGGTGACCTATGGTTAGTGAGGCTTAGGAGGGACAACTACCTAAAACCTAATGCTAATCCTACTCCAAGCTTAATCAAAAATTAAGTTGGACTAGGTAGCTCTAAAGGGAGAGAATCCAAGACTTAAACAAGTCTTGAGATCCATGGGAGAAAGAGAGTGAAAGAGAAGAATGAGATAAGAAACAAGATAGGGCAGCAAGCACATCATATCAAGTATATCCAACTTACATCAATAAACAAGTCTCAAAGATCATGCAAAACATATCAAGTAAGCATGCAAAGGTAATCATGAAAGAATGCAAGCATACTTATATGAAATGCACAATTCAGAACCAATGAACTTCATATCAAGATGAAATGAGAAAAATAAGATGAAGATGAAAGCAAGTTATAATCAAGATCATACCATCATCAACAATTCTCATGTGCAAGAGAAGATCAAAACATGAAACATTATGCACCAAAGAAAATCCACAAAAGGAAGTCAAAGTACAAGCACTTAAAGCATACCCAAACATGATCCATAAATTGCAAAATTTGGTCATAAGGGACCTTAACCAGGGGTAAACATCATATCAAATACTCATACAAATAATCCAGAAGAAATTCAAACAATTAGGCATGGCAAAGCAATTAGGGTTAAGAGATGTCAAGAGATGATCATGCATAATTCACTTAAGCACAAATAATCAAACATATATCAAATGACATTCAAAAATTGTGGAATTAAAACCTAAGTGACCTAAGTCAGAAGCTAGCAACATACCAAAAGATCACACAAAAATTCACAGGTTAAGTACCTAAAACAATGCTTCAAAATTGCATAAGAACAAAGAAGAACAATGCACAAATAGAGGGAATAAATGCAATATGAAATGAGTTTAAAAATATGAGAAAAATGTTTTTAGGAACCTCAAGATGTCCTCTGAAATATGCAAAAAGAATGGGATGCAAACTGTGTACCAATGATGAGAACAAAAATCAACAAGGCAGGGTGTGCACAATTGAGACAATTCCAAAGGAAATTAATCAAACAATTAATTCAGGTGCACAAAATAAAATAAAATGGAAAAAATAAAATTTTACAAAATTTTATAAAATTCCAAAGATGCTTCATGATTTTTTTGGTGATTTTTAGATGCATAAATCTAATTTTAAAAATTAAAAATGAAAACTATGCACAAAGAAAATAAAAATGCAAAGAGATGATGCCAGGGGGTGCAAACAGCAAGAAAATCATGTTAAAAACTGGGCTGGACCAAAGGAGGGGGTGTGAATAGAAAGAAGCCCAAAGCGCTTCCTACCATAGGCTCTGAGTCAACAATATTGACTCAACCATTGCCACAGGATTGATCCAAAGATCCACACGTAGTCAATAATCCAAAAGTACACATGATTAAAGGCTCAGATCTATGCACAGACGTTAACAATGATGAGCAAGCAAGCACGATGATTAACCTGGCCTCTATAGAAAGTCACGTGAACAACACATGTTTTTTTAATGCGTTGGCAAAATTAACACCATCAGATTAATCAAACATGCCAGATCAAGTCAACAGATCACAAAATCAAGCAAGATGAGTGGTCAGATCTGTGTGTGCATAATAACAACCATGGAATATACACACACAATCAATAAAACACGTGAGGATTTTAAATGATCTGGCTGAACGTGAACCATCAGATCTGGACCACCAACGGTCAGATTTCATCTTCTTCCTCTAAACCCTCACCTGCCTGAAAACAAACCAGACGCCGGAGCCCTAGCTCCGGTCGTCTTCTCCGGCGACCTCAACATCAAAATTTCCCAGAAATCACAAACAAGTACACCATTCTACTCAGATTTTAACAAGGATCAAGAATATCACCTTCATTTCAACAGATCATACATGTATAAACCAAATCGAAGGAAAAAAGTTTGGATCTAAAAACTTTAGATCCACGATACAGCCATGATACACGTCCAAAATCAAAACAAAACACATCAGGATGATCAGTAAAGCATGAGGAACATTAACCACACAAGAAAACTGAGTTCTATGATCAAGAAAATCACACTAACCTGAAACTTGTAGAACTCAGAATACACCAAGAAAACCTTCAGAAAGTTGCAGATCTACTCCTTAGAACTTCTGATTGCAAAATAAATGCAATATGAGGCTTGAATCAGGCTGGATCTTGAAGTTTGAAAGTGAGCAACTCAATTTCGAATCTAATGAAAACCTTGCTTAGAGCTTCAAACAATGGTTGATTCTTGTTCTATGGAGTATGTGGATCAAGAATATGGAAAAAGTTCTTTAGAAACCCTTGTGAGGAGTGAGTTTCGAAGAAGGAAAGTTTTGAGTGAAAAATGAAATTCAGAGCAAATGAGAGTGCATGAGGTGTGAATGAACGTGTGAATCTCCTTATATACACTTGGTTAGAGCTCTAAGCATGATTAGGGTTTGATTAATCCCTTGAGTAAGGCTATCCAAAGTGATTTGCAAAAATGCAAGTTGTGGTGAAACCACTAATCCACACGTGCATTGTTATGCTTTTCATCATGAGTCATTCACATTTCTTCTGCTGATCACAGATAGAATGGACTTGGGCTTTGTAATGACTTGATTTATGAGATATGATCCATCTTGCCATTTTGCACATTGCGAAAAAAGTGAGGTATATGGCTTGAAATGAATTGATTCAAAGGCCAAATCTGGTCCTCATGGAGTGTACTTGAATATGGAAATGTGACTTGAGTCATTAGAAACAATTACAAGTCATTTTGAACCAAAATGCAAAAGGTGGAAAATGGATACATGAGAAAACCCTAAAAACACTTTGCCTTCTTTTGATTATAACTTGAGTTTCACAAATGGTATGGAGATAATCTAGTACTTTTTGGAAAGGGGAGAGAGAGATCTTCAACTTTCATGTTTGAGGAAAATTCATTTGAAGCTTCTTTGATGATGAAAAGTCAAGTTGAAGATGGTTTGAAAAGTTGCCAAAAATGGAAGTTTCACATTATAGGTCATTTTCCAAAAATAGTAACTTTTGCACAAACTCTTGACTCTTGATGAATGGTATGAATCCTAGCCTTTGAGGACCATATGAGGGCAAAAGACCTTAAAAATCTTGAAGAGGACCTCAAAATTCCATGGTTGACTTTCCTCCTTACAGTTGACTTTTCTTGGTTCACAATCAACTGATCCACTGAACATCTTTCACAATGAACCACTAGCCAAGCCTTCCTCTATGAGTGTTTGTAAGCATATGGAACCCATGAGAGCATGCTTGAATCCACAAAGTTTTCTCAAGGAGCTCTTTTGGGTCAAAAACCCTAATTTGGTCCCTCTGGTTAGGAGGGAAAGATTCACTTGAAAACTCTTGCCACTCTTGATCTTATAGTGATATGACGACCTCCACAAAACACCTTGAGCCTTGAGACTCCTTTGAGATGAACCAAATACCTTGATCCCATGCTAAGAACCAATGCTATGCACAAATGCTAATGCAAGAAATGCAAAGAAACATAATCCAGTTAGCTAAAAACAAGAAGGAAAATTTTGGGGTGTTACAATGGGGACAGCTTGTCATTCCTACTAGCAATACAACAAAGAAGGGTCTTGGTTTTTCTGCAACCTGTACCTGGACAACTGCTAACGATGAAAGTATTCATCCCATTCAGAACTTCTTCCACAGTGGAGGGTTCCTTCACCCAGTGCCTCAGGCAATCCATGTTATCAATGAGGAGGATCCCTCCGACACAGATGAAGAATGGAAGTCCTATCTTAACGAGGACGGTTATATGTCTCAGGAAGAGGTGCCTACGCCATTTTGCTATCCCGTACAGAGTCTGAGATTTATACCATGGTCAGATGTCGAAATGATATACGGAGGTTGTGATCCGGAAGGATGTCGTGCTCCGCCAAATCCATTAGAGGAGGACACTCTGATGAAAGACAACTTTGACCACAATTATTATGGCCCGATGGATGGCCTGCCTATCTGGCAGCCTTACCCAGGAAACTTGGGGCAAGAAAGTCAGCCGAGTAATGAAACTCAGCTGAGCATCATTGAACAGAATACTTGTGTCCCCACCATGTCATGGGATCAACACTCAGGTCATTCAGAAACTACTCAACATGACTATGAATTTGCAACGTTTGCAGGACTTGAATTCATCAACTATGCTTTTCCCAAGGTCAACGTCATCGAGAGGGATGAGTCCTCCAGTTCCAAAGAAGTGTGGGATACCTTGGGACGACCGAGTAGAAAATACGACTTCATGGTCAAGTACACCGCTCCCAAAAGCTCTCGTATCATGCTCGAAGACATCCAGCCAACTGGATGGGGAGATAGAGCTAAGAGCATAAATGCTATGCAAAATGCAACAGAGGAATTCTCCTATGACAACTCTACCTGGGAGACAGATTCCAATGATCCTACTCCACCAGAAATCAGCGTCATTTCTGAAGACAAATCAAGGAAGGTGCCAGACTTTGTGATTCACCGAGGAGTTCGCCGCCAATGGGTTGCTGTCGATGTTCCGAAGGTCGTTCGCCAATCAAAGTAATTGCCATCTTTAACCTTTCACCCTGCCCAGGTGAAACGGGTGTTTTGATAGGGCTCGCTTTCTGTAAATTTACCTCTTCGCTTTTCCCAAAGCAACAGAGTTTTGTTTTATAGGGCTGTAGTTTTAAGAATCGACTTGTTCATTAATAAAGTAACGTCGTTCTGTAATTTCCGCATTAATTGTTGTTTTCTCTTTTTGCTTTTTCTCAGAAAATGGTAATCCTAAAAAACAATCAAAATAAAAACAAGCAGTAAAAGAAAAATACACTGCACACACTTGCATTTTCTCTATCTCTTCTAAACACGAATCATCACGTCATGCAGATTGCTTGTTTTAAACCCCGTTGAAACATATGATCCAATGCCTTCTCCCGACTTTGAGTCCCCGGTATTTGGGGCTGAAGAAGAAGTTGACAACGAAATTCCAGAAGAGATCTCCCGATTACTCAGACAAGAGGAAAGGTCCATTGAACCTCACAAAGAGCCGTTGGAAACGGTAAACTTGGGTTCAGAAAAGGAGAGAAAAGAAATCAAGATTGGGGCACTACTCAGTCTAACTGCCAAAGAGAGTTTGATAAAGCTTCTCAAATAATTCCCCGATGTATTCGCTTGGTCCTATCAGGATATGCCAGGGTTGGATACCAGCATCGTGGAACATCACTTACCATTAAGATCGGAATGTCTGCCAGTAAAGCAGAGGTTGAGACGCACTCACCCGGACATGGCCATCAAAATCAAAGAGGAGGTACAGAAACAGATTGACGCGAGTTTTCTCGCTACTTTAGAATATCCTCAATGGTTAGCCAATATCGTACCCGTTCCAAAAAAGGACGGAAAGGTCAGAATGTGTGTCGACTACAGAGATCTAAACAAGGCAATTCCAAAGGACGACTTTCCTTTACCACATATTGACATGCTGGTTGACAATACAACAAAGTTCAAAGTTTTCTCCTTCATGGATGGATTCTCGGGCTATAACCAGATCAAAATGGCGCCGAAAGACATGGAGAAAACTTCGTTCATTACCCCATGGGGTACCTTTTGTTACAAGGTAATGTCGTTCGCTTTGAAGAACGTCGGGGCAACCTATCAAAGGACCATGACTACTCTGTTTCATGACATGATACACAAGGAAATCGAGCTATATGTCGATGATATGATTGCAAAATCTACGACAGAAGAGGAGTATGTGACCCACCTGTCAAAAAAATTCGAGTGTTTGAGAAAGTACAAACTCTGCTTGAATCCCAACAAGTGCACCTTCGGTGTCCGTTTAGGGAAACTCTTAGGGTTCATCGTCAGCCAGAAAGGAATTGAGGTTGATCCTGACAAGGTCAAGGCCATTCAAGAAATGCCTTCTCCGAAAACTGAAAAAACAAGTCAGAGGATTCCTAGGACGTTTGAATTAGATCTCCAGATTCATATTCCTTATGACCGTGACCTGTGCGCCGATTTTCAAATTACTCAAAAAAAACCAGGACTGCATTTGGATAGAAGACTATCAAACTGCCTTCAACAGTATTAAGGAATACCTGTTGAATCCACCGATTCTATCACCTCCAGTGGAAGGAAGACCACTGATCATTTACTTAACAGTCTTGGAAGACTCAATGGGATGTGTACTTGGCCAACAAGATGAAACAAAAAGGAAAGAGTCTGCCATTTACTATCTGAGCAAGAAATTCTCCGACTGTGAAACTCGATATACTATGCTTGAGAAAACTTGTTGTGCTTTGGCTTGGGTAGCCAGACGTCTTCGCCAATACATGATTCATCACATCACTTGGTTAATCTCTAAAATGAATCCAATCAAGTACATCTTCGAAAAACCTGCTCTCACGGGAAGGATTGCCTGTTGGCAGATGTTGCTATCAGAATATGACATAGAGTACCATGCCCAGAAAGCCGTTAAGGGGAGTATTTTAGCCGATCATTTGGCTCATCAACCGATGGACGATCAAGAATCAATTGGGTTTGACTTCCTAGACGAAGATGTCATGTATCTAAAAATGAAAGATTGCGATGAACCGCTACCCAGTGAAAGGCCAGAACTAGATTCCCAATGGGGACTTATCTTTGACAGAGATGTCAATCATTACGGAAACGGAATTGGGGCAATCATTGTCACCCCTCAGGGTACCCACATTCCTTTCACCTCCAGACTGACATTCAAGTGCACAAACAACGAGGCCGAATACGAAGCTTGTATTATGGGTCTCGAGGAAGCGATTGATTTAAGGATCAAGAACTTGGACGTATATGGCGACTCAGCTTTGGTCGTCAATCAGATGAAAGGAGATTGGAACACATACCAATCGGGACTGATTCCTTATAAAGACTATGCGAGAAGGTTGTTACCCTTCTTCAACAGAATCAAGTTTCACCATATCCCTCATGAGGAGAATCACATGGCTGATGCATTAGCCACTCTCTCTTCTATGAATAGTGTAGGTCAATGAAATGGCATACCTAAGATCGACATAATGCGCCTTGAAAGGCCCGTTTACATCTTCACGATTGAATCAGTCATAGACGACAAACCTTGGTATCACGATATCAAATACTTCCTTCAAAAACAAGAGTACCCCTCTGGGGCATTCAAAAAGGATAGAAAGACCCTCAGAAGGCTAGCAGGTAGTTTCTTCCTGAGCGGTGATACGCTGTATAAACGGAATTTTGACTTGGTTTTGCTTCGATGCATCTACAGACCAGAAGCAGACATGTTGATGAAAGAAATTCATGAAGGATCCTTTGGAACTCATGCCAACGGACACACAATGGCGAGAAAAATTCTAAGAGCAGGGTACTATTGGCTGACAATGGAATCCGATTGCTACAAGTACATGAGGAGGTGTCATAAGTGTCAGATATACTCCGACAAAATTCATGTACCGCCATTACATCTCAAAGTTCTTTCTTCCCCATGGCCTTTTCCATATGGGGAATCGACATGATTGGCTTGATTGAGCCCAAAGTTTCAAACGGACATCGGTTCATCCTGGTAGCCATTGATTACTTCACCAGGTGGGTCGAAGCAGCGCCATACGCCAATGTAACCCGACAAGTGGTGTTCCGATTTATCAAAAACAATCTCATCTGCTGTTATGGTGTTTCGAGCCAGATCATTACTGATAATGGATCTAACTTGAACAATAAGATGATGAAAGAGTTATGTGCAGAGTTTAAGATTGAACACCATAACTCATCTCCCTACCGACCCAAGATGAACGGAGCGGTAGAAACGGCTAACAAGATCATCAAGAAGATTGTTCAAAAGATAGTTGTAACCTACAAAGATTGGCACGAGATGCTACCCTTTGCTCTTCACGGTTATCGCACATCTATCCGTACTTCAACAGGGGCTACCCCTTTCTCTCTAGTATATGGCATGGAAGCAATGCTCCCCGTAGAAGTAGAGATCCCATCAATCTGGGTATTGATGGAAGCTAAGCTAACAGAAGCTAAATGGTGCCAAAGTCGGCACGACGAATTAAATCTGATCGAAGAAAAGCGAATCACGGAACTATGTCACGGTCAGTTGTATCAACAGAGAATGAAAAGGGCGTTTGACAAAAAGGTCCGACCTCGAGTCTTCAGGAAAGGAGACCTTGTGCTCAAGAAGATACAATCATTTCTCACTGATTCTCGGGGCAAATGGACTCCGAACTATGACGGTCCCTATGTGGTCAAGAAAGCTTTCTCAGGCGGCGCCTTGAGACTTGCAACCATGGATGGAGAGGAATTTGCCTATCCCATAAACGTTGATGTAGTCAAGAAATGTTCGCCTAAAACAAAACGTCTCAGTGGATTGAAAACCCGAAAGGGCGGTCCAGGAAAAAGTTAGAGACAAAATAAAAAAAATCATCCTAGTGGATTGGAAACATCACAGTACAATCCATGCAAAAATTAGGGATAATGGCAAGTAACTATGTTCAACAGAGGCAAGTCCCTCAGCAGCAGTTACACCATCCATCGGAGGAAAACTCCAGTCAAGGTCATCTTCGACAGAAGCTCAGGATGCCCCGAATTCAAAGTTGGTAGAAGGATAGTGGTCGTTATGTTTCAACGTAGCCCTTTTCCCTGTAAATTACCATTTTCTAACTTTGTAAATACTCTTTGGAATCACGCGTTTGGCTGATCTCCATCTTATCAATAAAATTTGAGCCCTTGTGCTTTTGTTTGTAATTCTCATTTGTTTTAGCTTTACAGAACGACATTTTAATATGATCAACGATTCTTGAAATAAAACAAAAATGAATTTACTTGTAAAACTTTTTCTGCTTATAAAATAAAGATGGCAATTTCTTTTGACTGTTGAACATCAAAAGAACATCAATCGCTTCTCCAGAAGTAAGCGAACTTCAAAGTGCAGAATCAAAGTACTCCTTTTACGCCAGTGCGCCTGAATGAAGGATCAACAGTGTTGGATGCGACTATTCCATCTGACATCTTCAGCAGAGTTCTTATCTCCTAAGCCCAATTAACGGTATTCCCCGCAGGGATTATTTCTCCTAAGCAAGGCAGAATTGCTATCTTGAACCAAGTGATACCTTTCATCTCCAGCAGTGGCCGAGTATCCAGTCGTGTTCATCCGTCAGTCTGTGTGTTGTGTCAAGTTTTTGTCAGCATATACATACATACCTTATGCATTTTATTTGCATTTGCATTCATATTGCATCACTATGACTCTAGTCGGTCTTATCCCCTAGTGATAAAAGTCGTCTCAATCGAGTTGTCGATTCTTTCCTCGTCAGGAAGTGAATCATCTGAACAATCTCGCCTCCAGTTATTTCTGAATTGAAGATAGGTCCTGGACCACTTTGATAACTTGGACCTCTGAAAAACCAAAGAAACTTTCAATAGATATCACTCTTCTCCGTTGAAGATAATATCCTTGATTTCTCGGATTAAGGAAAATCCCTAGAGAAAGCCCCTTAATCGGAGCTTCGGCAATACGGCAGTTTTTCTCCGAAAAAAATCGCTGACGAAAAGGTCATCAACACCTCAAAATTGGATCACATCATATGGCATTTCTCTGGGAAGATCCCAAGAAAAGTATGATGTAATACCCAAGCAGAGACAGTCTCTCAAGAGACTCGTTTTCCCTAGTAGAGTCCACAAATGGCGCCTCCAAACAGAGAAGTTTGTGCACCTCTACAATTCAGACGACTGGATTCCCCAGCAAGTTTGACATCAAATTGTTTTCTATCAAATGACATCTCCCCAGGAAAATTCGGAGAGAAGTTTGAGGAAAACCGCTACGCATAGCGTCCCTTGTCAAGAAAGTTTATTGACAAAAGAAATTGAGACTAGTTCCTTGGTAGGAAACCAGGATCGAGGGGAAGTTTAAATCAGAAACTAAGACCAGTTCCTTGGTAGGAAACCAGGATCGAGGGGAAGTTTAAATCAGAAACTGAGACCAGTTCCTTGGCAGGAAACCAGGATCGAGGGGAAGTTTATTTCCGCAACTAAGACCAGTTCCTTGGTAGAAAACCAGGATTGAGGGGAAGTTTACCTTTTCTAAGCATCATTTCTTAACAAAAGAAGAAGGATGCGTGAACTACCATTCATAACCACCATCAAAATTTCGGCTATTCCGATATTTAATCCTCTTGCACCCCGAATACCTTCGTCATTCACACCTTCGGGTCCAAGAAGATTAAATAGGGGCATCTGTCATACCCCAAATTTTGACCACTAAGATTCCCATCATTGTGTAAATCATCATCACAATATGTATGTACCTTTATGCCTCATCAATCTCCTCAAGGAATTGTTGAGCATCCACTGCAATCAAAATTAGGGTTTCAATCCCTCTCGGAGTTCTTAGACAAAGGGTCAATCAAGGAATGCCATGATCTTCAACTTGTCTACACTCTCAAACATACACAAAGGATCAAAAGGACTCCCACTTCAAGGATTAAGCACAAGGATGCTCCCTTCTAGGTGGATCAAGCCTCAAGATCGCCAGTGTCACCAAATTAGGGTTTTGGTCGACTAGGGCCTCCAGATGGAAAATTTCCTCTGGGCATGAGCCAAAGATCCAAAACATAACCTAATATGCTCCATGTAACCTCATAAACCCAATCATCAAGTCAATTTTGCCTCAGGGGATGCATTCATAAAAAATCAGGAATTAGGGTTTCTTGACCTAATTCACCCCTAAGTTGACTTTTGGGACAAATTATGAACCAAGACCTCAAGAGAGGATTTGAGGATCTCCAATATGCCACATTGATCCATTTGGGACAATGGATTGATCCAAGAAGCTTGAGCAACAAGTCTCAATTTCATCTGGACCACAGGTAGGGTTTTGTGAGAAAAGTCAACTATAACTTTGACTTTTGACCAGGACATGCTCCCAAGCCCTAAGACATGATTCAATACACTCTATACCACCCATGGAACATGTCCATCAAGTTTGATTTAGGTCAAGGACATGATTTCCTGAAGAATTACACAGTTTGGAATTCATCTGACAAAAGTCAATTGTGCACAAAAGTCAAACTTTGACTTTTTGAGATTTTTCACTAAAATAGATTTTTAACCCTAAAATGATGTTTATGTATGATTTGAATCATCATTCATCAAGAAAAATCAAAGAAAGTGGGATAACTTGTAAAAGGGGTAACCATAAAAAACTTAGAAAAATTTCTAAGTTATGAAATAAAGTGGCAAGGGTACCAACTTTGGAGGATCATAACTCCTAAACCACAAAGCCATTTTTTTCCATCCAAAGCTTGATTTGTAGATATCATTGCCCTCTACAAAAGCTTCATACTGACCTATGTCCAAATTCCTCATGGATTTTGAGTTATGGAGTGATCAAAATCAAGAAAAGTCACTTTGTTCCAACACTTAGTGAAAATTTCACTAAGTCAGATTTTGCCTTACTTTTTTCCAAATGTAGGGACATTTTTCACTTGGATCCAAAAAGTATCAAAACCAAATATGATCAAACAGTTGTTGTATCATATAAGAGCTTTCCAAAATGGCCAAGAACATCACCAAATTCAACTTGAGCCATGAGATATGACATTGGCAAGTTGCCTTGCTGAAATCTGCCAAGGCAAGGCAGAATTTTGCACTTTTGCTCGATTTGACAAAATCAGCCAATTCCAAGCCTTGTCATCACCCTGGACACATCTGAGGATTGAATCTAAAGGGGACAATCACTGAGCCAAGCCTCCAAAGTCCTTGGAACAAGAAATAGCATGCCTAACCTAGAATTGCCTAAAATAGGGACAAGACTCCAATTTTGGATTGGAGCATTCAATGGAAGCATCAAGGTGGCATGGACTGAGCTACTAGTAACTGAATTCAGTCAAGACTTATCCAAGACCAAGGGAACCAACAGCCTGTGCCCTAACCTCTAGTCAATGGTTAGAGGATACTTGGATTTTCATTTGCCAACATTGGCCAAACCTACTCAGCAGTTACCATTCACTATTCCTTGCAAAACAAACTTGCTCTACTATAAATAGAGCTCAATTGTGATCAGTTTAAGTACACCAAAGGCCTACAGCACTTGCCTTTCTCAAAATACACTTCTCACTCTCAAAAATGCCTTTCTTAGCAAGTCACTATCGAATTTTTCAGTAGAGAGTAATTCCACTCAAACCAATCACACACACACCTCACATACATCATATATGAGCTGATCAAACACTTAAACAACATCTGGAACACTGATTTCTCAGAATCACCAGTCAATTGCTCAAGGTTTTAACCAAGGTGCATTTAAGATGCCATGAAGTGATCCAGCCAATTTCAGTCAAGTCCAAGCATTCAAACACACTTCATAGGGTGTAGGGAAGCTGTTCAGATCATCACAACTCATCTGTAACACCTCCAACTCATAAATCACTTTGAACTTGCTGTCACGACCTAGAGGTAAGCCTAAACTTGGTCATCTCTCAATCTATGCATATTTCCTCGCACAATACTTTTGTCAAATGTTCATAATCATGCATGGAATGTTTCCCCTCAAGTAATTGCTTTGTTTGAATCGTGTATCAAAAATCCCAGCCTTCATGCAGAATTTAGGGTTCTTGAGGATTTTTCGTGATTTCTTGTTTTATGCTTAATTTAAATGAAATTAATTGCCATAGACATGATCGTGAGGTTGAAACGATTTGATTGGTATGTGGATTGCATGATATGATGAAGTATTCAGTGAGATTGGATAGAAAATGCAAATCTGGGCAAAATTGAAAAACGCGCGTGTTCTTCAGCTGTTCTTGTCGCCATTTTCACAAATTCAAATATTTGAATTTTGTGATTTTATTTAATTGATTCAAAAATTAATTTATCTCTGAGTTTTAATGATTTTGAGTTGATTCTTTTTTTAATAATTCACAAAAATGTTAAAATATTTTATTTTCCCAAAAAATCCCAAAAATATTATTTATTTCATATAATTGATATTTTTGCAAAGAATTAATATTTTGATTGTTTTTGACATTTTGAATATTTGTTCCACCTTGATTTTGCAACTTTTACTGACTTCTAATTATTTTGTAGGTCAATACTTGATTTTTGAAGCATTAATCCAAGATCACAATTTGTTTTCCATATGTTAAACAATTTTGATCATTTTAATTAAATTTTTATTCAATTAAAATACATTTTGAAAACAAATTAGGGTTTTTGGATTAATTCAACCCTCATAGATCATTTTTAAAACTCTTTGGGCCTCTTGAGAGAGTGTCAGACCCACCCAAACCTATCTTGGGCCTCACTTATTGTATAAGTCCCGTTGTATTTAAAAAGTTCGGCGCTATCGTCGCCCGTTTAGAAACAAATCATCTGGGCCTACCCTCGTGTTATAAGCCCCACTCTATTTCTTTAAAACTTTTTGGGCCTCTTGAGAGAGTGTAAGACCCAAAACCCCCTTGTACATATAACTTTGTGGGCCTCACTTATTGTATAAGTCTCTCTGTACAAGTAAACGGTACGACGGTCGTCCGTTTAAAACATATGGGCCTCTCCTCGAGTAGTAAGACCCATTTCCTTAAAACTCTTTGGGCCTCTATTAGAGTGTAAGACCCAATCCCCTTTGTACAGAAAACCTTTTGGGCCACAGTCACTTGTATAAGTCCCTCTGTATAAATTCAAACAGCAGTGCAATCACTGATAAAACCCTGGGCCTCTCCTTGAGCTGTAAGCCCCAAATTTTCTTTTCAAAATACTTTCTCCTTTGATTTTGAATATACTGTTGTTTTCAATCTTTCTTTGTTGAACAACTAACAACACAGCATGGAAGCTCTACAACCGAGTAAGTGTTTATACACTTTCATTTACCGTTTTCATATACACATTACTGTATTGTGGGGCTGTTTCGCTGTAAGTCTTCTTTCATAAACTCATATCAACTGTGCAATAATAATATAGATATTTAGAGTTTCCCCGGCAACTACGTCTAGCACTAAGTAAAGTCGTTCAATTACTCTTAGAAATAGACAAGCTAGATCCCCAATAGGAGCACCAAATACAGTCTTCTCTTCGGCTGTCCTTCTTAGGAATTGTCAAGAGACTCTACCTCCCCAGAGATGAATGTATTCTCCGTGAATGGCATCTCTTGAGTTTCTTCCAAGTTCTCAAACTTTCCTGGCTTGATCTATTCCTCGTGAATAGCCTGTCTTGAATTTCTCGGGGTTTGGGGACCCACAGGCTTCTTAAAAGCATCGGCCTCCTCTTGGGCATTGTACAAGGACCCACAGGCTTCCTAAAAGCATCCTAGCCTTCTCTTGGGCTTCATACAAGGACCTATCGGCTTCCTAAAAGTTTCCAACCTCCTCTTGGGCTTCGTACAAATTGTCCCGACGACCTCCTAGAGGTATAGGAACAGAAATTAGTCATCTTAATAGAACAGTCTTTCGAAAAGTCTAGACCCTACTACTGTTTTTCGAAAGCATAGTACAAAAGATAAAACTCTAGACTTGGACAGTCTAATTTCCTTAAGTCTCAAAGACATTCTCAAGCCCCTTTCAAAAATAGGAAGAAAACCCGTAGACTCGGATAGTCTCGATACCCTTTGGAGGTCCCATTTCCTTAAAGAACAGGAAATAACCCTGGTCCTCGAATCAAATCCCTGAGTGCAAACATTACTCATATAAGAACTAATTTTCTCTTTAAATCAGCATATTGGATTTGTCACTCAACTGAAACAGTTACAATAGCCTCTTCTTGGGCTTTGTGCAATGATTCTCCCCAACGGAGCTAACAATTTTAGCCTCCATCTCGGGCTTCGTACGAGATACAAAAGACTCTCTCTTGTTGAGTCAATCCCTTTTTTAGCCTCCATCTCGGGCCTTATACGAGATACCAAAAGACTCCCTCGTTGAGTCAAAACCTTTTAGCCTCTCTCTCGGGCTTTCTACGAGACACATAATAGCCTCCTCTTAGGCTTTGTATAATAAAACCCCGGTTGAGTCAATCAAAGTTGTGCCTCGTTCACAGTATACAAACATCAACAACTCATTTCCCTTCATCTAATTGTTGTAAGCGGCAAGCCTCTGGATCATCTACATCCATGCCACTGTCCCTCTTTTAGCATGAGAAATTCCTAAGGAAAGATGGCATTGCTCTACACTGAGTTAAAGTCTTCTCCTTCAGGTTGGAAAACCCCTATAAAGGAAATTATGGCATTGCCGGATTCACATATCCCGGTTAAAGTAATCCTCCTTTATAACCAGTCACCCAACAGTTGTTGCAAACAAACCTCTTTAGAGATGACAAATTCTCTCTGAAGTTGAGACCCTTCAGCTTCACATCTTGGGCTTTGAACAAGATACAAACAACCTTTTAGCTTCACGTCTTGAGCTTTGAACAAGACACCAAAATACCATTTCCACCCATAGAATAGGAGGAACTACGATCGCTCTGATTTCCCTATTTCGGTAAACGGGAATACGTAGGCATAAGATTGAAAGGAAAAATATTAGCGAGCACACTAAACAAAAACCCAAAACCCCATACTTTCATACATCCGTCCTAACATCTCAACCGATAGCCTAAAACACCCCTTTTTGACAAAATAACCTAGGAGAGACCCCGAATCTTTGTAGCATCTGTAAACTAACAGTTTTGACTGTTTAACCTCAGTATGCAAGCAGGGTTAGTTGGAGACATCTATTTCCCTTCCTTCATCAGCTTTAATAGGATAAAAAATGAATCGAGCTGTAGTACTAGAGCGACCGTGCTTCGCAACCACATCCAAAAATCACTCGCTACAGCAGGAACCTGCATACTCTGCATCTCAAGAATCTTCTTCTCAACTTCTAAAGTTCAGACCTCCTGTCTGACTTTGAGATGTTGGATGCCATCCTTCTGCACCTAAAGAGGAGATTCCCTCTAACAGGTTTCTGGAGCATACAAAAAAAACATTTACTGGTCATCTCAAAAAAAATATGCTTCTCCCAACACTTCAACCTACAAGGATGCCCTTCAATTCTTGCAAAAAATGTTCCATTATGTGAGGACACCACATAACTCTCCAGCTTAAGATTAAGGACTCCCCCTTTATAACTGCTTAGAGCATTATAGAAAATCATACATTCTCTCTCCAATAGCTGCACATCTTGCAGGTTACTCTCCTTCAAACAAAATCTGCTTCATGGCCATAAACAAGATTCCATACAACTGGCTCCTTTGAACAGAAGGAACTTCTAGATTTCAGAGAGAATGTCCTTTACATTTGAGCTTAACCTCCACACAAAAAAAAATAGCCTTTGTATTCCTCCTCACTTGGATGAGAAATACACTAATCCAATGAGTGACAATATGTTTATCATCTCATGACCAACACATTTATCTAAGACATGTTTCTTGATAGAAACTTCTTAGACACACAACCCAGATGCCTCCTCTTCCAAGCCAGGAGTAGGTTCTAAACAGATGTGATCAATACACATTTGTTTAGCCCCCCAAGCATCTGCTATTCCATACCTTTATCCAACAAGATTCTGCACACTCTGCTGGTTTGATGTCACAATAACTGGTAGAACATCATTCAAGAGCAACACCATGGGATCCTTCAATTTAGACCTGTGGATGGTCTTTCAGAGAAGAGAGCAAAAATAAATTGCATCCTTTGGATCTCTCATCAACAAACTTATTGAAAATGCCTTTATGAGTGGACTTAGGTCAAACCTCAAGTATCTTTGGTCACTTTAGTAAGTCAGTTAATATTATCCTCAAGTATCACAACACCATGTGATATACCTTCAAAGGAGAACAGAGTGTTGTGGCCTCAACACACAAAACCACCAAGAGTTTTCTGACTTATACAAATGCAGCGAAACACAGATAAAGAAAACCCCTATACAACCTTCCAAATATAATAACCTTTGCACAAACACCACACTCCAGGTGCAATAGGTCAGCATAGGTTGAAAATAAATCACCCCACAAAGCAGCTCACCACCAAAGCTACACGCCTGATAGCTTCGAATAGAGCCAATACACACCCTATCATGAATAGTCCATCCTCCACTTCAAGGGACCATTCAAACACCATATGAACTGACCAAGTCCAACCACCTTTTCAGCACAGCTACCTTCCTTGCACATGAATCAGAAAGTATCTTCCCTAGGATCTCACCCAGAAAAACGAACAGGATGCCTGCTCTGATACCAATTGAAATTCTGGTATGACAGATATGTGATGTTAAGTGTGATGTCACAACATCAATATCTGTTGTATGAACAAGGTAATAAAAGTAACAGTGATTGTAAACAATAAACAACACAGAGAATTGTTCACCCAGTTAGGTCTAACAACCTACATCTGGGGGCATACCAAGCCAGGAAGGAAGTTCACTATCAGCAGTATTAAATTACAGACTCAACAATCCCAGTTGACAATCTCCTAACTTAATCACTACCCAATGACCCTTCTACCTAGGTCCACCCTAGATAAGAGACTCCATCTCACTTCCAATCATCGCAATGATGTCTAGCAGTCAACACCTCAGCCACTGCATCAACAGCTTGATTTCCAACAACTCTTCAAACACAAAAAAAACACAACTTAGAGTTGCTTCAAAGCTTCCTCCAAGAACAATACAAAACTCATTACCTACAGGTTTCTGAGTGTGAACACAGTGACCATCTCACAACCCGAGTGGTTCACTTAGAGAAAGCCCTAATGATCTACATCTTGGACCCGTACCTATTCTAGGTTACAAGCATTCTATTTATAACTTTTTCCCAACTGGATTTGGGCTTCTAATCACAGCATATTAGCTGCTACAAATCTGCAAAAGATTCTCCTACAAAATAGGTCTTCAATCAAATCCTTCCTAATTTATCTCCATAATTAGAAAGTCATTATTCTTCAATATTCTTCTTGAAACCTACAAAACAGCACCACATAGGATAACCTAATATTCCCAGAATATTATGTATTTAAATCTTCACTTTTTAATTCAGCTGCAGGATCTTCTCCATAAAAATAGGAACATATCTTCAAATAGTTTCCTAAAAAGTCTCCAAGATCCTTTTTATGAAATCCAATTAAATCTGCACTTTGTTCCTAATTAATCTCCTTGACCTGTGTATAATGATGAGGTATATCCAAACAGATCACATCAAATCAAATCAAATCAAATCTGTCAAGATTTATACAACAGCAGTACTTGTTGTCTCAGATAAAGATGTTGTGGCATCTCCTTTGACATCACATGACAGCAAAACAGCAACACCTGCTATACCACACTAAGATGTCATGACATCTCCTTCAACATCTGTCACATAACAGCAGCAACTGCTGTGCCAGAACCAAGATGTTATGACATACTGTCATGACAGTAACACTGCAATACCTGTACTGATGTTTGATTAACCATGTTAGGACATCTTACCCAACATCCTGCTGTAAACTTGTTTTAGCCTAAATGTACCAGAACAAGATGTTCTATCAACAGATGTTAAGACATCAGTTGTGACATCAAGCACAGAACATGCAGAACCAAATAACACACCACATACAGAATGTCATGAGCACATGTTAAGACATCAGATATGACATCTTGCACCAGCAAGTTGTTTTACCAAAATTGCAGCCAATAATAGAACTATCAAAATGATATTATTCTTGATGAAATGAGCAACTACTTGCTTGGTCACATTAGTAAAAGAAGCAGCTTCAACCCATTTGGTGAAATAATCAATGGCCACTAAAATGAAACAATGGCCGTTAGAAGCTTTCGGCTCAATAGCTCCAATCATGTCAATGCCCCACATAGAGAAAGGCCAAGGGGATGACAACACATTCAGCAAGGTCGGAGGAACATGCATCTTATCAGTGTAGATCTGGCACTTATGACACTTCCTGGCGTATTAAATACAATTAGTTTCCATAGTCAACCAATAATATCCAACCCTCAAGATTTTCTTAACCATGGCATATCCACTGGCGTGAGTGCCAAAGGCTCCTTCGTGAATATCGTGAATCAATAGGCCTGCCTCTCGTTTATCAAGACATCTTAGCAGGACCATGTCATGATTCCTCTTGTAAAGCACGTTGTTACTGAGAAAGAATTTAGATGACAATCTTCGTAAAGTTTTCTTATCCAGATTGGAAGCATTGGCGGGGTACTCTTGAGTCTTCAGATAATTCATGATGTCGTGAAACCAAGGTTTTCCATCTGTCTCTTCTTCAACTGACTGGCAATAAGCGGGTTTGGTCTTGCGCTCGATACTGATGAGAGGTGCTTCATTGTGAAACCTGACTTGCCACATTGAGGCTAACATAGCTAAGGAATCAGCTATGTGATTTTTAGTACGAGGTACATGATGGAAAGTGATTTCATCAAAACACTTAATCAATTCCATAATGTATGGCCGGTATGGAATGAGTTTTTCATCTTTGGTTTCCCATTCACCCTTGACTTGGTAAATGACCAAAGCAGAATCACCCATAACTTCAAGAACATTGATTCCAAGGCCAATTGCAGCTTCTAGACCCAAAATACACGCTTCGTACTCAGCAATGTTGTTTGTGCATCCAAAGTCCAACCTTGATGTGAAAGGAGTATAACCACCCTTGGGGTTTATTAATACAACACCTACACCATGTCCTTTGAAATTGGAAGAACCATCAAACATCATCTTCCATCTAAAACCAGTCTCAGGACTTTCATCAGGGCCAGGCTCTTCACAATCTTTTACTTCCATAATGTCTTCATCCGGGAAATCAAACTTGAGAGGTTCATAATTTTCAACTGGCTGATCTGCAAGGTACTCTGATAATACACTTCCCTTAATAGCCTTCTGAGGTACATATTGGATATCATATTCTAACAATACCATATGCCAACGGGCAAGTCTTCCTGTCTGAGCAGGCTTCTCAAAGATGTACTTTATTGGATCCATTTTTGAGATTAACAAAGTAGTGTGACATATCAAATACTACCTCAAACATTTGACGGCCCATGCTAAGGCACAACAGGTTTTCTCAAGCAGTGAATAACGGCTTTCGCTATCAACGAACTTCTTACTCAGGTAATAAATGGCATGTTCTTTGCGACCAGTTTCATCACGTTGGCCCAATACACAACCCATGGACCCCTCTAAAATAGTCATGTACATAATGAGAGGCCTTCCAGGAACAGGAGGGATAAGAATAGGTGGTTCTTGCAAATAGTTCTTAAGTTTTTCAAAAGCTTGTTGGCAATCAGAATTCCACTCTACAGTCTGGTCTTTGCGGAGCAGTTTGAAGATCGGTTCACAAATTGGTGTCATGTTGGATATGAATCTGGATATGTAGTTTAAACGACCCAGAAAACCTCTCACTTATGATTCAGTCTGCGGAGCTGGCATCTCTTGAATAGCTCGTGTAACGCCCCATTTTTAACTATTTAATCGTCTAGTTTTATTTTAACTGTTGGCCTTGCTTAGGGTGCGTGTCTGAGTGCGTAGGGGATATATTGATATAATAGTGATGAGGTGGCAGTATGTCCATTAATAGTATTATGGAAATTATTTTTAGTTATTATTCCTACTATTATTATTCTTATTATTTTTAGTGATATTATTGTTTTTATTAAATTAAAAATCTAATGGGAATAATTAGATAATGGGATGATATGAAATAATAAGGGTAGTTTAGTAATTAAAGGAAGATTAGTGAAAATTAGTGGGGGTTCAGTCATATCAGAATTTTAGAGAGAGAAAGAGAAAGGCTAAGAAGAGGAAGAACAAGGGTGTGCTAGGGCTAACATCTCCATCAGATTTTCGCAGGAATTAATCAGGAATTCGAGGTAAGGGGGAGAACGGGTTTAATATTGGTGAATCTATCATGTGAGGGTAGTGGGGAGTCCTTAACCCCGTAGGGATTCGTGTGAATGTATGTTGTTATATGATTGTGAGATGTATATGTGAATCTGTGATGAATATGATGTGGAACGAATCACTGAACTTCTGATGTTGTATGTCATTTTGATGTTGTTATTGTTGTTTGAATGTGAATGTTGCAAAGTTGGTTCTGATTCAGGTTTAGTGGATGAATGCAGACCAAAATCTGAGTTAGTATTGTTAAGAGAAAGATGTAGGATGAATAATAGAACATAAAATTGATGTAGAACTCATTTTAGGACTGTTTTGGAGTGAAAAAGTGAAGATTTCGTAGCAGGACTCAGACTGGCGTGGAGAAAACAGGTTTGCGTATTAGATCTGGCCTTACGCGTATTGGGGAGGGTGTTACACGTATGGCTAGGCAGGATTGGAGGCATTACGCGTACGGGGAGGCCACAAGGAGGTTTTGGCACGACCCTCTGTCCATACGCGTAAGGATACGCGTATGGTGGCTTGGCAATACGCGTATGGAGTAGCTATACGCGTATCCAAATCTGAGAAGGGAATTTTGAAGGGAAATAGCTCCCTGCCCATACACGTATGAGGCTAGGCAATATATGTATGGTAGGACAAGGCATGAGGCCTTACACGTCTGGTACGCGTAGGAGTGGGCGAGAGAGTTGGGCAATACGCGTATGGCCCAGGGCAATACGCGTATCGCCAGCGAGTGTGCAGAATTTTACCGTTTCACGATTTCTTTCCCGTTTCGCATCCGAAGTTGTTTCTTTTGGTTTGAGAGGTTGGGGATAGATGTCAGACCTTGAGAAATGTGGGATTGGTGATGAAAATAATTAATTTAATAATTTTAGGGAATTAATTAATTAGTTAACCGTTGAGTGATGTTGTGTGAAGTAATTGTATGATGTTGGATGTTGGTGTGTGATTCAGGTGTGATCAGGAGGATCGTGAACATGTATCTATATATTTGCTATTGTACATGTGTTTTATATGCATAATTGTGTCATGCATTTCATGGTGTTGGTGGGATGAATCATTGCTCCGGAGGAGTGTATGTGATTCATCCGTACTCCGATATGGAGAATGGTGGAGATAGATAATTGCCAAGTAGGGGCGTATGTGATCTATCCAGGTTCGATTGAATGAACTGTGATGTTGGTACCACATGCATTGTGTCTAATGTTGAGTCGCATTGTGTCTAATGCTGAGTCGCATTGCATCATTATTGATAAGTGTTGTTTATATGGTGATGATTTCTGGACCAGTGGGTCGTAATTTATACGATTGTGTGTGAATACTTACTCTTATCATGTATTGTTCACCTTTAAGTATTGAATGTAATTCTCACCCCTTTGTTGTTGTTGTGCCTGTGCTTCTTCGGAAGTACAGATAATCCAGGTACTTAGGTTGCTGGAGTGCGTGTTGCTTGTTCGAGTCGTAGGAGTCGCTCTGATACGTAACACGTGAATTATGGGGATTTCAATCATTTGTTATTTGTTATTCTTTCTTTTTGTTACGTATCTTGCTTTTGATGGATTTATGGTGAACCACAATTTTATGTGGAGTTTTCTTGAAGTTGTTGGCATGTGGCCGTGAAATGAACAAATAAATTATTTCCGCTGTTTATTTCATTTAATAAAAGGAGTTTTGATGTTGGTTTTATGAATGTGGCATCCTACTTTATTTTTGGTGCAAAAACTCTGATTATTTCATAGAATTTTGTGTATTTTTTATAAATGGGAAAGTGGGGTGTTTCAATTGGTATCAGAGCAGGTCGGTCCGTCCGGCCAGGTGTAATTGTTGAGTCTGTCCTTAGAATAGGAGTCGATTGTGTGTTCTGACCATATGTTAATTGTTGAACAGTATGGCAGGAAGGAATGATGCTGCTCTCACTGCTGCTATGCAAGCCATGGTACAAGCTGTAGAGAACGCCAATCGGGCTAGAGGTGCTCAGTTTCGTAAATTAGCACAGTTCCAGAGCAACAAGCTGCCTACATATGAGGGAGGTATCTTGGATCCAGAGGCTGCACAGAAGTGGCTGAAGGCTGTGGAGAAGATCTTCAGGAGCATGAAGTGCAGTGATGCTCAGAAGGTACGGTTTGGTACCCATATGCTGGAAGGGGAGGCTGGGGCCTGGTGGGACAATAGTCGTCAGAGATTGGAAGCTGCGGGTACTGAGATTACTTGGGCAGTGTTTCAAGCTAAGTTTCTGGAAAAGTATTTTCCGGAAGACATTCGTAGTGCAAAGGAGGTTGAATTTTTGGAGCTAAAGCAGGGTGATAAGACAGTTACTGAATATGCTACTCGGTTTGAAGAGTTGGTTCAGTATTGTGCTCATTGCAATACAGAAGAAGCTATGACTTCGAAGTGCTTGAAGTTTGAGAATGGGCTGCGTCCCGAGATCAAACTGGGCATTGCTTGTCAAAAGATAAGAAATTATCCAGAGCTGGTAAGTAGAAGCAAAATTTATGACAATGATAATAGAGCCAGAATTGCTCATTACAAGGCTGTGAATGAGAAGAAGGGTAAGCAGAGATTTGGAGGTACTCCTTATAGTGCTCCAGCTGATAAGGGGAAACAGAAAAGTGACGTAGGGAAGAAACCAAAAGAGAAAGGAGTAGGTTCTGATACTCTCAAGTGCTTCCGATGTGGTGGTGTGGGTCACCGTGCTAACAACTGTCCGAATGAGGTGAAGAAGTGTTTCAAGTGTGGGAAGCCTGGTCATGTTATAGCAGATTGCAGAGCCACTATGCCTACTTGTTATAATTGTGGAGAGAAGGGTCACATCAGCACTCACTATGAGAATTCGAAGAAGTCTCAGGTGTCTCAAACCGGTGGGAAAGCGTTTGCCTTGGTGGGAGCTCAATCCACTAATGAAGAGCGTTCCGTCAAAGGTACTTGCTTTATTAATGATATTCCTTTGATTTCTATCATTGACACGGGTGCAACACACTCGTTTATTTCTGTTGATTGTGTGAAGAGATTAGGGATTGTGCCATCTACTCTAGAGTAGAGGATGACGATTGAGACTCCATTTATTGGTTTCGTGGTTACTTTTTTGGTGTGTTTGAAGTGTCCGCTGACCATGTTTGGTAGAGATTTCAGAGTGGACTTGATTTGTTTGCCACTCGGTAATCTCGATGTTATTTTGGGGATGAACTGGTTGGAGTTCAACCGAGTTTATATTGATTGCTTCAGGAAGACGTTACTGTTTCTTACTCCGGAAGAGGAAGCATTAGCGGATTCGCTATCTAGCAGGGAGTTGAGGGCGTTGTTGGAGGATGAGGCGAAGCTGTTTGCAGTGTCTGCCTTGTTATCTGTTGAAAGCAAGACTTCAGTTAATGAATTATCGGTAGTGAATGAATTTCCTGAAGTGTTTCCAGACAACATCACAGAATTGCCTCCGACAAAGGAAGTTGAATTCACTATTGATCTTGTACCAGGTACCAGACCTATCTCTATGGAACCTTACAGGATGTCTGCATCAGAATTGGCAGAGTTGAAATCTCAGGTCGAAGAATTGCTCGATAAGAAGTTTATTAGACCAAGTGTGTCTCCATGGGGAGCTCCAGTGTTATTGGTGAAAAAGAAGGATGGTAGTATGCGTCTGTACATTGATTACCGTCAGTTGAACAAAGTGACCATTAAGAATAAGTATCCACTTCCGAGGATTGATGACTTAATGGATCAGCTGGTAGGAGCTCGTGTTTTTAGCAAAATTGATCTGAGGTCGGGTTACCATCAGATTAGAGTAAAGGAAAGTGATATTCAAAAGACGGCTTTCAGAACTCGCTACGGACATTACGAATATGCAGTGATGCCTTTCGGAGTGTCTAATGCGCCGGGGTGTTTATGGAATATATGAATCGTATCTTCCACTCTTATCTGGATCAGTTTATTGTGGTATTTATTGATGACATACTGATTTATTCTAAGTCTGACGAGGATCATGCAGGACACTTGAGAATCGCATTGCAGATGTTGAAAGATAATAAATTATTTGCAAAGTTCTCGAAGTGTGAATTCTGGTTGAAGACTGTGAGTTTCTTGGGCCATGTCATTTCTGGGGATGGTATAGTGGTGGATCCATCTAAAGTAAGTGCAGTACTTCAATGGGAAGCTCCGAAGACCGCAATGGAGATTAGAAGCTTTTTGGGTTTGGCAGGTTACTATAGAAGATTCATTGAAGGGTTTTCTAAATTGGCATTGCCATTGACTTAGCTAACCAGGAAGAATCAAGCTTTTGTTTGGGATGCTGCCTGTGAGGAAAGTTTCGAGGAACTGAAGAAGAAATTAACTACAGCACCAGTGTTAATTTTACCAAGTCCAAACGATTCTTTCGTGGTGTATTGCGATGCGTCTAGGATAGGATTAGGCGGTGTGTTAATGCAAGATGGCAAGGTAGTGGCTTATGCTTCACGGCAATTGAGGGTGCATGAGAGGAACTATCCTACTCATGATCTTGAATTAGCTGCAGTGGTATTCGTGTTAAAAAACTGGAGGCATTATTTGTATGGATCAAGATTTAAAGTATTCAGTGATCATAAGAGTCTAATATATTTATTCGACCAGAAGGAATTGAACATGAGGCAGAGAAGATGGTTAGAGTTCTTGAAGGACTATGATTTTAATTTGAGTTACCATCCAGGAAAAGCTAATGTTGTGGCAGATGCTCTGAGTCGGAAGACAATCCATATGTCTGCGTTAATGGTGAAGGAAATGGAATTGATTGAACAATTCAGAGATTTGAGTATGGTTTGTGAAACGACACCGGAGAGTATTAGATTGGGTATGCTAAAAGTGAATAATGACTTTTTGGATGTAATTAAGGAAAGTCAGAAACTTGATGTGAAGCTGGTGGACTTGATGCCTACAGGAGGAGATGATTCTGATAGTGACTTTAAAGTGGATAATGTTGGGGTGTTGAGATTCCGGGGCAGAATTTGTGTACCGGATAATGTGGGATTGAAAAAGGCAATCTTAGAGGAAAGTCATCGGAGTAGCTTGAGTATTCATCCGGGAGCCACAAAGATGTACCATGATTTGAAGAAGTTGTTTTGGTGGTCCGGTATAAAGAGGGACATAGCTCAGTTTGTCTATGCTTGCTTGACATGTTAGAAGTCGAAAGTAGAGCACCAGAAGCCGTCGAGATTAATGCAACCGTTGGAAATTCTGGAATGGAAATGGGACAGTATTGCTATGGATTTTGTTACTGGTTTGCCAAATACGGTGAGAGGCTTTGATGCTATTTGGGTAGTGGTGGATCGACTTACAAAATCCGCTCATTTTATACCAATTAACATCAGTTTCCCGTTGTCAAAGCTGGCAGAGATTTATATCAGGATAATTATGAAGTTACATGGTGTTTCGTCGAGCATAGTGTCGGATAGAGATCCGAGGTTTACTTCAGAATTTTGGAAGAGCCTGCAGAAAGCCTTGGGTTCTAAGTTGAAGTTGAGCTGAGCTTATCATCCACAGACCGATGGTCAGTCAGAGAGGACTATTCAGTCGTTGGAGGATTTGCTAAGAGCCTGCGTATTGGAAAAAGGTGGTGCGTGGGATACTCATTTGCCATTGATTGACTTCACGTATAATAATAGTCACCATTCGAGCATAGGAATAGCACCTTTTAAAGCTTTGTATGGTATGAGGTGTAGGACACCTCTGTGTTGGTATGAAACAGGTGAGAATGTGGTACTGGGGCCAGAAATTGTGCAACAGACTACTGAGACAATTCAAATGATCCGTGAAAAGATGAAGGCCTCAGAGTAGACAGAAAAGTTATCATGATAATCGGAGGAAAGATTTGGAATTCAGTGAAGGGGATCACGTGTTCCTAAGGGTTAACCCAGTGACCGGTGTGGGACGTGCATTAAAATCGAAGAAGTTGGATCCAAAGTTTATTGGACCGTATCAAATTCTATAAAGAGTTGGTACAGTTGCTTATAGAGTGGCATTGCCACCGGAACTCTCGAACTTGCATGATGTGTTTCACGTGTCGCAACTTCGGAAGTATGTTTCAGATCCGTCCCATGTTATTCAAAGGGATGAAGTGCAAATCAGAGAGAATCTTACAGTGGAGACAGTGCCTTTAAGGATCAAGGATCGCAAGATGAAACAACTCAGAGGGAAGGAGATACCTCTGGTGAGAGTAGCTTGGGGAGGAGCTGCTGGCGGAAGTGTGATATGGGAATTGGAGAGCAGGATGCGGGAGTCGTATCCGGAACTATTTCCATCAAGTACATTTTCGAGGACGAAAATAATTTAAGTGGGGGAGAGTTGTAACACCCCATTTTTAACTATTTAATCGTCTGGTTTTATTTTAATTGTTGGCCTTGTTTAGGGTGCGTGTCTGAGTGCGTAGGGGTGATATTGATATAATAGTGATGAGGTGGCAGTATGTCCATTAATAGTATTATGGAAATTATTTTTAGTTATTATTCCTACTATTATTATTCTTATTATTTTTAGTGATATTATTGTTTTTATTAAATTAAAAATCTAATGGGAATAATTAGATAATGGGTTGATATGAAATAATAAGGGTAATTTTGTAATTAAAGGAAGATTAGTGAAAATTAGTGGGGGTTCAGTCATATCAGAATTTTAGAGAGAGAAAGAGAAAGGCTAAGAAGAGGAAGAACAAGGGTGTGCTAGGGCTAACATCTCCATCAGATTTTCGCAGGAATTAATCAGGAATTTGAGGTAAGGGGGGAGAACTGGTTTAATATTGGTGAATCTATCATGTGAGGGTAGTGGGGAGTCCTTAACCCCGTAAGGATTCGTGTGAATGTATGCTGTTATATGATTGTGAGATGTATATCTGAATCTGTGATGAATATGATGTGGAACGAATCACTGAACTTCTGATGTTGTATGTCATTTTGATGTTGTTATTGTTGTTTGAATGTGAATGTTGCAGAGTTGGTTCTGATTCAGGTTTAGTGGATGAATGCAGACCAAAATCTGAGTTAGTATTGTTAAGAGAAAGATGTAGGATGAATAATAGAACATAAAATTGATGTAGAACTAATTTTAGGACTGTTTTGGAGTGGAAAAGTGAAGATTTTGTAGCAGGACTCAGACTGGTGTGGAGAAAACAGGTTTGCATAATAGATCTGGCCTTACGCGTATTGGGAAGGGTGTTACACGTATGGCTAGGCAGGATTGGAGGCATTACGCGTACGGGAAGGCCACAAGGAGGTTTTGGCATGGCCCTCTGCCCATACGCGTAAGGATACGCGTATAGTGGCTTGGCAATACGCATATGGAGTAGCTATACGCGTATCCAGATCTGAGAAGCGAATTTTGAAAGGAAATAGCTCCCTGCCCATACGCGTATGAGGCTAGGCAATATGCGTATGGTAGGACGAGGCAGGAGGCCTTACGCGTCTGGTACGCGTAGGAGTGGGAGAGAGAGCTGGGCAATACGCGTATGGCCAGCGAGTGTGCAGAATTTTACCGTTTCGCGATTTCTTTCCCGTTTTCGCATCCGAAGTTGTTTCTTTTGGTTTGAGAGGTTGGAGATAGATGTCAGACCTTGAGAAATATGGGATTGGTGATGAAAATAATTAATTTAATAATTTTAGGGAATTAATTAATTAGTTAACCGTTGATTGATGTTGTGTGAAGTAATTGTATGATGTTAGATGTTGGTGTGTGATTCAAGTGTGATCAGGAGGATCGTGAACATATATCTATATATATGCTATTGTATATGTGTTTTATATGCATAATTGTGTCATGCATTTCATGGTGTTGGTGGGATGAATCATTGCTCAGGAGGAGTGTATGTGATTCATCCGTACTCTGATATGGAGAATTGTGGAGATAGATCATTGCCAAGTAGGGGCGTATGTGATCTATCTGGGTTCGATTGAATGAACCGTGATGTTGGTACCACATGCATTGTGTCTAATGTTGAGTCGCATTGCATCATTATTGATAAGTACTGTTTGTATGGTGATGATTTGTGGACCAGTGGGTCATAATTTGTACGATTGTGTGTGAATACTTACTCTTATCATGTATTGTTCACCTTTAAGTATTGAATGTAATTCTTACCTCTTTGTTGTTATGGTGTCTGTGCTTTTTCAGAAGTACAGATAATCCAGGTACTTAGGTTGCTGGAGTGCGTGTTGCTTGTTCGAGTCGTAGGAGTCGCTCTGATACGTAACATGGGAATTATGGGAATTTCAATCATTTGTTATTTGTTATTCTTTCTTTTTGTTACGTATCTTGCTTTTGATGGATTTATGGTGAACCACGATTTTATGTGGAGTTTTCTTGAAGTTGTTGGTATGTGGCCGTGAAATGAACAAATAAATTATTTCCACTGTTTATTTCATTTAATAAAGGGAGCTTTGATGTTGGTTTTATGAATGTGGCATCCTACTTATTTTTGGTGCAAAAACTCTGATTATTTCATAGAATTTTGTGTATTTTCATAAATGGGAAAGTGGGGTGTTACAGCTCGTACCTTGTCAGGATCTACTTCAATTCCTTTTTGGCTGACGATAAAACCAAGCAACTTTCCTGACCTGACATCAAAAGTACATTTGGCCGGATTCAACTTCAATTGATACTTCTGGAGTCTCTTGAACAACTTCAAGAGATGGTCCAAATGTTCCTCCTCACTTTGGGATTTAGCAATCATATCATCCACGTATACTTCAATTTCCTTGTGGATCATATCATGGAATAAAGTCACCATAGCTCTCTGATAAGTTGCCCCTGCGTTCTTCAAACCAAAGGGCATGACTTTGTAACAGTAGGTTTCGCACGGGGTGATAAATGTAGTTTTATCCATGTCAGCTGGGTCCATTCTGATTTGATTGTAACCGGAGAAACCGTCCATGAAGGAGAAAACTGCAAACTTGGTTGTATTATCCACAAGAGTGTCGATATGCGGTAGGGGGAAATCATCCTTGGGACTAGCTTTATTGAGATCCCTATAATCTACGCACATTCGCACTTTACCGTTTTTCTTCATAACTGGCACGATGTTGGCTACCCATTCTGGATAATTTGAAACTGCCAAGAATCCTGCATCCAATTGCTTCTTAACCTCATCTCTGATTTGGAGAGCCATATCAGGTCTACTTCTACGAAGCTTCTGTTTCACAGGTGGACATTCAGGCTTGAGTGGTAACTTATGAACTACTATGTCTGTATCCAATCCAGGCATGTCTTGATAAGACCAGGCAAACACATCTACATATTCTTCCAAAAGCAGTACTAGTTGTTGTCTGATTTCTGCCCCAAGTGTTGCCCCAATCCTGACCTCTCTCCTTTTTTCTTCAGTGCCAAGGTTGATGACGTCAACTTTTTCTTTGTGTGGCTGAAGATCCGTGTACTGATACTCACACATTTCTGCCAAATCATCGGGGACCTCATAATCCTCTTCTTCCTCAGCTTGATAAATAGGCGAATCAAAGTCGATAGTGAGACTAGGGTCATTGAATACAACGGGTTTGGGAATTACTCTGCACGATGGAGGGATTTATTTTATTAAAATGCACAAACATGAACGCAAGAAGGGGCAATTTTGTAGTTTTGAAAAGATTGCCATTTTTCTTAAAATGAAAACAAGAATAAAGACAAATAAATTTAACAAAACAAACACTTTCATTGATTAATAAGATTTAAAAGCGGTGGCCCATACAAAATAATCCGAAAGCCTCGAGCAAGGCTGCGGAATTGAAAACATCAACAAAACAAACAAATTACTCTGGCATAGGGTACAAAGTAGGTATCTCAATGGCTTCCCAGATACTTAAAGCAGCGTCACACCGAAACACCAAATGGTTGATATCTTTGTCTTCAGCGTCTTCAATAATTACATGGACTTGTTGTCCTCCACTGACGAACACCTCTTAAATAGTCCTTGGTCTTCCCCTTGTTGAAACTGAAATTCTGGTACCAGACGTGTGATGTTAAGGTGCGATGTCACAACAACACACTCAGCACAATGGACAGCAATAACAGTAAATAAATCAACACAATGATTTGTTCACCCAGTTCGGTCTAACTACCTACGTCTGGGGGCTACCAAGCCAGGGATGAATTTCACTACTTGTAGAATTAAATTACAGACTCAACAACCCAGTTGACAATCTCCTAATCTTAATTCCTACTAGTGACTTTCTACCTAAGAAACCACTTAGATATGAGAACACTACTCAATCCCTAAAACCACTCAAAGAACAACCTCTTTGAGAACCCTTGATTCTGCTTCACAGCTTTGATCAAGTAATACAACTCTCTTTGCTTCACAGCTTTAGAGAGGACAGAATACGACACAGCAATTCACCCTAGAATTCTGGTTATACACCTTGTACAAAATACTCAAGATACTCAGCCTCTGCTCTTGATCTTCTCCCCGTATTTCTGTACCTTTTCCTTTGGTCTTGTGCGCTTTATATAGCATCCTAAATTGGGCTTGGACTTGTCACAATATTTGATTAGATTTGTTAATTAAAACTGAATCTTCAAAACAGATTTTATCCCCAAAATCTTTTTAAATCTTCAACCTTTTAATTCTCCAACAGACCTGCAATCAAATCTCCCATGTAACAGAAAATATCTATCCCAAGATATTCTCATCCAATGAGACAGCTTGCTCTCCACAATTCTAGCTAATACGCAAACCCTAATAACAACAAGCCCATGCTGTTATCAGTTCTGCAGATCTGATGTTACAACATCACCTGTGTGACATCAGACATCCAACTTCAGCACTTAAATACTTAACACAGCCCAGTGTTAAGACTTCAATGTTGCAACATCAGCACCTTGACATCAACATTGAATATCCTTTGTTTTACCAAAATTCCAGCCAATCCAGGAACTATCAGAAACAGTTATTCCCTCCAGAATTGGTTTGTAACCCAACCCTTGGTATTTCACTCTTTCTGGGACTTCGACGATCTTGCCCCAGCCTTCAGGTACTCCTCCTCGTAGAGCAGATTGAATGCTTTTGAAAGAAGCAAAAGATGGACAACCAGAAGCCACTGGTTCCTTGTCGTCAAGCATAACTGCATTCGCTATTTCAAGGGCCTGGAAAGAAGTTTCCAAAGCATCTTTATCCGCTTCAATGTAACGAAACGAGGACAAATTGCTGACCATCAGGTCTTCCTCACCATGTATGATAACTAACTTCTCTTCGGCCACGAACTTCATCTTCTGATGCAAAGTAGAGGTCACAGCGCCAGCCTCATGGATCCATGGTCTACCCAACAAACAGTTGTAGGCAGGGTTGATATCCAAGATCTGAAAAAGGATGTTGAATACTTGAGGGCCAACCAAAACAGGTAGCTCAATCTCTCTCATCACCGATCTTCTTGAACCATCAAAGGCTTTGACAATGAGTGAAGTGGGTCTCATTATAGCTCCTTGGTAAGACAGCTTCTCAAGAGTTCTTTTTGGCAAAACATTCAAGGATGAACCGATATCTACAAGAACTCTGGCCATCGTATCCTCCTGACATTTCACTGATACATGTAAGGCGAGATTATGATTACTTCCAACTCGAGGTAACTCCTCGTCACTGAAGCTGAGAGTGTTACAAGCTGTAATATTGGCGACGACATGGTCAAACTGTCTAGCTGTTATATCTTGGGCTACGTGTGCCTGAGCTAACACCTTCTGCAAAGCTGATCTATGAGCTGGCGAATTGACTAACAGAGATAAGATCAAAATTTTAGATGGTGTCTGATGGAGCTGATCTATCACTTTGTAATCACTCCTCTTGATAATTCTTAGGAACTCTTCATCTTATTCTTGAGAAATTGCCTCCTTTCCTTTGTCTCTAGATGGTGTGGGGACAACAGTTTCCCCAGGTGTGGTTTCTTTGAAAGAAGGAGTGTATACTCTACCGCTTCGGGTCATCTTCCCAGTTCCAACTATATTAGTTACTTCTTCAATGGTAGTTCCCACCTCTTTCCTTGGAACTACGTCTTCAACAGCGATTCCCACCTCTTTCCTTGGAATCACGTCTTCTTGTCTTCTGCTACTCATGACATTCTCATAGACCCACGGCACTGCCTTGGTCCCTCTGAACCTAAATGGAACAGGTTGTCGGGTGTTACATTGCTTGGAATGGTCGATAGTGGAAGCATCAATCGTTCCAGGATTGTTGAAAATTGGTATTGGTTTATTAAATACAGGAACTACAGAACTAGACTTGGGTGTGTTGGACACGGATACCTGCCCTCTTGGCTTTGGTAGGTTAAACACAGGCTCGATTGCTCAACTTTGTTCTCCTTTTCTTTGTGGAACACCTGTAGGAACCCTTCATTGATCAGATACTGAACATCGTCTTGGACTAAAAGGCAGCCTTTGATACTGACATTACATTCTTCACAGTCATCATGGCAAACTTTAACTAACCCAACTTTAAACAACTTAGTATGAAAAGCCTTGATATGAGTTTTGATCTTTGTTGCATCCAAAACTAATACCTCATCCTTTTCATCTTCTATGGCATTAGTAGCCCCATGGGTAGGTAAAGGATTGTTTTTCACATTCGGTTGATTATCAGCAAATGAAAGGATATTCTTCTCCATCAAACCCTTCACTACATTTTTCAGCGCTAAACAGCTCTCCAAGTTGTGACCAGCCCCTCCTTGATGAAAAGCACAAGTCGCATTTGGGTTGAAGAAAGGCATAGATTTCTCGGTTGGTGGTCCCAAAGGTCTAGTAACGATCAACCCTTGCTCCACTAAGGAAGGGTAGAGCTCTGTATATGACATTGGTATAGGTGGAAATGCTGGCTTTCCTCCTTGCCTTTTGTGGGGAGAATTCTGCTGTGGAACCTGTGGTCTTGGTTGCTGATAATTCTGGTTTTTAGGCCATTGCTGGTAAGCTATTTGTTGATAGGCTGGCGCCTGCTGCGCTGCTTGGTGGTTGAAAGTAGGTGTAACAGCAGCTACGTAGGGTTGCTGAGCATACTGCATCTGGTAGATTGGATGCTGAGAGACGCTGGGTCTCTGCTTTTGCTGGTACATTGGTTGCTTCCATCGAGGGCTCTGGGTCTTTCCTGCCATGACGACATTAGTTTCTCCTTCTCTCTTTTTGTGAGAATGACTAGGAGACTTCGTAGTACTGACGCCAGTTAAACTACTCGGAGAACTGATTACCTTCCCACTCTTTAATCCTGCCTCTACCTTCACGCCAATCGCAACAATATCAGCGAAATTAGCACTACTGTGTCTACGAACCAATCAGCCAACTCTTTCTCAGTCAAGGGTGGTTCAACCTGAGAAGCAGTCTCTCTCCATCGTTGTGCATATTCTTTGAAGGACTCAGTACCGCTCTGGGCCATACTTAATAACTGCCTACGGTCAGGGGCTAGATCCATATTGTACTTGTAGTGTTTTACAAAAGCATCAGTCACATCCTGGAAACAATGGACCTGGGACTGGTCTAGACTTAAATACCACTTAGCGGAAGCCCCCTTCAAACTGTCCTGAAAATAATGGATCATCAGCTTGTCATTACATACGTGCGTGGCCATTCTTCGGTAGTACATGATCAGATGGGATTTAGGACACGTGGCCCCTGAGTACAACTCAAAATTCGGCAACTTGAATTTGGGTGGAATTACCAAGTCTGAAACTAAGCACATGTCTTTAATATCAGTACTGAATGCATTACTTAACTCCACCGCCTTCATCTTCCTCTGCATTGTTTCAACACTTTCTCTCAATTTCTCGTGTCGATCATCCCCTTCTTCTGACACATCAACGTAATCGTAGGGATGGTGGTTTTGGAAAACCGGATGCACTTGCGTTTGTACTGCTGGTGGAGCATAAGTAGGAATAGCTTGTAGAGTCTCATTGACCAAAGGGATTGTTTGTTGTGTGGATAAAGGAACTGTAGCACGGATAAAATCAATGGGCATGCCCAAGGTGTGGCTTGTGACAGGGATGATTGGAGGTTCTACCATTGTGGTGACGATTTCAGAGACCACAGTGGCCTGGGTGTCCATCTTTGCTCTCATAACATTAATAGCCTCGAGGATTTGTCCCATTCCTCCTCGTATTTCATTCAATTCATTGTTGACTCTGTCCATTTCTCCGTATGCATCTGACATCCTGAATCGAGCTTGGGCCCGAGTGTTGTAGTTGTGTCTGGGATTCAGTGTGACGATTCTGGAGAGAACATGGTGACATAAGATAAAGACAAAGGAAAATGCACATGATGATGCAAATGAGGATGTAAATGCAAATGCAAGCTAAACTATCAAGAAACCAAATAAATTTTGCAAATAATATAGACAATAGATTCTTTGACAAAATAAACTTCTTCATTCAAGAGTCTGGTGAGCATTACATCAGGAGCAGTGTATCCTCATACTCCAAGTACATAAGTAGAAGTACATCAATATGAAAGGGAACATTAACAACAAAGGAAATGACAACAGTAGCACTAAAGATTGAATCCATGGGTTGATGATCCCTCTCCTCCATTAATCACTTTCATCAATTTGCTTATTCGCTCTTTTGTCTCCTCTCCTGCAAGAACCAATTCTCCTAACGCTTCCACCATCCTATGATTTGTCTTGGAAGGTGATTCATGGTGAGGATGTGGCTTCATCATTACACGAGCTATGTCGCAAGACCATTGTAAGTGGGACTCTGTGACTGGGCATTCAGCTTTCCATAATTGTCTGTTAATTTGGCGCCAAGCGCGCTCCAATCGCATCTTCATTTCAAAACCTCCTCTCTCATCATAAAACATCATCTGCATATCCTCATCATCTGGAATTCCCTCCTTCAGATGACCCAGTTGACGGCGGGCAAGGACAGGGTTATAGTTGATACAACCGTTTCTCCCCATGAGAGGCACATTGGGGCAATCCCCACAGCTATGGATTATAATAATTTCTTCTTCAGTTGAATCATACCATTCGATGTCGGTATGTTTCAATTTCATCAGCTTTTTGGACCAAATCTTACAGTCTTCGACCTCCTAGAAAGTCGGAGTCTTTGGCAGATAAGAGATGAACCACTTGTAAGTGAGGGCTACGCAACAGACAATTGGCCCACAACCTCTTGTGTATCTGGTCTGTACGGCGTGGTAGACATCAGCTAGCAGTTTTGGGACTGGATTGTTGACTGTAAAATTATGAACAGCTTGGATATCCACAAAGTTCTTGGCGATTGGGAAGAGAAACAAACCATATATCATTAGAGCTAGGGTTAAGTCAAACAAAGCCTCGTTTCCTCTGTTCTTGAAGTAAAAAGCCTTTTCCAGCAAGAACTGAGTGGGCAGTCCACGCTTTCCTCCTTTGTTAGTCAAGTTAGCTTGGATGTCAGATAATCTGATTCTGGTTGCTCTGGCGATGTCTCTGGCGGAAGGCATTTCTTCAATCCCAGAAAAGATGGGAGCTTCTCTGACAGGAATCCCTATCATGGCTGAGAACTCCTCTAGGGTTGGTACCAACTGGAATTCAGGGAATACGAAGCAGCGGTACGCGGGATGATACAACTGGACCAAAACTTCAAGGGGCCCTACAGTCACTAGTGTCTTCATCAGTGGAATGATACACTCATATCTATCAGCAAAGGCTGACTGGTCTTCAACCATCTCTCCCAACCACAACAAACGTTCCACCTCTGGTAGTTCAAAGAAATAAGGCCAAACTCTTTTCCCTGAAGCATCCATTTCTACAAAATCTGCAAAACAAAATTAGTATCTTGATAGTTTATCAAGGAATGCAAAATGCAATGCAAAGTTTCATGGAACTCATACACTCGCAGAATATCAAGAGATATCAAAAGTCCTCATTCTCATTTAAATAAAAGGTGAATTAAAAGAGTTATTACACTTTCAAAAATCCATAAACATGAAGCTAAATAAAAGCTAGAAAGTCCTAAGGAGATTCTCCCAAGAGTCTCATGTTGAGTCTTCTGATTTCTTTCTCCATCTCATCCCTTTATGCGACAAGGTTGTTGATGATGGATTTCCAAGCAGGAGGCTGAGTGTTAGAGGAACTTGGATCTTTCAGGGCTTTCCTCTTCTTGCATGAGAGTAACTCTTCATTCTTGGTTTGTAGTTGCTTCTGGAGTTCTAGGTTTTCTTCAACAACCACTTGATATTTGAGCTTCCAGGCTTCTTCTGACCGTTGGGCGTGTCTTAAAGAAATCTCCAGCTCTTATTCTTTTGAAATGAAGTATAAAACAGGCTTTTTCTTCAAAGCAAATGGTTCCTGTCTCTTGTAGGGCATCTTTAACTCTATGGCTCTTCTTCTGACCCATTGGAGATAGGGCTCCAATGACACACAGTTAGGTCTTCCCAAAGAACTTCTTCCTCTTTTGCGCTTGCTACCCCAAGCATTCAAGATCAGTTTCTTCTGCTCTTCGTTCTTGTCATATGCTTCAAAGTAGATGTTTTCCACGTGAATACTGAGAGGTTTATCTTCCAAAGGATACCCTAATTGGCGTCGTGCCAATACAGGGTTGTAGCTAATACCACCTTTAATGCCAAGAAGAGGCACGTTGCCATAGTTTCCACAGCTATCTGTAATCAGGATTCCATCATACACCCGATTATACCAGTCAATGTCTGCATGGGAGAGTGCCATAATCCTCTGAGACCACCATCCTTTCTTGGAATCCCAAAATGCGCCCGCCTTTGGTAGATGCGAAATAAACCATCTATACAATACGAGGACACAGCAAGTAATATGTCCATTTCCATGAGCGTTTCTTGTATGGACTGAATGATAAGCTTCAGCAAGCAGGGTAAGTACCGGATTCTGTTTCAAGAAGATTTTGATTGCATTCAGATCCACAAAGTTGTCAATGTTCAGGAACAAGAAAATTCCATAGATGAGCAATGTAAAAACAGCTTCAAAGGCATCCCGGTTAGAGTGTTCAGCAAAATAAGGAGCCTTTTCGAACAAAAACTTAGCAGTCAACCCAAAAATTCCTCCCTTAGAAGTTAAATTGCTTTTGATATCCACTAACTCCAGATGAGTTTTCTTGGTTATTTCTTCCTCTTTAGGATCCTTCTCGAAGATAGGAAACGGGGACTCATCCTTGATAGGCAAACCAATTATCTGAGAGTATTACTCAAGGGTGGGCAAGAGTTGATAGTCAGGAAACATGAAGCAGTGATACTTTGGGTCATAAAATTGGAGCAAGGTTGAGAGGAGTCCTTTATCAATGTTCTTCTTCAACAAAACCCACAACTTCCCATATATGTCTATGAATCCTTCAGGGTCTGTTAGCAAATCTCCTAATCTCCTTAGGTCATCCAATTTTGGACTCTTGAAAGTGTATTTGATAGTGTTTCTTCTAGAGCTATCCATGATATCCCTCTGATATTCACAAAAAGAAATCTGAGGTCCATGAAACAGATGCAACATGAATGCTTATGATGTATGAATGCAAAGCACACACAAAGACACACAAAACACAAACAAAGGGGATAGGTTTGAGCATGGAGCCAGGGTTTACCCCTTCCATTGGTATGTACTACTGGTTTTCATCTGCTGAACAGGGTTCTAAGAAGTTCCCAGAGTCGACAACCCATCTTTCGGATTTTATCGACTTCCCAAATGACTTGGTAATCAATAAAATTCTCAAGAGAATCTCGTCTGAGTGTAGTATCGCATGACAACCATTTCAGAAATAGACTCTATCATGGTCACGGCACTACTTCCTAAAAGGCCAAGTGGGGTTTGGTAACTACGGTCCTCAATATCAAGGGCTCCTAGGTCGAGAGTAGCATGTTTTCACGAATAGACTCGTTCAACATGACTAGACTCTCAAGAGGGCCTCAACTGAGTGATGGTGTCTCAAGTTAACTTTTTCAGGAATCGACTCCCTCAAAGCCTCCTTGAATATACCATCGTCCTATCATAAGTGCACTCAAATCCGGGTTAGGATTTATCTCACCACTCAAGAACCAAGTCAACAAAAGATCTCAAGCAAAGCATATATACAAGCAATCAAACAGATATACACAAATATAAAACAAGCAAAAACAAGGTGGGCTTAACCCTAAAAAATAATTAAATTGTCCCCACTGAAGTCGCCATTTCTGTTGCGGTGAGAATCGAATAACAAGCTATTAATTAACTTGCATCGCAAAACTTTGAAGTTCACTACCGACTTTGATTTATCCAAAGGAAAAGTTCAAGATCGAGAAAAACCTAAAGGGGGGAGATCTAAGGTTCGGGGGTTGGTTATGCCTAGGGAAGGTATTAGCATCCTAAACGCCCGTAGTACTCTAAGGGAACCTCTTGTTTTAGTTTGTGTTATGTCTTACTCGCTTGCTAAGGGTGCTAGGGGTTAGTATCTAAGTATACTCGACAAGGTATCGCACCTTGCGCCTACGTATCCTGACGGGAGTGGAATCAGAGTATCCGTAGTTCACCGATCTAAGGGTGAAGAAGGAACCATTGACTATGGCCAAAGTTCCAAGGGGAAATGAGTATGAGCTCATTTTATAGTTCACGATAACTCTCTAAGTCTAAGTTATAGGGGGAAGGTGAGTTCTCATGATTTTGAGAATCACATAGAGTTCAAAACTCTAACCTATTTCTAAGTTATGATTTCATGGCTCCCATGAGGCCAAGAAATGGGATAAACTTAAGAGGATAAGGTAGGGTGGTTGTTTAGTGACTCATGAGTCAATTTTAGGATGATCTCCCTTTGGAATGGGGGGAAAGATAATAGTTTTAAAATTGCTAAGAAATAAAGAGTTATAAATTCAAATATGATGATGTAAAAAGACATAAACAAGATAATGAGATGAAACAAAGCTTATGAAATCATGCAAGGTTAGGATTACACATATTAGACATTACTTAGCAAGATGAACAAAGATAACATGGCAAGATGAATAAAGAAGTGCAACCAAACCCTAAAAAGGTATTTCCAATATTATCATGAATAAATGCCTCAAGATTAAATATTTTCATAATTTCTTTTTATGCTCAACAAGTAAATTCAATTAGAAGCATTTAGCAAAAAGAATGGAAGAAAAAGGATAAAAAACAAGCAAGTTATGAAAGTTGGAAGTTGAAACATAAACTTGAAAATAAATAAAACCAACAAGTAATAAAAAAGAAGGAAATGACATTCCTAGGGATTGAACCCATGACCAAACGCGTGCAAGCTTAAAACCAAAGCCATCTAGACCAAAGCGCACGACTTGAACAAACACAGATAGCACATGTATATATGGGAAGCGAAGCAAAAATTTAGAAAATAAACAAAAGGACTGGGGCGAGGGGGATTCGAACCCCATTCCTATAGGTGAAAGGGCGTGTGATAGTGTGTGCTTGCCACAGGGGTGGTTGTTACATCTGGTAGTAAACTCAACTCAATAAATATGTAAGCCTTGCGTGCGTGAATATTCCAAATTAACAACACAAACCAACCATTACACAATCTGCTCACAAAAGTGCCAAGCCAATCAACCATCAACCATTGCCAACAGAAACACATATAATCTAAACCTCAGCATCACGAATTAACACACATGTGGAATACTAAGCAACTGTTTTCATCATGCACATTGGACATAAAGTAAAAGAACATTTGAATGTATAAAGTAGCAAACTCACACAGCCAGAGCAGCAACAATTAGCAAGCATATGATACACTCAATTGGAAATCATACAAGGATATGTCTTGGACACTATCAAACAATCATTCATGTGGAATAAGGATTCATAGCAAGGTTGAGTTTCAAGAATGGCAAAAGTTTCCAAGATTTAGCATGCTTTAAAGAAATGTAGCAGAGCTGTTCTAAGACTAAATCATAAGATTAATGTTCAAAATGCAAGAAAATAGAAGATATGTTAAGGCATGATGCAGTCTGTCCTAATGATACTCTTCTCAAAATTCAAAAGCAGCTCAAATGTGTCACAATGAGTGGTGAAAAATAGGGATAGGTCAGATCAAGGTAAAGGCATATTTTAAGACTACCCTAACTGTTAGTGACAGTTTCCAAGATATATTAAAAGAGTGCTAAGTAGAATGATGATAACAACATCAACAACACAAGCAGTCAGCAGCATATGAGTAACATGTCATTAAAGCAATTATACATTCCACAAGGCAATGAGTATTAAGTGTACAACCATCAATGCTAACACATCAGTCAAATAACCAGATTTAAAAAGTCAAGATTCATTATGGTTCATGAACAATGCAGCAGACAATTTTCACAAAGATAGCATACAAGGCCAATGCAAGACACAACAACAGTTCATACATCTTAATGCACATCAAGGCCAGATTATGAGCATACCAATCAAACATAATGTCACATACTGTCAATGAAAATTGCATTCAGTCATAATGGTAGAAGGCATAGTGATAATTCATGTATCAAGGTTAGGTTAAGGGTACACAAATTTCATAGGTTCATGGCATTTTTGAAACACAGCACTGTCATAAAACAAGGGTTTAAACAGAGTTGTCCACACATATTGGCATCCAATCAAGTAGCAGCTAGGCATGAATATCAGATACACAAAAAACTACACTCATCATGTTGATATGAGGAAAATCAGTCATGTTTACAATGATAAGTACAAAAACATCATGATGGTCAAGGGCCCTTATGAATTAAACACATGTATTCAAGACAAAATAGGACATGTTGCAAGGCAACATAGCAATCAAATTCATTCAAGTGGTACCAATTAAAACAGACAGTAGCATATGACATAATAAAATCCAACTTAGGCAACAATCATGAAGACACATACATAACACATATGTGGACTAGGTTCGAGGCAGGCTGGTGCATATTAGAAGCACAAAGTGATATCAAACATTCATAACTTAGAAGCATGTCAAAAGACAAATCAAAGCTAGCAACACATATCATGAACACGAAGTTTAATCATGGAGAACAAAAGCATGATGTCACAAAACATAACTTTCTGAAATTAACAGTTTCAACAAAATAGCTTTAGCATGCACAAGGTGAAATATCATGGTATGACAGGTCATAGAGCATTGAGAAACACATGATTAAATAGGAACAACTCCAAGCAAATTGATAGCAACACAATTCTTATCCTAAGTTCAACATTCATGAACATGAACCTTAACATACATTATCAATATCAAACCAATGGACTGCAACACAAGAAGCTAAAACACTAAGCAACATTAACAGTCCAAATAAACCAAACTCAGGCACATTAGTCAACCAAAATCAATGCCAAGGCAAAGTGGTGCATACCAATGTAAACACATACATGAATAACCAAAATGTAAACCTTAATACAACAAGCATCAACAATAACAGAGTTTCAAAACCATGATTTTAAGTACCCAAAATGCTCACACATTGATGGTGTCAGAAAAAGAAAATCAGTGCTACTTTAAAAAGAATAACTTAACCAGCATTCAGTCAAAAGTGATAGATAAGTTCATCCGCCATAAAACTTATGAGCATATTAGGAATAAGTATGGAGCTAGGATTCAAGGAACTCTCATCTCACAAAAAAATCCAAGCACCAAGACATACATAAGTAGGTTAGCAAATTCAAACATCTAAACTTGACAGTATAACATCAAAGTGAGAACTTATAAACTTGCAACCATTCAATGAACAAAACCAACGGCATTATAACTTAACACAAAAAGCATACATGTATATCTCAACATATCAATAAACAAAATCATATATTTTATGATATCAAGCCATGAGCAAACAGTCAACATACTCAAGCGCATATTAGCAAGCTACATATGTAAAAGAACAACATAATGCATATGACATAATGATATCAAATGAGCATGATTAATAAGAGGGAAAGAGTGTGATACCAAGTGGAGTAATGTCCACTGCACCTTCAAGTATGTTGAATGCTCTACTTCTGAACTAGCCAAAGCACTCCAAAGCAAGCCTCCTCCTTCCTTCTCGTGAAGCTTAGAACTCAGAAGTTATTTGACTATTTTTGTGAAAATTGTTGGTGTCTTAAAGTGTAGAAGTGAGCTCCTTTTATAGGCTGAGCAAATGGGCCTTGGTTCCTTGAGTCCAATGATCAAACACATGGTATGCTGAGTAGAAAACTAGGGTTTACAACGTCTCTTTCCAAATTCAAATATTGGTCCACTCCTTGGAGACAAATGCGCTTCTCTGCTGCACAAAACCTCAGAAATTGAAGGGCCAATTTCACAACTCAGTGCATTGCTTAAGAGCTCCTTATCCGTTGTCATACGAGAGGGTATCAGATGAGGTAAAGATTGGGATTGCGTGATGGGATCTGCAGGTGAACACAGTCTGTATGCTGAAACAAGTAATTTCTCAAAACAACTTTTAATGAACCAAACCACTGAAAGCTTAAACGGGAAGTGTTTTGGAGAATTCAAAAATAAGAAAAACGCGCCAAGGGATTGGGTTGTAAAATAGTTTGGGATGAATTTGATTCACTTGTATTTGAATTTTCTCTTCTCTTCTGCAATTCGTAAGCACGACCAAGGAGAAGGACATGTTTTGGATTATTTTGCTTTTGCTAGCCACGCGTCGTCCCTCCACTGGTCAATGAGGCAAAGTTGAAAAGTCAAAGCAAATTGCCTGATTCCTATTGGTCCATAGCCAATGAATTTTAATCCAATATAGTTTGTAACATATTTTTGGTAATGATGGGCCTATGATGATGGGCTGAAAAATCAAATATTTGTAGGATTAGTTTTCTCTTTTTCTTGTTATAAAAGAAATGGCTAGAAAAATAAATAATAGGTGAATTTGGTAATTGAAATGGTTATGGATATGGTTTGAAAAATAGAGAAAAAATGGTTAATAGATGATTATTGAAATTGGTTTGGAATTAAGGGTGACAATTGAGGGTAGTTAAGGTGGGTAGAAATTTGGTTATGGAGAGGATCATGGAGATATCTCTTTGAAATGAGAGGTTTGTTTGATTCAATGCTCCATCCAAAATCTTGATTAATCACCTCTTGCATCTTCTTAAGATAAAACCTGATTCACATATGAAACAAACACAAACAAAACCTGATAAAAAGGTTAGCTATGCAACATGATTGACCTAATATGATATGCAAGAGATCAATGGATCTAAGGGTAAAATTTGGGGTACAACATCATGCAAAAGGCAAAAGAGGGAGGTCAAATTTCGGGTTACGACACTATGCACGTTAAATTTGATTACAAAATACCTGATTATGGCAAGTTAGAATGTTTGGCCCAGAATGATAACACTGTAGGTATACAGAAATCTGAAGAAAAACTTTTGGTATGTGTTCCTAAGGAAAAGAGTATAGATGATGATACTTAAGAATCTATCACTATTATTGAAGGATTACCAGAGGCTGCAGAAACTGAAGTTACTCCAACTGGTCCCACTGCTACTGATTCAGTGATTGCTCAAAATAGTACAGAAGTCTCTGCTCCACCAAAGAGACTGTTTAAATACAAAGCATTTCATCCAGAAGGGTAAATCATTGGAAATAAAGATGAGCCATTGAGAACCAGATCTGCTTTCAGAAATGATCAATCAATGCTTAGACTTATTTCATTGACATAGCCTACTTCTATTGACGATGCATCATCAGATAATGGGTGGATCATGGCTATGCAAGATGAACTAAATCAATTTAAGAGAAATGATGTGAGATCTTGTTCCAAGACCACAGAAGAAAAACATCATTGGAACCAGGTGGGTCTTTAGAAACAAGCTAAATGAACTTGGAGAAGTTGTTAGAAACAGAGCTAGACTTATAGCTCAAGGCTACAGTCAGCAAGAGGGAATTGACTTATTTGAAACCTTTTATCCCGTGGCAAGGTTAGAAGCCATAAGACTTCTTCTCTCTTATGCCATCAACCATGACATTGTACTCTATCAGATGGACGTAAAAAGTGATTTTCTAAACGGAGTTATTACTGAAGAAGTGTATGTCAAGTAACCTCCTGGATTTGAAGATCCAAACCATCAAGACTTTGTCTACAAGCTCAAGAAATCACTCTATGGTCTTAAACAAGCTCCTAGAGTATGGTATGAGAGTCTGAGTACTTTCCTGTTTGAGAATGGTTTTGCTAAAGGCAAGGTTGATACTACACTATTTAGGAAAACTCTAGAAGAAGAAATCTTGATTGTTCAAATTTATGTTGATGACATAATTTATGGTTCTACTAATGCATCTCTTTATCAAGAATTTTCAAAAATTTTCAAAAATTATGCAGACTGAATTTTAGATGAGCATGATGGGAGAATTGAAATAATTCCTTGGAATTCAAATTAATCAAAAGGAAGAAGGTATATACATTCATCAGTCTAAGTATACAAGAGAGCTCTTGAAAAAGTTATATCTTGATGAATGCAAAGTTATGTCAACTCCTATTCATCCAACCTGGAACTTGAATGATGAAGAATGCAGTGCTAAAGTGAATCCAACTAAATATCGAGGTATGATAGGTTCCTTACTCTATCTCACTGCTTCCAGACTAGATATTCTATTCAGTGTATGTTTGTGTGCAAGATTCTAATTATATCCTAGAGAGACGCATTTAACTACTTTTAAGAGGATATTTAGGTATCTGAAAGGAACAACAAATCTTGGACTTCTTTATAAGAAATACTTATAGTATAAGCTAGTTGGATTCTGTGATGCTGACTATGACAGAGATAGAATTGAAAGGAAATCCACTGGTGGAACTTGTCAATTCTTAGGTGAAAACCTTATCTCTCGGTGTAGTAAAAGACAACCAACTATTACTCTGTCTACATCAGAAGCAAAATACATTTCAGCTGATAACTATTGCACTCAACTGCTATGGATGAAATATCAACTTGAAGATTATCAGATTTTTGGAAATAATATTCCTATCCTCTGTGAAAACACTATTGTTATATGTCTAATGAAGAATTTGATTCGACATTCTATAACTAAGCATATTGAAATAAAACACCATTTTATAAGAGACTATGTTCAGAAGGGCGTAATAGATATTCAGTTTATTGATTTTAAACATCAATGGGTCGATATAGTTACAAATCCCTTATCTATTTCCAAATTTTATTTTACTAAGAAAAATCTGAACATAGTTTTTGTCGATGTATAATGCTTATCTTCTGAATGGAGTATTAGAGGAATCGTTGGACTCTGATAGCACCCTGTTGAAATTCTTAAAAATATGAAATTTCTTTAAGAATGGTCTATAAGCCTTGATTAGGGTGTATAGAATCTCTCTCATCATTGATTTCTTTGTCCAAGCAGAAAGTAAGTACTTTAATTCCTTGTTATGTGCTTTGAATTAACAATTGGACTAATCTTGAGCTCTGATAAAATAAGGAAATTTGTCTTACATTCTAATACCTAAAAGCTTTTTGAAATATTGATTTGATAGATTCCCTGCTCAGGGACATGTCTATCACTTTTATTTCAAAATCTGGTCTGAAATTCAGTTCTTAAAAGGAGTGCACTGACAAAGATTCTAATTCATTTTATTTAGACTCATCACTGTCCAAACATTTAATACATACTTACTTATAAATTAGCATTCTATGTGTTATACTATTGTCTGGGTGTTTTCCTGATTTCATGAATTATCTTCTATATAAGATAATATTGTGAAATTACTAGGATTTCTGCTTAAATGTCTTCAAAAACCATTAAAAGAGAGATCTATGATCTAGACATTCTGAAGGAATTTATGGTTACTTTAAATGAATTTACGGCGAGTAATCTTTCACGGATAGTTGCAAATATTCATTTTTAGAAATGGGATGGATATTTTACAATCCTTAATGAACATATATATATATATATATATATATATATATATATATATATCCAGATTTGGTGAAATATTTTTGGGCAAATGCTCATGTTCATCATAATGATCTAGATGATTGTCAGATTCTATCTGTTGTCTATGGTTTTCCTGTTGTGATCAACTCTAAAATCATCTCTCAAGCAATAAATTATGAGGAAGATGGAGTTACTGTTGAAAACTACAGACATAACAACAGATTTATGAACCTTATACACAAGATCTATGGTAGTAGAGGCCCTACTGAAAATCCTTCTACTCTTACTCCTATGGCAAAATTGTGGTACCAAATTATGGGGACCAATCTAAGGCGTAGAGAAAAGGGGGCAGGATGGCTTTCTTCTGATGATAAACACTTCATTATGTTCCTAGTCTCTAGAACTAAAATCAATCTGCCTCTTTCTATGTTCAATTATCTGAAAGAAGAGATCCTTAGGTCTCGTGAGGAACCATATTTTTTCATTCCTTTTGGTAGGGTTCTTTCCGTGATTCTTGTTCAACAGGGTGTTGTTGCTCATATGCAACAACCTGGTTGATTGACAAACTTGTTCCTAACTGGTGTTCAGCCATGAATTGTTCATAAACCATTATTAATCGTTGAAGTTTTTTTTATCTTTTTGTTGATGACAAAGGGGGAGAATGGATTAAGTATTCTTCTAGATTAAATATGGATCCGGATGATGTTGGTGATCCTATATAGGGGGAGCTTACAAACCTCACCATTGGAGTGGATTCAATTATTCTATATAGGGGGAGCTTAAAAACCCCACCTCTTAGACTTCACAGATAGGACTCAGGGGGAGCTTACAAACCTCACCTCTAAGACTGTTTGACACAAGGGGATCTTACAAACCTCAACCCTGAAAGTTGTTGAGTAATTAATCTACTACTAATTGTTTTAAATACTTAAGGTTGTCATCATAAAAAAGGGGGAGATTGTTGAGACAAATTTGGTTCATACCATGTATCCTCTAAAGTTTTGATGATAACAAAGTATTTGAAAAACAATTAGGATTTCTAACTAGCTGGTTTATGTGTGCAGAATTATATTTATTTGATGTAATTGGTTCTGACACAGAAGTAGCTTTGATTTGGTTCTGATTATACACTCGTGAGAGAGTCTAATCAGAAAGTTACTGCTAGTACACTTCAGAATCAAAAGCATGCTATGTTTGCATCTGAAATTGAGTAGTGTTAACTCAAGCTCTGCTAACATGGGACTCGAGATATGTTGACATTATCTTCAAAAGATTGTGTTGTACTTGTTTCACAGAAGTGTTCTCCGGACAAAAGCCTTGTTCTGTGGATAATTCCTTGACTACGAGTTCCAACATCTACTTTATTTGAAAAGAAGATGTACTAGAAGATTTGATCTGATTAAAGCTATTGTGGATACTTCAACGACTATATTTCTTCAGCTATAAAAGGAGCAGAAGATTGGAAGATCAACTTAAGAAATAACGTTGCAACTACAATTGAGATATACACGCACTACATTTATATCAGCTCAAGAGAGGTTAATCTGCTAAAGTGTTCTTATTCTTGTATAGCTTTAAAATCCTTTGCGTAAAAGTGTGTTGTATTGTATTTAAAAACCTTTGATTGTTAATCAAGTGTTGTTGTAAGTTACTCCTTCTCCAAACAAATCCATTTAGATAAAAGTCTTAGACAGTGTGTCTGAGCAGTGAAGTATTGGATTGAGAATCTGAGAAAGGGAAGTCTTTGACGGTGCATTTGAGCAGAGAAGTCTTAGGCAGAGTGTCTAAGTAGTGAAGTCTTGAACTAGGAAGGTTTAAGCAAGGAAAGTCTTAGGATCTTAGGATCTAAGCAGAGAAGTCTTAATTAGGTGATGATTAAGCTGGGAAGTCTTAGACTGTAGGTCTGAGCAGGGAAAGTCTTATACTGGTGAGTATAAGTTATTGTAATCAAGTTGATTATAGTGGAAAGCTCTTGCGTGGCAAGGGGACTAGAGTTCTCTCAATTGGAGAGGAACCAGGATAACTGTTGTGTGTTCTTTGTTATTTTTATTTACTTCTATTACATTTTCTACTGCATATATTATCAATTTCTGAACTCTGGTTTAGAAGTAAAAAGAATTTTGCAAACACAATTCAACCCCCTCCTTCTTGTGTATTTTTCTCACCTTCACCTCCGAGCCCCCTAAATTTCAGTTATAGGTCATTTGACAGGAAACATATCTTGGACATTGTGCTCCTCAACCTTCCACACTTCGGTAAAGCATATTTGTCAACAAGTGTTAAACTCCCAGAGGTCCCTCCCTGGGATTCATCCATTTGAGGACATAGTCTTATACTTGGGATGGTTGGCTTGTAGTTCATGTCTTGCATTTCCTCATTTTCCTGAGCGCGTCATGCGATAATTCGGCTACACCCAGACTATTCCCAGACACCATCTTGTCTTTGCTCCTCCCACTATGACACATAGAGATATGGATGCCATATTTGATTATTATCTTGGCCATCTGGTACCGGAGGAGGCACAAAATACCATAGTTGAGAGCGATTGGAGCTATATATACGAGTACATCAGGTGGTCTTCAGGTTGTCACATCCATATATATGTAAGCTTCTCTAGGAGATCCACCAAGGCTAGCTCATCAGGAGATACTAGAGGAGAAGCGGGCTAGGTTAGATCATGGTCATGATGTGTTACCTAGATGTCGCCGTATTTTGGAGATTGTGCAGGAAGTTATTGAAAGAGGTATCTTTTCTGATGGTTCTGAGGTGAGGGAGGTCCTAGATGCCATTATGATAGAGGCACGAGAGACACTGATGTACCAGAGACAGTGTCAGAGCACGTGGGGCGGAGGAAGCCGAGGAGATCGAGTCCGGCATACGCAGTAGTTGATAGTATTTGTAGTTTGAATTTATGTTTGGTTGTATTTTACTTTTACTTATTTCGACTTTATTGTATATTCCAACTTTATTGTGTATGTCATGGTGACTTATTTTGACTCTGAATTTATATATGTCATTTTTTGAATATCGATTGTATGGTTTAATGTTCTTCACATAACAGGGGACTTAACATTTATAAATCATCATTTTCATCTGAGTAACCATAAAACTAACTTAACTTGCACTTTTTTGACTGATTACAGAAATGCATCTCCGTAAACCCTAAACGGAGATCCATCTCCGAACCAATAAATGTTTAAAATGAGCCTTTTAGTGAGAGATGCATGAGGTGTATTTTGATATATTTCAGAGATGCGTCTCCGAATTCGTGTTTACAAAATATGTTGGTATGACTCAGTGGGATGCACGAGGTTTGTTTTGAAATATTTCAAAGATGCATCTCTGGATCAGTTGTAACATTTTGGCTTAAGATAAGGGCGCGTGTGGAGATGCATTTCCGAAATCTGAAGGGCATTTTGAATTTTTCATAGTGAATTTATCCACTTTATAGGATAGGATAAGAAATCTCCAATAATAATAATTATTCATAGGATAGGATAAGAAATCTCCAATAATAATAATTATTCAGGACCGGTTAGATTAAACTTTTGATGGGCTCTCTCAAATTCATCATTAATGAATCGTTAACTTAAATTTAACACTGTTAAGTAACTCTTCATTTAAAAATTATCACTAGACTACCAAAAAAATATTATAGATCAGAAAAGTCTTTTAATAATTTTTTTTTGCATATATTTATTATATTTTCTCACACTTTTTTTTAGTACAATTCTTACACTTTTTTAAAATCCGCAAAACTTTTCTAAACCAAAAGTCTTAAAATTCTAATGTAGTAAACCCATTGACATTTGGGGACCTATTGAAGGAATTTTCCAATAATGATGGAAGATTCCATATATCATGTACTACTAAAGATAGAATGAGTGATAAGGATTCTATATATTGGGTGATGAGGCAGATCTTCAACCATCTCTTTTTGTCAATGATTCTTTTGAATTGAATAATTTTAAACCAATCATCACAAGTGGCTCGAGGTCATAGAGTAACACCATGATTGCCACCACTTGATAGTGAACTTGATTCACCATCATGATTAAACTTGCTAGATTTGGCTTATGAAAATTCTACAATTGCTAGATTATAACCCCAAATTGATTTCCTTTTATACTATTAGGAAATAAGACATGCCAATTTATATATAGTTGTAAGAAATGTAAGAATTTTCCAAAATTGCATCTAAAACATTCGGATAAATAAGCCATCAAAGTTGTCTATGACCTTGTGTTGAGCATTCTCAAGTAGATAATGAGATTATGAATATTTAGAAAAAAGTATATGACACTGTCAAATTATTCTTTATTCTTTGATAGTAATGTTATGGACCGATTTGATAATAAACAATTAAATATTAAGTGATAGTAAATAAATAATATATAAGGACAAAATTGATAATAACTAATTAAAATTTAGAGATCTAATAGATAGTAAATAATTAAATATAACAATTAAATGTACATTTAATAGAATTATAAATACCTATATCCATATCCGTATTTATGGATAAAATCCGTCAGGGATACGAGTTTGATAATTTATCAAATATTTAAGGATAAAATTAATAAATAATTAGTTATTTATTAGTTCACGAATATAAATACAGATTTAAAGGTATTCATATTTGCGAATATCCGTATCCGTTAATGATTGTCAAAATTACTTAAATATTATTTTGTTGAATTTAAAATTATTATTACTATTATTATTATTATTATTATTGTTATTATTTTGTTAAACATAAAATTATTATTATTATAGATTTTATTGAATCTAGTATAATTATGTAATAAAAAAAGAAATAAAATGAATGTGATTTATTTTGTAGTTAATTTGAAACTATTTTTTATATTTTTTAAAAAATGGATAAATAAATTTTAAATATTTAAAAAATTAGGAAAAAAAGAATTTAAATTATATATATATATATATATATATATATATATATATATGTGTGTGTGTGTGTGTGTGTGTGTGTGTGTGTGTGTATGTGTGTGTGTGTGTGTGTGTGTGAAAAAAGAAAATGCACTGACAGTGTAAAATAATTTACACTGTAAATCAATCACAACCATATATCAGAATAAAACATATTTTTATTTTAAAAATACTGATATTACATGGCAATTGTAAACATTTTGATTGGTTGCATGTGTAAAACTGTCTTACACTGATAGTGCACTATCATATGGTATTATGCAAGAACATGAAAATAAATCTGAACCATTAGATTTTAAAATAAATGGTGGAGATTATGTGTCATTTTTTCTCTCTTTTCCCCATCATTTATTTTAATAATGGAGGAGAGAAACAAAAACCACACATAATCTCCACCATTTATTTTAAAATTTAATGGTTCAGATTCATTCTCATGTTCTCACATAAAATTGGCATTCACATAGGATATGTTTCCGTATATATATATATATATATATGTGTGTGTGTGTGTGTGTATATATATATATATGTGTATATATATATATATATATATATATATATATATATATATATATGAGTCAGGATTTATTGACATCAGGTGTAAGTCTAAAAAACTTACACTGAATCTCAACTGTTGATAGCACTTGATCAAACGATTATGCAAGTAACCTATTTTTTAGAAAAAAATAATGGGTCATATATATTTTTTGGATTAAATAAGTTTTTGGTCCCTCTAAGTATAGCGAATTTCGTTTTTTGTCCCTCTAAGAAATATCTTCAATAAATCGTCCCTTCAAACATTTTCGGCTAAACAATTAGTCCTTAACGTCAAATGCAACTAACGGATGCTTACGTGGCTAAACATGTGGATTAAATATTTTTTTTTTATTTGAGATGTTTTTCATTTATTCAGGTGGCAAAACAGGTGGATGCTTACGTGGCTCTATATTAATAGAAACCCTAATAATCAGGAAATCCCTAATTCTCTACTTCATTATCTACCGTTTTCTCTACCGTACTTATGATCCTAAAACAAAACCCCATTGAAGACACACTGAAGTAGCACATGGTCCCAACGCCTTCGAATTTCTTTATTTGTGGCCCCAACATTGACAAAGCTTGCTTTGAATCTTAACTCTGTTTGTTGAGGTCCCAACATTAAGGTTAGTCCCACATGTGCTATCGTGTGTTATGCTTGGCTTTATTCTAATTTGTTTATGTTTTCGAATATTGTATGTATGTTTTGTGCCCCACTTGCTTTGAAATCCATTCATGTTTGTTTTGTTGTGTTGACTATAAACATATAAGGATTTGTCTTTGACTATAAAAATAATGTCTCATTTACCCTCATTCATATATATATTTGTAATGTACAAGATATGAGGTTATTTAAGGTGATATTTTACACCAAGGGTTCATTTGTAAAGGATGCAAGGTTAAGGTATGATGGTGGGGATGTTTATACTTTAAGTGGGCTAGACTCTGATTTTTTGTCCTTCTTTGAAGCTTGTGACTTAATTAAAGGGATGGACTTATCCTTTAACATTGATGATGTGAAATTGTGGTGGAATTCTGAAGATGGTTGTCTTGAAAAGGATCTAGAACCCTTTGTTAATGATGAGAATGCAACAATGTTAGCTTTGTATGCTAAGAAGTGTAATTGTGATGTTGAGATATATACAAAGCCAAGATTATCAAGTGGTGAGAAAACTTATATGGAGAGGTTAATAGAGAAACAAAAAGGACATAAAAGTGTTGAGGAAAACGAAAGTGTTGAGGACAGTGAATCAATTGAAAACTCTTTGGATGGTATACACTTTGAAGACAATGAAGAAGAAATAATGCATGATTTTAATGAAGACATAGATGAAGGGTTAAACACTAAAGTGGATAATGGTGAGTCTAGTAAAGAGCTTGTTGATGGTGGTATAGGTCAAGGAAAAAAGAAAGTGTTTACTACAGCTGAAATGGATAGGGAGCATGTCGTAGACGATGATTACATGATTAATGAGCTTGATAGTGGTGCAGAAGATGATAGATGAGTGACGAGTAGTAACAAACCGAGTACATATTCTGATCTCAAATATTTACTCGAATTGACATAAATATATTATTGTCATTTTCAATCTGGGGAACAATTATTATAATTAAGCATCATATACAAACATTTTCAAAGAATTGATATATATATATATATATATATATATATATATATTATTCTGGACTGGGCCGAGGCTGCCCAACAGTCGAGCAGGCCCAACCCACACAGCCTGGGGAGGCCCAATAAGGTCCTTCTGCAAGACACGCGACTGCCACGTGCTGGCGACAGTTTCGCCGGGCACTTAGGCAATGTCGGGCACTTGAGGACATCGCCCTCCGCTGAGATGTGACTCCTCGACAGGCTAGCTTCTCCCCCGCAAGCATGCTACACGTCACTCCTCGACGGACACTAACCCTCCCCCGCGAGGCCGTGCCCTTTCTACGAGCTTCATATCTCCTCGACACTGAAGGCTCCTCCCCGCGAGGAGTACCTAACGGTCCATACCATGTGGACACGTTCCAAGTAACCTCCCACTTTCGGAAGATTCGGTCTTCCCTACTTCCGGAAATCTAGGAGCAGTTACTCTAGGGCGAAGACCACGTGCTGGTCTTCACTACTACATGTAAGCCCTAGCAGTTACTTGGAGTGAGCCTAGTTGATCCAGCCCATTGCAGGTAACCGTTGGCCCCGCGCTGGGGGAACTCTATAAATACCTCTCATTTGAGAGGGTCAGGTTAGACATTTTCTTCCTACCATTCGCACTTTCTGTATTTGCTGATATTTTGTACACTCTCTCACTTGAGCGTCGGAGTACCTTGCAGGTACCCCCCCCCCCCCCGGCCGTCTCTCATCACCATCAGAGCTGCCGTTCCAGACGCCGTTGGCCACTATCATTATTTTATCCAGGCCCGATCAGTGGCGCCGACTGTGGGGACTATAAGCTTCCCCGTTTTATGTTCGATAAACCAAAGCTTTCTCCGTTCAACAACCATCATGGCCAACCCGTCGGCGAATCAAGCTCTAGACAACGTTATTGCGTAGCTTAGCACCGGCAACCACATCGACAACAACTCTGCTCGACCTGCGCGGAGAACGACGTCAGAGACGGACTCACCGCCTCTCCATCTTCCGAAGAAGTGGAGTACGAGACAGCTCACCAGGACGGACAGGAAACCATCCTCCAGCCCGTTTTCCAGCCCGTGGACCCGCCGCCAAATGCGGATCCGAGCACTGCTGCCCTGTTTACGTTGGTCAATCAGACCAACCAGATGATCTTCAACCAGAACATCCGGATCGAGGCGCTGGAGAAAAGTCGTGGTCGGTCTTCCCCGCGAAGGCACCGACCACCACCATTTCCAAGACGTTCACTGTCCCCGGAGGCATCTCGCAGCCCCTCCCCGGTTCCCAGGGGTCGCAGACCACGCTTGGAGCGTGCTCAGCCGGAGCATCCTCAGAAACGCCACCGCTCCCCGCCACAAAAGGGACCAGTTCGCTCCTCGAAAAATAAAAGGAGCAGGCCGGACGCCGAGGAGCCAAGAGGCTGCCCGAAGGACCACTCCCCGAGACGTCACTATGTTCATGGACAACGCTCCCTCTTTGTGTCTCCGGGAGCCAGCGAGGATGACGATTACCGGACCCCTCTGGCCAGGCACATCATGGACGCCTCTATTCCTAAGGGCCTGGAGAGGCCGTCATCCTTGGGGACATATGACGGGACATCTGATCCTGATGACCATGTCGAGAGTTTTGAAGCTCTGCTCGATTTCAGGAATGTCTTCGGCGCTATCAAATGCCGATTATTCCCTACGACTCTTCGAAAAGGGGCCATGGCTTGGTACAAAAACCTAGCATCTGAGTCAATCACGTCGTGGAGAGTCATGAGGAAGCGTTTCAGAAAACATTTTACGGCTTCTCGTCGACATCCGAAGATGATAGCCTCCCTGGAAGCCATCTTTCAGGGGAAGGACGAACCTCTCCGGAGCTACATAGAGAGGTTCAACAAAGAGGCGGTCGAAATCCACGTGACCGATCACATCAAAATGTATCTCATCATCAAGGGTTTGAGGATAGGATCTAAGTTCGCAGAATCCGTCGGGCTGCACCGTCCCCGCAGCTTTGAAGGCCTCCTCGAGAGGGCTCAGTCGCATATTGAGTTCGAGGAAGCTGAGGCTGCACAAATTGCCCTCGATTCGAGGCGCAGGGAAGGCCCCCGCGGCAACAAGGAAGAAGACTACCCTCCACCCAGGCGAGGTGGAGACAGGAGAAGAGAAGACTCCCCTCCACCCAGGCGAGGCGGGGAAAGAAAGAAAGAAGCCCGAACCAAAGAGCCCCGCGAATCACGGGGACCGTCTGGCCTTTTCAAAGATTACACACCGCTGAACATGTCCAGCTCGCGCATTTTCAGCGACTGTGCCAATTCGGAGTTCGTCAAAGGGGGAATCCGCTTCTCGAAACCAGCGGCTTCCAAACCAAATGCTGACAAGTCCAAGTATTGCCGGTTCCATCGCAGTCACGGGTACGTTACTGAAGATTGCGTCCACCTTAAGGACGCAATCGAGACGCTGATTAAAGAAGGGTACCTGAAGAAGTACGCCAAGCAGCAAGAGGCCCCCCGCCCCAGCGGCCAGGAGGCTCAGAATGTCGAGGAGTCAACTTCCTCTCCCAACAACGGATCGCTGCAAGTCGCGTTTAGCATCACGCGACCTGAAGACTTCGGTTTTTTAGGAGAACTCGACAGCCCTGAAGCTGTCCGAGACATGTGGAGGAACTTCCCGGCAGAAGACTCGATAAGTGCCCGAAGCACCTGGGAGTCTTTCCCCCAAGCCCTGGTCATATCGGGCGGAGCCCCTGACCGTTTGACCGTGGGGTCAATAAAGAGGAAGTTTGACGAGCTGAAAGCAACGACTCCTCGAGCCCCTACCCTCGAGAGAGTTAAAGGAAGATCAAATCTGATTACCTTCTACCTCGAGGAACTTCCTGGCGGGGCACCAAACGCCAACATCCCCCTCCTGATCCGGGCACAGATGGCCAACTTCGACGTCCACAGAATTTTGGTCGACCAGAGGAGCTCGGTGGACATCATGTACGTCCACCTTTTCGAGACCCTCCAGTTGACCAAGCAACACTTGTCCCCGTACGTAGGATCAGACCTACAAGGCTTCAACGGCGCGACCACCAGACCGTGGGGTTTCGTGGAATTGATGGTCACCTTCGAGATTGAGGAAACTGCCCGACAGGTGAAGACGCGTTTCTTGGTGGTGGACTGCCCGTCCCTCTACAACTGTATAATGGGGAGGACCACGTTGGCGGAACTGACGGCCGTACCATCAACGGTCCACCTGAAGATGAAATACTACACGAAGCGCAGACGTGTGGTCACTCTCCACGGAGACATCAACGCGGCCAGAAGATGTTTCGACGCAGCCATCAGAGGTCTGAGTGTTGTTGGCGGCGTCAAATCTAAGACTCAGGTCGAGACACCTCCAGACGTCGTGCAGGCTCCACTCCCGCCGGTCAGCGCGGTCGACCTTGACAGCAGATTTCCCGGGGAACAGGAAGAAGCTGCAGGCGAGGACCTCCCAGTCGAAGTCAACGGGCAGCCTCTCCACCCAACGCGCCCCGTCCCAGATGGATATTTCGAGCTGGTTCCTCTCGGCGACAGCCCCAACCGAAGCGTGAAGATTGGCTCTGGACTCCCCGACCTGGCGAAGAGGCAACTGAAGGCGTGCCTCCGAGAAAATGCAGATTTGTTCACCTGGAGTGCTGCAGAGATGCCCGGACTAGACCCTGAAGTAGCTTGTCATCAGCTGACTATAGATCCGGCCGCTAGGGTTGTAGCTCAACGTAGGCGTAGGTAGTCTCCGAAAAAAACGGAGGCTGCTGAAAAAGCTGTAAAAGACCTCCTAGAGGCAAACTTTATTTCTGAGGCCAAGTACACAACTTGGCTTTCAAATGTTGTACTCGTTAAGAAAAATAATGGAAAATGGAAGATGTGCGTTGACTACATGGATGTTAACCGGGCATGCCCGAAAAACTCTTATCCCTTACCTAACATCGACCAACTAGTCGATAATTCTGCAGGATTTAAATTACTATCCTTTATGGATGCCTATTCGGGGTACAACCAAATCCCCATGGACGAGGCCGACAAGCAGCATACCGCTTTCATGACCGAGTCGGGCAACTACAACTATAACGTAATGCCCTTCGGCTTGAAAAATGCTGGCGCCACCTACCAACGGATGATGAACAAGGTCTTCCGGGCAGACATCGGTGACGTACTCAAGGTTTACATGGACGACATGATCGTCAAATCTGCAGAAGAAGTCGACCATGCCGCTCACCTCTAGAAAGTGTTCGACACGGCGAGGAAATGTCGCATGAGGTTCAACCCCGACAAGTGCACCTTCGGTGTTCGCGCGGGGAAGTTCCTCAGCTTTTACCTCACGGAGAGGGGCATTGAGGCGAACCCCGACAAATGTAGGGCATTCTCCAAATCCCTACCCCGAACTCGAAGAAGTTGATCCAGCCACTCAACGGAATGCTGACTGCTCTCTCCCGTTTCGTGGCCAAATCTGCTCAGTATGCACTCCCCTTTTTCAAGCTTCTTCGGTAGAAGGGGACTTTTGAATGGAGTGAAGAATGCGAACAAGCCCTCCTCCATCTAAAACAAGTCTTATCACAACCCCCGGTCTTGTTCCGACCAGATACCGGGGAAACACTTTTCTTATACCTAGTCGTCACCGACGAAGCGGTGAGTGCTGTCCTTATACGGGAGACCCCCGACGGACAGAAACTGATTTATTTCACGAGCAGAGCCCTCCAGGGCCCCGAGCTCAGATACCAACAGATTGAAAAGGTCGCCTTGGCCCTCGTATCTGCAGCCAGAAGATTACGTCATTACTTCCTGGCCCACACGATCGTGGTAAGGATAGAGCAGCCCATCAGACAGCTCCTCAGTCGGCCAGATATGGCGGGGAGAATGCTCTGGTGGTCTCCTTGGCGCAAAAGAATTTAAAATATTTACAGACTCCCAGCTCGTGGCATCGCAGGTTCGGGTAGAATTCCAGGCCAAAAATGATAGTCTCATCGAGTACCTAACCTTGGTGCAAGAAAAGTTGAAGAAATTTGTCTCCGCGGAGGTGGCTCACATCCCGCGCGAGCACAACACTCGAGCAGACGTACTCTCCAAGCTTGCGAGCACTAAGAAAAAAGGAGGGAACAAATCAGTTATCCAGGAGATACTGACCCAGCCGAGCATAAACAAAACTGCACCGACCACAGAGGTCAACGCAATCGGGGATGCAAACTGTTGGATGTCCCCAGTTTACGAATACTTGACGATGGGCAAACTGCCCGACGATCCTAAAGAAGCAGGGATAGTCAAAAGGCAGGCATGTGCATATACCGTCGTCGAGGGTAAGCTATACCGTCGAGGATTCTCCATTCCCTTACTCCGGTGTGTCGAAGAAGGCAAAGTTTCAGGGATCCTCCAAGAAATCCACGAAGGGATCAACGCCCAACACCTCGGTGGAAGGTCCCTAGCCCGAAAAGCACTCCGAGCAGGGTATTATTGGCCCACTATGCAACATGATGCAAAGGAGCACGTTAAGAAATGTGACCGCTGCCAAAGACACGGAGACATACACCTCGCTCCTCCAAACGAGCTTAAGTCATTGTCGTCCCCGTGGCCATTTGCGTGGTGGGGAATGGATATCCTCGGACCTTTCGTCATAGGGTCGTACCAAAACAAGTACCTCATCGTCGGGGTGAATTACTTCACGAAGTGGATTGAGGCCGAGGCGCTGGCCAAGATCACTGCTTTCAACATACTCCGTTTCTACAAAAGAAACATCCTCACCCGATTCGGGGTGCCCCAAGCCATTGTCACGGACAACGGGACACAGTTCACCGACAGAAACTTCCAAGACTTCGTCGCCAAACTGGGCACAAAACAGCACTTCACGTCGATCGAACACCCTCAAACCAACGGACAGGCCGAAGCAGCGAACAGAGTGATACTCCGGGGACTGAAGCGACGACTCGGCGAGGCCAAACAACGGCGGGTCGAGGAGTTGCACATCGTCCTCTGGGCGTATCGAACAACCCCACACTCCACGACCGGGGAGACCCCGTTTCGCCTAACATACGGGACCGAAGTGGTTATCCCCGTGAAGATCAGGGAACCCTCGAGGAGGACAGAAGCTCCCCTCGATGACGAAACAAACAACGAAGCCTTGCGAGAGGAACTCGACCTTGTCGAAGAGATAAGGACCGACGCTTCCCTTCGAGAAGCCTCTTTAAAACAGAAAATAACTCTGCGTTATAACGACAAAGTTATCAAACGAGACTTCCAAGTAGGCAGTCTTGTCTTACGGAGGAATCAAAAAGATTCACGCGAAGGAAAGCTCGCCGCAAACTGGGAGGGCCCATACCGCGTCACCGCAAAGACGGGAACGGGTGCCTATTACCTCGAGAACCTCCACGGTGAACAACTTGCTCGACCATGGAATGCTGAGAAGCTCAAGCAATACTACAGTTAGACACTGTCCGCGACAGTACAACGTCGCGACCACGGGGGCGTGCAACGGTACATGTACGACACCTCTATATAACACACGACGGCCAAAAACCACGAAGTGTGTGCGTGAGACTTTTTGGCCCGACGAGGAGGCCTCAATCGAGCTTCGTCGTCGACGTACCAATTAGGAAAAACACCCAGCTCGTGATGGGAAGTTCGTGCCACGAAGCTAAGACCTCGACCGACATCTTGGCCCCGTTGAAGGTCGGGGTACAACCCCCGACCAATCGACTAGCTCTCTCCACAGTCGAGGATCATCAAAGTCGAGCAAACTCCCAAGGCGCCAGTGATCTCAACTACTTAGGCAAAAATAAGTAACGTATAAAATATCACACACAAGCAAAATTAATAAAGAGGCATAGCGAAGTATGAAAATCGGGCAAAGCCCTTAGTACGAATGTTACATATATAAACCCACAAATCGGGCAAAAATAACCGTTGTGCGAATATTACATCAAGGAAGCCCACAAGCCGGGCAAAAACAACAAAATGGCACGCAGGCCAAGTAAACTATATCCCTACTTTGCGGCAGTCTCAGCGGCGTCCGGCCCACCTCCCTCGTTGGCATCTCCTCCTTGCCCGGGAGGCACTATCCGGTCGTCGACCACCTCGAAGTCAGCATCTGCCCCATCGGTCACCAGGTCGGGGTTTAGGACCCGAAGTTGCGCCACCGCATTCCGAAACCCTATGCCCGCAGTTTCAAGAGCATCATCCTCGGCTAGCCGGAGATCCTGCTCGAGTTTCCTGAGTTGGGCCACCAGCGCTGCTCGAGTGGTTAGGAGCTTATCCTCTTCGGTTTCGCCTTCAGCTGGCCGCACAGCATCCTCTAACTCGGCAACCCTCTCCTTGAGCCGCTTCTCCTCTGCCTCCAGCTCGGTGATTCGGGCAAGGTGACCTCTCTCCGCTTCCTCGACTTCCTTTAGCTTGGTCTCAGCCCGCTGCTGCTGCTCGCTCTGTTCTTTGTTCAAGTCCCTGCATTCCTTCAACTCTTTGCGCAGGTCGAGCAGCTCAGCGTCCAATTTCTCGAGCTTTTCTTGCAGTCGAGAAAGTTCAGCAGCGGGGCGAGTCTCATCGTTCAGGACAATGGCAATCGAGCAAAGCCGCATGACCGCGGACAGGTCCTCAAAGATCGTTTTCCTCCTCGCTTCCGCGGTGGCCCCCAGCACAGCTTGGATTTCAGAGGGAAGGACGCGAGGATAGATGACTTCGGAGAAGAAGTGGGGCTTTTGATGGCATGGTGGGAGATCAAAGCTGAAAGGAGGCGGGGAACTGTCTTCGTTGCCCAGGTCGACGATCTCTGCGTTCGAAACCCGTTGTCGTTTCGGCGTCCCTTGAGCACCCGGAGACTGGCTCCCAGCAGGAGGTGTCCGCCTGTCTGAAATCCCCGACACGGTCGCAGCCGGCTGAGATTGGCTGGAACCCTCGGGCATCGCGGTGGAGGAAACACCCTCGGGCACGACCCCAGAAAGAGCAACATCTTGAACCTTTGAACGAGATGCCTCTCCCCGGGCCTGCTCTTCCCGAGCCTTCTTCGCCTTCAACTTTTTGAGTCTCTCCTCGGCTCCGGCCATTTTTCCTGCAAAAAGAAAAGAAAACTTTAGTAAGGCAAGGTATACATACGCGAGGAAGGATAAGATCGTGGATGTTTTCACCACCTAATAACTCGACTGCTTCCTCGTCGGAGAAGGTTTCGAGCAGGACACGGGTATTGATCAAACGACGTTGTTTCTTCACCTGCCCGTCTGCACCCATTATAGGCTCGCCGCCCAGGGTTTCATGCCGGGCTTCATTGAAGCTCTCGACAAAAGCGACGATTTTATCGTAAGCTGCCCGGTCGTCGACGTCCAACTGATTATGCTTCACCTTGTATTTGTCGACTCCCTTCTTGAAGTGTTCCTCCGTCCAGTACAGGGGGAACCTCGGCTCCAGAACCTCCTTGGAGCGACCGTCGACCTCGCGGGTGAGTTTCCGGTACAGCGAGTTGATAGCTTCAAGGGTGACCGGCCTCACGAAATAGTAGCTGAATTTGAAGTCCCGGACGGAATCTAAATACGTATGCAACAAAGCTTTGCTTTGTTTGAAGGACACCCATCCGTGTCGTCCACCAACCGACGACCTTTGGAGATGGAATATCCGGAAGAAGAGGGACACTGTCGAAACGATATTTAAGTACTTGCATACGAGCTCGAAGACCCGGATGAAGGCCAGCGAGTTCGGGTGAATCTGCGAAGGGGCCAACTTCAACCAGGCGAAGATCCCCTCTTGTAAGTCCGTGAAGGGAAGCCTCCACCCCGCCTTGTCGAACATGAATTCATATAACGGGATGCGCATTCCCCGGTAAGGCGAACATATCCGATGATGCTCCTCTAGGCGGAAAACCTTCCAGGATTTGTTGGACCCGATGAGCCTGTGCTCGACGGTGCAGAACGCGTCGTCCACGTCTTTGTAAACGAAGATAGACGACATCTCCAGGGCTTCTTCGCAGACCCACTCCTCGAGCGGGCGCTCCCGTGCGAAAGCCATGTGAGCCATAGGGGATTCAGGTTGGTCGTCTTCTTCGAAAGATCCTACGGCCACCTTCGCAGCCAAATCGTCCATTTACCTGAAAAGCAGAAGGAAACGGTGAACTCGATGGGTCATATCAAATTCACCCCTCCACCGCTGTTCAAGCGAACAGGCGAGGAAGGGGCAAGGCTCTCTCGGTTCCCCGACATAACCGGCCAAGGATCAACATGTTCACCGGGGAACTCATCGCCTCCCCGGAAAATTCTGCCCCCGTGTTCCCGTGACGCTAACGAAAAGAGTAATTATTGGGGACCCCGGGACATTCAACGCGTCCCCGAGATGTTCATCCCTGGTCCCCGAGATATTCAACAAAAGCGGATGAAATTCTTAGCACCCCCTCTCTCAACAGCTAATGCTTCCCGCTGTATTCGTCAGGAATCCTTTCATTTCTCGCGGGAACTTCATCAGTTCACCCAGGAAATGCTATACACTAGTTATAAATGAAAAGAAACGCATGAAAAAATCAGTTTTGGAGCAAATACCTTATAAGCGGCAGTTTAGGGTTCCGGCACGGAGTTTCCGGCGGTTGACGTCGGCGAACGGCTGCTGTAGAAGGTAGAGAGAGAAGGAGCGAGGTTGTTGAGAGAGAAACGGAAAAGTGAGAAATGAGCGAGGGGAGGAGTTTTTATAAGGGTTCTCACGGAACTCGAGGGACTTAGGGCACTCGAGTGCACTACACTAGCCAGCCTCCCTAGGTAATAATGACAGACGACACATGGCACACATGCAGCCGTCCATCCTCCCACGCGTGTCGTTTCAGTTTTCCCCAACGTTTCGAATCTGAAACCCCTCGTCTCCTCGGCGTTGCGACCAAACACAGTTGTCCGATGCCCGACTTTTGTGCGGCCATAGGAACGCCGAGCACGAGAATGGCCTCCTCGGACCCTCTCTTGGCGTATCCCCGACATGCCAATAACCCTTAAGTCATTACTCCGACATCTCAGAGCAACGACTTAGGGGGCTCCTGTTCTGGACTGGACCGAGGCTGCCCAACAGTCGAGCAGGCTCAATCCACACAGCCTGGGGAGGCCCAATAAGGTCCTTCTGCAAGACACGCGACTGCCACGTGCTGGCTATAGTTTCGTCGGGCACTTAGGCAATGTCGGGCACTTGAGGACATCGCCCCCCGCTGAGATGTGACTCCTCGACAGGCTAGCTTCTCCCCCGCGAGCATGCTACACGTCACTCCTCGACGGACACTAACCCTCCCCCGCGAGGCCGTGCCCTTTCTACGGGCTTCATATCTCCTTGACACTGAAGGCTCATCCCCGCGAGGAGTACCTAACGGTCCATACCACGTGGACACGTTCCAAGTAACCTCCCACTTCCGGAAGATTCGGTCTGCCCTACTTCCGAAAATCTAGGAGCAGTTACTCTAGGGCGAAGACCACGTGCTGGTCTTCACTACTATACGTAAGCCCTAGCAGTTACTTGGAGTGGGCCTAGTTGATCCAGCCCATTGCAGGTAACCGTTGCCCCGCGCTGGGGGCTCTCTATAAATACCCTCTCATTTGAGAGGGTCAGGTTAGACACTTTCTTCCTACCATTCGCACTTTCTGTATTTGCTGATATTCTGTACACTCTCTCACTTGAGCGTCGGAGTACCTTGCAGGTACACCCCCCCCCCCCTCGCGCCGTCTCTCATCACCATCAGAGCTGCCGTTCCAGACGCCGTTGACCACTATCACTGTCTGATCCAGGCCCGATCATATATATATATATCGCTCTTCCAAAAATATTGAAGAGGTTATTTGCCTAGTGCTTAAGCACGTGAAGATTTAAAATTTGAATTTCATGTGTATTCAAAGGTTACTAATACATTGAAGAAAGGAAGTCTGTGTAATTTTGTAGGTTGAAGATTAATTCAGCATATTAGACAATGTTCAAACGTCATCTTGGTAATGTTTTTTTATTCACATTAATTCTTTTTGTTCATGGCTGATTTGTTAAGAATGGTCCACTCTAAAATAATTTTTGTTTAACATTCCTCTTTCGTTCTTCAAGATTTTTTTATTCTAAAAAGAATCTTCAAAACATTATAAGAATAAATATATGTAAAAATTTCTTACATTTTTTTTTTATGTTAGGCTCCAATTTGAAGGGAATCAACTATCAACTATCAACTATCAACTATCAACCCATTAAAAATCAATTGCATGAATTCTCTAAATTACCCTTTCATAATAAATATTTTATACTAACAAAAGGACATTTAAGTAATCAACTAATGTTCACATTTTATCATTCTCATCCCTTATTAGATCATGTCACATGTCTAATTTCAAATCATTTATTTTTTACTTTTTACTTTTAACTTTCTCACTCTTCCTTTTCTTTTCTTCATTCAAATTTTAAATTTCCTCCACCTTTTTTTTACACTTTCTCACTATCATTTTATATTTTTCTCTACATTTTCTTTGCTTAAAAAATTAATGAAGAAGAACACAAATTTTGAGAGAGTTTATGCAATTGATTTTTAATGGGTTGATAGTTGATAACAAATTTTGAACCTCTTTTAATTTAATAAAGAAGAACACAAAAAAATGTTTAATTATTTTATAATTATTATATATAAAAAATATTCATAATTTATCTGATTATTGGATAGCATTCAATAAGAGTGCACACAACTAACTTTTCATTTCACGAATCATTATCAGGACAATATCTATTTTATTTTAATCAACAATTGTCTTTATTTAAGAGCGAAGTTTTTTAAATTTTCAAATGTGAATTTTTTTCTTTCTGCATCTCACGGGTCTCTTTTTTATATGATTATTTAATACAATTGAGTTTGTATGATCATTATTCATTTTACAATTAAGCAACACATTATAAATTGATATATGTTTTTAAACATATTTTATATTGTAACAAATTGAATATCACTCAATAATTGTGTTCGACACTAACTTTTTATTTCACGGGTCATTATCAGGACAATATCTATTTTATTTTAACCGCCTTTAATTGTGAGATAAATTTTGATTTTTAAATGTGAAATTTTTTTTTTCAAATTCTTTTATTTTTATTTCAAATTTACACTAATATCTAAATATATTTTATACCACATTAAATAAATTTATCCGTGCGGACGCACGGGTATCTTGGTAGTGGAGTCATAAAACTTCAGAATATAGCTGAGTATGAATAAAGCATAATAAAAAGTCAAAGTTATCAAAAGTCATTTTTATCAAAAGATTCAAAGTCAAAGTTATCCCGAATAATTTAAGTAAAGTTGATTAACCATTTAAGATTAATCATGTTTTCTACGTACAGCAAGCAATGCTATTTCTATACTTTTTTTTACACTAAATATTTATACTGTGTACACTATTTATCATATTTATACGATGATAAGTGTTTTATTAAATAAAAAATATATAATCATAAACAATGCATAAAAAATATATGAATATATAAATAGTGCATGAACAATATTCGTGAACAATAATTTTAAAATAATAAAATAAAATGGGTGAACAGTCAAATATGATAAATACTCAATTTAATCTAAAAATAAATAAATAAATAAAAAAAGATATCATGAATTCATTAACAGTATTTGTGAACATTCATTATTACTCAATTTTATATCAGTTTCATTTAGTTTAAAAATAAAAAAATAAAATAAAAAATTATTTTTTATTTTAAAAATAATATTATAATATTTTACTGTTTATCATATTAATGAATAGTGAAAAATGGTGAATATTGTGTAGATGTAGATTGTAGTGTGAGAATAGCATTTTCTTTATATATATATATATATATATATATATATATATATATATATATATATATATATCATTGTAGCATGTAATTCAAAAAATATTAAGCATTAATTTTAGGTAGGAATATACTCTACACCAAAGCCTAAGGCTACTTGCAAGACATTAGAGGGAAATTCTATAGGGAGGGGGGTAATCTAGTCCAAGTTGATACCTATTGCCACGGTATCATTACACCGACCTCTTAAATATGATCCAAGTATCAAATTCCAAATTCTAAAATGACCTTTCACATTTCATTGGAAGAAACTCTTAATAAACTTATAAAGCTTGTTTGAGACTTTGAAGGGATAACAAAAGTTTCATGTAAACTCTTTCTACTTACATTTTAACTACTACTAGTAATTATGAAGCAGAGTCAATGAGTAATTTTGCTTAATTTTATTTTCCTATTTAATTTTCTTTAGTCATATTTGTTTTTGTTTTATAATAGTACTGTTGGATGAGTAGTTCTCATTGGACCAAATTTATAATTGTTTTCTATTTCAACTAGTAAAATTGTTTGAATGAAATTTGGTAGTTTCTAATTTTTTTTATGCTACTTGATCGGAAGTGATCAGACTGAATCGTCGTGGCCTTCGTGTAGGACTGATGAGGATGTTTCTAGGAGAGAAAAAGGGGTTGTACCTGCAAGGTACTCCGATGTCAAAGTAAGTGTTTGATCAAAAGAGAGAAAACAAGTATACGAGTAAGATTTCAAGTATTGGATATTGAATACCTGCCCCTCTCACATGAGAGGGTATTTATAGAGGTAACCCCCAGCGCGGGGCCAAGGTTTCCCTTGTGGCCGAAATATCTAGTCGACCAATGGGAGATTGTCAGATGGAGGGCAAGGCGCGTGGCCCTTTGACCTGGTCCAACTGTTTCCGTGAGATCCGGGGAGACAGTTGGTCGCGTGAACTGCCAAGCGAGTGAGGAGGACATGCCCAACGGCTAGTTCTGCCCAACGGCTAGTTTCTGCCCAACAACTAGTTTCTAGCTATTGGACCTGGCCAATAGCTGGACTTAATTGGGCCTTGCCCTACTGGGGGTAAAACGCATGTCCAGTCCAGAACAGGAGCCCCCCAAGTCTTTGCTCTGGGGAAGAGTGATGACTTAAGGTAGCCATGTGGACAGTTACCTTCGAGCGATAGCGTTCGGGGACATGTCCCTCGCCTTTGCTAATACGAGGTGGTCGGCGTCGGTGTTTTAACCTGCCCGACCAGCCTTTAGCGTACGAGGAGCATACTTGCGAAAAGGTCGTTTTATGTCGACCAGACTTTAGGAAGGGTGCCCGCCGAAGTGGCGTTTTCATGTCGAGGAGGTGTGCTCGCGGGATAGCGGAAGACTTGGTGAATGTAACGTCTAGCTTTGGGAATGCCAAAAGAATATCCCCTTTCTGACACGTGGTAGTGCATTTAACTCCTGTCAGGCCTAGAGGTCTAAGCTATGATGGCCTTTGCACTTCCCAAGTGAGCAAGTGCTTATAAAAGGGGGGAGAAGGGATTCATTTACACACTTCACGCAAATTTCTCTCCTCAACCCTTTTGCTCTGCAACTCGTCCTTTCGCCTGAGTTCCTCTTCGCCGCTGTCGATCTTCATCGTCTACGCCCAAACCTTCATCTTCAACCTCCAGACCCAAGTAAGTTCTTCATCTTTTTCTGCAATTTCCATGGTGTTCTTCATCTTCTGGAAGTATTTATGAATTTTTCAGCTACACATGAATTCTCCAGTTGAAGATTCATGTGTTCTTCGTTGAACACATGAATTTCTGGAAAATTCATAAAGAACATGAAGAACATGGAATGAATGTTCATGATTATTGCGTATGTTGGTGTAGATCCTCACAGGTTCTGGTTAGGATTAGTTTTAGGTTTGTAGTCGGGAATTAGGCATGTTCGACATGAAACTATGGCTTTTGAGCGACGAGCTTACTTCGTTGAGTAAGCTCCTAAGTCTTTGTAAAGTCGCGGGGACTCGTCCCCGTCGTAGGGTACAATGGAGTCATCGTATTCTGTCGCGGTCGATGTGGGCTTGAGGTTATCCATGACTTCTTCCTCGCCCTTTCACTTGATTAGTGGTGGAAGGGTGGATTTGATCCTAGTCGTCGAATTCACTTTTTCTTCCTCTGCTTTTCAGGTGAAAATGGCTGATCCTCACGAAGAAGTTGTGCCCGACGTTGGGGCCGCGCATGAGGAGGCGGAGCAGTCCGTTGAATATGCCAACTTCCTCGTAGCAAAAGGGGACCTCAAATGGACCGCCCAGGAACCCTTATCGAAAAGGTCAACGTTTACTGAAGAGGAGACTCGGGAGTTCCCCTATCTGGAAGACCGGGATGAGGGTGCGCCGGTGCACTGGAGGGCCATCTTCCAGACGGAGAACGACAGAATTTGCTCGATCTATCCGGGGATGCGGTTCCCCAAGTACGAGTTTGCCTTTGTGGAAGCTAAGTTTCTTTTTCCCTTCACCGACTTCCAGGAGGCCATCTTTCGCCACTTAGAACTGTGTCCCGCCCAGCTTCATCCAAATGTGCTGGCCTTCATATGTGCTTTCGAGCTGGTGTGCCATTTTCTTATGTGTCGAGGCGACTGTGAATCTCTTCTTCTATATCTTCCAAATCCAACGGAGCACCATGGGCTCGAAGCAAAGTTGGGTGTCCTTCAAGCAGCAGAGCAGACTCTTTTAGCCGTATTCAGAGTATGTTCGGCATTTCAAGGACAGGTTCTTGGTCATGAATCCTGTCTCCGAAGCGATTAAGAGGTTCATCTCTACGCTCGAAACCATGACCGTTGATGGTCGATAAGTTAAGAAGCCCGTGTCCAAGTTTCCTTTGGAGTGGGTGTTTTCCCACTTCAGATATAGGACATACCAGTTCCTTGTTAAGCATGAGCAGCTTAGTGAGGGGGACAAGGAGTCCTACTGGGTTCTCCATGCTTACGAGGAGAGTTTCAGTCCGGCCTTTGTGGTGGACAGGGATGGCAATGAGTTGCTCGGTGACGATGGGGAGCCTGCTCGGGCAGGTCGCTACATCAACACTAAGGCCCTTCTTGAGTGTTAAAATGACGATGTTGCGTTCCAGCTTCTCGCTACAACTTGTTCTTGTGCCCGTATTTATTAATTTTTTGTCTAATTGTGCTGACCTATCTTTCTTTGTGTTTGTAGAGAAAATGGCAGATATGAGGGAACACCTGATGAGGTCCCAAGCGGCTAAAGTCCAGAAGAAGGTGCCTTCAATGCCAAAAGTTGGCGCGGCCAAGCAGCAGGCAATGCTGGAAAGGTTCTGGTTGTCGCTGGTCCTACTCCGGGGACGACCTCTACACCACCGACTCCGGACACATCCCACAAGAGGAAGCGGGATGATATTGGTTCCTCCCCGGCGGGCTGCTCGGGTGGTTTCTCTGGAGCGAAATTTGTGCTGCCCTCGTGCTATCTTCAGGGGAAGATTTTTGATGGGGAGAGCTCTATCGTCGTCCCAGAACTTGACACCTCAACTATCTTGTCCACCGATCCTCAGGTACGGAGGAAGCTTCTCTGCCAAGACGCGGCCGACATGATCAGGGTATTGGAACCGACACTGGCCCTTGGAGATGCAGAGGTGGTTCCTCTTGTCGACCTCAAGAAGGCTAAGATTAGGATCAATGACTTGAAGCTAGAGAATACAGAGATATACAATGAGCTGAAGAAGCTGCAAGGCCACCAAGAGGCCAAGATATTGCTTCAAAAGGAAGTAACCCAGATGAGGGAAGAGGTGGCCAAAGTCCACGAGGAAAACGCCTGTTTGAAGGGGGTGGTAGCTGATCTGGAGAGATCGTCAGCGGTTGGTCAGGACAAAACCGACGATGAAAAGACCCTGAAGACGTGGAGGGACCTGATCGAGAGGATACGTCTTCTTGGTGAGGATAATCTGGGGGCAGCTGAGTTTAGCTTCAACGCTACTTTGAAGCAGTTGAAGGCCTTTAACTCCGACGTCCAGCCGCTGACCGAGGGAATGGGTCTTCTCAACGTGGTTGTCAATGGCGAGGTAGTTCCCCCGGAGGTTCCCGACGAGGCAGTTTAGTTTGATTTTTGAAGAATGTACTTGTATTTTGTGGGCCTGCGTGCCTTTTGATATGTAATGTTTTGTCAGGCACGACCCTTTCTATGTACTGCTGACTGACTCCGGCCTCGTGGTCAAAGTTATAAATATTATTTGTTTGGTATTTTCTCGACACATTTATTTGTGTATGCTTTTGTTGTTTGAATGGACGTTTGCTCGACTTGTTCTTGTTATGCCTGACAATCTGGGAGACTTGTCGAGGAGAGCGAAGCAGTTTCGCCGGTGATGAGACTAGGATTTCGATTGAGGTACAAATCCCATAGGCTTGGACTATTCCCTTCGCGAGCTGGGTGTCCTGCCTTATTGGTGTGGCAACAGCAGAGCTCGATTGAGGTATCCCCGTTGTGCGCAGAGTCTACTCGTCCCATAAGCAGAAACTGGCCAGCGTTATAAAATGGATCGTGCTTACACCGCGCCACAGTCCTGTGGCCGAGTTGTCTCCCTGTTGGGGGCGATCTCATCGGCAGTTAGCCCGACCTCGTAGTTGGTCCTAATTGTATTATTGTTTGAGCTTTTCAGCACCGTCCAGAGTTTCTAAGTAGTAGGCTCCAGTGCCTGTTTTGGACTTGACCCTGTAGGGTCCTTCCTAGTTCACGGCCAGCTTTCCCTCGCGCGAATCCTTCTGGTTTCTGCGTAGGACCAAGCTGCCAACGGGGAAGTCGCGTTTTATGACCTTAGCGTCGTAGCGCAAGGTTATTTTTTGTTTCAGCGAAGCTTCGCGGAGGGCTACTCCTGACCGTATTTCTTCGACCAGATCGAGCTCTTCTCTCAAGCCTTCGTCGTTCATCTCCTCGTTGAGGGGAGCTTCCGTTTTTCTGGAAGGTTCTCTGATCTCCACCGATATCACCGCCTCGGTTCCGTAAGCTAATCGTAAAGGGGTTTCCCCGGTGGTGGGGTGTGGTGTTGTTCTGTAGGCCTAGAGCACGCTATGTAACTCCTCAACCCATCTCTGCTTGGCTTCGCCTAGCCTTCGTTTCAGGTCGCGAAGGATTACCTTATTCGCGGCCTCTGCTTACCCGTTAGTCTGGGGATGCTCGACGGAAGTGAAGTGTTGCTTCGTGCCTAATTTGGCAACGACGTCTTGGAACTTCCTGTTTGTGAACTGGGTTCCATTATCGAACACAAGGGCCTGGGGTACTCCGAATTGTGTGAGGACGTTCCTTTTGTAGAAGCGGAGCATGTTGAAGGCTGTGATCTTGGTGACGGCTTCGGCTTTGATACACTTAGTAAAGTAATCGACGACCATAATCAGATATTTGTTTTGGTAGGATCCCATTGTAAAAGGGTCGAGTATGTCCATCCCCCACCAGGCGAAGGTCTAAGGCGAGGACAGAGTCTTCAACTCATTAGGGAGCGCCAAGTGCATGTCCCCATGGCGCTGGCATCGGTCACATTTTTGGACATGCTCCTTGGCATCATGCTGCATGGTCGGCAAATAGTATCCTGCCCGCAGGGCTTTTCGTGCCAATGATCTCCCTCCCAAGTGTTGCGTATTAATTCCCTCATGAATCTCTTGGAGAATTTCGGGGACCTTGTCCTCCTCGACACATTTTAGGAGGGGGATGGCGAATCCTCGTCGGTAGAGTTTGTCATCGATCAGCACGTATGAACAGGCTCGTCGTTTAGTCATGTTGGCCTCCTTGCTGTCCTCGGGCAGTTCCCCTTTGGTGAGGTAATTATATACAGGGGTCATCCAACAGTGGATGTCTCCTATGGAGTTAACATCGAGCATCTCTGATGGTTTCTCAATGCCTGGTCGGGCGAGTATCTCTTGTACGATAGATTTGTTGCCGCCTTTCTTTCTGGTGCTAGCCAGTTTTGACAAGACGTCTGTCTGCGTGTTTCGTTTGCGAGGAATGTGTTAGCCTTCCTATGTGTCGAACTTGGTAATTCGGTCCATTACCATTGTCAGGTATTCGACCAGTTGGTCATTTTTTTCCTGATACTCTCCCCGGACTTGAGAATCTACGAGCTGGGAATCGGTGAAAATCTTTACCTCCTTGGTGCCCAAGTCTTTGGCCAGTCGTAGTCCTGCGAGGAAGGCTTTGCACTCGGCTTGGTTGTTAGACGTTGGGAAGGATACGACCAAAGACACTTCGATTAGTATTCCCTCCTTGTTTTCGATGATGATGCCCGCGCCGCTGCTAGTGGGGTTGGATGCTCTGTCCACATAGATGGTTCATCTATGTGTTCCACTTAGTGGGGATGACGGCGGCGTCATTTCTGCCACGAAGTCGGTCGGGGCTTGTACCTTAAGGGCCTTCCTGCCCTCGTAGTGGATGTCGAATTCTGACAACTCCAGGGACCATTTGAGCATTCTGCCGGCCATGTCTGATCTTGAAAGCACGGGAGATTCGGACAGGGCATTACATTGTAGTAAGACTTTGTTCATCATACGTTGGTATATAACCCCAGTGTTTTTCAGACCGAAGGGCATTACATTGTAGTAATAGTTCCCGAAGAGGTCATGAACGCGGTGTACTTGTCCTTTTCGGCCATAGGGATTTGATTGTATCCCGAATAGGCGTCCATGAAGGAAAAGAGCTTGAAACCTACAGAATTATCAATGAGCTTATCTATGCAGGGCAGAGGATAAGCATCCTTCGGGTAAGCCCGGTTGAGATCAATATAGTCAATGCACATGCGCCATTTTCCACTATGTATCTTAACAAATACAATATTGGACAGCCAGGTTGTATACCTGGCCTCCGATATAAATTTTGCCTCTAAGAGGTCTTGTACAAGTTTTTCGGCAGCCTGTGCCTTTTCATCGGATTGCTTGCGCCCACGTTGTGCGGCGGCTCGAGCAGCTGGGTCAATGGTAAGTTGGTGGCATGCAGTCTCAGGGTCCAGGCCGGGCATGTCCGCGGCACTCCATGCAAACAAGTCGGCGTTGTGCTCGAGGTACACCTTCAAATTCTGCTTTACCTCGTCGGGCAGCCCAACACCTATCTTCACTCCCTTGCTCAGATTGGTGCCGAAGGTGATGACTTCGAACTCTCCATCTGGAACAGGGCGCATGAGGGCAACTGCAGAGGAACTACCTGCCCCTGCCGACGTGCCTTCGCCATAGTCTTCGCCCTCTTCAGAAATTCAGTTTTCGAGGTCAATATTATGCACGAGGAGAGTCGGCTTCTTGTCAGGTTGGCTCTCCTTGCTGGGCTGGTCGTCCTCCCTTGCCCGCTTGGCAGCCTTGGGTGCTGCATCAATAGAGCTTTGGCCTCGGGTAGCTGCTTCAAAGCACCTCCTCGTAGCCTCTATATCTCCGTGTAATGCCGCGACGTGACTCTTCTCCGTATAGTATTTCATCTTGAGATGAACAGTTGAAGGAACAATGATCAACTCTGCCAAGTTTGGTAGGTCAAAGATGCATTGGTACAGCAAAGGCCAATCGATCACTAGAAACTGAGTCTTTATCGACTTTGACGCCTCCTCCTCCCCGAAGGTGACTGGGAGCTCCACGTACCCCTAGGGTCGGGCTGTTGCACCGTTGAACCCTTACAGGTCGGACCCCACGTACGACGACAGGTTCTTCTGATCCAGCTTCAAGGCTCTGAACAGACCAACATACATGATGTCCACGGAGCTACCCTGGTTGACTAGGATCCGTTGAACATCGGTGTTGGCCAGCCTCGCCCTGATGAGCAGAGGAATATGCGAATTCGAGGAGCCCCCAAGAAGCTCCTCCCGGTAGAAAGTTATTGACTGGGACCGCCCGCGAACTTTCTCGAGTGAGGACAGCTGGTTTGGACTGCAGTCGATGAGTTGGTCGAACTTTCTCTTGACTGACCCCACCGTGAGCTCGCTGTATCCCCCACACGAGATCACCATGGCCATTGGGAAGTTCTCCCATATACTGTGTGCAGATACCTAAGGAGGGTCCTCGATATGGTCGGGGATGATGAAATCCTCTGGACGTGTGATGGACATGGCGACCTGAGGAGGAGGACTAGGTGGCGAATATTCTGCTTCCTTCTTAGCCTCGGACGTCTCTCGTCGAGAGGACTTACCCTTATTCGTGTTTTGTTTTCAAGTGCATGCAGTCTTCGGTTACATGGTCGTGGCTGCGGTGGAAACGACAGTACTCACTCTTGTATGTATTGCCCTTGGACGACGTTGGTTTGGGAAACTAGACACCTCTATGCTTAAACTCCCCGTTTATGTATTCAGAGAGAATGCGCTCGCGGGGAGCTGTTAACAGGGTATATTCCGTGAAGCGACCAACAGGTCCCTTGCCTTCTCGAGGACGATCGTCTCGCCGCCTTTCTCTATCTCGTCTGGGGGCCTCTAATTCGTCCTTTTCTTTTTTTGTCGCCCACGAACCCTCTTGGTTTCTAGAGTCTCAGGCTTTGTAGGCTGCCTCTTTCTCCTCATATTGTATATACGATTGAGCCTTGCGGAGTAACTCGGCCAAGTTGCGGGGAGGCTCGATTCCCACCGCCTTGCGGAATTCACTCTTTGGCCTCAGTCCTTTTTTGAGGAGATACTTCTTCATATAATCCGTCGTGTGGACTTCAACAGCCTCCCTGTTGAACCGCTCGATATATGCGCGCAGGGGCTTATCCCTACCCTGTATGATGGCTTTTAGCGTAGCCTCCGACTTGGGGTGTCGCCGGGAGGTAGTAAAATGGCGGGCAAACTGGCTCTTTAAGTCTTTCCAGGATGTGACTGAACCCCGGGGAAGCCGTTTGAACCAGGCCATGGCCCCCTTCCTTAGAGTGATGGGGAACAACCTGCATTTGATAGCCCCGCTCACGTTATGATAGTGGAGCATAGCCTCTATGTTCTCTATGTGCTCGCTCGGATCGGTGGTCCCGTCGTAAGTAGCCAGGGGAGGTGGTTTCTCCAATCCACGAGGAATGTGCATGTCCATGATCTCCTGGGATAGGGGTCCATGGATATCGTCGTCGTTGCTTACGCTAGACGACCGGCAGGGGGAGTCACTACACCCGCGGCTCCTGCTACGGCGGAGAGAGTGTCTGCACGATCTGCGATGCTCGCGATGGCTCCTCGAGGGTCTGTTCCTCTTGGGAGGGAGATCGTCTGGACTTCCGTAGGGGAGATCGGCGTCGTTGTCTAACGAGTGTTGAGTCAGGCTCCTCCGATCTGGAACATCGTCATTTGAGAGATCCTGGACATGTCTCGCCTGCGCTTCTAGGGAGGAGGAGACAACGACCGCGGAGAAGGACTGTCGGGCCTCTGCGAGTGGCGCTGCTCCTTGAGGGCATGTTCGAGTATGCCGATCTTCTCACCCTACTGAAAGACCAAGAAGTTGGACCTATTGAGGGAGGCAATTAGGGCGACAGTGCTCGGGTCCGCGTTTTGAGGGACATGTATAGCCTCAAAAGCAGGGCCAGTAGCCTGCACACGCGGCTTCACGTCATCAGGGGTTGGAGAGGCGGTTTTCCCATCCCGATCATCTGTCTCCGGGAAACCAACTCTGGAGAGGAGGTGCTCGGCATTATCAACGATAAAAGTGAGGATGGGCTCTGGATGGGCATCATTGTTCATGTTTGAGGCCAATATGATCAGATGTAGTTTGGAGAGAGCTTTGGTCTTTGAAGTGAAAAAGAGGGGATCTTGAATCAAAAAGACAGGGAAGCTCGTTTCCCACAGACGGTGCCACTAATCGGAAGTGATCAGACTGGATCGTCGTGGCCTTCATGTAGGACTGATGAGGATGCTTGTAGGAGAGAAAAAGGGGTTGTACCTGCAAGGTACTTCGATGTCAAAGTAAGTGGTTGGTCAAAAGAGAGAAAGCAAGTATACGAGTAAGATTTCAAGTATTGGATATTGAATACCTGCCCCTGTCACATGAGAGGGTATTTATAGAGGTAACCCCCAGCGCGGGGCCAAGGTTTCCCTTGTGGCCAAAATATATGGTCGACCAATGGGATACTACCAGGTGGACGACAAGGCGCGTGGCCCTTTGACCTGGTCCAACTGTTTCCATGAGATCCGGGGAGATAGTTGGTCGAGTGAACTGCCAAGAGAGTGAGGGGGACATGCCCAATGGCTAGTTCCGCCCAACGGCTAGCTTCTACCCAACGACTAGTTTCTAGCTATTGGGTCTGCCAATAGCTGGACTGGATTAGGCCTTGCCCTGCTGGGGGCAAAGCATCTGCCCAGTCCAGAGCACTACTAATGATAACTAAAAGTTTGATTATGAAAAAAAATCAGATGCCTGCTCAAAATATTTAAATGGATAGAAATTTAAAAATACTAAAAGAAAGATAACGAATAAAGATTGAAGTATACTTCAAAACTCTTTTTAACTTTTACAAATCTAAACAAGTGAGATTTGGAGTCAAATATTCATCGTTTGTTATTTTCTTTAACACGAGAGTGTCTACACTACTACGGATAACACATTTCATTACAGTTGATAAAGAGATATAAACACGGTTGATGAATCATGGTAAAGTAGTGTGTAGTTGTAAGTGAGCTACTTACAACCATGGTCTACTGGCCGCGCTAAATACAAAGTAGCGTGTAATATACCACAACGGTTGTTTAAACCAACAGTAATAAGAGATTGAGGTATGAGGTTCGATACCACATGCCTGAATTTTTGCAGATTTCAATACATTTCACCATAGTTATAGAGTCCAACCGTAGTGAAAGATTTATTGCACAACATTTCACCACGGTACTTGATTCCAACTATGGTGATATGCTTACATGAGTATATTATAACTTATGTGGAATGCTTATTTCACCAACTATTCACTAAACATATAATCTTTTAATCTGATTTAGAAATCAATAATATGAAACATTAAGTTATATTAGAAAACAACTTACACGTATCATTGTTTTACGAGCTTTCTGCAACCCATTATCCAAATTTTACTCTTCAACGATTAGAATTTGTTTTAATGCTTCTAATTTTTCAACTACCCTTTTCCTTCACCTCTAGTTCAATTTGCAAAATATTTTTTTTACAGACAAAATTAAAGGTGAAGGAAGAGGTAGTTGAAAAACTAAAAGTATTGAAACAAATTTAAACCATCAAAGAGCAAAATGCGGATAATGGGCTCCAAAAACCTCGTAAAATTATTATAAGTGTAAGTTGTTTTCTAATATAACTTAATATATCATTTTGTAATTTTATAATTCAATTAAAAAGGTTATATATTCGGCAAGGGGTTGGAAAAACATGCAAACCACATACGATATAATAAACTCATATTATAGGACATGTTGAACGAACAACATGATAGTTGCAATGTCCAAGTAATAACATTATTAATATCATAAACAATAACATATCTTTAAAAACATACAAATTTTATCAAAAACATAGAACTTTTATCAACAACATACAACATGGCTCAACAACAACAAAAAATCATCAGCAACATAGAACTTTTATCAACAACAACATAATTTAAACAACATACAACATAGCTCAACAAAAACAAAATCATCAATAATATAGAACTTTTATCATTAACAACATACAACACATCTCAACCAAAACAAAATCATCAATAACATAGAACTTTTATCAACAATAACATAATTTAAACAACATACAACTTAGCTCAACAAAAACAAAATCTTCAACAACATATAACTTTTATCAACAACAACATACAACATAGCTCAACAAAAAACAAAATCATCAACAACATACAACTTTTATCAACAACAATATATCATAAATAACATACAACATAGCTCAACAAAAACAAATTCTTTTCAACGATGAGATCATCTTCGATTTGGATTCGATAGTTCTAAGGATTAAATACTTTTCTTGGTGGTGGATACTAACTCTAGCAAAGGGTAAATTGTCTTGTAATTTCTATGATTGGCATAAACACCCTTTAGATTTCTTGTAAATGTTGGTTTAGTACCTAGTGTTGGTGGTTGTATTGTGGTTTGGATACCCTTAGTACCTTGAGTTTTTAATATAATATTGGCTTATAAAAAAAACATACCATAAACAACATACAATATAGCTCAACAAAAACAAAATCATCAACAAAATACAACTTTTATTAACTACAATATACCATAAACAACGTAGAACTTTTATCAACAACAACATAACTTGAACAACATACAACTTTTATCATGAATAACATACTCTAAAAAACATATAAATTTTATGAACAACAATATAACTTAAACAACTTATAATTTTTATCAACAAAAACATGATGAGGAAGTGAAAGGTGAAAATGTCTATGCACCTGAAATGTGAAAGGAAGTGAAAGGTGGAAATGTCTACGTACCTGAAATGTGAAAAGGAAGTGAAAAAAATATATTTTGTGTAACACCTTTCCTGGGTATGCAACCGTTCATGGAGGCGTGAGAGAGTGTTAGGGTTTTGTTACGAGAGATACGATTGTCTGTCTTGAAAGAGCGAAATTTTGCCTAAATATAAGTTATATTTTCCCCCACGGTTGAATAAAATAATCGTGATTAAATGTAAGTACATTTTATAATGGTTGCTACTTGTCATACCCCAAAATTTGACCACTAAGATTCCCCATCAATGTGCAAATAATCATCACAATATGGATGGACCATTATACCTCATTAGTCTCCCCAAAGATGGATGAACATCCACTACAATCAAATTTAGGGTTTCAAACCCTCTCAGAGCTCTTAGACAAAGGATCAATCAAGGAATGACATGATCTTCAACTTGTCTAAACCTCTCAAACATCCACAATGGATCAAGAGGACTCCCACTTCAAGGATCAAGCACCAGGCTGCAGCATTCCAAGTGGATTAAGCCTCAAGATCGCCAGTGTCACGAAATTAGGGTTTTGGTCGACCAGGGCCTCCAGTTGGAAATTTTCCTCTGGGCATGAGCCAATGCTTCAAAATATAACCTATGATGCTCCATGGAACATCCTAAACCCAAGCATCAAGTCAATTTAGCCTCAGGGGATACATACATAAAAAAATTAAGAATTAAGGTTTCTTGACCTAATTCACCCCTAAGTTGACTTTTGGGATAAAACATGAGCCAAGGCCTCAAGAGAGGATTTGAGTATCCCTAACACGCCACATTGATCCATTTGCAACAATGGATTGATCCAAGAAGCTTGAGCAACAAGTTTCAATTTCATCTGAACCACATTTAGGGTTTCGCAGGAAAAGTCAACTGTACCTTTGACTTTTGACCCAGGGATGCTCCCAAACCTTGGGGCATGATTCAATACACCCTATAACACCTATGGAACATTTCCATCAAGTTTTATTTAGGTCAAGGGTTTGATTTTATAAAGGATCGCACAGTTTGGAATTCATTTTATAAAAAGTCAACTGTGCCCAAAAGTCAAACTTTGACTTTTTGAGATTTTTCATAAAAATGGTTTTTTAACCCTAAAATGATGTTAATGTGTGATTGAAATCATCATTCATCAAGAAAAATCAAGAAAAGTGGGATAACTTGAAAAAGGGGTAACCATAAAAACTTAGAAAATTTTCTAAGTTATGAAATAAAGTGGCATAGGTACCAACTTTGGAGGATCATAACTCCTAAACCACAAAGCAATTTTTCCCCATCCAAAGATGGATTTGTAACCCTCATGGCCCTCTACAAAAGTGTCAACTACATCTCATCCCAATTCATCATAGATTTTGAGTTATGGTTGGATCAAAATGGCTGAAAACCTAAAATTGACATTTTTTAGCACTTAGCCAAAATCTGCCTTGTAATTTCAGCAAGAATGTCCCAACTTCAAGGATGTTTTTCTCCATGATCCAAGTTGAACCAGGTCTAGGGTCAAACATCAAAGTTGAAGTATGTCATCCCACCCCTCCAGAAAGTCCTAGAACGTCCATGTATCATACTCGAGCAAGGAGTTATGGATTTTACAAAAAGGCTTGCTGCAACTGAATTTTTCAGGGGAGATTTGCACATTTTTTGTGCCACACGAATTTTCAAGCCTTGTCATCATTTTGGACACATCTAAGGATCAAATCCAAGGGGGATGATCTGATTCATGAGCCTCCCAAGTCCAAGGAACCAAAAATAGTATGCCAAACCTAGAAATCCCTAAAAGAGGGACAAGACTCCAATTTTGGTTTGAAGCATTTAATGGATGCTTAGAGGTGGCATGAACTGAGCTTCCTCCAACTGAATTCAGTCAAGATTCATCCAACAACAAGGGAACCAGCAGCCTATGCTCTAACCTCTAGTCAATGGCTAGAGGAGACTTGGATTCTCATTGGCCAACATTTGCCAAATCTCTGCTGCAGCCACCATTCACTATTGCTTGCAAAACAAACTTGCTCTACTATAAATAGAGCTCATTTGTGCTCAGTTTGAGTACACCAAAGCCATCAAACAGATGCTTTCCTCAAATTCTCTCTTTCACTCCAAAATGCCTTCTTTAGCAAGGTAATTATGAGTTTTTGAGTTAGGGAGCATTTCCATCATAGCTCATGATCCAAACACCTCTAATATGTCATATCTAAGTTGTCCAAACTCTCACAAGTGACCTATAACACCAAAATCACAAAGTCACATCTCAAAACCTCAAAATTGGACTTTTTTGCATTTTTCAAGCCATGTCTTGATTCAGTCACTTTCCAAACCAGATAAAGCCTCAAACACACTCCAAATATCATCCTTGAACTATCCCAAATGGTCCCCCCATCTGGAACATCATTTGAAAGAGTTGGCATTTTGGCCACTTTTGCCCATTTTGTAAGAAAGTGCTCAAACTTGCTCCAGAGGTTTTCAGCTGATTCCAACCATCCTAAAAGCTTCTAAGAGGTCATTTGAGGGTGTCCAAAGCATCAAACCATTTCTGGAACAAAGCACTTGGTAGGTTGCACAAAATCTCCAAAAAAGAGGTAAAATTCACAACTTGAATTCTTTGAATCATGCTTTCCTTTGATGTTCATATACATGCATCATATTGAACAATTATTAAAGCAAAAATGTAGTCCTTAATGTGTATGTTGTGATCCTCCTACTGCTTGCACTTTAACATGTTTATATGTGGAGTTTATGTTGTTTTAAATTAATAGTCCAGTTCTGGTTTTTTGCATCGTGCGTTTTGTATGTTGAGTTTCAGTATGTATGAATGGTACCATTGGATTCCTTGCGAAAAATCGATCAAGATAGGTCCTTACGGATTTTGATTCCGTTAAAAATTGAGAGAGTTACGCGCGTTGGAAGTTTGACGCGAAACGACGTCGAAAACTCAATAGCAGTTTTGGTTTTTTGCATCGTGCATTCTGTACATTAAGTTTCAGTGTTTATGTGTGGTACCATTGGATTCCTTGCGAAAAATTGGTCAAGATAGCCTCTTATGGATTTTAATTCCGTTAAAAATCGAGAGAGTTATGCGTGTTGGAATTTTGACGAGAAACGATGTCGAATTAACAGTCCAGTTCTGGTTTTTCGATTCGTGTGTTTTGTATGTTGATTTTCAGTGTGTATGTGTGGTCAATGGATTCCTTGCGAAAAATCGGTCAAGATAGGCTCTTACGGACTTTAATTCCGTTAAAAACCGAGAGAGTTATGCGTGTTGGACGTTTGACGCGAAACGATGTCGAAAACACAGTCCAGTTCTAGTTTTTCGATTCGTGTGTTTTGTACATTTAGTTTCAGTGTGTATGTGTAGTACCATTGGATTCCTTGCGAAAAATCGGTCAAGATAGGCTCTTACGGATCTTAATTCCGTTAAAAATCGAGAGAGTTACGCGTGTTGGAAGTTTGACGCGAAATGATGTCGAAAACACAGTCCAGTTCTGGTTTTTTTGATTCGTGTGTTTTGTATGTCGAGTTTCAGTGTGTATGTGTGGTACCATTGGATTCCTTGCGAAAAATCAGTCAAGATAGGCTCTTAAGGATCTTAATTCTGTTAAAAATCGAGAGAGTTACGCGTGTTGGAAGTTTGACGCAAAATGATGTCGAAAACAAAAGTTCAGTTCTGGTTTTTCGATTCGTGTGTTTTGTACATTGAGTTTCAGTGTGTATGTGTCGTACCATTGGATTTCTTGTGAAAAATCGGTCAAGATAGGTTCTTACGGATTTTAATTCCGTTAAAAATTGAGAGAGTTATGAGTGTTTGAAATTTGATAATAAAGGTGTTGAAAACTAAAGTTTCAGTACTGGTTTTTGCCCCATAAGAGATGTCGAAGATGATGTTGTGACATCTTTCCTCTTTTGCTTATTTTTATTTTCAAAACTCAACCAATTCTTTTACATAGCAAAAATCATCATTTTCCAATTCATACTCCATAATATTTTAATCCACAAAAAATCACAAAACAATATTATTTTTAGATTATTTTTAATATATTTAAAAATATTGTTTTAAATTGTTTTAAATGCTTTTAAAATGATTTCTTTTTCTTGATTTTTAAAACCAAAATGATTTTAAATATTCATGTGGATAAAATACTTTTTCATAAACCTTAATCATTGTTTATAACATGATTAATGATTTTGGTAGATATTTTTATAATTTTTTTACTTGATTTTTCTTTGAAAAATGCCTTTAAAAAAATGAAATTGGGGTTTCTTTGATTTTCATCCTAACAAATCTTTTTTCAATTACTTTGGGCAATAATGTGGGCCTTATACATTGTATAAGTCCCTCTGTACATTTTCAAAGTTCGGCGCGATCGTCGCCTTTTAACAAAAAAGACTATTGGGCTTATCCTTGATCTATAAGTCCCGTTTATTTTCATTTTAAAACTTCTGGGCCTCTAATAGAGTGTAAGACCCAATCCCTTTGTAAATACCAAAATTTTGGGCCTCAGTCACTTGTATAAGTTCCACTGTATTTTCAAAAACCCCAGCGCGATCGCCATTTTCAAAACAAATTACTTTGGGCCTCTCCTTGAGCTGTAAGCCCCATCTTTTCTTTTAAAACAACACTTTGGGCCTCTAATAGAGTGTAAGACCCAATCCCCTTTTGAAACCAAAAACTTTTGGGCCTCAGTCATTGTATAAGACCCACGGTGTTTCTAAAACCTCGGCGCGATCGTCTCCCTTTTCAAAATTAACCATTGGGCCTACCCTAGAGTAGTAAGACTCATTTCTTTTCTTAAAACTCACTTGGGCCTCTAATAGAGTGTAAGACCCAAGCCTTTTTGTAAAATAAACCCATTGTGGGCCTCACTTATTGTATAAGTCCCTCTGTGTATTTTCAAAAACTTCGGCGCGATTGCCAGTTCAAAAACAAACCCTGGGCCTATCCTCATGTTATAAGCCCCATTTCTTTTCTTTAAAACTTTATGGGCCTCTAATAGAGTGTAAGACCCATCCCCTTTGTACAGAAAACCTTTCTTGGGCCTCAGTCACTTGTATAAGTCCCTGTACAAAACAACAGTGCAATCACTGATAAAACCCTGGGCCTCTCCTTGAGCTATAAGCCCCAATTTTTCTTTCAAAGCACTTTCTCCTTTGATTTTGTAATATACTATTTTCAACTTTTCTTTGTTGAACAACTAACAATACAGCATAGAAACTCTACAACAGAGTAAGTGTTTACCCGCTTTCATTTACCGTTTTCATATGTATATAACTGTACTGTGGAGCTATTTCACTGTAAGTCTTCTTTCATGAACTCATATCAACTGTGTAATAATAGTATATATATTTAGATTTTCCCCGGCAACTACGTCTAGAACTAGACAAAACCTCGCCTCCTTACAACAATTTTAGATAACTAGATCTAAGGAATCTTCCCCCCTTGAACAGTTCATTATACAGAAGGCCATTGTTCCAAGTGAAATCCCTTCTGGAACTGTTCATCAGCCTCCTCGTGGGCTTAGTGCAAGGACCCACAGGCTTCCTAAAAGCATCTCCGCCTCCTCTTGGGCGTTGTACAAGGACCCATCGGCTTCTTAGAAGTTTTCATAGCCTCCTCTTGGGCTTCGTACAAATTGTCCCTCGGCTTCTTAAAAGTTTCTAGCATCCTCTTGGGCTTTGTACAAATTGTCCCGACGACCTCCTAGAGGTATAGGAACATAAATTAGTCATCTTAAATAGAACAGTCTTTCAATGAGTCTAGATCTCACTGCTACTGTTCCTTAAGCATAGTACAAAAGATAAAACCCGTAGACTCGGACAGTCTAAAACCCTTTGGATTCCCCGTTTCCTTAAAGAACAGGAAGTAATCCTGATCCTCAGATCAAATCCATGAGTATAACATTACTCATATAAGAACAGATTTTCTCTTCTAACCAACATACTGGTCACTCATCTGAAACAGTCACCAGCACAATAGCCTCCTCTTGGGCTTTATACAATGATTCTCCCCAGCGGAGCTAACCTTTTCAGACTCTCTTGTTGAGTCGATCTCTTTTTTAGCCTCCATCTCGGGCTTCGTACAAGATATAAATCACTCTCTTGTTGAGTATCAAAGACTCTCTTGTTGAGTCATAAAAACTATTTAACTTCCATCTCGGGCATCGTACGAGATACAATAACTCTCTTGTTGAGTATAAAAGACTCTCTTGTTGAGTCAATCCTCCTTTAACCTCCATCTCGGGCTTCGTACGAGATACAAAACACTCTCTTGTTGAGTATAAAATGACTCTCTTGTTGAGTCATCAACCCTTTAGCCTCCGTCTTAGGCTTCGCACAAGACACAAAGACACTCTTTTGGTGAGTATAAAAGACTCTCTTGTTGAGTCATCCAGCCTCCGTCTTGGGCTTCGTACAAGACACAAAGACACTCTTTTGTTGAGTATAAAAGATTTTCTTATTGAGTCATCCAGCCTCCGTCTTGGGCTTCGCACAAGACACAAAGACACTCTTTTGTTGAGTATAAAAGACTCTTTTGTCGAGTCATCCAGCCTCCATCTCGGGCTTCGTACAAGATATATAATCACTCTCTTGTTGAGTATAAAAGACTCTCTTGCTGAGTCACCCATCTTTTAGCCCCCATCTTAGGCTTCGTATGAGATACAAATCACTCTCTTGTTGAGTATAAAAGACTCTCTTGTTGAGTCACCCAACCTCTAGCCTCCGTCTTAGGCTTCGTATGAGACACACAAAAAGACTCTCTTGTTGAGTCAGTTCCCTTTTAGCCTCAATCTTGGGCTTTGTACAAGACAGAAAAACACCCTCTTGTTGGGTCAATAGCCTCCTCTCAGGCTTTGTATAGAGAAAATCCCGGTTGAGCCAATTAACCTTTTAGCATCAAAGTTGTGCCTCGCTCACAACATACAAACATCAACAAATCCTCCGTAGAGATAACAAATTCCCTCTCAGTTAGGAACCTCTTTAGCTTCACATCTTGGGCTTTGAACAAGATACAAATAGACCCTTCAGCTTCACATCTTGGGCTTTGAACAAGATACAGATCACCCCTTTTAGCTTCACGTCTTGGGCTTTGAACAAGACACCAAAATAACCCTTTTCCTCCCATAGAATAGGAGGAACGACGATCGCTCTGATTTCTCTATTTCGGTAAACGGGAATACGTAGGCATAAGATTGAAAAAGAAATCTTAGCGAGCACACTAATTAAAAACATCAAATCCAGTACCTATCCAAAATCCCCATGAATAGTCCCATCATTTCATTCTTAACAAAATAAGTAGAGAGAGGCCCACAATCTAAACCACATCTGTAAATCAACGGTCATCTGTTTAAACTCAGTATGCAAGCAGGGTTAATTTGAGACATCTATTTCCCTTCCTTCATCAGCTTCAATAGGATAAAAAATGAATCGACCTGTAGTACCCCAGAGCGACAGTGCTTAAGAACCACGTCCAAAATCGCTCGCTACAGAAAAATGGCGCCCACCGTGGGGCCGGAAGGTGATCTTATCCCTCTTATCTCTCTGGTTAAAACCTTAAGTCTGAAAACTGCCAAGAAAAATGGCGACTTCACTGGGGACATAGAGATCTTGTTCTCTTCCCATCTCTTAGGTAGAAACCTTTTCATGGCGGTTCCACCGGAGACTGTCATTATTGCTAGGATTGGCTCTCACTAGGATCTTAGGTCAAAAACCTTTAAATTGGGAAGGTACCACAAAATGGCGACTCTACCGGGAAGCCATTTTTTTTCAGGAACATAGGATTCATAGCTCTTAAAAGTCTAGGACATTAGGATAAATATATATACTGCTTTTCCTAATTGATATCTGTGTTTATTTTTTTGCTAATGGGAATGCGTGTGATGCCGCATGTGGAAAGATTGAGTATACACTTAGGAAAAAACCCTGTCAGTAGTGCGGAAACTATCGGAAATGGTTGTCACGCGATACTACCCTCTTCTAAGATTCTTCGATTATAACATCACCTAGCACGGTTCATGGCCCCCTGGTGTTAACTATACAAGAATTATTGATGTTGAGAGACAGGTACAAAAATCACTAGTATAAACCTTTGGGATGGGTAGAGCCTTGACTTCATGACATCGACCCTTTAACCCCATGTTTTTTCTATGTTTTTGTGTGATGCATTCATGTATTCATCTAAAAAACATTAAAACAGAAAAATCTTCTCTTCTAGTCTCTCTTTTTCAAATTAAACAAAGATTGTGATTGTAAATGTCAGACAAAAGGATTGCACTAATGGATTTCGGTAGAAGGAAAACTCACAAGTACACCTTCAAGGCTCCAAAGTTAGAGGATTTGAGAGGTTTGGCTAGGATGATAACTAACCACGAGGCTTTCAAAGCCAAGTATGGAGGTCTGCTACCTCTGTTAAGGGTCCATGTAATTGAAAGAATCATGGAGGAACTAATCCAGTTCTACGATCCGGTCTATCACTATTTCACATTCCCGGATTATCAGCTAGCACCAACGCTGAAGGAGTACTTTCACCTGACTGATTTACATATCACTGATCGAGCTCCATTTTCTAGACTGGAAGAAATTCCAAAGGATCAAACCATTGCAAGAGCAATCTATTTGGATGAGTCGGAAGTCAAGGCTCACATGACTACTAAGGGTGGCATCCAAGGTTTGCCAGCCCAGTTCTTGATAAAGAAGGCTCTATACTTTGCTAGTATAGGGAACATGGCCGCTTTCGAGAGCATCTTTATTTTGCTCACTTACGGGTTATTTTTGTTTCCCAACATCGATAACTTTGTAGATATCAACGCCATTAAGGTTTTTCTCATTGGAAACCCTGTACCAACTTTGCTCGCAGATGCGTATCATTCTGTACACTTAGGGAATTTATACAGCGGAGGAATGATCACGTGCTATGTTCCCCTGCTATATAAATGGTTCATTTCCCATTTACCTAAGTCTGCTGCTTTTTGGGATCATAAGAGTGTCTTACGTTGGTCGCAGAAAATCATGTCTCTTACCAACTCTGACATAGATTGGTACAATAGGATTTATGACGGGATCAGGATCATTGACCATTGTGGAAACTTCCCCAACGTACCCCTTATTGAAACTAAAAGAGGAATCAATTACCATCCAGTATTGGTTCGTCGTCAATTTGGATACCCGATGAGGCATGTCCCACATAATGCTCATCTGGAAGGTCTTTTCTTCAAGGAAGGAGAAAATGACAGGGCGCTAAAATGGAAATAGTGCACGCTTGGAAACATGTTCATAAGAAAGGACGAGAGTCTCTAGGAAAACCAGACTGTGTCTCGGTGGAGCCTTATCTCCACTGGGTACAGACTAGAGCTCTCAAGCTAAAGATGCCTTATCCTCGTCACGGAGTTCTTCCGCCAAGGGAATCTGTCATGTACTTCATGACGAAAACAGAAAAACTTCAGGTTACTCTCAACAAAGTTCAACAGGAGAGAAGGTCTTGGAAGAACAAGTACCGCATTCTCAATGTGGAGTGTACCAAAATACAGCAACTACTGAAAGATAAGGATGCTCTAATTGAGATTTTGAAGCAACATGCTGCAGAGAATCAGGATGACCAATAACATGTTTGGTTTAGCTTTTCTTTTCCCTCACCGTGCATCTACATGGCATTTCACCATGGAAATGAGAAGCTACAAAGTGTAGCTTTTGAGTAAACGTGCGTCTACCCATTTTCCAACGTGTATCCAAACATATCACAAAGGAATTTGCTCGCTCCTTTCACTTGGCAAAGGAATGACAACCTGACAACGGCCCAAGACCCCCGGTCAAAGAAAAGGAAAGTACCTGAATCAGCACCTGAGCTCTCCTCAGAGAGGACTCAGGACCCATTAGCTTAGGCATTTCCTTTTTCCTCACTTTGTAATCTACTGTATTTCCATTTCCACAATCTTTGAATTCAATAAAACGGGGTTTCCCCATTGTTTGATATTTGCAATCTAATTGTCGAAGTTTATTTTGATTAAACAAAAAAAACAATTAATATAATCATTGAATTCATCATTCTCATGCAACGCATTCTTCTTCTCTACGAATCTCACATTTGTGTCTCAGTTCTAGTATCAAACTGTCTCATTCGTACAACACTCGGGCCAATCATCAGAAAAAGATGGATGATCTTGAGGAAGAGAACAGAGAGTTGAAAGAAGAGATCGACACTCTGAGAGAAGATATGAGAAAGCTTCGTAACGACATGCAAGCCATGGCAGAAGCTCAGCTAGAAAGAACTGTGATCTCAGAGATCATCTCAATGCCCATACTGGAGAAGTTTGATCCTAGGTACAGAATGCCGAAAGATCGTCCTTGGGGCATGCCACCCAACTATATCCCGGAAGGATATATTCTTCCGATCACTGGAGATCCGGAAACTTCAGCAGAAGCTGCTGGGCCTGAAGGTTACAAACTTTGGGAAAGCAAAGATGCCGGGGGCATACTAACAACTCCTGAAGGTTACAAACTTCGGGAGGCACCAAGATTCGTGGCCGTAGTAACGGTACCACCCCCTGTGGTGCACACTGTTCCGGAAGGACAGATTTCGCAGATACCTTCTAGTAAAAAAGAAAGTATGTTCGATAGAATGGATGAGTTCCAGGAGCAGTTCCTGGAAATACAGAAGGAACTACAAGCTATTCGCGGTCAGGATTTATTTGGAAAGGACGCCGCAGACCTTTGTTTGGTCCCCAATGTGAAAGTTCCGCACAAGTTCCAAGTGCCCGATTTTGAAAAGTACAAGGGTAACTCTTGCCCTCAAATCCACCTGGTAATGTACGCTCGGCGAATGTCAGCTCAGACAGAGAACTAAGATCTACTGATTCACAACTTTTAGGATAGTTTAACAGGTGCCGCATTAAAATGGTACATGGGTTTAAACCGCGCTACAATCAGTACTTTCAGAGATCTTGGCACTGCCTTCGTCCAACAATATAAATACAATTTGGACATGGCACCAGACAGAGATAAACTCAGATCAATGTGGCAAAAAGACAAGGAAATCTTTAAGGAGTACGCGCAGAGATGGCGTGAAATTGCCGCTCAGATTTGTCCACCTCTTGAGGAAAAAGAGATGACAAAGATCTTCTTGAAAACCTTGAGCTCATTTTACTATAATAGAATGGTTGCCAGTGCGCCCAGTGACTTCACCGAAATGGTTGGTATGGGAGTACGTCTCGAAGAAGCGGTCCGAGAAGGACGTTTAGTTAAAGACGTCGGATCGTCAGGCAGTACTAAAAAATACGGTAGTGCTCTCCCTAAGAAAAAAGAGCAGGATATTGGGAATCTCTCTCTTGGAAAGCAAAGGCGGCGATGCCAACTAGTAGCAGCTGTAACTCCTGCTACCAATCCCTCGCCTATTCCTACGTATCAACCCCAGGTTTCTCAAAGCCAACCTAATTCACAACTTCAGCAAAGGACACAACATCCTCTTCAGCATGCTCATCTTTAATACAACAACAAACGTACAATGCGGCCGCCAGGATTCGATCCTATACCGGTGTTGTACGCCAAACTGTTTCCATTATTACTGGTCAAGGGACATGTCCAGACCAAGGCTCCTCTTACAGTACCAGAAAATCTGCCTTTTTGGTTTAAAGCGGGTCAGACTTGCCCTTATCATCAAGGAGGACCAGGGCATAACATAGAAAACTGTCTCAGTTTCAAATCCGATGTGCAAAAGCTTATTAGGAGCGGGGTCTTATCTTTCAAAGATACAAATCCAAATGTTCTCACGAACCTGCTGTCTCAACACGAGAAAGCTACAGTCAATTTGATAGAAGAAGAATCCAATAACGTCTATCAAATTCACGATATACTCTTATTGAGGGCCGACTTGGTCAAGATGCATTGTAGACACAGCGGATACGGCCATGTGCCACCTCATAACTATCACCAGTGTGATATCTGCTCTAAAAACAATCAGGGATGTTCTGTAGTACAATCCACTCTACAGGAACAGTTGGATCTCGGATGGATCCAACAACACCGAGTTCGTGGGGTTAACATGGTTTATACGAATTCCAACGTCGTTCAGAATCACGATATTCTAGCAATGAATGTCAACTTGGTTGCGATGATTTTGAGGCAAAGCCAGTATCATAATCTGCCACGACATGATTACAATTCCTGTCTGACTTGCTCGGTAAACAAACAGGGATGCTCTTTTGTACAAGAGGCCCTCCAGCGTCAGATGGATCTTGGATGGATCCAGGACTACCATGATAGGAATCCCAATCAGATCAACATGATTCAAACCTTCGATATTCACTTGATGAATACCAGCCTGGTGGAGTTACATGCTGAACAGGTCCGGCTCGGGTTCCTGGTATAACATGATTATCAGAACTGCAAAGCGGGTTGCGAAAACGATCAGGGTTGTGCCCTTGTCCAAGAAACACTTCAGCACTTATTGAACCATTGGTGGCTTCCAATCTATATGGATGAAGACACCCAACAAGTTAGTATCACTAACGGGAATCCTACTAGATATCAAAGTCAGGATGTTCGGTCGATGGAAACAAACCTCATAAGGTTACACTAAATTCAAAGCGGGCGTGGCCAGGTGCCACTACAGAATTATGAGAGGTGTGGAGTTTGTTCAATGGATAATCAAGGGTGCTACCTCGTGCGGACAGCCATTCAAAGTCAGTTGGATCACAAAGAAATTCAACCATGGTCAAGTTCTGGATCAGTCAACTATTTCGCTGATCAAATCGAGGACATTGTTGTAATCTCTGATCATCAAAGGACTAGGGATGTTTGTGCCATCATTCCTCTACTTGACAAATTGAGAGTTCCCAACCAGGAACGGGTCAAAATTACTTACGATGGGCAGAAAAATCAGAAGATTCCCATAGTCATCTATTCACCAGGACACTACCGTATGAATCAACTAAGGTTATCCCTTACAAATACGGTGCAACAACAATTGAGAATGGAAAGGAAATTTCATTACCCTCCGTCGTGAATATCGCTGACATCAGTCGAGTAACACGGAGCGGTCGGATCTTCAACCGAGGAATTGGAGAACCCAACAAAGTAAAGGAACCTCAGACAGAAGTTCCTAATCAACCAGTCGATCAATCCAGTAATCCCGACCTTTCAAAAAACGACGATGAGATGTTGAAGCTCATCTAGAAGAGTGAATACAAATTTGTTGATCAACTGTTGCAAACTCCTTCAAAGATTTCGGTATTATCAATGTTACTTAGTTCAGAAGCGCACAGGGAGGCTCTACAAAAAGTCTTGGAGCAAGCCTTTGTGGAACAAGATGTAACCATCCGACAGTTCGATAGCATTGTCTCTAAGATCACTTCCTGCAATCACTTGGGATTTAGTGATGAGGAATTACCTGAAGAGGGTCGCCGTCATAACATGGCGCTCAACATTACATTCAACTGCCAGGACGATGCTTTAGCCAGCGTACTGGTCGACACAGGGTCAGCCCTGAATGTTATACCGAAGTCCACTTTGATGTAATTATCATTCAAAGGACCTCCGATGAGAACCAGCGAAGTCGTCGTCAAAGCATTTGGCCGATCCAGAAAAACGGTTATCGGCGAAGTCGACCTTCCCATAACTACCGGTCCTCACACTTTCCAAGTCACTTTCCAGGTCATGGACATCCGGGAAACTTACAGTTGTTTATTAGGGAGACCTTGGATACATGAGGCTGGGGCGGTCACCTCGACCATCCACTAAAAGCTAAAGTTCGTCCAGAACGACCAACTTGTCACAGTCTGTGGAGAACAAGCCATGATTGTGAGTAACCTTTCATTATCTACTTGTGTAGAGCCGGAGGAGGTAATCGGAACTTAGTTCCAAGCGCTCTCGCTATGCAATGAGAATCAATCAGGAAGGGGAACTTCGATTTCCTCGTACAAAGATGCTCTCAAAGTAATTGAGAGTAACAACGCCAAAGGATGGGGACAACTTGTCATTCCCACGGGTAATAAGAAAAAGAAGGGTCTTGGTTTTTCTACAGCCTGTACCCAGACTGCCGCAAAAGTTGAAAGTCTTCATCCCATTCAGAACTTCTTCCATAGTGGAGGTTTCCTTCACCCAGTGTCTCAAGAAGTACATACCATCAACGAGGGAGATTCCTCCGACACGGACGAAGAATGGGAGTCCTATCTTAACAAGGACGGTTATATGTCTTAGGAAGAGGTGCATATACCATTTTGCTATCCCGCACAGAGTCCAAGATTTATACCCAGATCAGATGTCGAAATGATATACGGAGATTGTGATCCGGAAGGATGCCGTGCTCCGCCAAATTCATTAGAGGAGGACACTCTGATGAAAGACAACTTTGACCATAAGTACTATGGCCCGATGGATGGTCTGCCTATCTGGCAGCCGTACCCAGGAGACTTGGGGAAGAAAATCAGCCGAACAATGAAAACCAGCTGAGCGTCATAGAACAGAATACTTGCATCCCCACCATGTCATGGGATCAACACTCAGGTCGTTCAGAACCTATCCAGCACGACGATGAATTTGCAAAGTTTACAGGACTAGAATTCATTAACCATGCTTTTCCTGAGGTCAACGTCATCGAGAGGGATGACTCCTCCAGTTCCAAAGAAGTGTGGGACACCTTGGGATAACCAAGTGGAAAATACGACTTCATGGTCAAGTACACTGCTCCTGAAAGCTCTCGTATCAGGTTTGAAGACATCCAGTCAACTGGATGGGGAGATACAGCTGAGAGTACAAATACTCTTCCAAGTACAACTGAGGAATCCTCATACGACAACTCTGCATGGGAGATAGATTCCAATGATCCAGCTCCACCAGAAATCAGCGTTATTTCTGACAAATCAAGGAAGGTACCAGACTTTGTGATTCACCGAGGAGTTCGCCGCCAATGGGTTGCTGTTGACGTTCTGAAGATCGTTCATAAGTCAAAGTAATTGCCGTCTTTACTTTAACCTTTCACTTTCTGTAAAACCCGTAGACTCGGACAGTCTAAAACCCTTTGGATTCCCCGTTTCCTTAAAGAACAGGAAGTAATCCCGATCCTCAGATCAAATCTATGAGTATAACATTACTTATATAAGAACCGGTTTTCTCTTCTAACCAACATACTGGTCACTCAACTGAAACAGTCACCGGCACAATAGCCTCCTCTTGGGCTTTATACAATGATTCTCCCCAGCGGAGCTAACCTTTTCAGACTCTCTTGTTGAGTCGATCTCTTTTTTAGCCTCCATCTCGGGCTTCGTACGAGATACAAATCACTCTCTTGTTGAGTATCAAAGACTCTTTTATTGAGTCACAAAAACTATTTATCTTCCATCTCGGGCTTCGTACGAGATATAATAACTCTCTTGTTGAGTATAAAAGACTCTCTTGTTGAGTCAATCCTCCTTTAGCCTCCATCACAGGCTTCGTACGAGATACAAAACACTCTCTTGTTAAGTATAAAACGACTCTCTTGTTGAGTCATCAACCCTTTAGCCTCTGTCTTGGGCTTCGTACAAGACACAAAGACACTCTTTTGTTGAGTATAAAAGACTCTCTTGTTGAGTCATCCAGCCTCCGTCTTGGGCTTCGTACAAGACATAAAGACACTCTTTTATTGAGTATAAAAGACTCTCTTATTGAGTCATCCAGCCTCCGTCTTGGGCTTCGTACAAGACATAAAGACACTCTTTAGTTGAGTATAAAAGACTCTCTTGTTGAGTCATCCAGCCTCCATCTCGGGCTTCGTACAAGATATATAATCACTCTCTTGTTGAGTATAAAAGACTCTCTTGCTGAGTCACCCAACCTCTAGCCTCCGTCTTAGGCTTCGTACGAGACACGCAAAAAGACTCTCTTGTTGAGTCAGTTCCCTTTTAGCCTCAATCTTGGGCTTTGTACAAGACAGAAAAACACCCTCTTGTTGGGTCAATAGCCTCCTCTCAGGCTTTGTATAGAGAAAATCCTGGTTGAGCCAATTAACCTTTTAGCATCAAAGTTGTGCCTCGCTCACAACATACAAACATCAACAACTCTTTTGTAGAGATAACAAATTCCCTCTCAGTTAGGAACCTCTTTAGCTTCACATCTTAGGCTTTGAACAAGATACAAATAGACCCTTCAGCTTCACATCTTGGGCTTTGAATAAGATACAGATCACCCCTTTTAGCTTCACGTCTTGGGCTTTGAACAAGACACCAAAACAACCTTTTTCCTCCCATAGAATAGAAGGAACTACGATCGCTCTGATTTCCCTATTTCGGTAAACGGGAATACGTAGGCATAAGATTGAAAGAGAAATCTTAGCGAGCACACTAATTAAAAACATCAAATCCAGTACCTATCCAAAATCCCCATGAATAGTCCCGTCATTTCATTCTTAACAAAATAAGCAGAGAAAGGCCCATAATCTAAACCGCATCTGTAAATCAACGGTCATCCGTTTAAACTCAGTATGCAAGAAGGGTTAATTGGAGACATCTATATCCCCTTTTCCCGTCCGCTTCTACGTCTAAAAGTCGGCCCGAGTCATGGATCCTTGTAGTTACTTGGCATACGAAATAGATTCGGGATCATCGACCTATTAACCGTGAACCGTCACTTCTCATGGCCTGTTAACCATCACAAGTCTCTTTACCATATAGGCTTTATTCGTACTACACGCGGGAATCAAACCTGCCAAGTAATTATGCATATATTTCAGAGGAGCTCGAGACTCATGAAACTGCATCTCTAATGAAACGGTTACGATTACGTGATCATAAACACAACGCGATTGTATTCGACAATCACAAGGCCACATTTGCCTTAAGACCTCTTTTGTCTTTTCTCAAATAAACACAATAAAACATGATCCATACTAGTGTAATTATTTCCATACCATTCGGTAATAGACGCACACCTCTGCCTCTCTTGCACGAGCGTCGTCGTTATGTTATTCAACAATTTCCTAGCCGTTACTAGGTTCTAACATAATTCATGGTAATATTCCTCACTCTATCTATTTCATATTTTAACATGCATACACTCTCAAACATGCTTAACAACAAGAGAATAGGTAAACACAAGTCAATTATATAATAGAATCACATAATTCAACATATCACCAAGTTACACCAATTATGGTTCTCTCCAATTTATTTAATCGGGCATCAACACTAGCATTTTCACTTCCATTAGATAGAGTATTTCCATAGCTCTCTATCGATACCAAGAATGCCCCGATCAGAGTCACGGTTCAAAAGTTATGGAAGAAAGAAATTGGAAAGATCTGTCATGTTCGCTAGGCGGATCCCCTAGCGAACGTTCGCTTTCACCTTCGTCGGGCGAACCCCCGTGGCGAAGTCAAACAGAGCTGAAAGGACACAAAGTTCACTTCGCAAACACCCAGGCGGACATTCGCCTTGGCCTTCGCTGTGGTTCGCTAGGCGAACCTGCGAAAACTCAGAATTTCAGCAACGTAACAGCAGGCCCCCTTGGGTCATAAATCCCATCCCAAACATAACCAAACCTACAAATAAGCATTGACACATGATCACACATAGATATCAATCATACTACACAATTTATATCACATTTCATCCGTTAGATTCTTAGATTAGCAAGATTTCTCATTTCCTCACAATATCTAACCTAACTCAAAACTCAAGAAATTGCTACAACTAATGTTTCTATCTAGAACCCACCTTAAAATTGGATGATGATGATGAAAACAAGATGAATTGATGAAGAGTAGATGATGATTCCAATCTTCTTCTTCCCTTAGGTTTTCTTCTTTCTCTTCTCTTTTCTCCACTTCTCCTTTCTTTCTTTTTGTTTTCTATCTTTTCCAAATGAAGAGAAAAGGAAAAATGAAGTGATACATAGAGAAACTCAATTAGATAGTAACACTACTAATTGTCCAAAAAGTCTTTATAATGCCAAAAGTTAAAACCTCAGAGTCAGATAATATTAATTTGATCTGCTCTGAGCAGATCAGTTTACTCTATTTATTTCTTCTAATAAATTCGCAGAGTAAACTGAAACCTAGTTGATCTTACTAATATTATCCAGAGTAAAATAATTTACGGGGTATTACATCCTCCCCCCCATTAAATAGAAATTCGCCCACGAATTTAAAACAATTACCTGAAAAGATGAGGATAAACTTCTCGCATCTCGGATTCTAGCTCCCAAGTTGCATCACCCGGATGAGTCTCATCCCACTGAACCTTAACAAGAGGAATCTCTTTATTCCTTAACACCTTAGTTTCCCTTCCTGTGATGTGACTCGGTTGAGGCTCAAATGTTAAATCTTCTTCTATTTCAATCGTATCTGGTAGAATTGGCTGAAGAGGATCTGGAACAAACTTTCGAAGCTGAGACACATGAAAAACATCGTGCATCTCTGACAGAGAAGGCGGTAAGGCTAATCTGTAAGCTACTTCACCAATTCTTTCTAAAGTTTGATACGATCCCACGTATCTCGGACTTAACTTCCGCGACTTAAACTGTCTTTTCAACCTTAACCTCGGAGTAACTTTCAAAAATACGTGATTACCCTCATCAAACTCTAAAGGTCTTCTACGGTTATCTGCATAACTTTTCTGTCTTGTGCTTGTTTAACTTTATCACGGATCATCCTAATCTTTTCCGTAGTTTCTTGGATAATCTCTGGTCCCAAAATTCCATCTTCACCAACTTCCGCCCAACATAATGGCGTCCTACACTTCCTTCCATACAATTCTTCGTAAGGAGCCATACCAATACTTGCATGGTAACTATTGTTATAAGAGAACTCAATCAACGGTAAAAGTTTTATCCAATTTCCTCCACTTTCAAGCACACAAGCCCTTAACATATCTTCCAGTGTTTGTATTGTCCGTTCCATCTGACCATCAGTTTGCGGATGATTCGACGTGCTCAAACACAACTTCGTTCCCATAGCTTGTTAAAAAGCTCTCCAAAATCTTGAAGTAAACTTTGGATCTCTATCTGAAACAATACTAGAGGGAATACCATGCAATCTCACAATTTCTGAAATGAACAATCTTGCGAGATGACTCGCCTTGTAGGTAGTCTTTACAGCTAAGAAATGCGCAGATTTCGTCAACCGATCTACAATCACCCAAATAGAATCATAACCACCTTAGGCACGGGGTAATCCAACTGCAAAGTCCATAGAAATACTATCCCACTTCCACACCGGAATTTTTAACGGTTGTAGTAAGCCACCCGGTCTTTGGTGCTCAATCTTCACTTGTTGGCATACCACGCATTCCGATACGTACACCACAATATCCTTTTTCATACCGGACCACCAATAGTCCCTTTTTAAATCTTGATACATCTTCGAAGAACCAGGATGTATAGTAAAAGCACCCTTATGCGCTTCCTTTAAAATCCTTCTTTTCAACACCGTGTCATCCGGTACACAAATCCTTTGGTTAAACAAAATAATTTCGTCGGTAGCTCGCACAAAACCCGTTTGTACTAATACTTCTTGTAACTTCTCATCCAACCCTTGCCCTTGTTAAATTTCTTCCCTAAGAATAGAATTGATATTCAAATTCCCCATAATCACACAATTAGGAGTCCAAACAAATTGGAGATTGAGATCTCGAAACTTTTCCAATAAGGTATACTCTAACACCATCAACTAGGCATTATGTAACACTTTCCTGCTTAATGCATCCGCCACTCTATTCGTTTTACCCGGATGGTACTTTAACTCCAAATCATAATCTTTCAAATACTCCATCCATCTCCTTTAACGCATGTTCAACTCTTTCTGGTCAAAAAGATACTTTAAGCTCTTGTGGTCACTGAACATCTCAAAATACACCCCATACAAATAATGACGCCACACTTTCAGTGTAAACACTGCCGCCAATTCTAAATCATGCGTTGGATAGTTCTCTTCATGAAATTTTAACTGTCGAGAAGCATAAGCCACCACATGACCATCTTGCATTAACACACCTCCTAATCCCATCTTCGATGCGTCACAAAATACCTCATACGACTTACTAGGATCAGGAATAATCAATATAGGAGCGGTCGTCAATCTTTCCTTCAAACTCATAAAACTTTGTTCACAAGCCGAATCCCACTCATACGGACAATCCCTTTGAGTAAGTTTCGTCATTGGTAAAGCCAATTGAGAAATGCCTTTGATAAACCTTCTATAATAACTTGCCAATCCCAAGAAACTTCTAACTTCAGAAACATTCTTCAGTCTCTCCCAATTAATCACTGCTTCAACTTTTGATGGATCTACCGCTACACCTCCCTGAGATATGACATGACCAAGAAAATTAACCTTCGACATCCAAAACTCACACTTACTTAGCTTACCAAAAAGTTGTCTCTCTTGTAAGACGGATAAAATGATTCTTAGGTGTTCTCCGTGCTCTTGTAAATCACAAGAATAGATAAGAATGTCATCAATGAAAATCACTACAAATTGATCCAAATAAGGTTGAAATATCTGATTCATATAGTCCATGAAAACTGCAGGAGCATTTTTCACACCGAAAGGCATTACTAGGAATTCATAATGACCATAACGGGTTCTAAATGCAGTCTTTGGTACATCTGAACTCTTCACACGACTATGATGATAACCCGACCATAAATCAATCTTCGAGAACACACCGGCTCCTTTCAATTGATATAATAGGTCGTCTATCCTTGGCAATGGGTATTTGTTCTTGATGGTGACCTTATTCAACTGACGGTAATCAATACACAACCACATTCCACCATCCTTCTTCTTTACCAACAACACTGGAGCTCCCCAGGGCGAAACACTGGGTCGAACAAAATGCTTAGCCATTAACTCTTCCAATTGATCCTTTAATTCTCTTAATTCAAATGGTACCATCTGATACGGAGAAATGGATATTGGAGCCATTCCCGGTATCAGGTCAATAGAGAATTCCACATCCCTATCCGGAGGAAGAGAAGTGATATCCTTGGGGAAAATTTCAGGAAATTCACAGACTACCGGAATACTCAAAACCTGAAGGTTGTTACTCTCCTCTTTAGTGAGAACCAAAAGAACAGATTTTTCCTTCTCAAACAAGAAATTTATCATTCCAACCGTACCTTCTAAAATAGTAGTTAACACATCCTTTTGAGTAGCCTCAACGGATGGAATAATGATTAGTTTTTCCTCACAACCGATAAATACCAAATTAGCAGAAAGCCAATCCATTCCCAAAATGGCATCCACTTTCTTAAGCAGCAAACAAATCAGATCAATCTGAAAAACTCTTTCATCCACAGATAAAACACAATTTTCACACATTAAAGGTGTTTCAACGATCTCATCCATGGCAGTAGTAACCACCATGGGTGGAGACAACGAAATAGCTTGCAACCCAAGTCGCTTCACACATTGCATCGATACAAAAGAGTGTGTTGCTCCACAATCAAATAACACAAAACAAGGATGTCCATTAACGAAACACGTACCAGCAATCAACGAGTTGTCACTCTTTGCTTTCCTCGCATCCAAGGTATATACCAGGCCGGTATTCTTTTCTTGCACTTGAGTCCTATTATGAGGACAACCCTCGCCATATGGCCCACCTTATTACACTAATAACACTTTATTCCTCCGAAATTGCACCTACCATGATGATTCCTCCCACAAGTGCGGCATACCGGAGGCACACTAGTCTTGGAACTCTGAACTTGTTTCCTCTTAAAAGCTTGTTGTCTCGGTCTAAATTATTGATTCGATCTTCCACGATCACCTTGACTCAACCTACTCAATTCCCCTTCTGCTTGCACTTTCTTCAAGCTATGTTCTACCACGTAGCACTGCCTTAACAATTCGACATAGCTAGTGAACTCCCTCTGAGACACGCTATGTGAAATTTCAGCCTTTAGACCAAAAAGAAACTGATCAATCTTCCACCTCTCATCTGGAGCATACATAGCCTGCCTAAAATAAGCAACCATAACCTCAAACCTCTCCGCATAAGCAGCCACAGTCAAGTTACCCTGTCTCAACTGTTGAAACTCGAATTCCTTCTGAGATCTTAAGGAACTTGGGAAATACTTCTCCATAAAATTAATCTTGAACTGCTCCTATACCTTAGGTACCTCTTGAATAGTTATCAAGGCTGAGGCACTCTCCCACCACCTCATGGCAGGACCCTTCAACAAGTGAGAAGCGATAACCACCTTACTTTCCTCACTACACTGGACTATTAAGAAGATTATTTCCATGTTGGCTATCCACTCGTAGGCCTTTACCAGATCCAACCCTCCCAGAAATTCCAGAGGATTCATATGGATGAAATCCTTAAAGCTTCCACCCGTAACTTCTGGAACAACCACTGGAGGATGCAGACCCCCAGCCATTTGCTGTACCATTTGTTACATAAACTGATTCTGTTGTTGTTGGATCTGCTATAGGAACTGAGGCCATGGAACATTTTCCTAACCGCCTGGTGGATTAGTCCCTGCCAGAGTGGTTTTGGGTCTACCACGATTGTTTCTGCGCCTGTCGGCCATGTTCCTAAATGTCATACAGATAGGATTAAGTTGATCAGGCTCAATACCATAAATATAACACGTAAGACCAATGGCGACACAACACATATGAAACGGAAAGAACTACTTATACTATTTCATGGCTAGGTCGAGGATACGACCTGCTCTGATACCAACTGTAACGCCCATATATAAATACATACATCAAAGCATATATTATACATGAATACCACGTTGGGTACTGAAATATACAAGTCCCTAGTAATCACATTGTACACATACATGCCCAAAAATCACCTAATACAAAAACTATGGCATACTATATATACAAGATGTTCCAAAGATAAATACTAAGAACTAGATCGACAACGATCTCAAAAACTCCACAACGGAAGCCTTGCCATCCCAAAAAGCTAAGATAGTAAGGAAAGTCAAACATCTTTATCCTTACCCTTCGTCGAATCTGTAGTACCTGTAATATAATCAACAACGTGGGGTGAGATACATCAAATCTCAGTGAGTTCCCTATCTTATAGGTCCTCTCGGCTTTACAAGGTTCTATCACACCTAACTCAAGTCAGAAGGGGAAGGGAAGTGACTTTGAGTACTCACACACACTATATGGTTCGATGTTCATGAGTCTTGTTAACTCATAATATCACTAATCAATAACTTGTACCAAGGCATCCCCTTTTCCCGTCCGCTTCTACGTCTAGAAGTTGACCTGAGTCATGGATCTTTGTAGTTACTTGGCATACGAAATAGATTCGGGATCATCGGCCTGTTAACCGTGAACCGTCACTTCTCATGGCCTGTTAACGATCGCAAGTCTCTTTACCATATAGGCTCCATTCATACAACACGCGTGAATCAAACCTGCCAAGTAATTATGCATACGTTTCAGAGGAGCTCGAGACTCATGAAACTGCATCTCAAATGAAACGGTTACGATTACGTGATCATAAACACAACACGATTGTATTCGACAATCACAAGGCCACATTTGCCTTAAGATCTCTTTTGTGTTTTCTCAAATAAACACAATAAAACATGATCCATACTAGTGTAATTATTTCCATACCATTCGGTAATAGACGCACGCCTCTGCCTCTCTTGCATGAGGGTCGTCGTTATGTTATTCAATAATTTCCTAGCCGTTACTAGGTTCCAACATAATTCATGGTAATATTCCTCACTCTACCTATTTCATATTTTAACATGCATACACTCTCAAACATGCTTAACAACAAGAGAATAGGTAAACACAAGTCAATTATATAATAGAATCACATAATTCAACATATCACCAAGTTACACCAATTCTGGTTCTCTCCGATTTATTTAATCGGGCATCAACGCTAGCATTTTCACTTCCATTACATAGAGTATTTCCATAGCTCTCTATCGGTACCAAGAATGCCCCGACCGGAGTCACGATTCAAAAGTTATGGAAGAAACAAATTGGAAAGATCTGTCAGGTTCGCTAAGCGAATCCCCTAGCGAACGTCCGCTTTCACCTTCTCCGGGCGAACCCCCGTGGCGAACTCAAACAGAGATGAAAGGACACAAAGTTCGCTTCACGAACACCCAGGTGAACATTCTCCTTGGCCTTCGCTGTGGTTCGCTAGGCGAACCTGCGAAAACTCAGAATTTCAGCAACGTAACAGCAGGTCCCCTTTGGTCATAAATCCCATTCCAAACATAACCAAACCCACAAATAAGTATTGACAGATGATCACACATAGATATCAATCATACTACACAGTTTATATCACATTTCATCCGTTAGATTCTTAGATTAGCAAGGTTTCTCATTTCCTCACAATATCTAACCTAACTCAAAACTTAAGAAATTGCTACAACTAATGTTTCTATCTAGAACCCGCCTTAGAATTGGATGATGATGATGATGAAAACAAGATGAATTGATGAAGAGTAGATGATGATTCCAATCTTCTTCTTCCCTTAGGTTTTCTTCTTCTTTTCTATTCTCTTTTCTCCACTTCTCCTTTCTGTCTTTCTATTTTCTATCTTTTCCAAATGAAGAGAAAAGGAAAACTGAAGTGATACATAGAGAAACTCAATTAGATAGTAACACTACTAATTGTCCAAAAAGTCTCTATAACGCCAAAAGTTAAAATCTCAGAGTCAGATAATATTAATTTGATCTGCTCTGAGCTCATCAGTTTACTCTATTTATTTCTTCCAATAAATTCTCAGAGTAAACCGGAACCCAGTTGATCATACTAATATTATCCAGAGTAAAATAATTTACGGGGTATTACAATAATAGTGGTTCACAAATTTTATCTGAATTAAACTTTGGACTTTAAAATAGAATTTAGGATTGTGATTCTTTTCCTAGACTCTCTCATGCAGGTTCTCAGTTCTATCTATAACGAGAAAAAGTAGTTGTGTAGAAAAATAGAAAAAATGGATAACACCTACTTAATGGGATTTAAGTGGGTTTTTCAAAATAAAATTATCCTCTTAGTGTAACAATCCTGATGAACGGGTCTTGATTAAACCATTAATCACACATCAAACACCAAACACCAAAATAAGAATTCAAGAAATACCTTTTAAAGCCTGCTATATATTTGATCACGAATGGCTGAAGATACTGACGTCTCTACATTATCCATATGAGCACAAAATGGAATGCGGTGCTAGTCGTCTTCTGGAAAAAATGGCAATTATTATTGCAAAGGAAAGAAGCTCCTCTAACTATTGAGAGGTATTAAAACTCTAACGCTCTTATTTTGGACTTTTCTAAAATAAGCACACTCTTATTTAATTAAATTATTTTAATTAAATTAAATATTATTTATATTTAATTAAATTCTTTTAATAAAATAAAATAAAATATTAATTAAATTAAATCATATATATAATTTAATTAACTCTCAATTCTCATTTATTTAATAAATCATATTTAATCAAATAAATTATACATGTATTAATATATTAAATAAAACACTATTAACACATGATTAAATTAAATCTTATTTAATTTAATTTTTCATTTCACTATTAGTACTATATGCATGTGGCTTTGTTGATTTTCGTAACATTGGCAATAATATTAAATCATTTATTTAATGTTATAAATAGTAAAAAGTATCTAGCAACATATTATTTTCATCCAAGTGACCAGAATGTCATCTGATTTGACATAACATTAATATGATATTAATGATCATGTGTACAATTTATGTATATTTTATAATTAAAACAAAATTAGAATTGAATCAATTTTTGAATCAAACATCATAACTCAAATGCAACAATTGCAAATTATAATTTATAAGTATGAATATATCAACATATAAACATAAATTTATATTAAATAAATTTGAATGTAATGATTTCAATTATACTACTGATGAAATATAAGATGGTTTTTTTAATTAAAAAAATTGTTTCTCTTAGCGAAACAATTTCGACGAACGGATCTTGATTAAATCATTAATAAAAAATCAAATATTAAAATAATGATTCAATAAATATCTCTTGAAACATGTTTTTACCTTTAATCATGAACGATAAAAGATACCGACGTCTCTACGTAATCCACACGAGTCCAAAATGTAACGCGGTGATAGCCATTTTTAGAGAGCTATGATAACCTTAATGCACTTATTTCGGACTTTTCCAAACTAAGTCTAACCTTATTTGACTAAACTATTTTAATTAAATAAAATATTATTTAGTTTTTAGTTAAATTATTTTAATAAAATAAAATAAAATATTAATTAAATTAAATCATATATAATTTAATTAACAATGAATTCTCATATATTTAATGAAATTGTATTTAATCAAGTAAATTATATATGTGTTAATATATTAAATAATTTAAACACTAATAACATTTAACTAATTAAATATTATTTAATTTAATAATCCATTCCACTATCAATACTATATGCGTGTGACCTTGTAGGTTCTCATAACATTGACAATAATATTAAATCACATATTTAGCATTATAAACAGCGAGTAGGGGTGAGAATAGGCTGGGCCGAGCTAAGATTTGCCAAACCTGAGCCTGGCCTGCTAAAAAATAATAGCCTAAGTCTGGCCTAAGGCCTATCAGAGGCTCATTTTTTGAGAATATGTAAATAAGCAATTCAACTAATCTTTAAATATACTAGAGAATAAAAAGTACAATGAGACTAAATGTTTGTTTACATAGACATATTTGAGCTTACATAAAAGCATAAGTTTTGTGAGATTATTTGTAAATGAGAACTTGTGAAAACAACTTATGACATTATTCATAAAGTTTTTTCAACTTATTTTCATAAGTTCTTCAAGATAAATAAACTTCACTTTTGTATTTTAATATAAAATACAAAGTACAATATAAAAATAATAGATTTATTTATATTTATTAAAATAGGTCGGTGTCATACCCTAATTTTTTACCCCTAATATGCCACCACATTTGCATCATTGACAAAACATTCATCATTACATTTATACATGTCTTTATACATCACTAACCCATCACAAGTACAAGATATGTGTGCTTACTTACTTCACAGGTTAGGTGATCCCCCTAAAGCTCAAGCAGATGAATAATCAAGGAATGGGCATCATATTCAACACCACAAGTCCCTTTGTCATCCATAAAGATCAAAAGTTTTCATCCATCAAAAATCAAGTTCAAAATTGCATCATGACAATCTCATCAAGCCTCAAGACCCTCAGTGCACCATAATTAGGGTTTTGACCTAATTCAGTCCTTGAGTTGACTTTTGAAGCAAGGCATGATCCCAAACTGCCAAATATGTTTCAAGGACCTCAAATGCCTCATATTAATCCCTTCATATGATTAGATTAACCTAAAGGACTTGATTCATAAGCAATGCAAGAAGTTAAAATCATCTGGTCCATAAACTAGGGTTTTTGATGAAAAGTCAATTGTACCATTGACTTTTTGACCAAGACATGGTCTCAAACCATGGGACATGACTCAAGACACCCAAAAAAACCTTTGTAGTCCATCCATAGTGTTTAAAAAGCCCAAGGGTTTGATTTCATAAAGGATCACAAAGTTCAGAGTTCATCTGATACAAAAGTCAACTATGGTCAAAATCAAGTTTGACTTTTGAAGTTTTTGGTCAAACATAGTCTCTTCAAGTCAAGAATTATGTTAATTTGTTATTTGGATCATAGTTGATCAAGAAAAATCAAGAAATGTGAGGTTACTTGTAAAAAGGGCAACATTGGAGAAGTTGAATTTTTTCTAAGTTATAAAATTCAATGATTTTTACCCTACTTTGCAAGGGCATAACTTCCAAACCAAGTAACAATTTTCTTTGATCCAAAGATCAAATTGAAGAGCTTGTTACATACTACAACTTTGTTCTTGAGGGTGGATTCCCAAAAAATGCATAGATTTTAAGATATAAGGCCATGAAGTTGGAGGTTCCATGCTTTTGAACCTAAACACTTACAAAAATTTTAGGCAGAATCTGTCTTGTGTTTAAACTAACTTTAGGGCTATTTTTCACTATGATCCACAATGATTCAAGACAAAATTTGAACATAAAAGTTGAAGTATGATATCACAGATTTCCAAAATGACCAAGAACACACATTTACGTAATTTGAGCAAGGAGACATGAATCTCACAACATGCCTTGCCACAACTGATTTTCAAGACAGAATTGTTAAACCTCTTTGTGCCACACGACTTGGATAAGTTTTGCAAGTTTGAAATCTTCACAAGATCAACTCCAAAATTATCATGAACCATGTGCTCTGCAAAGCACAATTGAATTTTCAAGATTCCATCTTTGGCATATGTTAAAAATCATTTCAAAAACCATGAAGTGAGGTTTTGTCCTCTAGCATTAAAGTGGAATAGTGATTTTGAACAAAAACCTTCCAAATTATTAGAACTTGATCCGAACATCAAGGGATAAGATGAAACCTTATGGAACAAAACTCAAAGGATCAGAATTCATAGCCATGTGAGAATGTAAGTTATGTACCTTGGCATTCAAGTAATAGCTACATGACATCACTTGTTGGATAATAGCCTACATCCTCATCCAATTTCTTCTCAAATATCTGAACTCTTTTTCCTATAAATAGAGGCCATTGTGCTTCATTCTAAGTACACCAACACATTGCCAATGCTTGTTTTCTCATAAATCTTCCCTCTTGCAAAATTCAAAGTTCTCAAAGAGTGAAAACTTGAAATCTCAGTTCAAGGTCATTTCCAATCAAACCAACCATCCAAACACTTCGCATACATCATGTGTAAGTGATCCAAACACTCAAACATTAACTGTGACCTCAGAATCATCAAGTCACATGTCATTTTCTTCATATACACCATATGTTGCAGATAGATTCGAGCTAGGAGTTTTAGAGGCTTTCAAACCAATTCAAACATTATAGCATCATCCTTGAGGTCAAGGAAGCTTCCTGAATCATCAAATCAGTTCTGTAACACCTCCAATAGAGAATTTGATTCTCACTTGCAAGGTAAGTTTCCTCTAAATGGAGCTCTATGATTCATGCATCAATTTTGTTCATATGCGTTACAAACATGTTTATCTGATGTTGTGATCATTTTCCCTCTATTAATTATCTTGTATCATGATTATATGAGATTTCATATCAAATTGTCCAATTAGGGTTCATACGGTTTTCATATCATTTTATTTTGATACACTCAAAATAAATGAAATTGGTTAATGTCATTCAATTCCTTATCAAATTTCCATCAACTTTCATTTCTACATCGTGTCAATTGGTTGAGTATCCTGAGAGATAGCATGTGGAGATGATGAAGATGATGATGTTGAAGAAGATGGTGGCCATGGTGCCCTATTTTCAAAATAACAAATGTTTTTACTATATTATTATTTCACTTCAGTTTGATACACGGATGTAGCACCACCCCAGTGGTTAATGCGCATGTTTTAAGAGTTTCAGTGTGTCCAAGGTCTGGGGTTCGAATCCCCCTCGCCCCAGACCTTTTGATTTTATTTTTTAAACCATTTTCAAAAGGAAGTTTCATATATTATTTTCACCTGTCATTCTCTATCAGCAACACGCACATGGCTCAGATGGTAATGTTTTAAACTCTCTTCCCCAAGGGCCCGAGTTCAAACCTTGGAAGGGCCATCCTTCCTTTTTATCACCTATTTTATTTCATTTTTTCACAAATTCATTCAATTCTTTCAACAAGCAAATATAATATTTTTGAGCCAATTTTTTTCACACTTCTCATTTATCTTGTATATTTTGATAATCCATTTGAAAATCCCAAAAATAATATTTATTTTTTCCATTTTTCTTAGGTTGAAAACCATTACTTTTTAAAGTGTTTTTTCATACCTTTCCATGATTTCTTTTGATTTTTTCCTTAACCTAATTGTCCATATATGTCCTTAGGGTCATGATACACTTTATTCAAGCCTTGTGTGATATACCTAACATGTTGTCTTGTCTTTCATACCATGAGTAAATGATTCTTCTTTGAAAAATACTCTGATTAAATGTTTAATTAGGGTTTTTACTTTGATTAATCTTTCAAAACACTTTGATATATAGTTAGGGCTTCCACTTGAGTTTGGATTCCCCAAAGCCCTTGATTCAACCATGTTTGAATGCTTTATCCATATGTTTATCTCCATTAGGGTTTTTGATTAGCCTTTACCATATTCATTTAATCCTCGATTCATCTTGAATATTTGCTTACTTAAACTTCCTTGTGATTGAATCTTAGCTCACATATTGTTTACTGTGAAAAATAGTAAACAACCGCTGGTCTTCCAAATCAATAAGAGATTGGGTCACTTGCAGGATCGACCATACTAAATCCTAGGACATGTGCTAACAATTTAAATAAAGTTTGGGAAAATAACGAATACTTCGACAGCATTTAAGATTTAAAGGTAAACAACTTTTGAGAATGTTAAAGAAAGTAAATTACATAACTTAATTGAAAAGCAAATAAATGTGTTTAAAAATAACTTGGGCAATGAAGAAAATAAACTTGAATTGAAATGTAAAAGTATGGTGTTTACATCAAACGTACATTTTCTCAACACACACTTTTCTCTTCACACGGATACTTTGAGTAACTTAGAGATTTTGTACAACTTTGAACACACACAATCCTATCACTAAGACTGCCTATTTATAATTAATCGAAATAACCGCTTTTAATGGCCTTTCTCTAAGATTAAGACAAGTGGCGCTCGACATGTCTTCTTTCCTTAAATGCTCCACGCGCCTCTCTCTCTATATTTGGATAAGGACAAAGTTCCCTCCTTTATTTAAATTCAAATCTTACGTCGAAGCATCATTAATAATCGCCTGTCGAATCATTTTTCAAGACTTAGAATATTTTTTTTCCAAATCTGCCCAACATACTCTTTTTGTACAAAAAGATGAATTCGACCAGAATACGCAAGTTTCCCCCCTTTGTCGAAACTTTTCTTAACTTTAAACAAATTATTTTTTCCTTCATTAATTCCATTGATCCAAAACTAGGTGTCGAATTTGGGAGCCAGCAAATTTCCCCCCAAAAATGTCATTTTCGACATTATTGAAGAAAGGGACTTTTTTGACAGACTTATTCAATGCCTCAAATAATCTATGTGTGATTCGAATTTTGTATTGAATTAATGTCAAAACGGTTCTCCTTCCTCAACACGTTTATGACGTCGTAGTCATTATTACATTTTTCTATAAAATGTCTCCTCAATCCACGTGAGAATCTTCATATCATCATATCTTCTAGACCCTAGGAGATCATGGTCCTAGGCATTAACTGCCACCGTTCCATCAAGGATAGTGGGAAGGACATGCGTCCCACTCCCATTTTAACCATTAATTTCATTCTGGAACCGCTTCCACTCCTATCCTTATAAATACCCCCTTTCTCATTTCTTTTCACTTTTTACACTTTCTAAACTCTCAGCTCTCAAAAAACCTTCTCCCACTTCAGAGAACTCAGTTTCCCTCTTCATATCTCAACAATGGCTTCAACAACACGATCCACCAAAGATGCCAACAAGACCACCAGAGAATCTAACAAACCTCCGAAAGTTCTTAAGAAGATCTCTCAGCTTCCTCCATTTGACTCAATCACTGGTCTGACCATGGTAGGCAATCAACAATACCTGCCTGAAGTGCTTGCTGAAGAAAAGAGAAGATTCTACGCCTCCCAGGTACTCATTCCTCTTACTGTTGCTAGTAAGCCTCTGGCTTTGTTAGGTCTTTTGTCTGATCCTAATGCTGATCCTAGCAAACATAGGGATTTCTTTCCAACTTACCATAAATACAAACCCATAGGTCACGCTAAGAAACCTAGGGCTAGTTTTGAGGATCCCAATCTGTAAGAACAAGATTTGGTTCTGCATCTTATCTCTATTTTTTTATGATAACAATGGAGTATTTATGCGAGAACAATTTTGGTACTCTAACGTTTGTTATTCTAATGGTTTTAACAAACAGGTTCTGATCTTAATTGAAAACCATATGCAAATCACTTTGTGTGATAAAAGTCACTTTCGTTCCAAGAAACAAGGTTGCTTCTGTATCTGATCACATTCAGATAGATTCTGAGAAGACACTATGTTATTGCTGTAACGTCTCTTGGATTATAACTTCTGAGCGTGACTCTGATGTTCTACTTCTGAAGTCTGTTTAGCTTCTGAAGTCGTTAACTTCTGAAGACTTGTGTTTCTGATAACTAAGGGTTCTGAAGAAGGAGTGCTCAAGATTCTGAAGACAAGGTTCTGCTGAACGATGTTCTGAAGACTCTGAAGACTTAAGGATTCTGAAGAATAAGGGTTATCAAGACAACTGCTGAAGATTTAGAAGACAAGGTTCTGGTAAACGAGTTTCTGAAGACTCTGTAGACTTGAGATCTGAAGACCTAATGATTCATTCTTTTGATCATGCTTCAATCATATTAACTCAGAAGCCTTTGATGGATAGAAGAAGGTGAAACGTTAGCGAGGGAAAATAGTACATAGTACAGATTAAACACGTTCTTTTCCACTACCCTAATTTGATGGTACAAAGGACAATTTCAGCGTGCGATTTTCACCCCAGCATAATGACACTATTTCAAGTCGCCAGTACTTTTCTGATATTACTGATTTGCCCTTCAACGGGTCTTTTTCTGGCTATATATACAGACTTGATCATTTAACGAATCAGTAGTGATAACAAGTGTAACACTCAGTGTGGAAAAGAAAAATATTAAAAACACTGATTCATATGAAGAAAGAACTTAAGAAATAGAGGAATTTATGAGTGAATAGTAAAGTACCACAATACAAAGAAGAAGATTGTTCTTACTGTGTAGATTCTCTCTAAGTTAGATTGAGCTAGAAACTATGTTTACTCTGCTTGTGCTGAAGCATCATTGTTGTAAACAAACCTTTGTAACAAATAATTGTTTGTGATTCCTAAAGGACTGTTTAGGTCTGAAGCTTTAGGAATATTTGTGTTCCCTAAAGGACTGGGTAGGTCAGAAGCTTTAGGAAGACTAAGACAATGAGTTTTAGTGTTGTTAGTCACTTGTAGTTCGGCTTGTGTATTGTATTTTCAAACAGTTGTTTGATTTCCTTAAGAGACCGGTTAGGTCAGAAATCTTGAGAAGTCTAGGACTAGTGTGTCTTTGAGATTGTTGTTAGTCACTTGTAGTTTGGCTTGTGCATTGTATTAATCAGTTTGATTAGTGGATTAAGACCTCGCTTGAGAGAGACCAAATCACCTTGGCGGGTGGACTAGACTAGCTTGAGGGTTTCATAAGTGAACTAGTATAAACATACTACGTTCTTTCTTTTCAGTTCTCTTGCTTTATTATCAAAAAGTGAAGGTTATTTGTAAAGGGGATTATTTTTAAAGAATTGTTTTTATTGTAAAAACCCAATTCAAACCCCCCTTTCTTGTGTTTTTCACACCTTTAATTGCCATCGGAGCCTGGTTCTGAGAAGATAAAAAGTTTGAATTTTTATCAAGCACCTAACAGTGTTCAGTACCGATCCAAAGTGTGAAAAACAATGGTTGACGCAAGTACTTCAAATGTCACTTCTGATAATAATGAAAGAGACTCATATAGTGCAAAACCTCCTATCTTTGATGGCGAGAAATTTGACTATTGGAAAGACAGAATCGAAAGTTACTTTCTGGGATTTGATTTGGATCTATGGGATCTGGTAGTTGATGGCTACAAATATCCAGTAGACTCTGGAGGCAAAAAGATTGCCAGAAGCTCATTTACAGAGGCTCAAAAGAAAACCTACAAGAATCATCACAAAGCGAGAACGATTCTGCTAAATGCTATTTCATATACAGAGTATGAAAAGATTACAGATAGAGAGACTGCAAAGTCTATCTTTGAATCTCTTCAGATGACTCATGAAGGCAACGCAAAAGTCAAGGAGACAAAGGCTCTGGCCCTAATCCAGAAGTATGAGACCTTCAAAATGGAAGACAACGAATATGTGGAAACTATGTTTTCAAGATTCCAAATGCTTGTTGCAGGACTCAGAGTTCTGGACAAAGGTTATTCTACTACTGATCATGTCAAGAAGATTATCAGGAGTCTGCCTGTAAAATAGAGATCAATGGTAACTGCTTTAAAATTGGCAAAGGATCTGAATAACACGAGTCTTGAGGAACTGGTTAGCTCTTTAAGAAGTCATGAGATAGAACTTCAAGAAGATGAACCTCAGATAAGAGGTAAGTTTGTTACTCTAAAATCTAAGTCTGAAAAAACAAAGGCTTACCAAGCAGAGGAGAACTCAGAAGAATATGAAGAAGATTCAGACGAAGATGAGCTGTCTCTCATATCAAGAAAGATAAATCAGCCGTGGAAACACAGAAAGAGAAAAATTCAGAGGGCCAAGAAGAAAAAGTAGTCCTAAGTCTACATCTGGTCAAAGGAAAGCTTCTTAAAAAGAAGTTAATTGTTAAGAATGCAAGGAGCCTGGATGTTATAAGAACGAGTGTCCAAAGCTCAAGAAGATATAAAACCTAAGAATGTTTTCAAAGCTAAAAAGGGTCTTATGGCAACATGGGATGATTCAGAAGATGAAGATTCTGATGAAGAACATGCTAACGTGGCACTCATGGCAAAGACCAGCATGAGCGAAGTCTTATCAGAGGATGAACTGACACTTGATGAAGAATCAGACTTTGATGACGACAAAGAGGTATTTTCTTCCTTATCTCGTTCTAAACTTGAATTAGGTTTATCAGAACTTATGAAAAGGTATCAACTTCTTCTAAGTAAACACAAAACTCTGAAAAAGACTTTTGTGGCTGTTTCTGAGAACTCTACTAAGAGAGAGCCAAATATTTCTGATTTAAATGAAAAAAAAAAATTCTTTAGAAAAATCTAATGCTGCTCTAAAAAGTAAAGTCTCTAAGCTAGAAGAAGATATTACTTCTAACATATTTGTTACTGATGAAGTAATCAGATATGATAGAGCTTTTTCAGCACTTTCTTGCTAAAAGCATAGATAGAAGAAAGATGGCTTCAATGATCTATGGAGTTAGCAGAAACGGAAGTAGATGTCTGGGATATTCAGGACCATCAAAACCATTTGATGAGACTTTGAGTATCAAACTAAAACCTCTGTCTAAACATTTTGTGCCTGCTAGCAACGAACTAAAATGTTCGGAACTAGAAGGTTTTGATTCTGTTGCACCACAATCACAGACACAGAAGGAAACTTCTAAGCCTAAATATCATGCACAAATTCCACTAATTATCTTATTGCACAGAAATCCAAAGGTGTCAGAACCTCTGGAAAGACTAACAAGAAAGGACCCAGAAAATGGGTACCTAAGAGTGAGATCATCTATGTTGTAGACATCCTTGATGGCGCCACTGAAACACCAGTCATGGTACCTGGACAGTGGATGCTCGCGACACATGACAGGAGAAAGGCATATGTTCCAAGATTTGGAACTTAAGTCTAGAGGTGTCGTTGGTTTCGGAGGAAACTTGAAGGGAAAGATCATTGGCTCTGGAACTGTTGATTTGTAGATCAGTTTTTTAGAACCTAAAGAAAAGGCAGAAGAAATCAAAGATTCAGAAGCTCCTACTTGTGATATTGTTGTTGCTCCCACTGATCCTCCACAACAAAAGAAAAGCAGAGTTGCAACTTCACACCCTGAAGAATTGATTCTGGGAAATAAGGACGCCCTTATCAGAACCAGGTTAGCCTTTAAACCTTCTGAAGAAACACTTATGGGTTTGGTGTCTTTGATCGAGCCAACATCCGTTGATGAAGCTCTACTGGACAAAGACTGGATTCTGACAATGGAAGAAGAACTTAACCAGTTTTCAAAGAACGATGTTTGGGATCTTGTTCAGAAGCCTAAAGGTGTCCACATTATTGGAACTAAATGGGTATTCAGAAACAAGCTCAATGAGAAGGGTGAGGTTGTCAGAAATAATGCACGACTGGTTGCACAAGGTTATAGTCAACAAGAAGGAATAGACTATACAGAAACCTTTGCTCCAGTCGCCAGGTTAGAAGCCATACGCCTATTAATTTCCTTTTCTGTAAATAATAACATCATCTTATATCAGATGGATGTTAAGAGTGCATTTTTGAATGGTTATATTTCAGAAGAAGTTTATGTCAAACAACCTCCTGGATTTGAAAATTCTGAGAAGTTAGATTTTGTTTTTAAACTTAAAAAATCTCTCCATGGTCTGAAACAAGCTCCCAGAGCTTGTTATAACATATTGAGTAATTTTCTTTTAGAAAATAACTTCACCAAAGGCAAGGTTGACATCACCCTCTTCTATAAAATGTTCAAAAATGATATGCTTATAGTTCAGATTTACGTTGATGATATTATTTTTGGTTCTGCTAATCCCTCTCTTTGTGAAGAGTTTTCTAAGCTAATGCAGGCAGAATTCGAGATGAGTCTGATGGGTGAATTAAAGTTCTTTCTTGGAATTCAAATTGACTAAAAATTAGAGGCTACTTACATTCATCAAAGTAAGTACACCAAAGAACTTCTGAAGAAATTCAACATGATGGATTGTACACCAGCTAAGACTCCAATGCATCCAACATGTATTCTGGAAAAGGAAAAGGTAACTGTAAAGGTTTTTCAGAAGCTCTATTGTGGTATGATAGGCTCTCTTCTGTACTTAACTGCTTCTAGACCTGATATTATTTTCAGTGTTCATTTGTGACCTAGATTTTAATCAGATCCTAGAGAATCTCATTTAACTGTTGTTAAAAGAATTCTAAGGTATCTGAAAGGAACTATTAACCTTGGCTTGATGTATGAGAAAACATCAGAGTACCCTCTTTCTGGTTATTGCGATACAGATTACCCAGGAGACAGACTGGAAAGAAAAAGTACCTCTGGAAACTGTCAGTTTCTCGGGAGGAATCTGATCTCATGTTCATGCAAATGCAATCAACAATTATTCTCTCAACAGCAGAAGTAGAGTATATATACACATCTTTATCCAGTACGCAGATGCTATGGATGAAGAACCAGCTAGAAGATTATCAGATACATGAGAGTAACATTCCTATCTTTTGTGATAATACTGCTGATATCTGTTTAAGTAAGAATCCAATCTTACATTCTAGGGCTAAGCACAAAGAAATTTAGCATCATTTTATTAGAGACTATGTTCAGTAGGGAATCTTATGTTTAAAATTTATAGATACTGACCATCAATGGGCTGATATTTTTACAAAACCCTTGGCTGAAGATAGATTTCTATTTATTCTGAAGCATCTGAAAATGGACTACTGTCCAGAGTAAGATTTCATCAGAATCAGATGTGTTTAGTCAGAATCTGAAGAAATCAGATTTTCATGATAACAAAGCTGCAATTTTCTTAAATATTTTTATAAGTTAGAAGATGTATTTTATTAAAAACTTGTGTAGTCAGAAAAATGTTGTCCTTTCGTCTGATAACATGTGAACGATAATGGTGACAGCTGTCTAATTTGTTAAACATGCGTAATCATGAATTGACACATTGGGTTTCATAAACTTCTTGAGAATAGGCTAAAATCTTTACGCATTCCCCTATGACTATGCAATCATAAATTATAAGACATATGCGAGTTAAGTTTTTTTTTAAATAAGTTATACTCTCTTCTGTCTTTACTATGTGTCAATTTTCAATTGCCACTTATAAGTAAACATTTATTCATAGTTATTGACTCCTGTCAAAACTTAAATAACGTATCCTTATTTGTGACCTTTTGGATATTCCGTTTTAAGAGACTGGTACACTCTTTTCCTATTCCTTGATATTCTTTGTCTCTTACTCTTGTAATACCCCAAATTTTGACCACTAAGATTTCCCATCATTGTGCAAATCATCAGCACAATATGGATGTACCTTTGTACCTCATTAGTCTCCCCAAAGATGGGTGAGCATTCACTATAATCAAAATTAGGGTTTCAAGCCCTCTCTGAGTGCTTAGACAAAGGATCAATCAAGAAATGACATGATCCTCAACTTGTCTAATCTCTTAAACATCCACAATGGATCAAAAAGGGCTCCCACTTCAAGGATTAAGCACAAGGCTGCTCCCTTCTAGGTGGATCAAGTCTCAAGATCGCCAGTGTCACCAAATTAGGGTTTTGGTCGACCAGGGTCTCCAGATGGAAATTTTCATCTGGGCACAAGGCAATGATCCAAAACATAACCTAATATACTTCATGGAACCTCATGAACCCATGCATCAAGTCAATTTTGCCCCAGGGGATGCATTCATCAAAAATCAGGAATTAGGGTTTCTTGACCTAATTCACCCCTAAGTTGACTTTTGGGACAAATCATGAGCCAAGACCTCAAGAGATGATTTGAGGGTCTCTAATATACCATATTGATCCATTTGGAACAATGGATTGATCCAAGAAGCTTGAGCAACAAGTCTCAATTTCATCTGCACCACAATTAGGGTTTTAAGGGAAAAGTCAACTGTAACTTTGACTTTTGACCAGGACATGCTCCCAAACCCTAATACATGATTGAATATACCCTATGACACCCATGGAACATGTCCATCAAGTTTGATTTAGGTCAAGGACATGATTTCCTGAAGAATTGCACAGTTTGGAATTCATTTGATAAAAAGTCAACTGTGCACAAAAGTCAACTTTGACTTTTTGAGATTTTTCACCAAAATGGATTTTTAACCCTAAAATGATGTTAATGTATGATTTGAATCATCATTCATCAAGAAAAATCAAGAAAAGTGAGATAACTTGTAAAAGGGGTAACCATAAAACTTAGAAATTTTTCTAAGTTAAAAATAAAGTGGCAAGGGTACCAACTTTGAAGGACCATAACTCCTAAACCACAAGGCCATTTTTTCACATCCAAAGATGGATTTGTAGCCCTCATTATCACCTACAAAAACTTCAACTACAAGTCATTCCAATTCATTAAGGATTTTGAGTTATGGAGTGATCAAAGTGGTTGAAAAGTGAAAATGTACTTTTTCCAACACTTAGTGAAATTTTCACTAAGTCAGATTCTGCCTCACTTTTTGCCAAATGTAGGGGGATTTTTCACTTGGAATCAAAAGAGATCAAAACCAAACTTGTTCAAACAGTTGTTGTATCATGTAAGAGCTTTCCAAAATGGCCAAGAACATTGCCAAATTCAACCTACACCATGAGATACAACATTGCCAAGTTGCCTTGCTGAAATCTGTCAAGGCAAGGCAGAATTTGCAACTTTGGTCGATTTGCCAAAATCAGCCAAATTCAATTGCTCCTATCCACTTGGACACCTTAGAGGATTGAATCTAAAGGGGACAATCACTGAGCCAAGCCTCCAAAGTCCATGGAACAAGAAATAGCATGTTGAACCGAGAATGGCCAAAATAGGGACAAGACTTCAAATTTGGAATGAGGCATTCAATGGAACCATCAAGGTGGCATGGACTGAGCCATTCTCATCTGAAATCAGTCAAGACTTATCCAAGACCAAGGGAACCAAAGCTCTGTGCCCTAACCTCTAGTCAATGGCTAGAGGAGACTTGGATTTTCATTTGCCAACATTGGCCAAACCTACTTACCAGCTGCCATGCACTATTCCTTGCAAAACAAACTTGCTCTACTATAAATAGAGCTCAATTGTGGTCAGTTTGAGTACACCAAAGCCATCTAACAGATGCTTTCCTCAAAATCTCTTCTTTCACTCTAATTTTGCCTTCTAAGGCAAGTCACTATCGGGTTTTGAGTTTGAGAGCAATTCCAATCAAACCAATCACTCACACACCTCACATACATCACATATAAGCTGATCAAACACTTAGATTACTTCTGAAACATCAATTTCACAAAATCACCAGCTGGTTGCTCAAGGGTTTAACCAAAGTGCAGCTGAGGTGCCACAAACACAATCCATAGGGTGTAGGGAAGCTGTTCAGATCATCACCACTCATCTGTAACACCTCCAAATCAAAAATCACTTTGAACTTGCTGTCACGACTTGGAGGTAAGCACATACTTGGTCATCTCTCAATCTATGCATATTTCCTCGCACAATAATTTGGCCATATGTTCATAATCATGCATGGAATGTTTTCCCTCAATTAATTGCATTGTTTGAATCGTGTATCAAAAATCCTAGCCTTCATGCAGAAATTAGGGTTCTTGAGGTCTCTTCGTGATTTCTTGTTGTATGTTTAATTTAAATGAAATTAAAGTACATAGACATGATCGTGAGGTTGAGACGAGCATAATGATATGTGGATTGCATGATATGATTACGTATTCATGGAGATTGGATAGAAAATGCAAATCTGAGAAACCAAGAACACGCGCGTGTTCTTCAGCTTGTTCTTGGCGCCTTTTTCATAAATTCAAATATTTGAATTTTGTGATTTTGTTTAATTGATTCAAAAATTAATTTCTCTCTGAGTTTTAATGATTTTGAGTTGATTCTTTTTTTAATAATTCACAAAAATGTTAAAATATTTTATTTTCCCAAAAAATCCCAAAAATATTATTTATTTTATATAATTTATATTTTTGCAAAGAATTAATATTTTAATTGTTTTTGACATTTTAAATATTTTTTCTACATTGATTTTGCAACTTTTAATGCTTTCTAATTATTTTGTAGGTCAATACTTAATTTTTGAAGCATTAATCCAAGATCACAATTTGTTTTCCATGTGTTAAACAATTTTTGATCCTTTTAATTGAATTTTTATTCAATTAAATACATTTTGAAAACAAATTAGGGTTTTGGATTAATTCAACCCTCATAAATCATTTTCAAAACTTTTGGGCCTCTTGAGAGAGTGTAAGACCCATCCCCCCTTGTACAAAAACTTTTTGGGCCTCACTCATTGTATAAGTCCCTCTGTACAAGTAAACGGCGCGATCGTCGCCCGTTTAAAAATAAAAATCATCTGGGCCTCTCCTTGAGCTATAAGACCCATTCAAAACACTTTGGGTCTCTATTAGAGTGTAAGACCCAAACCCCCTTTTAACCAAAACATCTTGGGCCTGACTTATTGTATAAGTCCCTCTGCGTTAAAAGAAAACCTCGGCGCGATCGCCATTTTTAAACGAAAAATCATTTGGGCCTACCCTCGTGTTATAAGCCCCACTCTTTTCTTTAAACCTTTTTAGGCCTCTTAAGAGAGTGTAAGACCCATCCCTTTGTACAGAAAACCATTTTGCCCCCCAGTCACTTGTATAAGTCCCGCTGTACAAAGTCAAACAGTGCGCTCACTGATAAAACCCTGGGCCTCTCCTTGAGCTGTAAGCCCCAAATCTTTCTTTTTCAAAGCACTTTCTCCTTTAATTTTGAATATACAGTTGTTTTCAATCTTTCTTTGTTGAACAACTAACCAAACAGCATGGAAGCACTCCAACCGAGTAAGTGGTTATCGCTTTCGTTTACTGCTTTCATATTATAAACTGTATTGTGGGGCTGCTCACTGTAAGTCTCCTTTCATAAACTCATATCTACTGTGTAATAATAGTATAGATATTTCGAGTTTCCCCGGCTACGTCTAGAACTAGGTGACGCCGTTTCATTTATTCGTAGAAATAGACGCATAGATCCCCAATAGGAGCACCAGATACAGTCTTCTCTTCGGCTGTCCTCCTTAGGAATCGTCAAGAAGCTCTACTCCCCAAGATGAATGTATTCTCCGTGAATGGCATCTTTGAGTTTCTTCCAAATTCTCGAACTTTCCTGACTTGATCTATTCCTTGTGGATAGCTTGCCTTGAATGTCTCGGGGTTTGGGTACCCACTACGGTCATAATCTTGGACCTTAACTAAGGAACCCTTTTTAAAAGCTAAAAGTCGCTGGATAGTAAACCTCGCACGTTTACCAGTGGTTTTTATCTTTAAAAGAGTTATCTCTCCTAATGGAAAGGAGATGATAGACCCACGGGCTTCTTAAAAGCATCGGCCTCCTCTTGGGCATTATTCAAGGACACTACGACTTCTTAAAAGTATTCACAGCCTCCTCTTAGGCTTCGTATAATGATCTCTTCCTCCGGGAATGATAGCCTCCTCTTGGGCTTAGTACAAGGACCCGTCGGCTTCTTAAAAGTTTCCAGCCTCCTCTTGGACTTCGTACAAATTGTCCCGACGACCTCCTAGAGGTATAGGAACAGAACCTAGTCATCCTCATAGAACAGTCCTTTCGTAGAGTCTACTACTGTTTCTCAAAGCATAGTACAAAAGATAAAACTCTAGACTTGGACAGTCTAACTTCCTTGAGTCTCAAAGACATTCTCAAGTGACCCCCTTCGTTAAATAGGAAGGAAACCCGCAGACTCGGACAATCTCAATACCCTTTGGACTTCCCATTTCCTCAAAGCGAAGGAAATATCCCTGATCCTCAAATCAAATCCCTGAGTACAGTGTTGCTCATATAAGAACTGATTTTATCTTTTAAAATCAGTATATTAGATCTGTCACTCAACTGAAACAAACCTTTAGCCTCCATCTCGGGCTTCGTACGAGATACAAAAACACTCTCTTGTTGAGTATAAAAGATTCTCCTGTTGAGTCAACCCTTTTTTGCCTCTCTCTCGGGCTTCGTACGAGACACAAAGACTCTATCATCGGGTCAAAAACTTTTAGCCTCTCTCTCGGGCTTTGTACGAGACACAAAATAGCCTCCTCTTAGGCTTTGTATAATGATTTTCCTAGCGGAAATTAGCCTCCTCTTAGGCTTTGTATAATGATTTTCCTAGCGGAAATTAGCCTCCTCTTAGGCTTTTGTATAAGAAAACCACTGGTTGATCCAATCAACCTTTTAGCATCAAAGCTGTGCCTCGTTCATAGTACACAAACATCAACAACTCCTTTCCCTTCATCTAATCGCTGTAAGCGGCAAGCCTCTGGATCATCTACATCCATGCCAATGTCCTTCTTTTAGCATGAGAAATTCCTAAGGAAAGATGGCATTGCTCTACACTGAGTTAAAGTCTTCTCCTTCAGGTTAAAACCTTTTCTTCGGAAATTATGGCATTGCTCGGATCCGCGTATCCCAGTTAAAGTAATTCTCCTTCTCCCTCTTTAGAGATGACAAATTCTCTCTAAAGTCAAGGTCTTTCAGCTTCACGTCTTGGGCTTTGAACAAGACACAAATAGACCTTTCAGCTTCACATCTTGGGCTTTGAACAAGATACAAACCCCCTTTCGCTTCACGTCTTGGGCTTTGAATAAGACACCAAAAACCAATTTCCTCCCATAGAATAGGAGGGACTACGAACGCTCTGATTTCCCTGTTTCGGTAAACGGGAATACGTAGGCATAAGATCGAAAGAAAAGATCTTAGCGAGCGCAATCAACAAAAAACCCAAATCCCATATCTCCATCAATCAAAAGCAGTAATTCAAAAGCATCAGTCCTAACATCCTAATCCTTGTTCCCCGCCAGAAACCTTTTGCCCAAGAAAAAGAAGAAAGAAAATAGTATTGGCGAAAATACAAATAACCAGTACAAAGCCCCCCCCCCCCCACATTGATAGCATTCGTAACCTAACAGACCGCTGTTTAAACTCAGTATGCAAAGCAGGGTTAATTAGAGACATCTATTTCCCTTCCTTATTCAGCTCACAATAGGATAAAAAATGAATAGACCTGTAGTCAAAGCTCAAACCGCAGAGAGCGACCAGCGCTTAAGAACCGCGTCCAAAATCGCTCGCTACAACTCTACCACTGTGTCCTTGGCATATCTTATGCGTGATACGCATCTTGACCGATGTCATTTTCTCAGTCAATCACGTCCCTTATATATATATATATATATTTCATTCCTCCTCTCATGATCTGTCGTGTTTGATCTTATTGGTTCAAAATTACCTTTACTGTCTAAATCTTCTCATCATGTCTCTAATCACTTTCCAAGGAGATGAGAACCTTCTTGAGGTCATATCAAAAGAACAAATCAACCTTCTTCATCTTGGAAACAGAGAAATTGCTAGCAATATCACCTCAATCATGCACTATCAAGAATGGGCAAAATACTTCATCATTCTGGATAAACCAGTCTACTTAAATCTTGTAAAAGATTTTTGGAAACATGCCTACATTAATTATGAAGGTCGCTCAATTTCTTCTCGTGTTTTTGATGTCCCCATAAACATCACTCCCTTCACCATTGCTTTAGTAATTGGCTGTGAGAACATTGGCTTTACTGTTGAACATGTTAAGTCTAGGTATCTTATTTCTGAGGAACTCGCCTCTCTTCACAATACATCATCCAAATATGAACCTCTCAATCCTAAAAACCTTCTTCCCATTCCCAAAGCTTGGTTTAAGCTTTTGCTGACCAATTTTCGTCCTCGGGGAGAGGTTTTAAGTGACTTTTCATAGCCTCATTAGGTCTTTTGAAGAATGCATTATGTTCTTCTACACAGCCGTTGTTCATAACATAGTAAAAAACTGGCCTATGAGTGGCTATCTCTATATAAGTGTTATCTTCCAACTCTTCAACCTCAGTAATTTGGTCAAACTCCCTTGGTAACACAGATACTACATTAACCATAATATCCAAAGATGCTTCTGAATTTGTATCAAAATCATCAATAAGCATCTCGTCTTCAGCGATCGAACGATCACATTCCTTTTTAGCCTCTTCTTCTTGAGTGGAAAACACCTTCCCCTCCACAGGCTTCTTTTCGACGGATTTTAACTCCTTTTTCTCATTCTTTTCAGCAGGCACATTGGTGCTTGATTCAGCTTTCTGATTTTCTTTAGCCTCCCTCTCTGCCTTTCTTCTCCTTTGCTCCCTTCTCCATTGGGATCTAGTCATCGAATTCTTGCCTTTGTAATTCTAAGAGATTAGGGTGACTTCTTGGAGGTCTGGAACGAGAGGATTCATTTTCAGAGGATTCATTTTCAAACCATACCTCCTTATCCTTTCAAAGGAGTATCGAAGATGGTCTATGTGATATTTCCTTGAAATTGACTTTACAACAATATCATTAATATAGATCTGCATAAAAGTCTCAATAAAACCATGGAAAATCGAATTCATTGCCCTTTGGTAAGTTGCCCCGGCATTTTATAAGCCGAAAGGCATCACCACCCACTTATAAGTGCCTAATGCTCCAGGCCATCGAAAAGATGTTTTAGGGACATCCTCTTCAATAATGAATATTTGATTATACCCCGAATGTTCATCGAGCATACTCAGGTATTCATGTCCTGCGGCATAATCGATTAACATTTCCGCCACTGGCATCGAATATTCATCCTTTGGGGTTGCGTTATTTAAATTTCTAAAGTCTATGCAAACCCTTAAAGTACCATTCTTCTTAATAACTGGCACGATATTTGAAAACCATTTGACATACCTGGTTGTGCGGATGAACTTGCATCGCAGAAGTCTTTCGACCTCCACTTTATTCTTTGAGAAAATTTCAGGTGCAAACCGCCTTGGAATTTGCTTAACCGGCTTCTTCCTAGGCTTTATCGGCAACTTTAATTCAACCAGATCTCTTTCTAAACCAGACATCTCATCATAATCCCATGTGAAGCAATCTCTGAACTCCTTCAGCAATTGGATCAGTTCAACTCTGAGTTGAGGGTTTATATTGGCATTAATATACGTTGGCCTTTTTGTCGCCCCATTTCCCAAGTCGATTTCCTCAAGTGAATCTTGCACTAGCATTTTAAGGTTGGTTGCCAGCGGATCCTTCTCGAACCTCAAGGCTCGTCATCATAGATGGCGTCGAGCCTCTGGCCTTGCACTTCATTCCGAGCCTTGTCAGGTGGCTCTGGGTCGAAGTCCTTACCAGGGCTTTCCTGACATGATTCCTTCATGGCTTGGACAGCCATGAATTTTACCTCAGTCTCTAAGGCCGTTTTTAGCTTATTTTCAGCTATGTAAGCCAAAATTCTTTCGAACGCTGGCAACTCAGTCATCGTCGCCAAATTTGCTTCCCTAACCTGTTGGGTCGATTTCAGATGTCCCTATGTATGCAAGGTCCTCTTTGCCCATAACTTCTCGGTCCCACTGTAAACCATTGGTGGGGTGCAAGTACAAAGAGCAATATGCATTATCATCTGGAGTAAATGCAAAACTAGCTGGATTGCAAGGAGCAATATTAGCCAAATGTTTGTCGAAACTGCGTTCGATATTTTCCACAATACCATCTGTTCGCCAAATGGTAATTCGCTTATGTATTGATGATGGCACGACTCCTATGTCGTGAATCCATTCACGTCCTAACAATAAGTTATAGTTAGCCTTTGTCTCCACAACCATGAACATGGTTGGTCTTGTAATTGTTCCTACCATCATATAAACTTGAATCACTCCCAATGTGGTGCCAACCTTTCCTTCATAGTTGGACAACACCATATTGTGGGGCTTCGTGTCCGTGTCGAACTTTCCTATCTTTCTCAGCATGAAATGCGGCATCAGGTTTACCTCTGCACTGTAATCTACCAGGATCTTGTTGATTGGCACATATTCGATTTTTCCTGTGATAAAGAGAGGTTTTAAGTGACTTTTCATAGCCTCATTAGGTCTTTCGAAGAATGCATTATGTTTTTTTACACAGCCGTTGTTCTTAACATAGTAAAAAACTGGCCTATGAGTGGCTATCTCTATATCAGTGTTATCTTCCAACTCTTCAACCTCAGTAATTTGGTCAAACTCCCTTGGTAACACAGATACTACATTAACCATAATATCCAAAGATGCTTCTGAATTTGTATCAAAATCATCAATAAGCATCTCGTCTTCAGCGATCGAACGATCACATTCCTTTTTAGCCTCTTCTTCTTGAATGGAAAACACCTTCCCCTCCAAAAGCTTCTTTTCAACAGATTTTAACTCCTTTTTCTCATTATTTTCAGCAGGCACATTGGTGCTTGATTCAGCTTTCTGATTTTCTTTAGCCTCCCTCTCTGCCTTTCTTCTCCTTTTCTCCCTTCTCCATTGGGATCTAGTCATCGAATTCTTGCCTTTGTAATTCTAAGAGATTAGGGTGACTTCTTGGAGGTCTGGAACGAGAGGATTCATTTTCAGAGGATTCATTTTCAAACCATACCTCCTTATCCTTTCAAAGGAGTATCGAAGATGGTCTATGTGATATTTCCTTGAAATTGACTTTACAACAATATCATTAATATAGATCTGCATAAAAGTCTCAATAAAACCATGGAAAATCGAATTCATTGCCCTTTGGTAAGTTGCCCCGGCATTTTATAAGCCGAAAGGCATCACCACCCACTTATAAGTGCCTAATGCTCCAGGCCATCGAAAAGATGTTTTAGGGACATCCTCTTCAATAATGAATATCTGATTATACCCCGAATATTCATCGAGCATACTCAGGTATTCATGTCCTGCGGCATAATCGATTAACATTTCCGCCACTGGCATCGAATATTCATCCTTTGGGGTTGCGTTATTTAAATTTCTAAAGTCTATGCAAACCCTTAAAGTACCATTCTTCTTAATAACTGGCACGATATTTGAAAACCATTTGACATACCTGGTTGTGCGGATGAACTTGCATCGCAGAAGTCTTTCGACCTCCTCTTTATTCTTTGAGAAAATTTCAGGTGCAAACCGCCTTGGAATTTGCTTAACCGGCTTCTTCCTAGGCTTTATCGGCAACTTTAATTCAACCAGATCTCTTTCTAAACCAGACATCTCATCATAATCCCATGTGAAGCAATCTCTGAACTCCTTCAGCAATTGGATCAGTTCAACTCTGAGTTGAGGGTTTATATTGGCATTAATATACGTTGGCCTTTTTGTCGCCCCATTTCCCAAGTCGATTTCCTCAAGTGAATCTTGCGCTAGCATTTTAAGGTTGGTTGCCAGCGGATCCTTCTCGAACCCCAAGGCTCGTCATCATAGATGGCGTCGAGCCTCTGGCCTTGCACTTCATTCCGAGCCTTGTCAGGTGGCTCTGGGTCGAAGTCCTTACCAGGGCTTTCCTGACATGATTCCTTCTTGGCTTGGACAGTCATGAATTTTACCTCAGTCTCTAAGGCCGTTTTTAGCTTATTTTCAGCTATGTAAGCCAAAATTCTTTCGAACGCTGGCAACTCAGTCATCGTCGCCAAATTTGCTTCCCTAACCTGTTGGGTCGATTTCAGATGTCCCTATGTATGCAAGGTCGTCTTTGCCCATAACTTCTCGGTCCCACTGTAAACCATTGGTGGGGTGCAAGTACAAAGAGCAATATGCATTATCATCTGGAGTAAATGCAAAACTGGCTGGATTGCAAGGAGCAATATTAGCCAAATGTTTGTCGAAACTGCGTTCGATATTTTCCACAATACCATCTGTTCGCCAAATGGTAATTCGCTGATGTATTGATGATGGCACGACTCCTATGTCGTGAATCCATTCACGTCCTAACAATAAGTTATAGTTAGCCTTTGTCTCCACAACCATGAACATGGTTGGTCTTGTAATTGTTCCTACCATCATATAAACTTGAATCACTCCCAATGTGGGGCCAACCTTTCCTTCATAGTTGGACAACACCATATTGTGGGGCTTCGTGTCCGTGTCGAACTTTCCTATCTTTCTCAGCATGAAATGCGGCATCAGGTTTACCTCTGCACTGTAATCTACCAGGATCTTGTTGATTGGCACATATTCGATTTTTCCTGTGATAAAGAGAGGTTTTAAGTGACTTTTCATAGCCTCATTAGGTCTTTCGAAGAATGCATTATGTTTTTCTACACAGCCGTTGTTCATAACACAGTAAAAAATTGGCCTATGAGTGGCTATCTCTATATCAGTGTTATCTTCCAACTCTTCAACCTCAGTAATTTGGTCAAACTCCCTTGGTAACACAGATACTACATTAACCATAATATCCAAAGATGCTTCTGAATTTGTATCAAAATCATCAATAAGCATCTCGTCTTCAGCGATCGAACGATCACATTCCTTTTTAGCCTCTTCTTCTTGAATGGAAAACACCTTCCCCTCCAAAAGCTTCTTTTCAACAGATTTTAACTCCTTTTTCTCATTATTTTCAGCAGGCACATTGGTGCTTGATTCAGCTTTCTGATTTTCTTTAGCCTCCCTCTCTGCCTTTCTTCTCCTTTGCTCCCTTCTCCATTGGGATCTAGTCATCGGATTCTTGCCTTTGTAATTCTAAGAGATTAGGGTGACTTGTTGGAGGTCTGGAACTCCCCACAGTACCTAATCGACGAACCCCTATTCGAAGTTCTGCCATTTTGGTTGCCTCTCTCTCTCTCTCTGTCTCCAACTGGCTTTACCCATTTTCCTCTAGAAGCCTCTGCAGTTAGCTTGAAAGTGGTGGGTTTGGCAACTGGGAATCCTGGTTTCACTTTATCATGCCCCCTGTATAGCCTCTTTTTGTCAAAACATTGGTGGCTACTAGAGTCTCTCCAGTTTCCTCTGGCCTTTGCCAGTCGAACGCCCTCCATGTTTTGGGCCGCTTTCTTATCGAACACGGCACTACACCTTGGACAGAGCATAACCTCCAACTTTTTCTTCTGGCACCTATGTATGAAATTAACCAGGCTCTCCTCTTCCTTCGAGAAAGCCAATTTGTTGTATTCCTCTTGTCGTTGTTCTTCGACAATCTCCATCGAAGTATCTTATGAACCTTCGACCATGTTAACATCCATAACAACATCTTCAGTAATGTCCAAACTTTGGAACTTCATTATAAGGCCATCAGTAGCTTTGTTTAAATTATCCATATTGTAGAATCCTGAGTGATTCCTGTAGTATCGAAATCATCAGCAACTTTGTTGTTACAGTTTTCGACGATTCCTTTGGTGAGGCCATCAGTAACCTCACACATGCAATCTTCCATCATATTCTCGTCAAGATCCTTAGTGATCTTAACCATGACAATCGTGGAATGTGTCGAATGCTGACCAATTCGAATCTTTTTAAGAGTCGATTGGCTATCACGAAGTACATGATGAGATTTTCTTTCACACATTTGTACTCCTTTGTGAGTTTTTTATGACAAATTCTGAGTCTCCCATTATTTTGACTCGAGTTGCCCCTAATTCCAACAATATCTCAAGTCCGGCTATAAGAGCCTCATATTTAGCCTCATTATTCGAGCAGAGACCCTCCACTTTATACTTAAATTTTGTTGGAATTTTGTTAGGAGAAATAATCAAGACTCCTACACTTGTTCCATCTTTATGATTTGAACCATCGAAGTACAACTTCCAAGGTTCTAGTTCGAGATAATTTAATGATTTCTCATTTATTGAGTAGTTAACTATAAAGTCTGCCACTACTTGTCCCTTAGCAGCCTTCAAGGCCATATAAGTTAGAGAATATTCAGTTAAGGCTAATGCCCATTTACCAATTTGACTATGCAAAATTGGTTTTGACAACATACGCTTTATAACATCAAAATTTGAGGAAACAAAAACATCAACAGGTTTGTATAATGCTTAAGTTTTATATATGAGAAGTACAAACACAGACATAGTTTTTCGACTGTGCTATACCTAGTTTCTGCATCGTTCAAGACTCTACTAAGATACTAAATGGATCTTTTGACACCATTTTCATCTTCTTGAGCTAACATGCTCCCTAAAGTCTTATCCGACACAGATATATACAACCTCATACTCCTATTTCTACAAGGTGGAATCAGTAATGGAGGGTGACTTAAATACTCTTTGATTTTGTTGAAAGCCTCTTCTTGAGCTTGTCCCCATTTGAATCCTTCCTTGTTGAGTCGAAGCAGAGGCGAGACGGCTTGAGTTTTGCCGCTAAGGTTCGATATAAACCTTCTTAATAAATTAATCTTGCCCGAAAATGACTGCAACTCTTTCTTTGATGATGGCCCTTTCGCTTCTATTATGGCCTTGGTCTTATTTTGGTTCATTTCTATTCCCTTTATGTGGATGACAAAGTCTAAAAAATCCCTCGCCTGCACACAAAAAGCATATTTGAGAGGATTCATTTTCAAACCAAACCTCCTCATCCTTTCAAAGGAGTATCGAAGATGGTCTATGTGATATTTCCTTGAAATTGACTTAACAACAATATCATCAATATAGATCTGCATAAAAGTCTCAATAAAACCATGGAAAATCGAATTCATTGCCCTTTGGTAAGTTGCCCCAGCATTTTTTATGCCGAAAGGCATCACCACCCACTTATAAGTGCCTAATGCTCCAGGACATCGAAAAGATGTTTTAGGGACATCCTCTTCAATAATGAATATCTGATTATACCCCGAATATCCATCGAGCATACTCAGGTATTCATGTCGTGCGGCATAATCGATTAACATTTCCGCCACTGGCATCGAATATTCATCCTTTGGGGTTGCGTTATTTAAATTTCTAAAGTCAATGGAAACCCTTAAAGTATCATTCTTCTTAATAACTGGCACGATATTTGAAAGCCATTTGACATACCTAGTTGTGCGGATGAACTTGCATCGCAGAAGTCTTTGGACCTCCTCTTTATTCTTCCAGAGAATTTCAGGTGCAAACCGCCTTGAAATTTGCTTAACCGGCTTCTTCCTAGGCTTTATCGGCAACTTTAGTTCAACCAGATCTCTTTCTAAACCAGACATCTCGTCATAATCCCATGTGAAGTAATCTCTGAACTCCTTCAGCAATTGGATCAGTTCAACTCTGAGTTGAGGGTTTATATTGGCATTAATATACGTTGGCCTTTTTGTCGCCCCATCTCCCAAGTCGATTTCCTCAAGTGGATCTTGCGCTAGCATTTTAATGTTGGTTACCAGTGGATCCTTCTCGAACCCGAAAGGCTCGTCATCATAGATGGCGTCGAGCCTATGGCCTTGCACTTCATTCCGAGCCTTGTCAGGTGGTTCTGGGTCGAAGTCCTTACCAGGGCTTTCCTGACATGATTTCTTCTTGGCTTCGACAGTCATGAATTTTACCTCACTCTCTAAGGCCGTTTTTAGCTTATTTTCAGCTATGTAAGCCAAAATTCTTTCGAGCGCTATAAACTCAGTCATCATCGCCAAATTTGCTTTCCTAACCTGTTGGGTCGATTTCAGATGTCCCTATGTATGCAAGGTCGTCTTCGCCCACAACTTCTCGGTCCCACTGAAAACCATTGGTAGGGTGCAAGTACAAAGAGCAATATGCATTATCATCTGGAGTAAATGCAAAACTGGCTAGATTGCAAGGAGCAATATTAGCCAAATGTTTGTCGAAACTTCGTTTGTCGACATGATTAACCGAAGCCATAAAATAACTTTGATTAGCTTTGATATTTTCCACAACGCCATCTGTTCATCAAATGGTAATTAACTGATGCATTGATGACGGCACGACTCCTATTTCGTGAATTCATTCACGTCCAAACAATAAGTTATAGTTGGCCTTTGTCTCCACAACCATGAACATGGTCGGTCTTGTAATTGTTCCTACCGTCATGTCAACTTGAATCACTCCCAATGTGGTGCCAATCTTTCCTTCATAGTTGGACAACACCATATTATGGGGCTTCGTGTCCGTGTCGAACTTTCCTATCTTTCTCAGCATGAAATACGACATTAGGTATACCTCTGCACCGCAATCTACCAGGATCTTGTTGATTGGCACATCTTCGATTTTTCCTGTGATAAAGAGAGGTTTTAAGTGACGTTTCATAGCCTCATTAGGTCTTTCGAAGAATGCATTTTGTTTTTCTACACAGCCGTTTTTCATAACATTGTAAAAAACTGGCCGATGAGTGGCTATCTCTATATCAGTGTTATCTTCCAACTCTTCAACCTCAGTAATTTGGCCAAACTCCCATGGTAACACAGATACTACATTAACCATAATATCCAAATATGCTTCTTAATTTGTATCAAAATCATCAATAAGCATCTCGTCTTCAGCGATCGAACGATCACATTCCTTTTTAGCCTCTTCTTCTTGAGTGGAAAACACCTTCCCCTCCACAGGCTTCTTTTCAATGGATTTTAACTCCTTTTTCTCATTCTTTTCAGCAGGCACATTGGTGCTTGATTCAGCTTTCTGATTTTCTTTAGCCTCCCTCTCTTCCTTTCTTCTCCTTTGCTTCTTTCTCCATTGGGATCTAGTCATCGGATTCTTGCCTTTGTAATTCTAAGAGATTAGGTGACTTGTTGAAGGTCTGGAACTCCCCACGGTACCTAATCGACGAACCCCTATTCGAAGTTCTGCCATTTTTGTTGGCCTCTCTCTCTGTCTTCAATTGGCTTTGCCCATTTTCCTCTAGAAGCCTCTGCAGTTGGCTTGAAAGTGGTGGGTTTGGCACCTGGGAATCCTGGATTCGCTTTATCATGCCCCCTGTATAGCCTCTTTTTGTCAAAACATTGGTGGCTACTAGAGTCTTTCCAGTTTCCTCTGGCCTTTGCCAGTCGAACTCCCTACATATTTTGGGCCACTTTCTTATTGAACACGGCACTGCACCTTGGACAGAGCATAACCTCCGACTTTTTCTTCTGGCACCTATGTATGAAATCAACCAGGCTCTCCTCTTCCTTCGAGAAAGGAAATTTGTTTAATTCCTCTTGTCGTTGTTCTTCGACAATCTCCATCGAAGTATCTTATGAACCTTCGACCATGTTAACATCCATAACAACATCTTCAGTAATGTCCAAACTTTGGAACTTCATTATAAGGCCATTAGTAGCTTTGTTTAAATTATCCATCTGTACGAAACCATCAGCGGTTTCTTTTGCTACTATTTCCAAATTAGATTCCTCAGTGATTCCTGTAGTATCGAAACCATTAGCAACTTCGTTGTTACAGTCTTCGACGATTCCTTTGGTCAGACCATCAGTAACCTCACACATGCAATCTTCCATCATATTCTCGTCAAGATCCTTAGTGATCTTAACCATGACAATCGTGGAATGTGTCGAATGCTGACCAATTCGAATCTTTTTAAGAGTCGATTGGCTATCACGAAGTACATGATGAGATTTTCTTTCGCACATTTGTACTCCTTTGTGAGTTTTTTTATGACCAACTCTGAGTCTCCCATTATTTCGACTCGAGTTGCTCCCAATTCCAACAATTTCTCTAGTCCGGCTATATGAGCCTCGTATTTAGCCTCATTATTCGAGCAGAGACCTTCCACTTTATACTTAAATTTTGTTGGATTTTGTTAGGAGAAATAATCAAGACTCCTACACTTGTTCCATCTTTATGATTTGAACCATCGAAGTACATCTTCGAAGGTTCTAGTTCGAGATAATTTAATGATTTCTCATTTATCAAGTGGTCAACTATAAAGTCCGCCACCACTTGTCCCTTAGCAGCCTTTAAGGGCATATAAGTTAGAGAATATCCAGTTAAGGCTAATGCCCATTTACCAATTTGACTATGCAAAATTGGTTTTGACAACATACGCTTTACAACATCAAAATGTGAGGAAACAAAAACATCAACAGGTTTTATATAATGCTTAAGTTTTATACATGAGAAGTACAAACACAGGCATAGTTTTTCGACTGTGCTATACCTATTTTCTGCATCGTTAAAGACTCTACTAAAATAGTAAATGGCTCTTTTGACACCATTTTCATCTTCTTGAGCTAACATGCTACCTAAAGTCTTATCTGATGCAGATATATACAACCTCATACTCCTATTTCTTCAAGGTGGAATCAGTATTAGAGGGTGACTCAAATACTCTTTGATTTTGTTGAAATCCTCTTGTTGAGCTTGTCCCCATTTGAATCCTTCCTTGTTGATTCCAAGCAGAGGCGAGAAGGCTTGAGTTTTGCCGCTAAGGTTCGATATAAACCTTCTTAAGAAATTAATCTTGCCCGACAATAACTGCAACTCTTTCTTTGATGATGGCGCTTTCACTTCCATTATGGCCTTGGTATTATTTTGGTTTATTTCGATTCCCTTTTTGTGGACCACAAAGTCTAAGAAATCCTCCACCTGCACACAAAAAGCGTATTTGGGAGGATTCATTTTCAAACCATACCTCCTCATCCTTTCAAAGGAGTATCGAAGATGGTCTATGTGATATTTCCTTGAAATTGACTTTACAACAATATCATCAATATAGATCTGCATAAAAGTCTCAATAAAACCATGGAAAATCGAATTCATTGCCCTTTGGAAAGTTTCCCCAGCATTTTTTAAGCCGAACGGCATCACCACCCACTTATAAGTGCCTAATGCTCCAGGACATCGAAATGTTGTTTTTGGGACATCCTCTTCAACAATGAATATATGATTATACCCCGAATATCCATCGAGCATACTCAAGTACTCATGTCCTGTGGCATAATCAATTAACATTTTCGCCACTGGCATCGAATATTCATCCTTTGGGGTTGCGTTATTTAAATTTCTAAAGTCTATGCAAACCCTCAAAGTACCATTCTTCTTAATAACTGGCACGATATTTGAAAGCCATTCGACATACCTGGTTGTGTGGATGAATTTGCATCGCAGAAGTCTTTCGACCTCCTCTTTATTCTTTGAGAGAATTTCGGGTGCAAACCGCCTTGGATTTTGCTTAACGGGCTTCGTCCTAGGCTTTATCGGCAAATTTAATTCAACAAGATCTCTTTCTAAACCAGGCATCTCGTCATAATCCCATGCGAAGCAATCTCTGAACTCCTTCAGCAATTGGATCAGTTCAACTCTGAGTTAAGGGTTGATATTGGCATTAATATGCGTTGGCTTTTTTATCGCCCCATCTCCCCAGTCGATTTCCTCAAGTGGATCTTGCGCTAGCATTTTAATGTTGGTTACCAGCGGATCCTTCTCGAACCCCAAAGGTTCGTCATCATAGATGGCGTCGAGCCTCTGGCCTTGCACTTCATTCCGAGCCTTGTCAGGTGGCTCTGGGTCGAAGTCCTTACCAGGACTTTCCTGATATGATTCCTTCTTGGCTTCGACAGCCATGAATTTTACCTCAGTCTCTAAGGCCGTTTTTAACTTATTTTCGGCTATGTAAGCCAAAATTCTTTCGAGCGCTGACAACTCAGTCATCGTCGCCAAATTCGCTCCCCCTACCGGTTGGGTCGATTTCAGATGTCCCTATGTATACAAGGTCGTCTTCGCCCACAACTTCTCGGTCCCACTGAAAACCATTGGTGGGGTGCAAGTACAAAGAGCAATATGCATTATCATTTGGAGTAAATGCAAAACTGGCTGGATTGCAAGGAGCAATATTAACCAAATGTTTGACAAAACTGCATTTGTCGATATGATTAACCGAAGCCATAAAATAGCTTTGATTGGCTTCGATATTTTCCACAATACCATCTGTTTACCAAATGGTAATTTGCTGATGTATTGATGATGGCATGACTCCTATGTCGTGAATCCATTTGCGTCCTAACAATAAGTTATAATTAGCCTTTGTCTCCACAACCATGAACATGGTCGGTCTTGTAATTGTTCCTACCGTCATGTCAACTTGGATCACTCCCTATGTGGTGCCAACCTTTCCTTCATAGTTGGACAACACCATATTATGGGGATTCGTGTCTGTGTCGAACTTTCCTATCTTTCTCAGCATGAAATGCAGCATCAGGTTTACCGCTGCACCACAATCTACCAGGATCTTGTTGATTGACACATCTTCAATTTTTCCTGTGATAAAGAGAGGTTTTAAGTGACTCTTCATAGCCTCATTATGTCTTTCAAAAAATGCATTATATTCTTCTACACAACCGTTGTTCATAATATAGTAAAAAACTGGCCTATGAGTGGCCATCTCTATATCAGTGTTATCTTCCAGCTCTTCAATCTCAGTAATTTGGTCAAACTTCCTTGGTAACACTGATACTACATTAACCATAATATCCAAATATGCTTCTGAATTTGTATCAAAATCATCAATAAGCATCTCGTCTTCAGTGATCGAACGATCACATTCCTTTTTAGCCTCTTCTTCTTGAGTGAAAAACACCTTTCCCTCCATAGGCTTCTTTTCAACGGATTTTCACTCCTTTTTCTCATTATTTTCAGCAGGCACATTGGTGCTTGATTCAGCTTTTTAATTTTCTTTAGCCTCCCTTTCTTCCTTTCTTCTCCTTTGCACCTTTCTCCATTGGGATCTAGTCATCGGATTCTTACCTTTGTAATTCTCAGAGATTAGGGTGACTTCTTGGAGGGCTTGAACTCCCTACGGTACCCAATCGAAGAACCCCTATTCGAAGTTCTGCCACTTTTGTTGGCCTCTCTCTCTCTCTCTCTGTCTTCAACTGGCTTTGCCCATTTTCCTCTAGAAGCCTCTGCAGTTGGCTTGAAAGTGGTGGGTTTGGCACCTGGGAATCCTAGCTTTGCTTGATCATCCCCCCTGTATGGCCTCTTTTTGTTGAAACATTGGTGTCTACCAGAGTCTCTCCAGTTTCCTCTGGCCTTTTCCAGTCGAACTCCATCCATGTTTTGGGCCGCTTTCTTATCGAACACGGCACTACATCTTGGACAGAGCATAACCTCCGACTTTTTCTTCTGGCACCTATGTATGAAATCAATTAGGCTCTCCTCTTCCTTCAGGAAAGGCAATTTGTTGTATTCCTCTTGTCGTTGTTTTTCAACAATCTCCATCGAAGTATCTTGTGAAACTTCGACCATGTTAACATCCATAACGACATCTTCAGTAATGTCCAAACTTTGGAACTTCATTGTAAGGCCATCAGTAGCCTTGTTTAAATTATCCATCCGTACGAAACCATCAGCGGTTTCTTTTGTTACTATCGCCAAATTAGAATCCTCAGTGATTCTTGTAGTATCGAAACCATCACCAACTTAGTTGTTACAGTCTTCGACGATTCCTTTGGTGAGGCCATCAGTATCCTCACACATGCAATCTTCCATCATATTCTCGTCAAGATCCTTAGTGATCTTAACCATGACGGCATCATTGATAAAGTCATTAGTGACTTCGATCATATTGATGTTGTGAGCAAAGTCATCAGTAACTTAGATCATATTAACAACAGCAGGTTCAGTGAAATGAGCATTAGCTACTTGTAAAGGGTCAGCATCAATTTTCATCTGAGCCTTCACTTTTTCTCCATACCTTAGCCTTCCATTCTTGATGACGTTTTGAACGAGATCCCCAAAAAGAAAACATTGAGATGTTTTGTGACCCAAGAAATTGTGATACTTACAAAAACCTCTCTTTTTCCTTTGCTCTAAAGGAGGCATTTTAGCACCAGGACGCATTATCATTTGGCCATCCTTAACTAATAAGTCGAAGATTTTGTCACATTTAGTGACGTCGAATGTGTAAGTTTTCTTAGGAAATCTATCGTTCTTTTCTGGTTCGACTAGGTTTTTTCCATTCGAATGGGCCAAGACTTTACAGGCATAAGGTGGTCCCTGCTTTAGTTCAGCGAGGTCCACCTCGTTTTCGTCGAAATCTAAAGACTCATTATATGTTTCTTCGTCGTCTTCACTAATTCCTACATAGGCCACCCTCTCTTTTCTATTTTTATTTGCCCTAACTTTTTCAGCTTTCAGTCGCTCGACTTGTCGAACTCTGTCAGCCAATTTGGCCATATCTCTCAAGTATTGGGTATCTAATTTATTTCTAATTGAGTAGTTGAGACCACCAGTATTCGAAATCTCCCCAGCCTCTATCAAATACCTAGCCACACATTCGACAGTGGATTCAGTTGTATCCCCATAGAATTTAGTGAATTTAGGAACTTTCCATCTAGGGGGTAAATCTGTCTGTAAAATATTCTCTGACAATGGCGAAGTATAATTTGGTCTCTGAAGACCAAAGTTTACCCCATTTCGTGCCATTATTCTTTTGACCGTGGCTGTTAAGTTATTATCTGTGGCCATATCTGTAACACCTCATCTCTACCCAGTAAATTATATTAGAATCAGAGTTATAAAATTTTTCGACATAACACGGGATATCACATTTTCAACTTTAAAATCAATCACATAATAGTTAATCATGAAAGATACATAACGATTCAAGGGAACATAAACCAACAATAAACTTTGACTTTATTCAACTTCAGCAAATGCAACGCAGCGGATTCATTAACAACTTAGTAGCATCTTTATTCAATATAAAACAACTTCAAATTAAACAACAAAGTATTTTTCAGCAATTTCATTAAAAATTCAGCATGTAGACAAATAAATAAAAGACACGCGTCATCCCCCCGAGTGCTACGTATCAGAGCGACAACCACCGACTCGAACTAAGGTAACCGGCTACTCCTCTTGTTTACCTGCACGTTGCCAACATAGGAACAACATTCAAACAGAAGGGGTGAGTTACCGAATATTATAAACGGAGTATGATAAATAATACATAGGCAAGAATCATACAAATAATCACCACTTCACATCAACAACCAACAAACAAAATCAATAACAACTTAAGAAAATGCAACTTTAATGCGACTCGACAATGTTATGCATGTGGTACCATCGGAGTAAAACTCCCAACTTAATATTGCCAGTTTATCGAGGCATCAAGGCATAAGCCTTCAACTTTCAACTTTCAACTTGTGCCAATCCAGGCCAACGTGGTATGAGCAACGCTCCGACATAAAATGCAATGTATGCTTTATGACATGCACAACTCATCAACATAAACAACTCAACACCTTCCACAACATAATCAACTTAAACAACATAGTAACTTTTACGACATAAACAACTTATATCAACGTTGGCTTATCAAGCCTACAACTTACAATTCGTCCGTAAACCGGAACAATGTTACAACTCAGCTGTACCTGCAATTTGACTATTTCGACATAATTTCAACAAAACAGTTCAATAAAAGTCACCTACTAAATTACCCGACTTACCCTGACAATTTTCGTTAAATTCCAGACAACTAAGTCTTCCGCTTAAATCGGCTAAACCGACTAAAACTGCATTAATTTTAACTTCTGTTATTTAATACCAGTCCATTATAAAATTCTGTTTCTGTCAAAAATTCAGTTTTTGCTACTTGTTCTATTTTCTGTCAAGAATTACTAGACTGCTACTAAAATAACTCTGTCATTATTACTATTCTACTATTACTGATTTTCTTGCCACTTTCAATTTACCAACACTGCTACAGGAAACTCTACTGAATATATATATGTACTCTGCTACTAAATTAATTAAGTTATTGACTCTGCTAAGCTTCTTTCTTTTTTTTTGAACAAACTCTGCTAAACCAACAATATTCCCTGGGACACTATTGCTTTCAAAATATGCTACTGCAAATTTTATACCAATTATTATTATGAGTACACTACCTAATTAAATTAAATAGAACTAGTTTAATACAAAATCTTTAATGTTATTATACTAATGAAACATGAAACCTGTATAAGAAAAATAACATTTAAAGAGTAATTAGGTGGCCCCCACAAGCATCAGGTGGCGCAAGCCACCTTTCCTACCCATCAGGTGGCGCCAGCCACCTTTAATTCCCTCTAGGTGGCGCAAGCCACCCCCCACTTTACCATGGGTAGCGCAAGCCACCCCTTCTTCACACATTTGCGCCACCCCTTTCCTTGTATAATCTTCAGTTTTCTTTTCCCAAAATTGTGTCTCTCTCGTTTCTAACCCAGATCACACACAACATCAACCATGAGCAATATTTTCATAGAAGCACAGAAAATACAATTCTTTTAAAATCAACACTGCAACACAATTTCTCACAGACAACGTAATATTCAATTCAGCATCAAAGCAACAAGATCGAACAAATCAACAATAATTTATCAGAGAATCAATGGAAAACATTCATATAATTCCCAACCCTTATACCATTCATCATAACCCGGTTATAATAATCGAACCCACCCTTACCTTTGATTGAAGGCAGCTCGACAATCGATCGGATTCCAGGAGTTTGGCACCGGTAGCGGTTTCTCTCTCGCAACTTCTTCTCTCACGTTCTTCCTTTTTCCTCTAACTGATTCTCTAAAACCTCACCAATCTTTTCTATTTCTTTTCTTTTATTAAAATAATAATATTCTAATATAATAGCTAATGGGCCTAAAACTTACACCCCCTAATTTACTAATTCCGACACGAATCCAAGCCCACTTAACCGAACACACTCCAACTACGATAATATTACTACTAATATTATTCCGCGACTATAATATTATTTCTACGACTTACCAACTTAAAAATTCCGATTTAACGACTAAATTCATCACCACGCCAAAATCAACCGAATAATTCACAAACAATTAATTAAATATTTGGGCGTTACAATATCATCACGTCGAATCTGATGGACAATGTTATCAACATTTTGATTCCTATTTACCATTACTACCCTAGGTCTCTCCTCAATTTGGATTTGAGGTTGGGTTCTGGGGGGTTCGACCTTAGGCTGTTCGACCGCTATTCCTAGATTAACTAGATTTGCATGGGGGCAGGTTTCCTTGGTTTTGCTGAACTTGATTTAATAAATAATTAAATATTTGGGCGTTACAATATCATCACGTCGAATCTGATGGACAATGTTATCAACATTTTGATTCCTATTTACCATTACTACCCTAGGTCTCTCCTCAATTTGGATTTGAGGTTGGGTTCTGGGGGGTTCGACCTTAGGCTGTTCGACCGCTATTCCTAGATTAACTAGATTTGCATGGGGGCAGGTTTCCTTGGTTTTGCTGAACTTGATTAATGGTAAGATCTTCTTCGAGGACTCCTCCCTGATTTTCTAATAGGTATTCTCTCTGGGGATGTCGAGGAGGTTGTGGTACTCCAAAGAAATCTGCAAGGCGTATCATCTGGGTTGTCATTTATTAGTTGGATTGAGTAGTACTTTGGATTAAGGGATTAAAAATCGTCCCCATTGTTTGGGCCAACATTTGGACCATTTCGTGATTACTCTCATCCATTTGCTGCATAATAACCGCTGCGGAATTATTAGTCAAACTTGGTATCTGAGTGGAATAACCTATTCCTACAGGCTGGCTACCTAGACCCATGTTTATCCCAGATCCTTATCCTTGAAATGGCAAAGTAACATTCATTACTGGTTCTGAGAATGTTGAATGCAAGTTTGCCATCATAGATGTTGGCATTCCATAGGGTTGCTCTCGACCGCCTAAGGACATAGAGAAACCTGGAGGCATGAAAAGCCTAGTTGAAGCATTCCCTATTGGTGGGAGTGGGGGGGTTACTATTGGACCCTTTGGCCCAATATAAGTTAAAATGGGCTCACTATGGGTGATCGACTGTGTGGGCATCAAACTTGCCATGGATGGCATTGGTTCTAACACAATCGTTGGAATCATGGTTCCCCTAGTCGAAGATACTTGGGGTGGTTCTCCACCGTTACTTTGAGGAATCGAAACACTTGGCTGATTTGAATTCGCCATTCTCCTCGTATATCTTCTTCTTGGTCTATCTTCATTAGTGGTGGCTACTTTGCCACTTCTCAGTAACATACATTGAAGTTTTCAAAGAGAACACTAATCGAAATGTAATTTTTGTAAAGAAACTTAGTTAGCACTGTCCCACTGGGCGTTCCAATTTGTTTACTATGAAAAATAGTAAACAACCGCTGGTCTTCCAAATCAATAAGATATTGGGTCACTTGCAGGATCGACCATACTAAATCCTAGGACATGTGCTAACAATTTAAATAAAGTTTGCAAAAATGACGAATACTTCGACATTATTTAAGATTTAAAGTTAAACAACTTTTGAGATTTTTAAAGAAAGTAAATTGCAGAACTTAATTGAAAAGCAAATAAATGTGTTTAAAAATAACGTGGGCAATGAAGAAAATAAACTTTAATTGAAATGTAAAAGTATGGTGTTTACATCTAACGTACATTTTCTCAACACACTCTTTTCTCTTCACACGGATACTTTAAGTAACTTAGAGATTTTCTACAACTTTGAACATACACAATCCTATCACTAAGACTGTCTATTTATAATGAATCGAAATAACTACTTTTAACGGCCTTTCTCTAAGATTAAGACAAGTGGCGCTCAGCATGTCTTATTTCCTTAAAAATGTTTCACACGTCTCTCTCTATATTTGGATAAGGGCAAAGTTACCTCCTTTATTTAAATTCAAATCTTACGTCGAAGCATCATCAATAATCGCCTGTCAAATCATCTTTTAAGACTTATAATATTTTTTTCCAAATCTACCCAACATACTCTTTCTGTACAAAACAATGACTTCGACCAGAATACACAAGTTTCCCCCCTTTGTCGATAACTTTTCTTAACTTTAAACAAATTATTTTTTTCCTTCATTAGTTCCATTGATCCAAAACTAGGTGTCGAATTTGGGAGCTAACACATACTCAAGTATTTCCTTCATAAACTCTTACCATGATGAACTTATCTCCTTGTCTGATACAGTTTCACATGTTGATATATCATGCTTAATCATACCATATTCATGTCATCCTCGATGACTACACTTGTTTAAAAGCTTAATCAAACTTGTCTTGTTAAGTTTCTGTTGACATTTTTAACACTTGCATAACTGTTGCTTTTCAATACTCATCCCTAGTTTAGACTCAGTTCAAACTTTAGGATCCTCTTCAATTACAACTTAGTTCAAACATTAGGTTTCCCTTGTTGAAATTCCAACTATCAACAATAGCCTCCTCTTGGGCTTTATACAAGGAAGTTAGACTTCAGACTCAAGTCTTCAAAGAGCTAAGAATTCCCTTTTGAAGTTCTAAAGTCAACCATAGCCCATTGTGGCTTCAAACCTCAAACTTCAAGTCAAAACTTATCCAACCTTTGGATTCAAATTCAAGACCCCCCCAGAGATGAGACATGAATTTTCTCTATGGAAGAGATATCTTTTCTATTCCTTCACCAAACATAAAATCAAACATTTCAAACTTTTTCCATTTTAAGTGATGTAAGTGGCACACTTGTTGATTCAAAATCCAAGTTGGAATCCTTCTCTTATTATGGTATACAAAACACTTTCTTTCATTTAAGTGATGTAAGTGGCACACTTGTTGATTCTATATCCAAGTCAAGGTCCTTCTCTTAAAATGCAAAGACTCAATTAAAGGAAAATGTGGCATTTCTCTGGATTTTCTACATCCAAGTTTAAAGCTTCTTCCTTTATTATCTTCTTTCTCAAAATGTTTGTGGTGAATAGGTGAGATATCTCCCTTAAGATGAAAATTTGTCTCTTCTAAAAAACCAACAAACCCTATTCCACCCATTAATAGGTGGAACTACGAACGCTCTGATTTCTCAACTTCCTTTTGTGAATACGTAGGCATAAGATTGCGAGATCTTAGCGAGCACAATAACAAATAAAACCATTAGGTTCTTGCACCTTTTATTAGGGATGGCAACGGGTAGGGTCGGGTTCGGGTTTTGCACTACCCAAACCCACACCCGAAATCACCACCCGAACCCAAATGCTATTCGGGTGGAAAAATGACACCTGTGCCCACACCCGTTGGGTTCGGGTTTTTCCACCCAAAGCCGAACCCGTAGCAAAAACACAAAAATACAACATTAACATTGAAATTTAAATTAAGTTTCAAGATCTTAAGTTTTTTTTTTTTTGAATCAGCTAAAAGATTTTTATTAACTTGCCATAAGATATGCCTACCACCATAATAAGCAAGTTCATTGCAATAAAGATCCACCATTAACATAGAATACTTTGTTAAAATACAACATTCAATTAAAGAATACTTTGTTTAAAATACAACATTAACATTCAATTAAAATACAACATTAACATAGAATTCTCCATTCTCCAACAGACAGCAACATGGCTCTCTCCTGCACCAAAGTTATGAATCATCAACATGGCTCTCTCCTATAAAACAAAATGATAACCAAAATTAGAAACACTCGTTATTAATAATAACAAGCTTTAGTCCAACACAAAATTACCATTAACCCAAGGACATCGGTAACTACTAGACAAGCAACATCAAAATCTGCAAAAGTTGTATAAGTCTGTGACTAACTTTAAATCTAAAGTAGTGACCCTTTAACCATTAGTGCAAATAAAATCTAGTAACTTCTTTCATTTTCAATCAAACAACACAACACGAACAACATAAGAACAAAAAGTATTTTATATATTATTAATCTGCAGAATTTAATCTAGTAACTTCTTTCATTTTCAATCTGCAGAAAATGTATTTTCAATCTAGTAACTTCTTTCATTTTCAATCTGCAGAATTTAACATATATTATTAATTCAACAAGGCATCCTTGTCCTTGCTTTATAAACTTTATATATTTGTCTTATTTAACCTATATTATTAATAGTATTTTATAATTTGAACTTTTTATAATTTGAACTTAACATATTTGTCTTATTTAACATATTTGTCTTATGGTTCTTGTGCCATAAGAATTTGAACTTTTTACACACACGTTCAGAATGTGGAACAAGAAACATTAACAACTTTTAATAGCAAGCAACAAGAACAAAAAGTGACAGCAATATGTTTATACTAAAACTAGGAAGGATTCTAAAACTAGGCCTGCACTATAGTCACATTTCAGAATTACTCAAAAGTGAAAACAAAATTTAAAAAACTAATGGAAGGATTCTAAAACTAATTTTTTTTCTATGACGGGCCTGCACTATAAAACAGAATTACTCTATTACCAGAATTACTTCAAATGTTATTAGCATGACCAAAACAATAGCAACTATAAATCATGACCAAAACAAACAATAACAACTATAAATCTTAACCAAAACAGAATTAATCTATGACAAAATCATGACCAAAACATAAACAATAGGACAGAATCATTGACCAAAACAGAAACAATAACCTAAATTACTCTATGACAGAATTTCAAAATAGAATTTATAGCAACTAAACCATTATACCAAAACAGAAATAATAGCAACTATAGCTCATAAACAACAATACTCACCATGTTAAAGCATAGAAACAACAACTTCTAATCTTCAAAATGGTAACCCAAACAACTTTCCATCAATTCAGCTGTATTAAGAAGTAAACTGAAGTTAAATAAAACACCATTTCATTCAACACTTTTACACTAAATGAAGTACAAAATACCTTCATCGTCAGACTCCATTTCATTCAACATAGTAGCAAATTCTTCTGCAACTCTGGAAGTTCCTATACATCACATGTAGAATAACAAAGCATAATTAGTTGACAATATGTAAAGATTATTTGACATACATTACAATATTGAATTAATAGTTTAAAATTTTACCATTATTCTCAGCAGCCCAGAGCCAACTCCTAGCACACATCAAAGCCTCTACAGTACTCCTGTTAAGTCGGCTACGATGAGGACTCAATATTCGACCACTATTGCTAAAGGCCGATTCAGAAGCTACTGTAGAGATAGGAATAGCTAAGACATCTCTTGTAATTGCTTGAAGTGTTGGATACACAACTCCATTTACCTTCCACCAATTCAAAATGTCAAAATCTGGAGTTTTTTTATAACTGGCTCCTTCAAATAATGATCCAACTCATACTTAACACTTGAACTTGAGTTTTCGGCAATCGTCTCAATGTATGCATCAAATTCAGCCTCGTCATCAACAACAATAGTTGTACCAATGGATGGAGTGGTAGGTTATGCATCTCTAAGTCTAATCTGTTGATAATCATTGAGTAATTCATAACACATCTCCTTGATTCTACTAACTTGTGCATGAATCTTGGCCATACATATTAGGAAACCAGAAATCAAGTACAACCATCTTCTTCCTAGGGTCCAAAACTGCAGCAACTCCCATCATATCATGAACACAACTCCAATAATTTTGAAAATTTCCCATCATTTTTGTGGCCATCATCTCAATAATTGAATTAGAGGACTTATTCCATTCCTTTATTTCCAACTTAATCTTACAAATCTTAGGAAAGTACAAGTTGGCAGTTGGATATTTTATACCAGAAATCAACTCAGTTACTTCATTAAACAACTTCAAGCACCCGTAAACATCTTTAGCAAATTGCCACTGTGAATTAGTTAGCAAACAAGTGTATAAAGACTCACGTTGCTTTAACCAAATAAATACATCCTTGTACTCTATGGCAATATCAAGCATCTTATATGTGCTATTCCATCTTGTTGGACAATCTAGAGCTAACTTTCTAGTACAAACAATTCTCAATTGTCTAGCGGTATCTTCGAATTTTTCATGCCTTTTAGGTGTAGCACTCCAAAAGGCAACACTATCCTGAATATTTTCTACCCCATCCTTAAGCACTTGTAGCCCCTCCTGGACAATTAAATTTAGGATGTGCACACATCAACACATATGTAACAAATACACATCTCTTATCAAACTTTCCAATGGCAACTTATCCTTAATTTCCCTAATCATGGAGTCATTTGTGCTATAATTATCTAAAGTAATAGTACAAAGCTTTAAATCAATGTTCTAGTCCATTAAATAATTAACAAGTGCTTCAGCAAGTCTTTCACTAGTGTGAGGGGCTGGAACATAAATGAACCTAATATAATGATACAATCAATTACACTTAAACGAAACAATATATACATAAATGATACAATTACATTATATAATATAAACTTTGTTACCTCAAGATTCGACTCTGTAAAGTCCACGAGCCATCAATATAGTGAGCCGTAACCGCCATATACCTTTTTTTTTTGTTGCTTGAAGTCCACATATCTGTGGTAATCGCCAATCTTCCTTCATGGCTATCTAACATCTTCATAGCACATTTTTTCTCAAAATCATAAACTTTCAATACCTCATTCTTGATTGTGTTTCGAGTAGGAAATTTAAACAATGGTTGGAGAGAAACAAAGACTCTTCTAAGACAAACGTGATCCACAATTGATAGTGGATAATCGTGCATAATAATAGCTTCAGCAATCAACTTCTTCACATTATCTGGATTATAAGTTCCAATTCCCAACTCTTCCTTTCCTTCTGAGATAGTAGACATGAGAAATGGTTGTCCTTTGTCATGGTTTTTATTCTTAATCTTTTTTTGAATACAACTCAAGAGATGTCCTTTCAAGTGATTTGTTCCATTCTTTGAAGTGCCACTAAGTTGTTTTTTACACCAGATGCGTTCAGCTTTTTCTTTCCCATTCACTTTCATCTTTTTAAATTCTTGCCACACATTACTTTTTAGTTTCTTTGATGCAGGTTCTAAGTTTGTGTCAATTTCTTCTTGTTGCCCAACATCAGGTGTCGGACTCAGATTAGAAGATACCTCCTGATGAGTTGGTGGACATGTACTTTCTTGTGTAGAATTAGATGTTCCTTCCGGTTTCGGGGTAACCGGGGTTGTGTTCGCTTGATCCATTTGACCTATTAAACAGAAAATTAATCATTAAAACATATTGCTGCATCAACCAGGTTTATGTACAGATTTGATCTACACTAAATCAAGAACTAACCCACAATAATGCACACCTACTCTCTTGATTGTAACATCAGATGCCAATAAAAGAACAGATGCATGTACATAAAGGTAGAAATAATCAATATTTTGCAAAAAGAGCCAATATATATTTATTTAATTCAACAGATAAATTATTTACTTTCCAATATTTTATAATTGAAGCTTATCTGTAGAGGAGTAATAATCAATACACATATTCAACCAGTATGGAGGTTGCAGGTAGTAGAAAGAATCACCCTATAACTGCAATGCTGGCACAATAAACTTAAAAAATGAAAAGCTCCACACGGATTTAATGCCTAAATTTTAGTAAAAGTCAATATATTTATAGGACGTAACAAGACTTCCCTTTTTATATATCCAACTCACAACTTCACTGTTCATATTATAACTTCTCTCTGTCTCAAATCAAAACATATCTTCTCTTCTATTTCTCAAAAATGGAAGAAAAACAAAAAAAATAGTGGGATTGTGGAAGCACATTATACGACTCGTACGAGTTAAACTCATTTAAACGCCAAATCGACTCAGCAATAGCCAACTCACCAAGAACACATTCACACTCAATTCATAGGACATAGTTAAGAAACAGAGGCGCAGAGCAATAAATTAGAACAATTCAAATATTACACAAACTCACCAGAAATGACGAAGAGAGAGTGAACGACGGATGGAGAGTGGAAGACGAAAGCCTGCAGTGAACGACGGAGAGAGAATGAAAAAAAAAGTAACCATTCTATTATGTTGCTTCGATTTCTAATGAAAATAATGGTTTTTGTTAGAGAATATGTATTGTGGACCCTATAAGTGTCAAGATTTTTATGCTCTAATATTCATCCTTGGCCACTTATCAAATTCTCCCTAACATGAACTCTTGTTTGTCCTCAACCCAGAGCATGAAACTTTCAAAGCAAGAGACTCTATCAAATGTCAAAACTCTAAGATGTTTTTGCACAACAATTAATGGAAAATGTATGGTTTAAATAAAGAATGTACATGCAAAAGAAGAATGGTAGGTTGCTAAAACCTTTGAAAAATTTCAAACAAGCATGAAAAGAAAAAGTGTGAATATGACGGTGAAAAACAAAAGAAAAATAATGCTCGCTTGAAAGAGAAAAATAGAGAATGAAATAATTGTACAAAAGGAAGTTTAAAAAGGTTTGTGGTAAGGGAATGAAAATGGTGAATGAAGTTGAGATGTGTAAATACCATGTATAGTGAATGTTTCTTTTTGCATCGGCAATTTGGATTCAATGGCCTTTAGAAATGTCCCTTTGTTGTGAACCCGACCAAACTACAACCTTTAAAGCCCTTAGTGATCTTTTTGCTTCCAAGTTTTCATTTTGGATTGTTAGATGTGGTATGAATTGAATTGTCATTTGCATTGTTTGTCAGATGAGTGAAATCTCCCCGCGGTTGCAAAGGCGCGTTAATTTCTTCATTCTTATTTGAAGTGGAGTGTTAGGTGTGATTCATTCTTGAACATGTATTGCTTTTGGATGTTGACATATGTTTTGTGCTTAGACTTTGTTTCATATTTGTGGTGTCGTTGTAGTTTAGTGGTAAGCATTGCCTTGTGTGTACTTTTGATTTGTATACCATACATTTATTTTCCTTTTGTAAGGCTTGTTGAGCATGATTTCTTGATAATTGCTTTTGTTTCTTCGAGTTGATTGACTTTTGTTTGAAGAAAAACAAAATAATAAGTTGGGGAGAGTTGTTAAGTGCCAAATTGTGTATATTTTAGATAGTATTTTGTGGCCCTTTTCGATTGGTTCTTTTGTGTTTTAGTAGTAAATATATATATGTTTTAGTGTAAATATGCAAGTTTCTGATTTTATTGTAAATATTAGGAATATTGATCATTTTGATGTTCTTTGACAGGTCTTCTTGCTTATATTTGATGATAGGAATAATTGGTGAATGACAGAAGGCCTAAAAGTTGATTTTTGAGGAGTTCGTGTTGGTAACTCGCGCTAAGCGAGCTTTCTGGCGCGGGTTCAGTGCAGTTTTGATGCAGAGGCAGTAGCTAAGGTTCCTTGACCACGCTTAGCGCGGTTTGAGGGTATTTTAGGTGAGATCGGGCTTAGCGCAATCTGAGGCCGCTTAGCGCGGTATTAATAAATTTCATTCTTTGATAATTTGTTTGTCTCATTTTTGTAAGTATTCAAGCCATTATTTCTATTCATTTTCATATAGAGCATTGAATAAGCTTTCCGACGCTTCCAAACGCGCCTCAAACGAAGTTACGGTTCTAAAGTTATGACGAAAACAAGATGCTGGTTTTTTCTTATGGCGCTAAGCACCCTCATAGCATACTTAACACGGTTCGCGTCTTTTCAGCCCTTATTTAAGTCACTTTTCATCATTTTTTAGGTTATGTTTTTGGGGGAACTTTCTCCCAACTTCATCAAACATATTTTAGGAGTAGAGAGGCTTAGAAACAACATTAGAGGATGCATATTGATGATACAGAGTTGGATTTGCTACAATCGGCTCTGACAAACCGTGAGAAAATGGTTCTTCTCCTTTCTTATCTTTGTATTCTCTATTTGTTGAGGTTTTGTATGTAAATCTCTTGATACATTATGTATTTCATCTAATGTATATTTGTGAATTAGTTTTGATTCTCTATTGTTGATTGTCTTTGATTGTTTATTTGTGGTTCTTGACAAAAACCTTTACAAATCTTTGATCTTAGATTTTCATCTATCAATGAACAAACTTTTGACAAGGTCTTGCAAGTTGATATTCATTGTATCTCTTGTTGTATTGTGTTGATTAAGTAGCATGAATAGCACGAGTAAGATCGATGTGTTATTCCGAGGATGGGTGATAATAGTGATGAAGAACGATATTCACCTACATTTGGCAAATTAGTTGAATACATGTAAAAAGGGTTAACCGTAGGTATGTATTCTGATCATGGAGTTTAATATGAACCAGTCATTTATCTGATTTGGGTGTCATCTATGTTTACCTGTTTATCTTTGATTTGAACCGCTATAAACATATACTCTTCAGATCTGTATCTAGGATAATTAGGCTTAACATAGATTTAGGCTTAACATTTATATGAGTATCAGTTCTTAATGCTCTGTGTTGGTTTTATTGCGTGAGACATCACCAATGAGACAATACGGTTGTTCTCTCGACGTTGCGTTAGACATAACCTCTATTGTGGGTATTACGTGAGAATATTAGACGAATGATTGATTTGTGTTTACTATGATCGGAAGACTGCATGTGTTATTGATTGATCTCTATTGAGTTTCTCTTCTCCAAAGAATGTGTTAATGTTATTTACTTGCTTTTTGTTCCTTTAATTTCCGCATGTTACCGTTTGAAATCTCATTTCAAACAAAATCTTAGAAACGTAGAGACCGTGAGCGGTGCTCTTTCCCTCGCACTGATCCCTGTGGATACGACAACCCTCAGAAATTCTTTCAAACATAAACATTTGCTTGCCGCTTTACCGCGCCATCAAATTGGCGCCGTTGCCGGGGATTGGTGTTTCGATATTGAGTTGCATCGCATAGTTTCTATGTTTTGAAGCTTCGTACATAATTGTCTAAATTGTATATTTATTTGTATAAACACTTGTTTTGCTTTTGTAGATACTTGTCCATAATTGTTTTCCATATGTGAATGTACATATTTGTTTCCGATTCGTTTGTTCACTTATCGTATATATGTGTTGTCCATCATGTTTGTGTATGTGTTTGTGCATATTTTTGTTTTTCGTTACGTTTTCTCAAAGTGTTATGCAGGTTTATTTGATAGCTACCGGTTAACGAAGCAACATGGAAGAGCTTGTACGTAAATAAGGCGTCGAGTTAATGACATTAAACAAGCGCTTGTTGGGAGTCAACCCAACGATTTGAGTTTGTTCAATTTTACATTTAGTAGTATAGTTAAAATAAGATGCTAATGGATGGATTGAGTGAGAGAAAGAACTTGAAAAACTCAGGAAGCCTGTGCGCGCTTAGCGCGCCTTGCTTTTTGTGGAAAAACTCTCTTATTCTCTTATCCACTTTCACCCATTTTGTTAGTATATGTTTATTAGTTTTAGAAATGTTTGTGTTTGTTCTCAAGTTTTGTTTTTGATTAGCTTGAGGATGCATTGTGTGATTTTTCAATTTTGATTGTTTCCTTAAGAAAATGTTATGGTAGTGTGAAAAGTTTAAAGAAAGTTGCATTGTTGTGGTTTGTGTTTATTGATTTTGTAGAACATAACATTTTTATGAACCTTAGGATTTGTACAAATTACATGTCTTTCATTCTCTTGCAATTTTTGTTCATTTATGAATCACTTTAGTTCATAGCCCCACGTAAGGAAACCTCCATTGTTTACTAAATGCTTGGATGACTTGTAAATTTTGTTTAATACATTTGATTCATGCTTTATCTTTTGATTACTTTGATATTGTGGAAGCATTAGAAATGATCAAGGCATTTGTTTATATTGAGCACAACCGGATCCAAAAGTATCTTACCCGTGAGTAGTGAGAATTCGTTAACCCCTTTGAGCCTAAACAGTTTAGATCTCATTTTAGTGATGAACTTAGTTTATGTACATAATTTGAAAGTATAGTTCATCATTGAATTTTGTGAGGTTCTAAAAATTTCTTCTTGAACCTTTGAACATTGTTTTACTTTGACTTCCTTGCCATAAAAAGCAAAGAACATTCACTTGAGGTTTGGTTGAATTCAAGTTGGGGAGAATGAAAAAGAAGAATGGTAGGTTGCTAAAACATTTGAAAAATTTCAAACAAGCATGAAAAGAAAAAGTGTGAATATGACGGTGAAAAACAAAAGAAAAATAATGCTTGCTTGAAAGAGAAAAATAGAGAATGAAATAATTGTACAAAAGGAAGTTTGAGAAGGTTTGTGTTAAGGGAATGAAAATGGTGAATGAAGTTGAGATGTGTAAATACCATGTATAGTGAATGTTTCTTTTTGCATCGGCAATTTCGATTCAATGGCCTTTAGAAATGTCCCTTTGTTGTAAACCCGACCAAGCTACAACCTTTAAAGCCCTTAGTGATCTTTTTGCTTCCATGTTTTCATTTTGGATTGTTAGATGTTGTATGAATCGAGTTGTCATTTGCATTGTTTGTCAGATGAGTAAAATTTCCCCGCGGTTCATTCTTATTTAAGTGGAGTGTTAGGTGTGATTCATTCTTAAACATGTATTGCTTTTGGATTTTGACAAATGTTTTGTGCTTAGACTTTGTTTCATATTCGTGGTGTTGTTTTAATTTAGTGGTAAGCATTGCCTTGTGTGTACTTTTGATTTGTATACCATACATTTGTTTTCCTTTTGTAAGGCTTGTTGAGCATAATTTCTTGATAATTGCTTTTGTTTCTTCGAGTTGATTGACTTTTGTTTGAGGACAAACAAAATAATAAGTTGGGGAGAGTTGTTAAGTGCCAAATTGTGCAAATTTTAGATAGAATTTTGTGGCCCTTTTCAATTGTTTTTTTTTTGTGTTTTAGTAGTAAATACATATGTTTTAGTGTAAATATGCCAGTTTCCGATTTTATTGTTAATATTGTGAATATTGATCATTTTGATGTTCTTTGACAGGTCTTCCTGCTTATATTTGATGATAGGAACAATTGGTGAAGGACAGAAGGCCTACAAGTTAATTTTCGAGGAGTTCGTATCGGTAACTCGCGCTAAGCGAGCTTTCTGGCGATGGTTCAGCGCAGTTTTGATGCAGAGGCAGTGGCTAAGGTTCCTTGACCGCGCTTAGCGCGGGCAGGACCGCACTTAGCGCGCTTTAAGGTGGTTTGAGTGTATTTTTGGTGAGATCAGACTTAGCGCGATCTGAGGCCGCTTAGTGCGATATTAATAAATTTCATTCTTTGATAATTTGTTTGTCTCATTTTTGTAGGTATTCAAGCCATTATTTCTATTCATTTTCATATAGAGCATTGAATAAGCTTTCCGACGCTTCCAACCGTGCCTCAAACGGAGTTACGGTTCTAAAGTTATGATGAAAACAAGATGCTGGTTTTTTCTGATGGCGCTAAGCGCCCTCACAGCGCACTTAGCTCGGTTCGCGTCTTTCCAGCCCCTATTTAAGTCACTTTTCAGCATTTTTTAGGTTATGTTTTTGGGGGAACTTTCTCCCAACTTCATCAAACATATTTTAGGAGTAGAGAGGCTTAGAAACAACATTAGAGGATGCATATTGATGATCCGAAGTTGGATTTGCTTCATTCGACTCTGACAAACCATGAGAAAATGGTTCTTCTCCTTTCTTCTCTTTGTATTCTCTATTTGTTGAGGTTTTGTATGTAAATCTCTTAATACCTTATGTATTTCATCTAATGTATACTTGTGAATTAGTTTTGATTCTCTATTGTTGATTGTCTTTTATTGTTTATTTGTGGTTCTTGACAAAAACCTTTACAAATCTTTGATCTTAGATTTTCATCTATTAATGAACAAACTTTTGACAAGGTCTTGCAATTTGATATTCATTGTATCTCTTCTTGTATTGTGTTGATTAAGTAGCATGAATAGCATGAGTAGGATCGATGCGGTATTGTGAGGATGCGTGATAATAGTGATGAAGAATGATATTCACCTACATTTGGAAAATTAGTTGAATACATGTAAAAAGGGTTAAGCGTATGTACGTATTCTGATCATGGCGTTTAATATGAACCAGCCATTTATCTGATTTAGGTGTCATCTTTATTTACCTGTTTATCTTTGATTTGAACCGCTATAGACATATACTCTTCAGATCTGGATCTAGGATGATTATCTGTTAGGTTCTAAACTCTAGACATAGATTTAGGCTTAACATTTGCGTGAGTATCAGTTCTTAATGCTCTGTGTTGGTTTTGTTGCATGAGACATCACCAATGAGACAATACGGTTGTTCTCTCGACGTTGCGTTAGACATAACCTCTGTTGTGGGTGATACGTGAGAATATTAGATGAATGATTAATTTGTGTTTACTATGATCGGAAGAATGCATGTGTTTTTGATTGATCTCTATTCAGTTTCTCTTCTCCAAAGAATATGTTATTGTTATTTACTTGCTTTTTGTTCCTTTAATTTCCGCATGTTACCTTTTGAAATCTCATTTCCAACAAAAGCTTAGAAACATAGAGACCGTGAACGACGCTCTTTCCCTCTCACTGATCCCTGTGGATACGACAAACCTCGGGAATTCTTTCAAACAAAAACATTTGCTTGCCGCTTTACCACGACATCAAATTGGCGCGGTTGCCGGGGATTGGGGTTTCGATATTGAGTTGCATCGCGTAGTTTCTATGTTTTTAAGCTTCGTACATAATTGTCTAAATTGTATATTTACTTGTATAAACATTTGTTTTGCTTTTGTAGATATTTGTCCATAATTGTTTTCCATATGTGATTGTACATATTTGTTTTCGTTTCGTTTGTTCACTTATCGTATATATGTGTTGTCCATCATGTTTATGTATGTGTTTGTGCACATTTTTGTTTTTTGTTACGTTTTCTCAAAGTGTTGTGCAGGTTTATTTGATAGCTACCGGTGAACGAAGCAACATGGAGGAGCTTGTACGTAAATAAGGCGTCGAGCTAACGACGTGAAACAAGCGCTTGTTGGGAGTCAACCCAGCGATTTGAGTTTGTACAATTTTGCATTTTGTAGTATAGTTAAAATAAGATGATAGTAGATGGATTGAGTGAGAGAAAGAACTTGAAAAACTCAGCAAGCCTGTGTGCGCTTAGCGCGCCTTGCTTTTTGTGGAAAAACTCTCTTATTCTCTTATCCATTTTCACCCATTTTGTTAGTAAATATTTATTAGTTTTTGAAATTTTTGTGTTTTTTCTCAAGTTTTGTTTTTTATTAGCTTGAGAATGCGTTGTGTGATTTTTCAATTTTGATTGTTTTAATAAGAAAATGTTATGGTAGTGTGAAAAGTTTAAAGAAAGTTGCATTGTTGTGGTTTGTGTTTATTGCTTTTGTAGAACATAACATGTTTATGAACCTTAGGATTTGTACTAATTACATGTCTTTCATTCTCTTGCAATTTTTGTTCATTTATGAATCACTTTAGTTCATAGCATGTAAGGAAACCTCCATTGTTTACTAAATGCTTGGATGACTGATAAATTTTGTTTAATACATTTGATTCATGCTTTATCTTTTGATTACTTTGATTTAGTGGAAGCATTAGAAATGATCAAGGCATTTGTTTATATTGAGCACAACCGAATCCAAAAGTATCTTACCCGTGAGTAGTGAGAATTTGTTAACCTCTTTGAGCCTAAACAGTTTAGATCTCATTTTAGTGATGAACTTGGTTTATGTACATAATTTGAAAGTATAGTTCATCATTGAATTTTGTGAGGTTCTAAATATTTCTTCTTGAACCTTTGAACATTGTTTTACTTTGACTTCCTTGCCATAAAAAGAAAGGAACATTCACTTGAGGTTTGGTTGAATTCAAGTTGGGGAGAATGAAAAAGAAGAATGGTAGTTTGCTAAAACTTTTGAAAAATTTCAAACAAGCATGAAAAGAAAAAGTGTGAATATGAAGTTGAAAAACAAAAGAAAAATAATGCTTGCTTGAAAGAGAAAAATAGAGAATGAAATAATTGTGCAAAAGGAAGTTTGAGAAGGTTTGTGGTAAGGGAATGAAAATGGTGAATGAAGTTGAGATGTGTAAATACCATGTATAGTGAATGTTTCTTTTTGCATCGGCAATTTCGATTCAATGGCCTTTAGAAATGTCCCTTTATTGTGAACCCGACCAAGCTACAACCTTTAAAGCCCTTAGTGATCTTTTTGATTACATGTTTTCATTTTTGATTGTTAGATGATGTATGAATTGGGTTGTCATGCATTGTTTGTCAGATGAGTGAAATTTCTCGGCGGTTGCAAACGCTCATTAATTTCTTCATTCTTATTTGAAGTGGAGTGTTAGGTGTGATTCATTCTTGAAGATGTATTGCTTTTGGATGTTGACATATGTTTTGTGCTTAGACTTTGTTTCATATTCGTGGTGTCGTTGTAGTTTAGTGGTAAGCATTGCCTTGTTTGTACTTTTGATTTGTATACCATACATTTGTTTTCCTTTAGTAAGGCTTGTTGAGCATGATTTCTTGATAATTGCTTTTGTTTCTTCGAGTTGATTGACTTTTGTTTGAGGACAAACAAAATAATAAGTTGGGGAGACTTGTTAAGTGCCAAATTGTGCATATTTTAGATAGTATTTTGTATCCCTTTTCAATTGGTTCTTTTGTGTTTTAGTAGTAAATACATATGTTTTAGTGTAAATATGCAAGTTTCCGATTTTATTGTAAATATTGGGAATATTGATCATTTTGATGTTCTTTGACATGTCTTCTTGCTTATATTTGATGATAGGAACAATTGGTGAAGGACAGAAGGCCTAAAAGTTGATTTTCAAGGAGTTCGTGTCAGTAACTCGCGCTAAGCGAGCTTTCTGGCGCGGGTTCAGCGCAGTTTTGATGCAGAGGCAGTAGTTAAGGTTCCTTGACTGCGCTTAGCGCGGGCAGGACCGCGCTTTAAGGCGGTTTGAGGATATTTTAGGTGAGATTGCGCTAAGCGCGATCTGAGGCCGCTTAGCGCGGTATTAATAAATTTCATTCTTTGATAATTTGTTTGTCTCATTTTTGTAGGTATTCAAGCCATGATTTCTATTCATTTTCATATAGAGCATTGGATAATCTTTGCGACGCTTCCGACCAAACGGAGTTACGGTTCGAAAGTTATGACGAAAACAAGATGCTGGTTTTTTCTGATGGCACTAAGCGCCCTCATAGCGTGCTTAGCGCGGTTCGCGTCTTTTCAGCCCATATTTAAGTCACTTTTCAGCATTTTTTAGGTTATGTTTTTGGGGAAACTTTCTCCCAACTTCATCAAACATATTTTAGGAGTAGAGAGGCTTAGAAACAACATTAGAGGATGCATATTGATGATCCGGAGTTGGATTTGCTTCAATCGGCTCTGACAAACCGTGAGAAAATGGTTCTTCTCCTTTCTTCTCTTTGTATTCTCTATTTGTTGAGGTTTTGTATGTAAATCTCTTGATACCTTATGTATTTCATCTAATGTATGTTTGTGAATTAGTTTTGATTCTTTATTGTTGATTGTCTTTGATTGTTTATTTGTGGTTCTTGACAAAAACGTTTACAAATCTTTGATCTTAGATTTTCATCTATCAATGAACAAACTCTTGACAAGGTCTTGCAAGTTGATATTCATTGTATCTCTTGTTGTATTGTGTTGATTAAGTAGCATGAATAGCATGAGTAGGATCAATGCGGTATTGCGAGGATTCGTGATAATAGTGATGAAGAACGATATTCACCTACATTTGGCAAATTAGTTGAATACATGTAAAAAGGGTTAAACGTATGTACGTATTCTGATCATGATGTTTAATATGAACCAGTCGTTTATCTGATTTGGGTGTCATCTTTGTTTACCTGTTTATCTTTGATTTGAACCGCTATAGACATATACTCTTCAGATCTGGATCTAGGATGATTATCTGTTAGGTTCTAAACTTTAGACATAGATTTAGGCTTAACATTTGCTTGAGTATCAGTTCTTAATGCTCTGTGTTGGTTTTGTTGCGTGAGATATCACCAATGAGACAATACGGTTGTTCTCTCGACGTTACGTTAGACATAACCTCTGTTGTGGGTGATACGTGATAATATTAGACGAATGGTTGATTTGTGTTTACTATGATCGGAAGAATGCATATGTTATCGATTGATCTCTATTGAATTTCTCTTCTCCAAAGAATGTGTTATTGTTATTTACTTGCTTTTTGTTCTTTTAATTTCCGCGTGTTACCGTTTGAAATCTCATTTCAAACAAAAGCTTAGAAACGTAGAGACCGTGAACGACGCTTTTTCCCTTACACCGATCCCTGTGGATACGACAACCCTCGGGAATTATTTCAAACATAAACATTTGCTTGCCGCTTTACCGCGCCATCAAATTTGCGCCGTTGTCGGGGATTGGTGTTTCGATATTGAGTTGCATCGCAGAGTTTCTATGTTTTGAAGCTTCGTACATAATTGTCTAAATTGTATATTTACTTGTATAAACACTTGTTTTGCTTTTGTAGATACTTGTCCATAATTGTTTTCCATATGTGATTGTACATATTTGTTTCCATTTCGTTTGTTCACTTATCGTATATATGTGTTGTCCATCATGTTTGTGCATATTTTTGTTTTTCGTTACGTTTGCTCAAAGTGTTGTGCAGGTTTATTTGATAGCTACCGGTGAACGAAGCAACATGGAGGAGCTTGTACATAAATAAGGCGTCGAGTTTACGACATTAAACAAGCGCTTGTTGGGAGTCAACCCAACGATTTGAGTTTGTACAATTTTACATTTAGTAGTATAGTTAAAATAAGATGCTAGTGGATGTGTTGTTGTGTATGTGTTTGTGCATATTTTTGTTTTTCGTTACGTTTGCTCAAAGTGTTGTGCAAGTTTATTTGATAGCTACCGGTGAACGAAGCAACATGGAGGAGCTTGTACGTAAATAAGGCGTCGAGTTTACGACATTAAACAAGCGCTTGTTGGGAGTCAACCCAACGATTTGAGTTTGTACAATTTTACATTTAGTAGTATAGTTAAAATAAGATGCTAGTGGATGGATTGAGTGAGAGAAAGAACTTGAAAAACTCAGGAAGCCTGTGCGCGCTTAGCGCGCCTTGCTTTTTGTGGAAAAACTCTCTTATTCTCTTATCCACTTTCACCCATTTTGTTAGTATATGTTTATTAGTTTTAGAAATGTTTGTGTTTGTTCTCAAGTTTTGTTTTTGATTAGCTTGAGGATGCATTGTGTGATTTTTCAATTTTGATTGTTTCATTAAGAAAATGTTATGGTAGTGTGAAAAGTTTAAAGAAAGTTGCATTGTTGTGGTTTGTGTTTATTGCTTTTGTAGAACATAACATGTTTATGAACCTTAGGATTTGTACAAATTACATGTCTTTCATTCTCTTGCAATTTTTGTTCATTTATGAATCACTTTAGTTCATAGCCCCACGTAAGGAAACCTCCATTGTTTACTAAATGCTTGGATGACAGATAAATTTTGTTTAATACATTTGATTCATGCTTTATCTTTTGATTATTTTGATTTTGTGGTAGCATTAGAAATGATCAAGGCATTTGTTTATATTGAGCACAACCGGATCTAAAAGTATCTTACCCGTGAGTAGTGAGAATTCGTTAACTCCTTTGAGCCTAAACAGTTTAGATCTCATTTTAGTGATGAACTTGGTTTATGTACATAATTTGAAAGTATAGTTCATCATTGAATTTTGTGAGGTTTTAAAAATTTCTTCTTGAACCTTTGAACATTGTTTTACTTTGATTTCCTTGCCATAAAAAGCAAGGAACATTCACTTGAGGTTTGGTAGAATTCAAGTTGGGGAGAATGAAAAAGAAGAATGATAGGTTGCTAAAACTTTTGAAATATTTCAAACAAGCATGAAAAGAAAAAGTGTGAATATGAAGGTGAAAAACAAAAGAAAAATAATGTTTGCTTGAAAGAGAAAAATAGAGAATGAAATAATTGTGCAAAAGGAAGTTTGAGAAGGTTTGTGGTAAGGGAATGAAAATGGTGAATGAAGTTGAGATGTGTAAATACCATGTATAGTGAATGTTTCTTTTTGCATCGGCAATTTCGATTCAATGGCCTTTAGAAATGTCCCTTTGTTGTGAACCCGACCAAGCTACAACCTTTAAAGCTCTTAGTGATCTTTTTGCTTCCATGTTTTCATTTTGGATTGTTAGATGTTGTATGAATTGACTTGTCATTTGCATTATTTGTCAGATGAATGAAATTTCCCCGCGGTTGTAAACGCGCATTAATTTATTCATTCTTATTTGAAGTGGAGTGTTAGGTGTGATTCATTCTTAAACATGTATTTCTTTTGGATGTTGACAAATGTTTTATGCTTAGACTTTGTTTCATATTCGTGGTGTCGTTGTAGTTTAGTGGTAAGCATTGCCTTGTGTGTACTTTTGATTAGTATACCATACATTTGTTTTCCTTTTATAAGGATTGTTGAGCATGATTTGTTGATAATTGCTTTTGTTTCTTCGAGTTGATTGACTTTTGTTTGAGGACAAACAAAATAATAAGTTGGGGAGAGTTGTTAAGTGCCAAATTCTGCATATTTTAGATAGTATTTTGTGGCCCTTTTCAATTGGTTCTTTTGTGTTTTAGTAGTAAATACAGATGTTTTAGTGTAAATATGCAAGTTTCTGATTTTATTATAAATATTCTAAATATTAATCATTTTGATGTTCTTTGACATGTCTTGTTGCTTATATTTGATGATAGGAACAATTGGTGAAGGACGGAAGGCCTAAAAGTTGATTTTCGAGGAGTTCGTGTCGGTAACTCGCGCTAGGCGAGCATTCTTGCGCGGGTTCAGCGCAGTTTTGATGCAGAGGCAGTAGCTAAGGTTCTTTGACCATGCTTAGCGCGCTTTAAGGAGGTTTGAGGGTATTTTAGGTGAGATCGCGCTTAGGGCGATCTTAGGCCGCTTAGCGCGGTATTAATAAATTTCATTCTTTGATAATTTGTTTGTCGCATTTTTGTAGGTATTCAAGCCATTATTTCTATTCTTTTTCATATAGAGCATTGAATAATCTTTCTGACGCTTCCGAACGCGCCTCAAACGGAGTTACGGTTCTAAAGTTATGATGAAAACAAGATGCTGGTTTTTTCTTATGGCGCTAAGCGCCCTCATAGCGTGGTTCGCGTCTTTTCAGCCCCTATTTAAGTCACTTTTCAGCATTTTTTAGGTTATGTTTTTGGGGGAACTTTCTCCCAACTTCATCAAACATATTTTAGGAGTAGAGAGGCTTAGAAACAACATTAGAGGATGCATATTGATGATCCGTAGTTGGATTTGCTTCAATCGGTTCTGACAAACCATGAGAAAATGGTTCTTCTCCTTTCTTCTCTTTGTATTCTCTATTTGTTGAGGTTTTGTATGTAAATCTCTTAATACCTTATGTATTTCATCTAATGTATGCTTGTGAATTAGTTTTGATTCTTTATTGTTGATTGTCTTTTATTGTTTATTTGTGGTTCTTGACAAAAACCTTTACAAATCTTTGATCTTAGATTTTCATCTATTAATGAACAAACTTTTGACAAGGTCTTGCAAGTTGATATTCATTGTATCTCTTCTTGTATTGTGTTGATTAAGTAGCATGAATAGCATGAGTAGGATCGATGCGGTATTGTGAGGATGCGTGATAATAGTGATGAAGAATGATATTCACCTACATTTGGAAAATTAGTTGAATACATGTAAAAAGGGTTAAGCGTATGTACGTATTCTGATCATGGCGTTTAATATGAACCAGTCATTTATCTGATTTAGGTGTCATCTTTGTTTACCTGTTTATCTTTGATTTGAACCGCTATTGACATATACTCTTCAGATCTGGATCTAGGATGATTATCTGTTAGGTTCTAAACTCTAGACATAGATTTAGGCTTAACATTTGCGTGAGTATCAGTTCTTAATGCTCTGTGTTGGTTTTGTTGCATGAGACATCACCAATGAGACAATACGATTGTTCTCTCGACGTTGTGTTAGACATAACCTCTGTTGTGGGTGATACGTTAGAATATTAGACGAATGATTGATTTGTGTTTACTATGATCGGAAGAATGCATGTGTTATTGATTGATCTCTATTCAGTTTCTCTTCTCCAAAGAATGTGTTATTGTTATTTACTTTCTTTTTGTTCCTTTAATTTCCGCATGTTACCTTTTGAAATCTCATTTCAAACAAAAGCTTAGAAACATAGAGACCGTGAACGACGCTCTTTCCCTCTCACTGATCCCTGTGGATACGACAAACCTCGGGAATTCTTTCAAACAAAAACATTTGCTTGCCGCTTTACCGCGGCATCAAATTGGCACGGTTGCCGGGGATTGGGGTTTCGATATTGAGTTGCATCGCATAGTTTCTATGTTTTTAAGCTTCGTACATAATTGTCTAAATTGTATATTTACTTGTATAAACATTTGTTTTGCTTTTGTAGATATTTGTCCATAATTGTTTTCCATATGTGATTGTACATATTTGTTTTCGTTTCGTTTGTTCACTTATCGTATATATGTGTTGTCCATCATGTTTATGTATGTGTTTGTGCATATTTTTGTTTTTTGTTACGTTTTCTCAAAGTGTTGTGCAGGTTTATTTGATAGCTACCGGTGAACGAAGCAACATGGAGGAGTTTGTACGTAAATAAGGCGTCGAGCTAACGACGTGAAACAAGCGCTTGTTGGGAGTCAACCCAACGATTTGAGTTTGTACAATTTTACATTTAGTAGTATAGTTAAAATAAGATGATAGTAGATGGATTGAGTGAGAGAAAGAACTTGAAAAACTCAGCAAGCCTGTGTGCGCTTAGCGCGCCTTGCTTTTTGTGGAAAAACTCTCTTATTCTCTTATCCACTTTCACCCATTTTGTTAGTAAATATTTATTAGTTTTAGAAATTTTTGTGTTTTTTCTCAAGTTTTGTTTTTTATTAGCTTGAGAATGCATTGTGTGATTTTTCAATTTTGATTGTTTTAATAAGAAAATGTTATGGTAGTGTGAAAAGTTTAAAGAAAGTTGCATTGTTGTGGTTTGTGTTTATTTCTTTTGTAGAACATAACATGTTTATGAACCTTAGGATTTGTACTAATTACATGTCTTTCATTCTCTTGCAATTTTTGTTCATTTACGAATCACTTTAGTTCATAGCATGTAAGGAAACCTCCATTGTTTACTAAATTCTTGGATGACTGATAAATTTTGTTTAATACATTTGATTCATGCTTTATCTTTTGATTACTTTGATTTAGTGGAAGCATTAGAAATGATCAAGGCATTTGTTTATATTGAGCACAACCGGATCCAAAAGTATACCCGTGAGTAGTGAAAATTTGTTAACCCCTTTGAGCCTAAACAGTTTAGATCTCATTTTAGTGATGAACTTGGTTTATGTACATAATTTGAAAGTATAGTTCATAATTGAATTTAGTGAGGTTCTAAAAATTTCTTCTTGAACCTTTGAACATTGTTTTACTTTGACTTCCTTGCCATAAAAAGAAAGGAACATTCACTTGAGGTTTGGTTAAATTCAAGTTGGGGAGAATGAAAAAGAAGAATGGTAGGTTGCTAAAACTTTTGAAAAATTTTAAACAAGCATGAAAAGAAAAAGTGTGAATATGAAGGTGAAAAACAAAAGAAAAATAATGCTTGCTTGAAAGAGAAAAATAGAGAATGAAATAATTGTGCAAAAGGAAGTTTGAGAGGGTTTGTGGTAAGGGAATGAAAATGGTGAATGAAGTTGAGATGTGTAAATACCATGTATGGTGAATGTTTCTTTTTGCATCGGCAATTTCGATTAAATGGCCTTTAGAAATGTCCCTTTGTTGTGAAACCGGCCAAGCTACAACCTTTAAAGCCCTTAGTAATCTTTTTTATTACATGTTTTCATTTTTTATTGTTAGATGATGTATGAATTGAGTTGTCATGCATTGTTTCTCAGATGAGTTGTCATGCAATGTTTCTTTATTTTTTATTGTCTTTGATTGTTTATTTGTGGTTCTTGACAAAAACGTTTACAAATCTTTGATCTTAGATTTTAATCTATCAATGAACAAACTCTTGACAAGGTCTTGCAAGTTGATATTCATTGTATCTCTTGTTGTATTGTGTTGATTAAGTAGCATGAATAGCATGAGTAGGATCAATACGGTATTGCGAGGATGCGTGATAATAGTGATGAAGAACGATATTCACCTGCATTTGGCAAATTAGTTGAATACATGTAAAAAGGGTTCAACGTATGTACGTATTCTGATCATGGTGTTTAATATGAACCAGTCATTTATCTGATTTGGGTGTCATCTTTGTTTACCTGTTTATCTTTGATTTGAACCGCTATAGACATATACTCTTCAGATCTGGATCTAGGATGATTATCTGTTAGGTTCTAAACTCTAGACATAGATTTAGGCTTAACATTTGCTTGAGTATCAGTTCTTAATGCTCTTTGTTGGTTTTGTTGCGTGAGACATCACCAATGAGACAATACGGTTGTTCTCTCGACGTTGCGTTAGACATAACCTCTGTTGTGGGTGATACGTGAGAATATTAGACGAATGGTTGATTTGTGTTTACTATGATCGGAAGAATGCATGTGTTATCGATTGATCTCTATTGAGTTTCTCTTCTCCAAAGAATGTGTTATTGTTATTTACTTGCTTTTTGTTCTTTTAATTTCTGCATGTTACCATTTGAAATCTCATTTCAAACAAAAGCTTAGAAACGTAGAGACCGTGAACGACGCTCTTTCCCTTGCACCGATCCCTGTGGATACGACAACCCTCGGGAATTCTTTCAAACATAAACATTTGCTTACTGCTTTACCGCGCCATCACTCCCCAAGTTGGTTGATTCTCACGTTTATTCATAAATCAACTCCTCATTCTTGGTGATTTTATCATATGTTGGTTCTGGGTTTGTTTTCAAAGAAAATAGAATGCATCAATGATGAATTAGTTTGTTATTTTTGAATGAGATACAACAATCTCACCAAGTGGTTTACTTAGCGATTTGATGTTTTCAACAATTGATCCATTCATGGCTTTATAAGGCTCAAAAAGGGTTTGCAGATACTCACTCACTCACAAGGCATGATGAGTTTTTTTGGCTAAGCGGTTTTGCTCAAACAAAAAAAATTGCCTTGATCATTTTTATGCTCCTCAAAAATTCAGAGAAAATTTCCAGATTAAACATGAATCGAACGAGTTAAATCAATGATTATCAGCCAGTTAAATTATTTAAGTGCACAATGGAAGTTCTCCTCACATTTCTGGTTTTGGCTACATGATTCAAGCATGAATTTGTGTTTTTGCAAAATGAGGCATGAAATTATTTTGTAAGAAGCACGACATTCAAAATCATGCTAACATTCTACAAAGCATGTAAACATGTACCTTGCTTATTGTGTAATTCATCCAAATTCTTATCATGACCATTACATTTTTCTGAGTTCTTTGAGGCTTTTGAATCTTCTTTGATTTTTCAAGAAAATTAGATCAATGATGAAGACAAACAACAAAAATGGCCTTATCTGAAATTAACTACTACTACTACTACTAACTATTTTGAAACCATTTAAAACAAACAACTACTTAACATTTAACCACCATTCCCAAGTTATGGTTTCAACAAAATTCCAATCAATTCAGGTATTAGGTTGGTTGTTAAGTGAGGGTTAAATAGCATTAATTTCAAGTTAGTGGGGCCTGTCATTTGTGTGTAGTCCAGGAATGTTGCGCAGGGCGCACTGGCACTGTGCTCTCCTCTGTTGCGCTGAGCGTACCTGCGCTATGCTCAGGGTTGAAGGGCTCTGCGCAAAAACCAAACTTTGCCAAATTTTGAAATTTTCAAATGCAAAATACAAAAAATGAAACTAAATTATAAACAAAATAAAAAGAAACCTTAAACATTGGGTTGCCTCCCAACAATCGCTTGTTAAACGTCATTACCTCGACGCCTTTTTCAAGTGAATTGAGGGTGATTTTTCTGAAATGGTCCAAGCATATTTACCACTATCATGTGGCCTTGCCTTGTCCTCTTTTTCTTTGTCACTAGTATACATTTTGAAGCATATTCCTTTAGTGATTAGATCCTTGATGTCTTTAAACAAACTAAAATTGACCTCTTTATCTTGCACTCCAACCTTCATTAATCCCTCTTCCACATCTATAATCATTCTTGTCTTCTTCATGAAAGGTCGGCCCAGAATTAGAGGAGTATCATCACTTGCCTCAATATATATCACCATAAAATCTATAGGAAATAGAAATTTTCCGATTTTAACTAATACGTCTTCAGCTATTCCTGATGGTCGGTGATGGATTTGTCTGCTAGTTATAGTGTCATCTTCGTATGTTTCATGTCCAGTTCACCTACCTTCTTAACCACTGATAAAGGAATGAGATTTATGCTAGAACCGAGATCAATCAATGCCTTTCCAACATTTATGTTTCCTATAGTAATAGGTAACGTAACTCTTCCAGGATCAGTTTCTTTTTGTGGAAGGGCTTACTGAATAACAGCACTACAGCTAGCATCCACTTGAATTATTTCTTCATCCATGATTCTCCGTTTCTTTGTTGGAATTTCTTTCTTAAAATTTGCGTATGTTGGCATCTGTTCAAGTGCTTCAGCCAATGGAATGTTAACTTGTAACCTTCTGAAAATATCCAGGAACCTCGTATATTGCCTTTCTTGGTCCTTCTTGGTAGGAGCATGAGGATATGGTAGGTGTTGTGCAGTCGGACTGGTCATATTTCCTTTCTCTTCTCTTGTTTTCTGCTTTTTTCCGCTTATCACTCAAATTCTTCTCATTTTCAACTACCTCTTCCTAAAAATTTTTTCTTTTCTACTTCCTTGTCAATTTCTTCCTCTTGTTTTTCACTTCTTTCAACCATAATGTTTCGTTTTTCGAATTTTTACCAACTCCCATTTCAATCACTCTACAACTCCTTGTTGTGATTGCGTTGCAATGTTCCTACGTGTTGGTGGTGAATGTTCCTCCTTGTTGGTCAGCCAACTATTTATCTATCTGTCATACCTGTGTTTCAAGATTCCTGATTGAAGCATCCTTATTTTTCTGGTTTGCCATGGATAACTGCATAAACTAGTTCAAAGTATCTTCCAACTTAGTGGTTCTATCATGTTGAGGTAGATTCTAGTTGTGGCTTTGGTACGGATTTTGCCAATTTAATGGTCCAGTGTCATTTTGTCTCCAACCTTATCCATAGTTAGCATTGTTACCTCTTTGATAGTTCTGGTTTCCTGGATACGGACCTTGCTTTTGTTGATTTACCAAATAATTCACTTCTTCTTTAACCGGAGGGCAAAAACCAGTTGGATGATCACCTATGCAAAGCTCACAAAAGGCTACTTGTTACGGTTTACTCGATGTTCCATGCATTTCTGTGAGTTGTTGTGGAAGCTTGGATAGTTGCTTGGTTAATTCTTCCACTGTTTGAGTAAGAAGCTTATTCTGGGCCAGGATTGCATCATTTGCAACTAACTCCAAGATTCCAGGATTTCTTTGAGTCGCACCTGTGTTGTACTGAACCCGATGATCGTTGAGAGCCATATGTTGATGATAGAAACTGCATCCTCTGCACTTTTAGATATCAAGGAATCACCAGCAGTTTCTTCAAGTAGGAGCTTCGATTACAGCTGAAGTTCGTTTTAAAATATGTGAATTTGTGTGAGCTCATCAAATTCATGATTAGGACAATTACTCAACATGGATTTGTAGCGCTCTCATGCTTCATAGAGAGTTTTGGTTGCACTTTGAGCGAATGCGACAATTGTTGTCTTGGCATCCATGAATCTATTATGCGGGAATAATTTGTTCATAAATTTTTCTTCCAAGACATTCCAGTTGGTCATGGTTTGATTGGGTTGGTCAGGATACCAATCCTTTGCCTTACCGATCAAGGAATGTGGAAACAATCTCATAAAGAATGCTTCTTCTTCAGCTTTCGGTGCACCCAATGTACCAGCAAGTTCATAGAACTTAGTGAGATGGGTGTAAGGATCCTCGTGAGCTAACCCTGGAAATGGATTTGCATAGATGATTTGCAACAATCCCATCTTCATTTCAGCTTTTCGATTGTTGGGAGTGGTGCTAACCATCTTGGGATGTTGTGACACGGTCCCCCACCGTTGTTAATGACTTCTACTTCTACCATCTTTTTTGTGTTTAGAATTATTGAAGTAGAAGTAGAAGTTTTCTTTTGTTGATTCCTTTGATTGGCTAGTTGTTTATGCTTCTTGGTCTGTCTCTTGTTTCTCCAGGTTGTTCTTTTGATCTCGGGATCAAAAACTTAACTGGTCGACCGGTGTTTTACCTCACATAAACAGAAATTACAAATCTAGAAAGAACAAGTTGGAAGTGCGATGGATAGAAGTATATACACATTATTGACAAATGCACAAACTTAAAACAATAAAAACCGTTGTGATGCTTGTAATATCTAAACGCCAGTACCTGGCAACGACACCATTTTGGTGTCCAGTAAATCAAAAGTAAGTATTTGTTTATCATATCCATAGAGATTGGTGCGATATTACTACCATTTGACAATTGATATCGTTTCAAGTTAAGTTTCACAAAATAGTTTGATTAAGTTAAAAAAATGTAAAATAAAACGGAATTGAATAAATTAAAATTCACTGATACGAAAGCTTGCCGAGATTGGATTTCCTCTACCGTGCACATATGTATATCACTGATTACTTTTGCATAAACTTGATACTCATTCTTATCTTCACATACCAATTACAACAACGCGTATATCTACAAAATTATTGATATTTTAACCGGTTTGTTTAATCGATGATTTCTCAATCTATTAAACAATCTGATCGCATTAAGAATTTATATTGGTTTGTGAATATTAAACCTTAATTCTATGTCTAGCAATTAGTGTTTAACTGATTCTTATCTTAAATCAAGATCCGAACGTATTTCTCAATCACAATTTGCGACCATAGGTTTAATCAATATAACGAATATATAATTGATAATGATGGATAACAAGATTATATTAAAAACATAATCAATGAATATACATATGGTTACGGTAGATTCTTTCCAAACCCAACAAGAGAAGGAATTTAGCTAGCCACTGTCATGGTAGCTTGATACAAAAAGAAGGATTTGAGATTAATGTGCTTCAAAAATGATTTCCTGATTCTTGATGTGTATCCTGCCCGATCCTTGCTATTCTTCTCTAACTTAAGCTATAACAATGATATTGGACTTAAAGAACTAAAAATGGAATGTTTCAACTGAATGGACCAAGTCTATTATTTATAGATTTTTCCAACAGCTTCTACCCTCACCTTGCACAAATTTCCATGTTGCAGCGCACCCTTGAAAGCTTAGTCTTTAAGAATTCTTTAAACCGCCTTTTGGAGTTTGTCGCCTTAGTGCACTTTACGCAGAAAAGCGCGGTGCAACGCACTTGCGCCTTACGTAGCATGGCGTACTCCTCTTCATTTTTTGTCTGTGTGCGTGCTGGCAGCAATCCCCCACTAGAAATTAACTTTTTAGTATTTCTTGTGGCATGCTGCAGCGAGCTTGTGGTGAGCTGCTTGTGTTTTGCTTCTTTTGCTCCCTGCTTTACGCTGCAGCGAGCCAGTTTTCTTGTTTTTCTTTTTAGGCTTGCATTGGATGATCTTGCCTGCATTAATTCAAATAAATTAAAAATAAGTAACCATTCTATTATCTTTCTTAAATTTCTAATGAAAACAATGGTTTTTGTTAGAGAATTTGTATTGTGGACCCTATAAGTGCCAAGATTTTTGTGCTCCAATACTCATCCTTGGCCACTTATCACCCCATATCTAGCCATTAAATCTTCAAACAAGCTATTGCGGAAATAAGTTTCCTCATCACTAATGTTAGCCCTAAGTGTCCTGAATCTAGTGAAAATATATTTGATTAAGAAATCAATTACTACCTTGGCATCATTTTTTGGAGTTGCCACTGCCTCTATCCACTTAGACACATAATAAACAAATACAAGAATATCTAACTTACCAGGAGATTGAGGGAATGATCCCATGAAATATACGACCCATACATTAACTAACTCAAATTTTAAAATATTTGGATATAGAATTTTTTGTTTCATTGAAATGTTTCCTACTCTTTGGCATTTACACAAGCTCTAACAAATTCAAGTGCATCTTTAAATAAAGAAAGGCATAAGTAACCTTATTGTAAAATCTTAGCTTCAATTATTGTTCCTCTAAAGTTTCCTTCATAAGGTGCATTATGGAAAGATTATAAGATTTGGCTTGCCTATGAGTCATCTACACACATTCTCATCAATTAGCCAACACACTTGTATAGGAAAGACGCATCCCAGAAGTAATTCTTTGACACATGAAAAGATATTTTTCTTTGTTGGAAATTGATGTATGGGTGCGCATATCTACTTACTAGATAATTGACTATATCAGTATACCAAGGAGTCACGAAAGTAATCATAAGGAGTAATTGATCATCAATAAATTCTTCTTTGATGTCCTCTCTGTCAAGATATGGGATTTATCAAGGAGATGTGATAGATGGTCTTCCATGAAATTCCCCATTCCATTTTTTTGTGTCTTATCTCTAAATCAAACTCTTGCAGTAGCAATACCCATCTAATCAACCTTGGTTTTACATCTTTATTAGCAATGAGGCACTTATTCGTTGCATGATATGCGTAAACCACCACCTTCTTTCCCACCATGTAGGATCTCAATTTGTCAAAAGCAAAAAAAAAACCAACAACTCCTTTTTGGGGTATGTAGTTAATTTGGGCTTCTACCAATGTCTTGCTTGCATAATAAATTGTGTGAAATAGTATATCATACCTTTAGCCTATAACATATCCAATAACAAAGTCACTTGCATCACACGTCAACTCAAACGACCTTGTTTTATTTGGTGTTTTAGCAATAGGAGCAGAAATCAATGCATTCTTCAAAGTTTTGAAAGCTTGCTCGCACTTCTCACTGAAGAGATATGGCACGCCGTGTTGCACTAGTTGACACAAAGGTTTTGGGATCTTTAAACAATATTTAATGAACCTTGTGTAAAAACCAGCATGTCCAAGGAAAATTTTGATTCCCTTGATATTAGAAGGTGGTGGATTCTTTTCAATGACTTCAACTTTGGCTTGATCTACTTCTAATCCTTTATTTGAAATACAATGTCCTAGAACTATGCCCTTCTTCACCATGAAGTGACATTTCTATAAACTCAACATCAATTTAATTTCTTCACATTTTTGAAAAACTAACTCTAGGTTGTCTAAACACTTTTGAAATGACTCTCTAAAAATAAAGAAGTCGACTATGAATACTTCCACTGAGTACTCAATTAGGTGTGGAAATATGGTCATCTTTGAAAAGAGGCATGTTCATTACATAGTACAAATTACATTATTCTAAAAGGAAAGGTTCCATAAGGACATGTAAAAGCAGCCTTCTCTTGATCTTCAAAAGCTATGGAAATTTGATTATACCATGAATGGCCATCTAGGAATAAATAGTATTCTTTTCCATCCAACCTATCCAATATTTATTCAATGAAAGGCAGGGGAAATGATCTTTCTTAGTTTCTTTGTTCATCTTCCTATAATTTATGCATATCCTCAAACTAGTGATAACTCTTGTATGTATTAACTCATTATTTTTATTCTCCACTACTGTCACGCCACCTTTATTTGGTACACACTATATAGGACTCACCCAAACACTTTTAGATATAGGAAAAATTATTTCAGCAACCAACCATTTAATGATATCTTTTTTCTTCACAATTTCCTTAATGATGGGATTCAACCTTCTTTATCTCTCAGTATTATTCTTGTCGTTATCTTCCAATAATATTATATGCCTACAAACAATGGAGATGATTATCTTGATATTAGACATTTACCAGGCAATGACCCCTTATTTAGTGGTCAAGTACATTACTATTAGGATTAGAAACTTCTGTCCTGACTCTAGGTAAGCATATTTCAAATGAGAGGGTAGTTCTTTAACTCCACAATAGGTGGTTTCTCTATTGAAGGCACATTGTCTTTAACCATTTTAGAAGTTACTTCCAATGCTTCAAAATAATTTATCCAACCTGCAATGAATTTTAATTGATCACTCAATATACCTTCTTTCTCTAATTCCTTATTTTCCAATTCTTCCAATTATTTCCCTAGCTTATCATTGTATTTAATAAATTGCTTATGAGTTAGTGAATCCCAACAAGAAATAAAAGAATAATCAATAACATTTTCTTCTAGATATTTCAAAGTATCAAGCTCATTAACACTACTTGTTGTCCATTCACTCTCATGGAGAGTTCTCATTTTTCAACATTAATTAGTGTTCTTCTAGTTGCAAGAAAGGGTCTCCCTAGTAGAATGGGAGTATCCTCCCCACCACTAAAGTCCATTATGATGAAATCTGCATGGAACACAAGTTTATCAACTCATACCAAAACATCTTCAATCTTTCCTTGAGAATAGCATATGCTTTTTTCATAGTTAAAGATTGAAAAAGGCATAAGATTGATGTTAGCCCCTAAATCCCACAAAGTTCTTCTACAAAAGTTTTATCCATCATTTCAAGGGGTGGTGAAGCTTCTTGGATCTTTTAACTTTGGAGTTAGTTTCCCTTGAGCAAGCTGGTTGCATTCTTTAGTTAATGCTACAATAGCAAATTATCCCACTCTTTTCCTCTTTGTCAACACATTTTTCATGAACTTAAAGTAATTTTGATTTTTTTGTAAAACATCAATCAATGTTATGTTGATGCAAAGGTGCTTCAGTATCTCCATAAATTTACCAATTTTTTGCTCTTCTTTGGCTTTTATGATTTTTTAAGGAAAAGGTGGTAGTGATGTTTCTTGCATAAATCTTATTGTTGTATGACTGTTGGCATGTCATGAGACATCTCTTCACTAGTAGATGTCATGGTAGGAGTCTTCAGATTGTTCAACCAATGGAGATTCTTCATCAGTTGTAGCTTTCTCATCCTCATATTCATTTTAGGATCTCTTATTTTTCCCTTGTTTATTCTTGTCTTGACTTTCATGAAATGGTCTTTCATATTCTTTACCACTTCTTAAAGAAACGGACTTGCGAGTCTCAATACCCTTGGCACTATAAGTAGAGGCGGGTGATTTAGTGGTGCTATAGGCAAAGTTCCAATGGCTCTTAAACTTAATGCAGTAGCAATTTTCCCCATCAGAGTTTCTAAATCCTTGATGATTACTCATTGGGCTTGAAATTGGTTTTTTATATCTTGTATTAAGGACTTCATAATTGATTCCAACTGATTGTTTCCATTTTGGTGAAGAAAAGTAGAAGGAATATGAGGTGCTTGAGGTCTTAGTTGATTTTGAGTATTACTCCATGAAAATTTTAGATGGTTCCTGCCTTATGTGTTGTATGTGTTACTATATGAGTTATTGAATTTGGTATTTCCCATATAGTTCACAAATACAGGATTGGTATAACACTCTTCAAAGAAGTGTGCACCGTATAGTAAACAGAAGCCACTTTAGCAACATCTGTCACAACATTGTCAAACTTGGCAACTGGCGTGTTAGAAGTTGTCAGTATAGTCTTCATTATTTGGTGATTTTGAGGCACCTGAGCAGCAAAAGTTTGTAGTCTTAGTGACTTCATTGACACCGGATAGATTCTTTTGAACTAGGACAGTTGCAGCTCTTGTGACTAGCCATTGGTATGCGTTGACAATACTATTCTCAATCAAATCATATCCTACTTGGTAGGATTTGGAAAATAATGCACCACCACACGATGCATCTAACATGTTTCTTGATAACGGAACTAAGCCATTGTAAAATGTTTCCAGTTGAACACATATTGGAATACCATGGTGGGAAAATTATCTCAGCGAATCTTGAAATTTCTCTCAAGCATCAGATAAAGATTCATCCTCCCTTTGTCTGAATAAGGTTGTCTTATTTCTCATCTTATCATTCTTGACATGAAGGAAGTATTTGGCTAACAAAATTTAAGTCAAGTCATTTCATGTGGCTATGGAATTTGATTCCAAAGAATTGAGCCGACCTTTAGCTCTATCCCTTAGAGAATATGAAAGTTGTATCAACCTAAAAGCATCATCAGTGACTCCAAGGATCTTGAAATTACTAGAAAACTTCACAAATTGGCTCAAATGTAAGGGAGGATCATCATTGGAAGTGCATGAGAACTGACCAATGGCTTGAAGCATTTGGAACATCATTGGTTTAATATCAAACTCCGCCATAATTATCTCTGGCATTATAATTAAGTGTTCATGTCATTAGGGTCAAATAAAACATAACCTCTAATGTTTCTTGTCAAATAATTGGCAATCCAATGATGTTAGTTTCACCCATGGCTTATTCTTATCCTTGTTGACTCCCTTCAAGTTTTCAAACAAAATAGTAGAAACAATGGTTTCTGGAAGTTGACTAGGAACTTGATAACTCCTCAAAAGTATGAATGCTCTTTCTGCCTTCAGGTCTCCTCTGTAAGTTGGATGTAATAATATATGCATGAAGCAGCTACACACATGTCGTGACACTAGAAGACATAAAACGTAAAAAGCTCAAATTTAACTTTTATAATTTCAACGAAAATCAAAGTGTTAATGACACTGTCTCTAATAACGGCGCCAAAAACTTGTTGGATTCTTTTTATGTGCTAGTATACACATACAAAGTGGTATCAAGTGTTAAAAGTAAGACTATCGATCCCACAGAGACTGTATTAACTTAATTTGATTTTCAATTCAAGAAATTGTGAAAAGAACATGGTAAAAAGTAAATAATAATTGATTGTTGTCACTTGGTCATAATAAGAAATAAAAATTAAGAAGTAAAGATACTCAACAGAGATTCGAATCATGTTAGGCAATGATACATTTAACGATTTCACCTAGTGTGTGAGTATGATATGATTTGTCGTGACAGATGAAACCATAACGTGACCTAGTGGTGCTTGCCTACAATGTCTAAATATATGTAGTAAATAACTATAGAACAAATTCCTAATCCTCACCATAGCATTTATGCACTTTTTAAAAGAATTATGCCTTCCCAATTGTTTTAGTTCTTATTCCCAAAAGTAACTAAATTATAAACTATTCATACTTGATTTTTAGTATCCATATTTGTCATGATGTCCATATATTAGAGCATTCCTCAAAACTAGTAATTTTTTATCTATTTCTAAGATGATCAAGCAAAGAAACAAATATGTAGAATTAATACATATTAAAAAGCAAGTCATTAAAATTAGATCATATCACACAAAAATATTTCTTTTCATTAAACTTCACAGTGACCAACACAAGGAGTTTACCTTATGGTAAGCAAAAGAATTTAAACAACACATGATCCTAAGCTTAAAATTTCTAAGTAGTAAAGAAAATAAAAGATAAATCTAAAAGTGACACTCAGCTACTTGCAGTCTTCAACCAGCAAGAGGTATCTCGTGTCACACGTGATTGCCCTATATTCTTTAGAAATGGTAGGATGAGATACACATCAGACTATGGGTCAACCTTCTTTCTTTGTTATGGACTATTTTTTCTCTAAGTTTTTGAAGTGTGTTATTATCCCAATGCATATCCTTTTATAGGTGTTCATTAGCTGTGGTGTTGTCTCTAGGCTTGGGTCTTGGGATTTTTAATTATCCAATGAGTTGACCCAAGGATTAAATTATATTCCCTTTGTCTACTAGTACTGATACTATGGTAGTACACACTGCTTGGGGTAGACAACACGTAGTAGGGTAGGTCTACATTATGATGGGTGGTTGTGATAACGCTAAAAAACAACTTTTCAAAATTTTCCCCTCTAACTTGCATCCTTATCTCTTTAACTTTACAACTCAACCTTAAATGTTTTGCTTTCTAATTTCCATTTAAACTTTATACTAGCATCTTATGGGTCAAGGTCTGCTGAGTATAGGTCATAGATTTCTGGCATGAGAGAACTCATCACTAAAGTTACTCCCGCACACTAAAAGCAACATAAAAATAAAAAGAAAGAGCACATAGTGTGCTCATCACTATTTAAGCTAAATATAAACAAACATGAATAAATAACCTTAAATAAGTATAACTTTGCTAACTAATTCAAATATTAAGGGTTTAAATATCTCATAATAAATGAGTTATCGATGATCCACAAACCAAACAAGGCTTTTAATAGGTTGAGCTCACAAACCAAATAAAAATTTTAACCGACTGATCTAGAGAACCAAAACAAGATTTTAATTAGTTAATCACAAGAACCAAACAATAATATTTCTCAAGATAATTTCACCCTTGAAGAAGACAAATGCAATGCCCCACCAGTACAATCAAACTCTCACAAATATTTTTCACTCTCTATGCACTAAAATAGCTTTAGAGGAGATTTTGCTCAAAAAAGGAAAAGATCAATGAGCCTTTTTAATAATCTAATCGATTAGCTCTAGTTGTTAATTGATTAGATAAATTAAATAATTATCAAAATAACACATTGTCACAAAATTAACTCGAAAATAACTTAGTCCTGAGCTGCCACTCTCGTTGAAGGACCTACAGCTCGCTGAGCGAGCCTTCGTTAGGCGCGCGTCTTAGAACCCAGAAAATTCCTCACTATCCATATCTCGCTAGCGAGACATTGCTCGCTGAGTGAGTTCTTGCTGAGCTTCGAATATCTCGCTAAGCGCAACTCACAGAATAACTAAAACACTCATCCTGTCACAAAAATTGATCAAAAAAATAACAAACTCTGCACTGTCATCCTCGTAAAGCGCATTCAGGGCTCGCTGAGTGCAGCTTTTGCTCGCTAAGCGCAAACTCCAAAAATCCCAAAAATAGGGTATCTCGGTTGGTGAGCCCTCCTCGAACTGAGAGAAATTTCGCTAAGCGGGGCTTCAACCGCACTAAGCGTGAGAGCCCAGAAACAACAACGCCAATAAGCATAATTTCCACCATTGGAGCCCTATTAAAGCTCCAATTTTGACCATAATTGATCCCGAACATACGAAGTTCAGTCATACGTGTTTATACAATACTAAAAACAATCAAATAGGCACAAATTAACATATATTACATCAATTTGATTAAAACTCATCATCATTTTCAACACTTTTTAACACAACCAATAAGAACAACTATTCTCATAATTAATCAGATTAATTTACACGAATTTGGCATGCAACTCAGAATACGAAATTAACACAATGACATAGAAATCATGAAAGAGTTTTAATGAAAACTCATCTCAAGCTTCAAACGTCAACAATGGTGAAATTAGAAAAACCCCAAAGGAGGACTGTAAGGAAACCTCTCAATCCTTACCTTGAATTTGGAAAATTCCTAAGCTTTTGGTTATGGTGTTGCCTCCTAATTCTCTCTCTCTCTCTCTCTCTCTCTCTCTCTCTCTCTCTCTCTCTCTCTCTTCCAAACCCTTGCTCTAACTCTTGTCAAATTTCACGTACTAATTCCCAAAACCTATTTTCCTCTCAATTTTTCTATTTAAGTAAAACAAATAAAACATAATTATTTTTTTCTAATTTTACTCATGATGCTCTCACTTCTCATTAATTACCCCCACACTCCAAAACTCTACTAAACTTCTAATTTCTCCCCCACACTCTATTTTCTCAAATTAAATAATTAAATTAATTAAAATTAAATAAAAATCCGATTTTATTTCAAAGTGTGTGTTCTCTCATCTAAGGCCATCTACTCCCCTGAACACATAAAATAAAATAATTCACCGACACATCACAAATTTAATTAAAATAACACAATTAATTAAATACGAAAAATGGGGTGTTACAATTTCCGCATTTCAAAAATGTTCATTTATTATATGAATGACGATATGGGTGAAGAACTTGTGATGCTTGTCTTTGAAATTCAAAAGAAAGAAAAACCCTTAAGTTGTAACTGGCATATACATGAAAGAATGAATATAGAGAGGAATCATGAAGAGGGGCATGATTGATTGTTAATGATTATTTTTCTGAAAAATCCATTATACACGAATGAGTAATTTAGTCGAAGATACCAAATAAATAAACATGTGTTCCTTTGTATTATCGATGCTTTGGGTCATCATGATGAGTATTTTCAAATGAAGATTGATGCACTGGTAGATAAAGTCTTTCACTAAAACAAAACTGCATTGCGATTATTTGTATGTTGGCATAGGAACATCTATTGATAGTGTGGATGATTATATGAGAATCAATGAAACCAAGACAAGAAGAGGGGGTGCATATGGTATGAATATAATAAAGGTAGTGAGTAAGGGAGAAAATTACTTAATCATGGAAACACCAGAAACACACATTCAACACATTACTACCACCTTTCCCCCATCGCTTCCTAAACTCTGTAAAAAATAGTGATTCTCACAAAATAGAGAACCTTATTGAGCATGCTTTTGTTCCAGAAGTTTATAAAATGGTTGAAATAATACCTCCCCTTTTAAGTCCTTATAATATCTTCAAAAGACAAAAAACAATTACCAGATCTATCAGAAACCTAATCTCTACAAACCCCCGTCATATGAAAGAGTGTGTCCAGTCATCTCGACTTGACCAATGTAGTATGAGAGTTACAAACTAATTGTAGAATGTAGATTTAGATATTCCTCAGAGTCTCGTAAATCACTGGAAGTAGGAAGGATACACAACTTTACATTTTGGAGCTTTTAAGCTCATCCTCTCTCTTCATGGAAAGAAAAACTAGCCTGTCTTCTGCAAGATAGCTCTTCTAGATTCTAGATATCTCCATTATAAAAATGTTGTAATAGGGACCGTTCTAACCACACTCCATACGGGAAGTGATGTACTTACTATTTTTCCAAATTATAATGTAAGCCTCAACGATAGTACTTTATCCGTGAGACTGAAAGTACAGGTCTAAATCAGTGGATATGATCAGGGTCTAGAAGATATATATATGCCACTTTTCATCACCAAATAATCTATCATCTACAAAATCATTTGATAGATTTGCCTCTCGGGATGCTCTTTTGATTCCTTATTGGTCGTTACTAACAAAGAAGACGATATACCTTCTAATGTTCAGATACCAAGAAGGATTACAAGGGAAGAATTAACTCATCAAATTCCTCTTAAATGGATGAAAAATTATAAAGAAATCTATCTTGACAAAAGACCGATACAATCTCAAGAGGCTACCTTCATAAGATCCATGGACAAAATTGTTAAAACGGATTTTCAAAAATCCATATGAGGGGTCAAATTCAGTTTCTCCAATTTTCCAAACCATGATGATTAAACCAATACTTAAATAAGATTGGTGTCCAGTCCATACGGTCACGGTGGATGGAAAACCCATCTATACTGACAAAATAGAAGTCCATTTCATTTGGGACGTTGATCCTAAAAAAAGCGACCCGGGATGTGACTGTTGGATGCACAATGATGATATTGATAGAGAAATTATCCTCCCCAAAAGAAAGAACAAAGGTACGTACAAACCATTTCCTCCTCCTTAGAGAAGATTTGATCCGGATAATGGTCCATGGGTAGGAATTCATGAGAAAAAGAAACCTCTCCCTATCTATGAGGGAGCCTTTAAAATCCTTAGGAAAGAAAATTTGTTGCCACCTGACGACCCTACTCTTGTTACATGGTCACCTTCAAACTACTATAAACCATTGGATCCTCCAAAAAAATGTTGAGCCAATCCCTTGTTTTGTGTTCTCAGCTACAACATCAGATTATAGCCAACATTTTCATGCTCTAGAAAGGAAAGTGTAACCAATCATAAGCAGAACATACAAACCCTTCATTAATCCTAATGATGTCCATCCTGATGGAAAACTTAATCCTTTAACTCAAGCTGGGGAAGTTCTAAATTGGAAATTGGAAGACGTGATTGCTCAAAATGATATCCTTTAGAATCTTGACAAAAAAGTGGATAAGATTGTTGAGAAAATTGACGCAACAAATGATTGTCTCAAGGCTTTGTCTAAAAAAATGAAAATGCATTACAGAAGCCTAAAAGCTCGAGTCTCCCAGTTGGATCGTAGTTTAAGATAGATGTTAGAAGAAAGAACTTTTGGCAAGACTTTTGACAAAAAGGAAATAGAAACCAGAAATCTACAAGGTCAATTAAAAGAGATAAATGATTTCTTAAGAGCTTATCATAAAAGAAACCCCAAGCCTGTTATAAACTCTTTCTTAAAACCCTCATATTTTCCCTACATATTTCACACAACCAGAAAAGCCTTCTCTTTTATACCCTACCTATGTCTCATCTCTACCAGATTATGTCAAATACATACCCACATCTTATGGACCAAAGTCTGAAATAGCCAATGCTACCTCAACCTCCAAAACAAAAGGAAAAGTTGTCTGTTTGAACGCTTCATCCTCAGACTCTCGGGATGTTCCTGAAACACCTCCTTCAAATTTCCAAAAAGAAGAATAAATTCCCGATAAATGTTTCCAAGCCTTGGGAATCATAAGAAATTATGAATTCCCCCAAGAAAATCAATCTCCTATTGATTCCTTAACATAAAAGGGTGAAGATTCCTCCTCAAATGATAAAAAAAATTCTTATCAAGATGCATCCGCTGATGAGACACCGAGATCCTTTTCATCGGAGTCACAATCTAAAGAGAGTTATGTTCCTAGACTCTTCATGGCAAATATAAAAGAGGAATAATATTTCTATGATGAACCACGTGAAAAGACTTTAGTCAGTGAAAGGACAAATCTAAATAGTGGTCCATGGTTCACGCTTGATGACATCCCACCTATTCGTTGGAAAAAAAGACTCCTCAAATTTGGGGCTTGGATTAACACTCACATGATGAAAAAACGTGTAGTAGTTATAAATTCATTAAAGAATTTTGTTGTAGAATGACATTCACTATGAAATAATTGAATCATAATCTTGGAGCATTCAAACAAGATGAGCTGCAGAGATTGGAAAATACTGCTAGTATCCTTGGAGTCATTCACCATGAATTTATTAATGATATGGAGATATTTAATAGAAAAAGAAGACAATAATTCTTTGAGATGAAGTGGTGTTCCCTCAAAACAAAAGACCTTGGCAAACATTAACATATAACGACACAGAAGTATTATATCCTGACTGGATTTAATGACCATAGTCTCAAAAATACATATGTCTCGTCTCTACCTTAAGAACTTCAACTATAAATTCATAATTTTAGCAACACCTTAAAAAGATATTAAAGCCACGAGTCTCGGCTAGATTCATTAAGTATCTTTAGAATCACTTAAAAAGCTACGCATGCAGCGACAATATTTCTCAGAAGTTGTAAAACAAAAGTCTAAGTTCACTAAGGCATGCAAGAAGCCTTGCCTGAAGATCAAATGTAAAGATAGAAAGTGTAGCTATGCGACAAAAGAGAAACATCATCAGAAAAAACACACCAAACCTCATAGGATCTTCAAGGGAAAGAAAAAGAAATCTATGAAGTTATTTAAGAGAAAACCATCTAGAGGAAAAGGAAAAAATCAAAGAAAACCATCTAAAGGGGCACTTTTCTAAAGAATGTCCTAATAATACCAACAAAGCTGCAAAGGTGATCAACTATCTTCAACCTCTAGAGGGAGATCTAGAGTCTTTGTATTCTGAGCAAAGCTCTGCTAATAAAGAAACAATTTTTTCCCTTCAAAACTCTTCGTCTGACAAAGTATCCTTTTTGGAATCGGGAGATGACAAACATTTCACTGTTTACTCCTTTAATGAAATTAGGAGTTCTCTTCCTACTCCTCCTCTTCCCTGTGTTGAAATTCATGTCCTCGCATCAAAATTTTCCCGTCCCAAGAAAGTTATATCTTATAAGGATAAGGGTTCCCAGATAACAATGATGAATCCAAACATCCTCCTGACATAATCATGGGTGGCACATGATTCATACTTTGTAGCAGCAGATGGAAACATTTCCAGGAAGGATTTAATGACACGGGAGAAGATGGGAATCAAATTCTTCCCAGGCTGCATAATCTGGACAAAGGCCATTGGAAGTAATCTTACAAATAAATATATTATTGTAGCAATGGATGTTTATTCAGCAACAAATAGGCTTCAAATTATCCCCACATAAATCAAATTCAAAAGAGAATTTAAAATCTATTTTGGAATATTGAAACTATATTCCCTTTCTAAAGTCCCAGCTGGGTATGAAGAAATCAAGTCCAACTTACTCAAACTCTATGCAGACAACCATGACAAATTTCTCCATCCAAAAACTCTATGGAAAAATAAAGATTTTTTTTGTCCAACTTCCTTTTAATCTCAATGAAGATGTTAATACAACTAAGGTCACTCATCCATGAACGAGACCATAAGATTACACATTAGCTAGGGAAGAATGCAACCAGCTGCTCAGACAAGGTCTAATAGAACCCATTAAATCTGAGTGGGCTTGCCAAGCTTTATATGTGGAGAAGATATCTGAAAAGATGAAATAGAAAAATAGGCTAGTAATTGATTATAAACCTCAAAATCATTTTCTAAAAGATGATAAACTTCCCATTCCAAAATCCTTGTCCTTAAATGTTTTAATCAAAGATGCTCAGATCTTCTCAAATTCGATATTAAGTCATGGTTTTGGTAATTGGGTGTTGATCATAAGGACTGTTAAAAGATGATGTTCTGCATTCCTAACGCCCAGTACCAATCTACAATATTACCATTTGGGCTTAAATTATCTCCATCTTTATTTCAAAAGGCTGTGACTAGAATTTTTGAGCCCATTCTCAATAGTATCCTCATCCATATTGATGATGTGCTTTTATTCTCAAAAGAACAAAAAGCTCATAAACAGTTATTTGGCAAATTCTTTTAAATAACTCAAAAGCATGGAATGGTGCTCTCTGAAAAGAAAAGCCAATTGAGCCAAACAAAAATTGATTTTCTAGGAATACATATCTCCCAGGGGAATTACCAACCTCAGCCTTATATTGCTCAAGAATTGTTAAAATTTCCTGATGAAAATCTCACTGTTAAGAAAATTCAATAATTTATTGGTATAGTTAATTATATCATAAATTTCCTACCAAATCTAGCCAAATATACGAGTCATATGTCCCAATTACTCAAGAAAAAACTGCCACCATGGGGAACAAAGCAAACTGAAGCAGTAAAGGCTTTGAAAAAGATCGCACAAACTCTTCTTACCCTGAAAATCCCAAGGGATGCTAAGATAATTTTACATACTAATTCCAAGGATAATTATTGGTGAGAAGTCTTAATAAAAGAAATTGATGGGACAAAGTATTATTGCATTCATGCTAGTGGTCAATTCAAATAAGCTGAAAAACATTATCACACCACTTATAAGGAAGCTCTTGCAGTTAAATTGGGTATCCAAAAATTTGAATTCCACCTAAAAGGCCATCAGTTTGAAGTCTAGATGGATAATTCCTTATTTCCTAAGATCCTTGAATTTAAAAATAAAATGCCTCTAGATCCTCAAACTCTTCGACTCAAAGATTGACTTTCCAGATATGATTTTACTGCAAAATAATCAAAGAAACTCAAAATGTGATCCCTGATTTACTCTCCATACCTACGAAACTCATCCAGATTATTACTACCAAACACACTTTTCCTATGATTCTTATGGTCAAACCTCTACCAGCACATGCATCTACGACTAAGAATCTTCCTCCTCGGTAGATTTATCCTCATCATCATCCCAACTTGAAATTCTAGCACTGTACCACATGTTTAAACTGACGTCCTCATATCAGAGCATAATGTTAACACAAATGTTACAACATATTTTGTCTGACAGATAAATAAAATAAACCAGACTAAATAAAATGCAGAAACATAAATACCACAGTCAATTGGTAACCCAGTTCGGTGCAACATCACCTACATCTGGGGGCATCCAAGCCAGGAAGGAAATTCACTATGATAATATTAGTTCAAAGCTAAACTCACCCGTTTACAACTTCTCGCCTAATCACTACCTTGTGCAACTTCTACCTAGAAACCCTCTAGATATGAGATCCCCCTCTCACTTCCTAATCATTCACAGTCACAGTGATAATACCTCGAGAAACCAAAAAGAAGAAGAACACTCTTCAAACTACAATACTTGGTTTTGCTTACAAACTTCAACCAAGAACAATATACTCTTGTTTACAAGCTTTAGAGTGGACAATTAATAATTCAAAAATAGATTACCACAATGTATCAAAGGATACAAGGGTGACATACAATTAACACAAGAGACTCTCAAAACCTAACACTACAAAACCCCCCCTTATTTTACAAAAGTGAAAGTCGTATCTTCATTAGGTTTAGGTATTCTTTAAAAAGACTTTAGACCTTGTGGGCTTGGGCTCTTGAGGCGCAATTCATTAGGAATCAGCTTGGAATCATAAGCATAATCTCCTGCACAAAAATAGGAACAAAATACAAAGTTTCCTAAAAAGGATCAACGATCTTTTTTCAGAAAACCATCACAATTTTTCAAAACAAAAGTTCCCAAAATATCCTTCCTTGGATAGCGCATATGGATGAATCATAACACATTCAAAAATCACACTCAAAATATCAAAATAGGCATGCCCTAGCTATCGGGTATAACATGACCTGGAACATGTCACAACATCATGCAGAACATGATGTCTTACTGTCATGGCAGAACATCTGGTTTAACATCTTGCTAACAACATGTTGTTTTACCAAAATGCAGCCAACCCAAAAGTCACAGCACTTACACAACTCAAAGAATATGCCAAAAATAATATTTTTTATTTCATGAAAAATATTATAAAAAAGAAACTCCCAGATCATACCTCATTCTTCCTATGCAAACCTTTTCTTCTACCATTCATTAATAAACTCAAACTTTAAATTTACGAAAAACCATTTATGGTAAATTTGGTGTGCAACATGTTTATATGTTATGCATGTCCTTGTTCCAATTGAAGCTATGTAAAACCACATAATGGATCCAAAGAACCACAAGTCTTTAATCTGGACTATTCTTGAATGATATTCTCCATTGGAACGATGGAGAAATTAATTAAAACTAGTCCTAGATGAAGTCAAGGAAAGAAGGTTAGTGCTAGAAGCTGTTGGCAAACTCAAGACCGTTTTCTTCCTACATCAGCCATATCAGATAGATCCCATAACCAAACTTCTCATTTGAAAGCATTATGCTGATCTATGGTATTGATAATTGTCCTCCAAGTTTAAAAGTTACACATGAATTAATGGATTATGTCAACTTCATTAATCTCCATGATCAAGAAAAAATCAAAGTTGATACAACTTGCATAAGTCATGAAAGGATTAAGATACAAGAAATTGGAGAAAGCTCGGGCCAGACCCTTCAGAAAAACAAAATTTGCCAATGGAAGCTGGGCCATTGGAAGGACGCATGCAAGAAACCATAAGGAAAATGTTGGATGACACTTGGCAGTATGAGTCATCTCCTTATCTAGGTTACTTTTCAGAAGAATACTTATCCGATCAGAATTTGTCTCCAAGTCACGTGCCCTTTTTTAATGATTGATTTGACAGGTGTTTATTAAGTATCACAAGCGTGTTTATGAATAGTTGACAGGTGTCAATTAAGTGTCGCAAGCATGTTTTTTAAATAGTTGTGTTTTGTCTTCTTGTGTAAAAGTACTACAATAATGTATCACTATAGTCAAAAGTATATCGGTCATTTGTAAAAAGCATTTCAATAATGCTTATGATGGTATGCTTGTAACTAGTGTGTTTTCTGTATTTTGTATTTCTCCTTAGTTATAAAAGGGGATGTCTTGTATCATATTGGCAGAAGATACGGAATAAAACCTGTGAGCTTAAGTATAAACATGCTAAAAAAATCTTTCCTTTCTCTCTGAAAGCTTGAGTTTTATGTTATTATCATAATTTCCCCCATTGAGATTCAAGTATGCTCTACACTTGCCTCAGAAATGAGGATTTTGTGTATCAGAAAATATATGACCACCGATCTATGCTACATTCCTCGCTATTATGGGATGTCAATTTTAATTGTTAGTCTGTGCTTGATACTTTGTGGAATAATATTTTTGAAGGACAAACAATGAAGACATCAAATTCCTACCACATATGGGGGAGGCATGAGGTTTTCCAAGTATGTTTAAGAGTGTTTATTATATGCAGTGGGAATTGAAAATTTATCTTGTTGCTTTAAAAAGGCAATACATTGGAGGTGATCATGGAAAACCCTATATTATGCTTGAAGTAGTAGCTTCACAATTAACGATGTTCAAACAATTGATATTAATGTGTTGAACTAGTACAATGTTTTTAGCGATGTTTTGCAAATGCGAGCTCCCGAGGTTCATTATACAATGAATCATATTGAATACAACATGGACTATAAGAATCCCAATGTCATAAGGTAATAAGAAAAAAATGTTTATCCAACATCAAAGGGGTAAGAAATGATATTTAATGGCCATTTGGAGTTCTCCAATCCCAATTTGTGATCATACTAACCCAACTTGATCTTGGCACTTAGATGCACTCCAACATATAATGAATACATACATCATATTACACAACTTGATAGTTGAAAATGAACATGCCACAAATGGTGGAAATTTTGATTTTTCATCTGATCATCTAGGCAATGACGCGACAACATTGCTGAATAATTCTAATATTAATTTTCAAGATTTTCTACCTAGAAAATTTAATGTTTATGATAAATAAATTCATTGACGTCTTCAACAAGACTTTATAGAACATTTATGACAACATTTTAGACATGAAAATAACAACGATTAAAAAAATCACATATATCTTTTTCTTGTATTTTGTGTTACTAATTTAGTTTAACGTTTATGTACGTGTATAATGTATTTTTGATAAATTATTTGTGTCATGTATTGTGTTACATATTATATATTTACTTTATTTTGATTTATTTTAAATATGTTTTTTTAAATATATTTTAATATATTTGAATTAATTTATTTCAAGTATATTTTTATATAACATAAATATAGGGTATGTTGTAGGGCTTATTTAATTTACTTAAAAATTTATGAGTTGTATTGATACTAAAAAAAATTTAATTGATTTGTTTAAATAATTTTAAAAAATATAAAATAATATGAAAAAATGAGTAAAATTTATTTTTTAAAAAAAACCTCAAATGAATATGATGGATATAAACAATCGTCTTTGAGAGCGTACAAAATAGTCCAAAAAATATCACAATTAAATTATCTTTAAATAGAACTTTAGAAAATATTTTAAGAGTCAAATCATAATTAAATAAAATTTATATTTATTTTATTATAATTAAATTGTGATTAATCTTTACCAGATCTCTAAAAACTTAAAACGATTTTGGATATGGATGTTTTAAATTAATAATAGCAACAATTCATTTCAACAGTAAATTCAGAATGTATTTAAAAAAAATAGTAGTGAAGTGGTGAGTCGGTGATGAGATCTTTAACCTAGGGTAAAATTACAAAACAACAATAATTGTACGAACACAAGTAGCCAGCAAGCAAGAGTTCTAGAATTAATGTTTTTTAGTACAAAAATATTGATACAGGATCACGTAGCTATGATGAAAACAGTGCCTTTTATATGCAATCCAATCCTTTTGTACAAAATATACTGTGCTTCTTTGTTTTGTTGCATGCATTGAAGTTTGAAGTTTGTACCCTTGTTTTAGTTGATATTAATAATACTACTTTGTACAAATTTATTTGCACTGCGCCTATTCAACATGATTTAGATAAAGATAAGATGATTAGAATATTTTCTTAGATGAATTGAATATTAACCCAAAACTTAATCAAATAAAAGAGCTTATTTGCTATAAATAGTCTCACATGTAAACCTTTGGATAACATTTGGTCCCATTTTAACTTTTTTAAATGGTCTAAATTAATGCACATAACTAGCATATAGTAGTAGTTTGTATTGTATCCACAATTGTTGCTGCTATTTATTGATTCTGTGGGATTCAGTTTGGACCCACTTAAAACCCTGGCTGCAAATAAGAGAATAAAATAATGATAAAGATTTGATGACATAGAAGACACTGGGTTCTGTGTATAATCTGAACCACAATTCAAAGTTACTGTCTGTAACATACTGGTTCATTCTGTCCATTTGCTAAACTACTAGAATATTCACATTTTTACTTTCTTCAAGAAAGTTTGTCGACAAGGAATGAATTTCATAAGCTCCTAAATTCACTAGCTCAATACATTTTAACTCGAGTGAATAAGAAGAGTATACCTAGTGTGTTATGACCATCAGGGCGGCCGGCCAACACATTTTTAGACCCGGTGTAAAATTTTAAATTAAATATTTAAATATAGCAAAAATATTTTTATTTTAGATTAATATATTTTAATTTTCAGTCTTTTGGGATGTAAGATTATTAAATTATATATTTTTTTTTTAATTGATAATAAAATCAACACATCTAAACCCATTTCTTATCATTTAAAAAATCATAATTGAAAAACCATTACCAAAATTCTTTTAAAAAAAACTTAAATTTCAAGTATTATTTTATGCAAAAAAAACTTAAAATTGTAAAACGGACTATTGTACTGGGTCCAAAAACATTGATTATGATTAAATAATAACAAAAAGTTATTTTAAAATATACTATTATTTAATTGGTATAAAAAATAATTTAAAAAGTTATTTTAAAAATTAAATAATTAAACGTATATAAATATTAAAAAAATGAGGCCCTAGGCGGTAGCTTTGGTGGCATATCCCTAAGACTGGCCCGGCCATGATGACCACTTAATATTTATTATTTATTGGATGAAACTAATGAGAGTTTTGCAATTTTATGTCACACATTTTTTAAAATAAGAGAGTCGCGTGTATTTTTCTCAATAAAAGATATATTTAGATTCTCTTCAACAAACTAAGAGACTCGCGTTGATTTGAGATTGAACAATTTGAATTTTGATTTCAATTCTAAACTAAAAGAATCGTATTAATTGTCTATTTCGATCCGACGGACACATCTACTGTCAAAAAATCTCAATCTATAAAAAAAAGTGTGTTATAAAAAGAATAATAAAAATATAGTTTTTTCTAGTATTCTAGATAAGTTATTCTTCTTATGTTAGGTTTTATGTACATAGCTAGTCTTAGCGGATAAAAGAAGAGGGTTGTATTAGATAGTCGACAATTAATTGAAATTTTGTCGAACTTCTATGATATGGATCAATTATGTAATAATATGAATGCTATATTATTTTCACATTTAGCGAATGAGTGTGCATAAAGAGGTTAGTTCTTGAAAGTAGAATTCGTTTTGGAACATGCACTACTACAAATAACATATTTTATGACAAAATTTTAATCTCACTCAACAAAAAACCGAGGTGTTAACCCTTGGCGCGCCACATTTTTTTATTAAAAAAATATAAATATATTCCCTCGGTTGCAATGAAAAATTGATGGATAAAATAACTAATGGACACGCTCTAAATCCTAGCAACTATAATTCATGTTTTACTTTCATTTAATTTTATTATATTTCTTAGATTATCCTAACAACCGAATGAAAATATTACTCAGTGTTTCTTATAAAAGCATTTGTTCATTAAGTTTTGCCCTAACCTAACACATATGATGCCTCTCAAACTCGTAAACATCATTTTCTTAGATAGATTGCAAGACAGAAAAATAATTAAGGTTTCTTAATTAGTTAGGAAATCTTTCAAGGTTGCGTGTTGTTCTTGTTGTAGTTCTTGTTGTTATTTACCAACCTTGATCAAATATTTTTCTGCTCTTGCAATCCATCTCATGGAATGTCGTTGTTGTTCTTTTTTTGTTTGACAATATTGAGAAACCTATTCCTAATCATAGTTAGAAATATTGCAACCCAGAAAAAAAATAGTGGATGGTAAATATCTTCAGGCCCGACCCTGTGCCTGTGCAAACAGTGCCACAGCACAGGGCCCCAAAAATTTAGGGGCCTCATAATTTTTTTAATATATATTAAACAATATTTTTTATATATTATTTTAGTTAAAAAAATTGTTTAGTTATTAAATTTAGGGAATAGTCATCTTAAAGAAGGTTGTGGGTTCCTCTGAAATCACCTTCGTTTTTTTATTCTATTTTACATGTTATGTAATGAATAGTTTTTCATATATTGTATTTATTTCCTTCTAATATATTTGATTGATTCAATTTCTTTCATAATTATAAGATAAGAAATGCTTGTCTATCCATTATTTTTCATCTTTGAGATCAAAGATTACAATTATTTTTTCTATTTTTTTAATTGTAGATAATATTTTTTGAATTATAACTAAATATTTAAAGATCTATCTTAAAATTAATTCATTTATTATATTTTTTTTTATAAAAATATATATTATCTTTTTTAAAATGTATTATTGATTTATATATAATAATATGTTTAAAAGTTGAAAAGGTATTATTATTTTTAATTAAATCATTACAATTAAATAAATAATAATTTAATAAATTAAATTATTAGATTTAAATGATTTTTTGATTACCTAATTTAATCTTGTCTACTTATTATTTGAAAGTTTTGTAACATTTATCACCAACTTATCTTTCTTTCATATTATTATATTAACTCTTAAATTCTATAAGTATATTTTAATGAAAAATACTAATATATTATTAAAAATATATATTAGTAAGTGTAAGTATCAAAATATGTATTTATAAATTCAATCAAATTTTTAACATAGTATCTTAAATAAACAAATCTTATAAAAAAATATATATACAAAAATAATACTTATACATGTTAAATTTTAATTGGAACGTTTATTAATATATTTTTTAGTTTATAACATTATTTACAATTTAAAAAGATAGTTTTCTTTTTAATTTTTTTTAAAAGTATTATTTTTAAGATTTGAACGGGGCCTCCGAATTGTTTGGGCCGGCCCTGAATATCTTTAAGATATATACCTTACAGTACACCATTTTCTTTCTGAGTATACAATAGAACTAATATATCCCCCCTGTTGGTCTGAAAACCAATAGGAAATGTCCTTATGTTATTTCATAAACAAATATTTGTCGTCCATAAACAAATCGTTGTCGTCCATTTATTGAGTATCAACTAGAAATGTAAATGGATATCCATGGGGACGAATACTATGATATCCGTATCTGTTCTGTTAAATAAATATGATATCCATATCCACGTGGGTATTCGTTAAGCGAGTAATCCGCTGAGTTTTACGGTATCCGCGGATATTTACAGATATTCATGGATAATATATTTTTTTTATAATTTTTTTTTAATTTTTTTTAAAATTATTTTAAAGATACAAAAAGTTATCATCACATAACATTCATACAATTCACTCTTAATTTAACAACAAAATTTTGTCGCATTAATTTTACATAATTAGATCCAAACATAATATCCATACATTTCATTTTTAACCAAACAAATAAAAGATATTGTGATTGTGAATTATGATGGGAGAGCGGACGACAGAGGAGTAGGAAGGGAGACATTGGCTCGGCAGAGGAATGACAACACTAGTTGGTTGGACTGTGAAATTGTTAAAGTGATGTATAAGGTATTGAAGAGTTTAAATATGAAATGGCTAATAGAATTTGAATGAAATGCGAAAGGATTTCTTTAAAGAAAATTTCAAAAAAAAAAGAAAGAAATATAAGAGAACTAATTTTTTTAGAAGATGAAAAGATAAGGTATAATAAACTAATGATATTTAAATGGTTTTTATAATTTATTAACGGATATGGATATCCGCGGGCAGGATATCATTAAACTCGTATCCATATCCATTAACAAAAGGGTATTTAAATATTCATTTCTTTTATCCATGGATATCCATTAATCTACCCGCCCATATCCGTGACAAATTTTATCCGGGGATATCTGTGGGTACGGATTTTTTTACCATCCCTAATATCAACACTCAAGACACTATCAACACATTAATCCATAAGAAACTTAGTGATGCGCGTAAATCCGTCACGACAGCCATTGAGAACGCGAACGCCACACTATATCTATGAATCACAAACATTGAAAATGAAAACATTAGGATTGAAAAAATCGAAACTTAAAGGGTCGTAGAAACAATCTTTGTGATGGATTGCAGGAGGAGAAAATAGTATTGGTTCAAGGTTTGTGTTCTTTATATAACCTCTTATCTTCATACATGATAAATTATTATTTTTATCTAACCTTTGTTAATTTTATACCAAAAACAAATGAATGAGAAGCCATTGCGAACATATTACAATATACGGTTATGAAACAAATTTCAGCATTTTCTCTTCATCAAAATTCACAAGGGTGATGATGAAGATATTTTAGGATTTTTTTCTAAATTATACTTGTTGATTTAAACAAAAATAATGTAAAACTATAAAAACTCGTATTTCAATGAAACGTGTGAAACAAATATATATATATATATATATATATATATATATATATATATATATATATATATATATATATATATATATATATATATATATATATCAACTCGATTAGTTTTAACATCAAGAGGAAAAGTTGTGTGTTGTTAATAAAATAGGAAATTGGTTTTGCTGGGATTCAAATCCATGAGCAGTACAATTTTTTCCTCAGTGCATCTATAACCGAATGAAAAAGTGGTAACTTTTTAGGGCGTCATTTGTTACTTTGCCTATGAAACCGACGTAAAACCCATTTTTCAACTGAGATAAAAGAAATTTTTCATTGTAGTGATGTAATATATGAACACTTACAAGAAAATTATATAGAAATAGTTTACATTTTGGTTATGAGGAAAGAAAATTTTATGTGCCACAAAAAGTTAAGTGGACAAGTGAAAATGCAAAAAAAAAAATGGACAACACAGGATTTAAGTTTTGGTACACTTCCAAAGTCAGATCGAGAAATAGTGTGGAATTACTGTAGACAAAGAATGGAAGAAGGATAACATGGATGTAAAAAGGGTAGGAGATAAAATTATAGCTTTGAAATTTGTAGTTGAACAAGACACACTTAATGTTATTAGCACTTATGCACCTTATGTTGGGTTAGAATAACACCTTAAAGTAAATGTTTTATAAGATTAAAAAGACTTATTTTAGGATACACCCTCAAAGAAAAATTATTTTTCTATGAAGAGGTCTGAATGGTCATGTAAGTGTATCGAAATGTGTTGGAGGCACATAAAGGTATGGTCTCAGGGAGGTAAATGTATATGGTAAATTCAACCTAGATTTTTCATCGAATTTTGATCTTATTATAACTAATACATGTTTTAGGAAAAGAGACAAACATTTTATCACATATAAGAGTGAGATGACATGTTCTCATATACATTTCATTCTTATTCGGAAATCAGATTTAAAGATTTTCCTGGACTTTAAAGTTATACCTGGAGAAATATTGACTACCTAACATAGAATATTGGTTATGGATATAAGATATAAGAGGAGAGCAAAGAGAAGAAGCCACATGGGAACACCATGGATCAAATAGCATTCAGGTTGGTTGAAAATATATATGTTGAAGAAGTCTCACGTTGATTAGTTTTGTAAAGAAGGAATAGGGAGTCCAAGGCTATATAAAGTATTCAAATTCTTCGTTACAAAACATACAAGTCAAAAGCACTTTAAGCTTGTATTTGACTCTTAATATTTTCTCTTATACTCTTGTGTTAGAGTATTGCGAGGGGTAGTTAAATATTTATTTTGGAGAGTGTGGGTGTATTGGGGCCTTGGGGTGTTTGAGGGTAGTCTATGTGTTGTAACAATTTTCACTTAGTGTTATTCTCTGGTTGTCATTTGACAACATTCGTGGTTTTTTCTCTAGTTTTAGAGTTTCCATGTTAAATTCTAGTGTTGTTATTATGCTCCTCTTTTTCTCTATGCACATGTTTTCACTAACAATTGGTATCAAGTGCCTTGGTTTGACGGGGTATCAATTTTTTAGTATGCTCTATGATTGTTGTTTAGTCTAATCTTCTACATCATAAAATAAATTTTAAACTCTCAGTTAGTTGGGAAAAAAATTTGTTGCACGAAAGGTTTTGGCTGCAATGTCAATTTTTTCAAGTGCTATGAAGATTGAATTAGAGAAATTTGATGGAAGAATCAATTTTGACTTGTAAAAATTCAAATCAAAGATGTTTTGATACAAATAGGATTACACAAGACGTTGAAAGGAAATATTTCCAACATGGACAAAGAGAAATGGGAGGACCTAGATTTGAGAGTTTCGAGTATATTTCGCATGTCTTTGGCTAAGAATATTCTTGCAAATGTTCTTGGTACCTCATCAGTCAAAAAACTTTGGAAGAAACTTGAAGGGTTAAATCAAGGAAAGGGTATATCAAATCAGTTGTTGTTGAAGGAGCAGTTTCATAGCTTACGCATGGCTGAACATACTAAAATATTTGATCATCTAAGTGTTCTCAATGGTATTGTTTATGAATTAAAAACTATTAAAATTAATTTTGATGATGAATGAAGATAAAACTTTGATACTCATATGGTTTTTCCATCTTCCTATGCGCATATTAAACCTATTTTTATATATCAGAAGTAAACTTTGAGTTTTGAAAAAGTTGCTAGTAAACTTATTTCTGAAGAAAAAAGATTGAAGGGTGAGGATAATACTTCATCAAACTTAGTGTTGGTTGCTAAAGGAAGTCTTCATGTGAAAAAAATAATAAAACGAGTGTGAGATGCTGGAAATGTGGAAATATTGGTCATGTAAAGTATAATTGTTATGATAGGGAAGCATCAAATAAGAGTTATGAGTCAAATGATAGCAATGTCTCCCTTGTTGTGGAAGATGGTGATCTTCTTTAAAAAATTAAGAAGTTTGCCCTCATGACATTTCTATTGTCATGGAAATGATGAGTTATTGCTATTGGATTAACACATGTGCGTTGATGCAAAGTGTGTTGTGAGACTATGTCAATGGTTGAAGAGATTTCTACCAAAATGGAAGTTGCACCGTAAGTTTTCAACTTGGTTTTCGACAAGTGGAAATTCTTGAAGTGAGTTAACTTTAATTGAAGTATAATCTTATTTAGGTGGAGCATAATAGTTTTTAAAATATGATTGTCGGTGAAGTCAAATTCTTGGACTATTGTAACTTCAAGTGATTATACTCTTTATGGTGGAGTATGAGTGTTGGAGAAGACAATGAAAGTTGATGTATGACTTTTAATCAAGGTGGAGATTGTTGTGGTTTGTTGAAAGTATACATGTTGAAGAAGTCTCACATTTCTTAGTTATGTAAAGGAAGAGGGAGTCCAGATCTATATAAAGGATTCAAGTTCTTCTTTTCAAAACGTACCAGTCAAAAGCACTTTAAGCTTATATTTGACTCTTTATATTTTCTCTTATACTCTTATGTTAGAGTGTTGTGAAAGTCAGTTAAATATTTTTTGAAGAGTGTGGGTGTATTGAGGCATTGGGGTGTTTGAAAGTTGTCTATATGTTGTAACAATTTTCACATGGTGTTATTCTCTGATTGTCATTTGACAACAGTCATGGTTTTTTCTCCGGTTTTGGAGTTTCCACGTTAATTTCTAGTGCTGTTATTGTAGTCCTCTTTTTCTCTATGCATTTGTTTTTTTTACAACATTGAAATTTAAAAGGTGAAAAAAAATCTAACATAAGATCTTGAAGGGAGGTTTTGTGCAACCACAAGAAAGCCCAAATAATGTGTGGAACAAGATGACACAAAAGATTAGAAAAGAAGCAAAAGAGACATTGAAAAAATCAAGAGGCTTTGGATCTAGGGAAAAAATCATAGTGGTGGAACGAAATCGTTCAAAGAAAACTCTAAATGAATGAAAAATAATCACTTTAATTCCTATTCATAAGAACAAGAGGGAGATACAAAATTATGGAAGTTATATGGAGATTAAGCCTATGAGTCATACCATGAAGTTATGAGGAGAAGTGATTGAATGTAGACTAAGAAACAAAGTTCAAGTTAATAAAAATAAATTTGGTTTTATACCTAGGAGGTCGACCATGGAAGCGGTCTATTTATTACGAGAGGTTATGCCGAGGTATCAGATGGATCAACAAGACCTGCACATAGTTTTCATTGACTTGAAGAAGGCGTATGATAGAGTGCCTAAAGATATTTTATGAAAAACTTATGGAATAAAAGAGTTAGAAATGCATATATTTGAGTATTCAAGATATGTATGAGGAGATAGTTATTAATGTGCAGACACAAGGTGGAGAGACGGATAATTTTTCCATTAAAATATAACTACTTTAAGGCTCAAGCCCTTACCTTTTTAATTTAGTTTTGGTTATACTTACATAACATATTCAAGAGGTGGTACTCACTACGCCAAAATTGGACAAAGACAGTGCTTTTTGGACAAAGCGCTGCTATAAGTCTTTAAAAAATTTTGCTTAAAAAAAGCGCTGTAAAAGACAACCTTTAGAAAGCGCTTTTTAAAAGCGCTGTTAAATTCCCAAAATAGAAGCCACCTTAGAAAGCGCTTTTTGTAAAGCGCTGCTATAGGAATTACTTTAGACAGCGCTTTTATAAAAGCGTTGTCTAAAGGTTAACCTTAGAAAACGTTTTCTCAAAGCGCTGTTAAATGACCAAAATGGAAGTCACCTTAGAAAGCGCTTTTTGTAAAGCGCTGCTATAGGCATCACTTTAGACAGCGCTTTTGCAAAAGCGCTGCTATAGGTTTTAAAGTCTCCCCACCTTAGAAAGCGCTTTCTGAGAAAAGCGCTGTTATAGGTAGCACTTAAGAAAGCGCTTTTTAAAAGCGCCGTCTAATGTCATTTATGAATTAAAATATAAAACAATTTCTAATCATTTTCAGACATTTCTTTTCATTTTCTTCTCTCGACCGTTCTTCTCTACTGAAACCCTTGCTATCGTTCTTCTCTACTGAAACCATTGTCGTCGTTGTTCGTCATTGTCGTCATTCCATTGTCGTCGTTGTTCGTCATTGTCGTCGTTCCATTGCCATCGTTGTTCTCCATTGTCGTCGTTCCATTGCCGTCGTTGTTTGTCATTGTCGTCGTTCACGTATTTCCGTCAGTTTGGTTGTTCATTCGCCATTTCTTTCGTGAAGAAGAAGACGAAACGAAGAAGAGGTACGCTTTTCATTCTTGTTTTCATTCTTGTTTTCATCGTACGATTTTTGTTCTGTTTTCATTCTGGTCACTAGCTACCATTTTGCCGTCGTAGTACAGGTGTTGTTGAGGTGGTTCGGAGTTCCTGCGTCATACTTCCATTTTGTGTATTATTCAGTTGCATACTTCTGACTTATTTTGTGTGTAGTGTTGATATGGGTAATGACCATAGTTATAAAGTTTTGAGATGTTTATTTTTCAACATGTTTAGAATGACTAATATTGAACATGTTGTTTCTATTTTCATTAGTTGTTGTTTCTATATTCTAGATTAAAGAAAGTATGATAGTTATTGTAATATTGATAGTTATTGTATTGATGGAGTTATGATATATAGGGCCATCAAAGTGGAGTTATGATAGTTATTGTATTGCATGGTCAAAGAAAGTATGATATTTGTCTTTGCATGAGATGTTTATCTTGCTCAATAATTGCTTTGATGATTATCTTTGTGATATGATGATTACTTGTTTAAGTATGCTTGCTGTTAAGTATGTTGCTTGTTTGTGATTACATGTTGCCACTTATCAAGTTATGACTCATAATTGGTCAATTAATGATATTTCATTTTATGATACGTGTACAGGGGGATCTTGGTAATTCTAACCTATCTGGACACTGTGTGGGTCTAAAAGTTGTTTACATCCCTGCAGGTAAATATTTTTTATTTTTGTTTTTGTTTAGTTTAATTAGTATAACTATGGATAAGAAATGGATGTCTTCAAGTCGATTGTCGAAAGAGTACGAGAATGGGGTATTAGAATTCGTTAAGTTTGCTATTGCGCACGCCAAAGACCCCAGTCGAATGAGATGTCCTTGATTGGGTTGTTGTTTCTGGGCCTAGACAACCAGGGAATGACATAGACGTATACTTGGCACCCTTAATCGAAGATTTAAAGTTTTTGTGGGAGAACGGTGTGGAGGTTTATGATGGGTATAGGAAAGAAAGTTTCAACTTGAGGGCGATGTTGTTTGGCACAATTAATGATTTTCCAGCATACGGAAATCTATCAGGGTACAGCATAAAAGGTCAATGTGCGTGTCCTATTTGTGAAGATAAAACAGATTGGACGCGATTGGAGTTTGGTCAGAAGAATGTATTTCTCGGTCATCGTAGATTCTTAAATTCTAATCATCACTATCGTGGGTGGAGAAAAGCATTCAATGGAGAGGCAGAACATGGTAGAGCTTCAACTATATTGATAGGTGATCTAATTTTTGAAAAGGTGAAAGATGTGAGTACTCATTTTGGAAAGCCTTTTGCACATACACTTGTCAAGAGTGGGTGGAAGAAGAGGTCAATTTTTATTTAACTGCCATATTGGAAGTCGTTGTATGTAAGACATTTTCTCGATGTTATGCATATTGAAAAAAATGTATTTGACAGTGTTATTGGTACGTTACTCAATATACAAGGAAAGTCTAAGGATGGCCTTAAAGCAAGAAATGACCTGGTAGCGATGGGAATAAGAAATGAATTAGGACCCATGAAGAAAGGAACACGAACATATCTACCACCTGCTGCTTATACTCTATCTAGAAAAGAGAAAAAGGTATTGTGTAAGTTTCTAAGTGCAGTTAAAGTGCCAGAAGGATACTCTTCAGATATTAGAAGACTTGTGTCTATGAAAGACCTCAAGTTAAAGAGTTTAAAGACGCATGACTGCCATGTTATAATGGAACATTTTCTACCAATAGGTATACGTTCTATTCTTCCAGAAAAAGTAAGAAGCGCAATAACTAAATTGTGTTTTTTCTTCAAGTCAATTTGCAGTAAGGTGATCGATCCTGCGATCCTACCAACATTGCAAAAAGAAATAGTAATTACTTTGTGTGATCTTGAAATGATTTTTCCTCCCTCGTTTTTTGACATAATGGTTCATCTAGTTGTTCATCTGGTGAAAGAGACACAATTGTGTGGACCGGCTTATATGAGATGGATGTACCCTGCTGAACGTTATATGAAAATATTAAAAGGGTATGTTAAAAACCGAAGTCGACCAGAGGGTTGTATTGCCGAACAATACATTATTGAAGAAGCGATTGAGTTTTGTACTGAATATCTGTCCAATGTACAATCAATTGGACTCCCCAAATCTCATATTGTCAAAAAAAAAGAAGGAAAAAAGTTAATTGGAAATGAAGTTGTGACAGTATCAAGGGTCGAACGGGATCAAGTGCATTTGTATGTTTTGCACAATGAGAATGAGGTTGAGCCGTATGTTGAAATGCACAAGGATGTTCTCCGAGATTTAAATCCGAATAGAAATGAGAATTGGATAGTACGAGAGCACAATCGAAGTTTCGTACCTTGGTTTAAGGATCATATTTATTCAAAGTTATATTCAGATCCCGCTTCAATAACAGAAAGGTTGAGATGTTTAGCATATGGTCCAAGTTTGGTTGTGTTTTCTTATAGCGCATACGCAATTAATGGATACACATTTTATACCAAAGAACAAGATGATAAAAGTACTATGAAAAATAGTGGTGTCACCGTGGTAGCTGAAGCAATGCACATTTCAAGTGTGAAAGATTTAAACCCCAAATTTGCAAATCTGTCATATTTTGGGGTTATCGAGCGCATTTGGGTGTTTGATTATGAGAGGTTTCAGATTCCTATATTTCGTTGCAAGTGGGTTGAAAATAATAATGGCGTACGAATGGATAAGTCAGGATTTTTGCAAGTGGATCTTAATAGGGTGGGATACAAAGATGAGCCTTTTATTCTAGTCTCTCAAGCTAAACAAGTGTTCTATGTCACTGATCCGATAAGTACAAAATGGTCTATAGTGCTTTTATCTAACAAAGTAATTGATGAAAACATTGGAGATCAAAGTGATATTGATGTTGATATTGAATCATTTACTAGAAATGATCAAGATGAAAATATTATAGCGAATGAATCATATACAAGAAATTATCATAATGAGGGTATTTGGATCAATCCAACCGTCCGTGTTGTTAAGAGACGGGTAGAACATATTCCAACAAAGAAAAGAAAGAGACGTTAGTGAAAAAGGTACTAGTTATAAAATTATAGCTTATATCATTTAATAATATTAATTAGTTGTCATGTTATATATAGCTTATATCATTCAATGGATTATGGATTATGGATTTTTATATTTGTCATTTAATTTTTATTTTTTTCTTTCTTACAGGTGAAATGGCTAGTGACCATGACGACACACACGAGACACATGATGAAAATGAAGCTCAGAAGGTATATTAATTTTCACAATGTTGCTTATTAGTGATGCTACTTGATAACACAAAACAACTATATATTAATTCTTATTTGTTTGTCTATGTGTAGTGCCCTCGTCAGCGTAATGGCATAGACTGCGGGTATTTCGTTTTGAGGTTTATGAGAGAAATCCTTCAAATGGATCGATTAGAGATTCCTATTACGGTATGCATGGATTTATAACTTAGGATTTATTTTAATATTTATCGGATATGTCATATAATTTATTATTTTTAACTAAATCATGCATATTTTGTTTTGTTGTGTAGTACTTTGATGAATACGCGTGTTCTCATTACACGAAGGATAAATTGCAAGAAATTAAGGAGGAATTGTGTGAATACCTTATTGGAAAAAAAGTTATATAAGGTATAGGATAATGGGATTATGTGAATGTATAGTTTTGTGAATGGTTTATTTTATGGGATTGTATAGTTTTGTGAATGGTTTATGTTATTTATGTGATTTTGGAATGTAATTGTATAGTTTTGTGAATGGTTAATGTAAATGACTTGAATTATAATGGAAATGGTTTATGTGATTTATGGGATTAGTGGTTTGATGGTTGCGGAATAGGGCAAGCAAGCAAAAAGATTTGGAAGTATTTTTCTGGGAATTATCGTGTCCACAGAGATCGGTGCTACTGAACTGCCGTTCGACAATCTCTAAGTTTATGAGTTTGGGGTTAAATGGTTTAAAGCGTAAATGCGGAAAAGTAAATAAAAACATAAAAATAATTCATTCTTCAATAAGACGAACTTATCAAGCATACATATAATCCACTCGTCACAAACATAAATTTACCGACCAATTATACTCCACCTGCAATACTCGTCAAAATCATCCAGTATCGCTCACAACAGTGTCCATCTCTGGCACACTGAGCTGAGAGACAACCGTTACTCTCGTCGTCACTCTCGCGCACGACGCCTCGAAACACGGAAGACATTAAGTTCCGACACCCAAAAGATTATCATCTAAATCTATCTCTAGCATCTAGACAATAGATATCCATCCTTAATCAAGATTTGTGATGTTTATCTCTAACACAACACAAATCCAAACATAAATGCAAAAAGATCAAGGAAGACATCGATAATGATTTGTAAAGCAAGATTTACATATAATAATGATCAACAAAGATACATGAGTTCATAGTAACTATACAAACACCCAACAAAAAAAAATTACAAAGAGAAGAAAGAAGAGGAACCAAACATTTCTTGGTTTGCCATCACCAATCGACGAGAGATTCGACTCCGGATCATCCAAATGCAAGCTCCAATGATGTTTTCTAAGCTAATCTACAAGAAAAATGAAGTTTGATGGAGTTGGGAGCAAAAAATACCCAAAACCATCCCTAAAAATGTGTTTTTAACCCATATTTATTGATGTCATCATCGCAGACCGCGCTCAGCGCGCTATGGGCGCTCAGCGCGCTCTTTTTAAAGTTAAACCGCCTTAAAAGCGCGCTCAGCGCGCAACCTGCTGACTTGAAAAATGTTTCAGCCATAACTTGTGAACCGTAACTCCGTTTTTCGCCCGGTTCGAAGCGTTGGAAAGCTTATTCAATTTCCTATCTAACAATGAATAAATATCAACCAAATTGGTGATTTTTATTATCCTCTTTTTGAGCCGTATTTGTCGATGCGTCGCTAAAAATCGCGCGTTTGAAGCCGTGTCTTCGACACTTTATTGCTCATGCTCCAAATACACCTCAATACCTACAAAATGAGTAGAAAACTATCAAACGGTACACAAATACACTAAAACTTGATTATACACTAAATATACACATTTACATACAAAGTGGTGTTTATTTGAACGATATTTAACAAAAAGTATAGATAAGTGCAACAAAACTTATATACAAAAATAGGTACATTTTGCACTTATCAATGGTTAATGAACCATACTATAAATTGTTAATGGAAATGTGAAATATACAGGTTTATTGAAATGACTTGAATTATACAGGTTTCTGCATAAAAAAATGGTTAAAATGGGATTTTTTTAAAAAATCATTAAAATTATACGTAGAGAAAAGACAGCGCTTTTCCTAAAAAGCGCCCTCTAAAGGCATAGAAAAATTCATAACTAAAATTATAGGCATACATTAGACAGCACTTTTAGAAGCGTTGTCTAAATGGGGCCTTTAGACAGCGCTTTTTATTGAAAAAACGTCCTCTAAAGGTATAGAAAAATTGATAATTAAAATTATAGGTATACTTTAGACAACGCTTAAAAAATGCGCTGTCTAAAGGGGGCCTTTAGACAGCGCTTTTTGTTGAAAAAGCGCCCTCTAATTTATACTTTAGAGAGCACTTTTTCGTAAATAAAAAGCGTTGTCTTTATCTACGCCAACGCTGACTTAGGCATCGCTTTTAAGCGTTGGCTAAGGCCTAAAAAAGCACTGTCTAAAGTCTTGTTTGGCGTAGTGACTAAGATGTATGATTTTTGTAAATGATATAGTTTAACTTAGAGGGTTGAACGAGAATTTAAATGAGAGGTTGGAGACAAGTCTTATAAGCGTATGAGCATAAATAAAACTGTGTATATGAAATGTAAGTTTAGTAAAAAGATAAACGTTTTCAACTTAAAGATGAAAATTGACGATCATATTTTACCAAAAATTATGCAATTTAAATATCTTGGGTTCAAGGAAGGAGAAATATAGGAAAACGTACACCATTATATTCAATTTGAGTGCTGAAAACGGAAGAGGGTCTCAAATCTTATATGTGAGAACGTACCACTTAAACTGATGAGAAGTTTTTTTTACCAAACAACAGTAACACCGATAATGATATACTAGATAAAATATTGAACGGTAAAGAACCAATCTCATCTAATGAGATAAAACTTGATTGATATTTTAACACTCTAAGTCACCATATTAGTCATCAAAAGTGTAATTTTCTATAAATATAAACATGATGTTTGCTAATACTTAAAGATTAAATTTACTATTAGTTGATTTAAAATTCTTATCCATTCATGGACTTATTTTTACTGTCATGGAGATACTGATTCTCCCATATTGCTGCAGCTGAATTTCATGGGCCAGCAATTTTGAGTGGTTCCTAGAGAGACAAATCATGATAATTCTACTTCTCCATTTTAGCACAAGATTTTGATGCCAACTGGCACCACCCTATCTCATATACCTCTCCTTATGCTTATAAAAGGAACACACATTGTTGTACATATCATCTTAATCTCATATGCCACTCTCTATAAGTGATTCTCAAACCAAAACTAGCTTATTATTCCTTCCTCCTACCTTTAATTAATCAAGAAATGGCATCTAGTTCAATGTCAGCTTCTGGCTCATGGAGTGTTAAGGACAACAAAGCCTTTGAAAGAGCTTTAGCTGTTTATGACAAAGACACACCAGATCGTTGGTACAATGTAGCTCATGCTGTTGGTAGCAAAACACCAGAGGAAGTTAAGAAACACTATGAACTTCTTGTTGAAGATGTTAAGCATATTGAGTCAGGGAAAGTTCCATTCCCAAACTACAAGAAAATTTCAGGCTCTCAAGAAGGGAAAAGGTATCATACTCTAACCATTAATACCCTTATACAATCAACTTATATATATATATATATATATATATATATATATATATATATATATATATATATATATATATATATATATATATATATATATATATATATATAATTTTTCTGAATCTACTGTTTGATTTGATCAATACTGTTTACTTTCATTTGTAGGATGAGGAACCTGAACCGTCATTGACCAACAACTGTCATCAACAACAAAACATGTTGTCTTTTTGGTTTTTAACCAATCAATATGTTTTCAAGCACTGAGGAGGTGTTTTGTCTCACACTGTGCTAATGTAAAGCATTAGAGTATTAGTCATAAGAATCATATTTTACTATGATTCCATCTTTAATTTACTTTCTTGTTGTTGAAGCAGACCAGAAGAATTAGTAACTGTTTCAGCTCTTTGTTCTAAATAAAGTTGTAATTTTGTTGGCTTAATTATCATAACATATATTACATTATATTTTATGGAAACATATGTGTTATTTACTTTTTTTATTCTCAAATATTAATATACTATTTACACAAGTACAGTAAACGTTATAAAATATGTTGAATAATATGTTGGTTTGATATGATTTATTGTTAATTTGTATGATGTAATACATAGTAATTTGTAACTATGAAACATATATTAAGATATGCTCTTTATATGCTATGTAAATATTAATATTGTCTACAGCATCTGTTGTATATGCTATGTAAATAGTTCTCTGTCTTTTCCTTTTAAGTGTCATGTTTTAGAAAAAAAAAATTTAATGTTATTTCTTAGAAAAAAATTTATTTCTTTTTAAGTATCATTTCAAAATTCAATGAATTGTAGTATTATCAAAATTACCCTTAGTCATTTATTAAAGAGAGAGAAAAAAGTTAAATAAATTACTAAAAAATTAAGGATATTGTAGGTAAAAACAAATCATTGTTTAAAAAGTAACAACAATTATTAGTTGTCTTGATATGTATAAAAAGTCAAAAAAACTACACTTAAAAAGGAACGGAAAGAGTAATTTATTGATGGGAAATTAAGACACAATAATAGACTAATACGCAGCGGATATAAAATTTCTCAAACTTGTAAGAACCTTGAGGATCAACAACAAATATAAGACGACAAATCGAACAAATAAAGACACAAAAGAACACCAATATTTTTAACGTGGAAAACCCCTCAATATGAGAGTAAAAACCACGAGTCGTCCAGACCAAAGAAATAACTTCACTTTAATCAATTAAGGGTACAAGAGAGTCTTAAAGTGATTCACAAATTAGTGTTAACAACCGCAAATCACAAAGCAAACTAGCTTACAAATAAGAATAAAAAAGCTGAAACATTTTCCCAAATTTGCAGCTTTGGTGCGAAGCAAATAACTTTCACCTCAGATGTTGTATTGAAATTTTGAACGGTAAAAAGTTAGATATATGTGTTACGAACCTGCGCAGCAAATTTGAGCTCGATCCAACGGTTAACGAATCAAGGATCGTCGATTTAGTGAGACTGGTTGCAGAAAAACGGGAATGAGTTTCTCTCCTCTTTTCTATCTTTTTGAATCCTTATTTTTTCTCTGTCTCTCTCAAACCTAAATTGATCCTCACCACTTAAATAAGTGAGACAAATTGGCTAATCATATTTGGGTCATTCTCCACATAGGAAGGGAGACCAAACCCAACAAATCACCCCCTCACAACTATGTGGAGGAAAACGCCAAACCGGCGATATCACAACAAGTTTCAAATTTCCCTCTTGGTAATGCTTTAGTCATCATATCAGAACCATTATCATTTGTATGAACTTTAGCCAACTCCAACACCTTAGCATCCAAAACATCACGTATCCAATGATATCTCACGTCAATGTGTTTGGACCTATTATGAAAATTCAGATTCTTACCAAGATGAATAGCGCTTTGACTATCAGCAAATAACACATATTTGTCTTGAACAAAACCAAGCTCGTGCAAAAATTTCTTCAACCATGGTAACTTTTTGCATGTTTCAGTAATTGCAATGAACTCAACCTCTGTAGTAGGTAGTGCTACACACTTTTGGAATCTAGACTGCCAAGCAACAACTCCCCCTGCAAATTTAATCATGTAGCCCGAAGTGGACTTTCTGGAATCAATGTCTCCAGCCATATCAGAGTAAGAGTACCCCCACTAGAGTAGGCTTATCTCCTCCAAAACAAAGTCTCATAGAAGTAGTACCGCGAAAATACCTTAAAATCCATTTTACAGCATTCCAATGCTCTCTACCTGAATTTGACAAAAATCTATTGACTCTACCAACAGCATGTGTTATATCTGGTCTTGTACACACCATTGCATACATCAAACTGCCCACAACAGATGCATAAGGAACACGTTTCATATCAAACGCTTCATCTTCACTTGAAGGACTTTGATTAGAACTCAACTTGAAATGAGTAGCAAGAGGAGTGCTTACCGCCTTAGAACTTTCCATTTTGAATCTTTGCAGCACTCTTTCGATATAATTTTCTTGTGACATCCAAAGTTTCTTCTCTTTTCTGTCATGCATGATTCTAATGCCAAGAATCTGTTTAACTGCTCCCATGTCTTTCATGGTAAATGAGTCTCCCAATTGCTTCTTTAACATGTTAATGTTAGAAATACTTTTCTCTACAATAAGCATATCATTAACATATAACAACAAGATTAAGAAGTCATCGTTAGAAAAATTTCTAACAAAGACGCAATGATCTGAAATAGTCTTCTGGTATCCTTGATCACACATAACAAATTCAAACTTCTTGTACCACTGCCTTGGAGCTTGCTTCAACCCATATAAACCCTTTCTCAATCTACATGTAACACCCTTTTCTACCCCCAAATAATGTTGCAGCAGAAACAACTCAATTATCAAAGTAAAGCATAAAAATTCCCTCGAAGGGTGCACATTTCTCATTAAATCAAAATAACACACTTACCCTGTAAACAAAAGGGTTTTCCTCAAAGTTTCACAAAAAGCCTTCACATGGCAGCGGAACTCAAAATTCTCAATTAAAAGGTTCTCAACATACGTCGTAATAATCAAAAATAAAACCACACCATCGATTGACAACAAAATAAGGGAACAACATAGTTCGACTCAAAGGACCCCAACCCGATGTTACACTATCAGAGCAAGACCCTCTAAATCGACCAAAAGCAAATAACTTTAAGTCCTCGAAAGCATCCACGGCTAAACCTGATCACCTGCACGTTACCCACGTGGAGGCAACATTCAACAGGCAGGGTGAGTAATCACAATTCAATATAAATCATATAAAGAAAAGACACTAACAGGGTAACATTTTCTTTTATCCAATACTACAGCGACTCACCCAAAACATCATATAAAACATCACACCACCAATATCACTCATATGCGATCATGCAATGCCACCAAGAATGAAATGCAACATCATAAAAATACATGTGGTACCAAATCGTCATAATAATGGACACTAGGCCATCAACCCTCCACAAGGGAGCACGTCATAAACGCCTCAATCCACACAATGGGATTGAAGCCACCACTGGACCGAAGTCCTAACATCATCAATAGACCGAAGTCTAAATGCTATGAATGCATGATGCACAACGTCCTAATTATCATTATCAACAAAAGTCATTACGTGCATCATCATCCATCAAACTCACATTTTCATCATATCATCAAAGACGTCATCAAATCATCATTAATCAGCATCTCGTAATCATTAATATAACTCAAGGTAATTCACATCAAAATAGTCATGTATCATCGTCATAAAATCATCAACATATCTCACAGCAATTCACATCATCAATTGTTCCTCAAAACATCACATATATACACAGCTCATAACGTCGTTATACATCATGGTAATTCATATCATCAATTAATCATATCTCAACGGTTCGTGATCATCAATAAAACTCATAGTAAATTGGATCATCAATTATTCATAAAAACATCACAATATCATAATCTCATATTCATCATATAACGCGTTAACTCATAGCAGCAATTTACCGCATCATCACAGCATTATATAAAACAGATATTTTCCATGAATTTTAAGTCAATAAAAATAGTGTTTTTCAGTCCCAGGTCGCGCTAAGCGCGCCCCTCCCGCGCTAAGCGCGCTACTCACTGCCTCGAAGAGGCGAAATTTCTCCAGACCGTGCTAGGCCGCGCTAAGAGGGCTCTGCGATTTAGGCAGAAAAACCCTGCGATAACAGCACTTCTCCATCTGTGATTCAACACCCCTAAACCAGGTTTTATCCTCAAATTTCCACATATTATGTTATTATAACCTATAACTATCACATATACATCAATAACAACAATCATCACATAGCAAATCATCAAAATCCATCATCTCTAACCTCCAATTCCTAGGTTTTCCCCCAAAATCCCAATTACCCACTAACACCTAATCTTTATATCAAAATATTGCAAGGTGATACTCCCCATACCTTTGAATATTGTCTCCTTCAACCTCTCTTGAATTTTCGTCGGAATTCTTCTATGCCCTAGCCTCCTTCTCACTTATTCTTCAGAGCACATTTGCCTCTTCCTCAAAATAATACGAATAATGAGTTTCTTTCATTATTCTCTCTTAAAATACCCCTAAATGTGCTCTTCCCATTAAACCCTCACTTATTCTCCTCAATTGTCCACTTTACCCTTAATTCCTCTAATATTATTTAAAATAAATAATAATACAAATATATTCATATTATATACTATTATTTAATTAAAATAACCAAAACTTCACAACATCACCGACATCGACATAAAACACCAAAATTCACAGAAATCCACGAATATAATATTTAAATAAATTAAATAAATATTCTACGAAATTTGGGGCGTTACAACTCTCCCTCACTTAAAGAATTTTCGCCGTCGAAAATTACCTCAAGGAAACAGAGTCGGATACGACTCCCTCATCTGATCTTTATGTTGCCAAGTCCAACTTTCGCCAGCTGGGCCACCCCACAACACCTTTACCAAAGTTATGCCTTTACCCCGCAGTTGCTTCGTCTCTCGACCATCAACACGCACCGGTAACGCTTCCACAGTCAGATTATCCCTTACTTGTACATCATCCATCTGAATCACATGCGACGGATCTGGAATGTACTTCCTCAATTGAGACACATGGAACACGTCATGCAAATTCACAAGTGACGGCGGTAAAGCAATTCGATAGGCTACCTCTCATATCATCTGAGATATCTGATATGGACCAACAAAACATGGAGTGAACTTCCTAGACTTCAAAGCTCGACCCACACTAGTCACTGGCGTCACCCTCAAAAACACGTGGTCTCCCTCTTGGAATTCAAGTGTTTTCCTCCTCTTATCATGGTAGCTCTTCTGACGACTCTGTGAAGCTTTCATCCTCTCTTGGATCTTCCTAATCTTCTCAGTCGTCTCTTGCACAATTTCAGGTCCGAGTACAACATTCTCGCCTGACTCATACCAACACAACGAAGTCATACACCTTCTCCCATACAAAGCTTCATAAGGCGTCATTCCAATACTAGCATGAAACACACAAGCCCTCAGCAAATCTTCTAAAGATTGGATAGTCCTTTATGTCTGACCGTCCATCTGCGGATGATAGGCACAACTCATCCTCAACTTAGTACCCAAGGCATCTTGCAAACTTTTCCAGAACCTCAATGTAAACCTCGGGTCTCTATCCGACACAATACTTGAAGGTACCCCATGTAACTTCACAATCTCTTCAATATACATCTTGGCTAACTTCTGCATAGAATGATTAATCTTCATCGGCAAGAAATGAGCCGACTTATTTAATCTATCCACGATCACCCAAATTGAATCATTTCCTTTAGCAGTCTTCGACAATCCCGACACAAAATCCATGGAAATACTATCCCATTTCTATTTTGGAATCCTCAACGGCTGCATCATACCTAAAGGCTTCTGATGCTCAACTTTCGACTTCTGACAAGTCAAACACGCATAAACAAACTCCGCAACATTCTTCTTCATACCCATCCACCAAAACAACTTTTTCAAATCTTGGTACATCTTCGTAGCACCGGGATGAATGCTCAACCTACTTCGGTGTCCTTCTTCAAGAATGCTCTTCTTAATATCTGGAACATCTAGAACACACACCCTGTCTCTGAACATCATTAGGCCAATTCCGTCAATTCGGAAATCTCCCCCGTTACCTTGGTTAATGAAAGTCAACTGGTCAACCAACTTCAATCAGATTGTTGGCCCACTCTGATTTCTTCCAGGATACCACTAGTCAACTTCAACATTCCCAACTTCACACTGTCAAAGGTCTCTTCACATACCAAACTCAAATCTCTGAACTGCTCAATTAATTCCAACTCTTTCACCATAAACATTGACATATGCAATGACTTTCTGCTCAATGCGTCGGCCACTACATTTGCTTTGCCCGGATGATAACTCAAATCAAAATTGAAATCTTTCAACAGCTTTAACCACCTCCTCTTCCTCATATTCAATTCCTTCTAATTAAATAAGTACGTCATATTTTTATGATCACTGAACACCTCAAATTTAGAGCCAAACAGATAATGTCTCCAAATCTTCAACACAAACACCACCGCGGCCAATTCCAAGTCATGTGTAGGATAATTCCTCTCATGAACTCGCAATTGTCTCTAAGCATAGGCAACAACTTGTCCATTCTGCATCAATACTCCACCAAGACCCATCTTCGACGCATCACAATACACCACAAAAGATTCGCTCAGATTACGCAAAATCAACACTGGAGCAGTTGTCAACTTCTTCTTTAATTCCACAAAACTCTCTTCACAAGCTACATCCCACACAAAAGCTTGACCCTTTCGAGTCAACTAAGTCAAAGGAAACGCCAACTTAGAAAAGCCTTCAATAAACTTGCGGTAATAACCCGCTAATCCCAGAAAACTCCGTATCTTAGTAGCAGACTTCGGAGTCTCCCACTGTAACACGACATCGATCTTAGAAGGATCAACAGCAATCCCGCCACTTGAAATCACATGGCCAAGGAAACTCACTTCCTTCAACCAGAACTCACACTTCGACAGCTTTGCATACAACTTCTTCTCTTTCAACACTTGCAACACAGTCCTCAAATGCTCGACATGTTCTTCTTCGGATCTAGAATATATCAAGATGTCATCGATAAACACCACCACAAACTTATCCAAATACTCATGAAAAATCTTATTCATGTACTCCATGAACACACCAGGTGCATTAGATACCCCAAATGGCATCACAGCGTATTCATAGTGTCCATACCTCGTCCTGAAAGTCGTCTTCGGAATATCATCAGGCTTAACTCGGATCTGATGATAACCTACCTCAAATCAATCTTGCTGAACACACAGGCACCTACTAGCTGATCCATCAAATCGTCGATTCTCGGTAGCGGATACTTATTCTTGATAGTCACTTTATTCAGCTGCCGATAATCAACACACAACCTCATACTTCCATCTTTCTTCTTCACTAACAACACAGGAGCACCCCATGGAGAAACACTTGGTCGAACAAACTGCTTCTCAAGCAACTCCTCCAACGGTTTCTTCAATTCACTTAGCTCAGAAGCTGACATCCGATAAGGAGCCATCGACACTGAACTCGTACCTGGTATTAAGTCCACTGCAAACTCTACCTCACGCTCTGGAGGCAAATCACTGATGTCATCTGGAAACACATCTGGGAATTCATAGACAACAGGCAACTCCACACTCGCAGCTTCGCGATCAATTTGCAACGATGCAAACATTGCAAACACCAAAGCTTCGTCTTCTTGAAGTTCGCCTACTTGCTTAGCAGACAAGAACATCAACTCCCCACTATTATCAATCTCAGGAAACTCTACCGTCTTGGTATAACAATTTATATGAACACGGTTGAACTCCAACCAATTCATTCTAAAGATCACATTGATTTGGTGCAAGGGTAGGCACACCAAATCCATCATAAAGTTCTTCTCAAAAATCGTCACAGGACATCTCAAACACACAAGGGTAGTAGTAACAGAACCATTAGCTGGAGTTTCTATTACCATATTACCATTCATATCAGATAACTTCAAACCCAATCTATTAGCACATTCAAGCGAGATAAAAGAATGAGTAGCACCAGTATCAATAATAGCAACCAACTCGATATTATTAATAAAACAAGTACCTCAAGCCAGGTTGTCCTTCTCTGGAACTTCTGCACCACTCAAAGCAAACACACGGCCACTGGTCTGGGCAGCAGTAGCAGTCTTCTTTGGCTTCTGACATTGAGTACTGATATGACCTTTCTCACCACAATTAAAACAGGTCGGACCTTCATCTTTGCAGTCAGTAGCTTTATACCCCTTCTTACCACATCGATAGCACCTCACCACAGTATTGGTGCACGCATCAGCACGGTGACCTTGCTCACTACACTTATGACACTTTCCAGAAGCGGGAGCTACTCCCCCACTTGTCTTTTTCCCATCTGAAGCCTTCTTCTTCCCTTTGTCAGCTGAAGTTGTATAAGGCTTACTCCTATACTGCCCTTTCTTCTCACTCAACTGCTTGTAGTGAGCAGATCGAGCTCGGCTGTCCTCGTCGTAGATTCTGCTCTTGTCAACCAACTCAGCATACCTGTGGATCTCCTGATACCCAATACCCTGCTTAATCTATGGTCTCATCCCATTCTCGAACTTGAGACACTTAGACATCTCCGCATCAGCACGATTGTAGTGCGGACAGAACTTCACCAAAGCCTCAAACTCCGCGGCATACTCTGCCACAGTCATATCTCCTTGCTTCAGCTCAAGGAATTCCACTTCTCTCTTGCCACGAGCATCCTCTGGGAAATACTTGCCCAAAAACTCCTGCTTAAACACAGCCCAAGTTATCACAGTGCCAACATCAGTAAGCCTCTGACGGGTGTTATCCCACCAGTCCTCAGCCTCTTCTTCCAGCATATGCGTTCCGAACTGAACCTGTTGCTCATCAGAACACCCCATCACCCGGAAGATCTTCTAGATCGCCTTCAGCCACTTGTGTGCGCTTGGTGGATCATGCGTACCCACAAAAGTCAGTGGATTATTCCTTTGAAACTTCCCCAAAGCACGAAACTCATCAGGAGCTCCACCATTTGGATTCAGCTGCGCCACTACATTAGCAACCGATTCCAACGCATCAGTAATTGCACGATCATTTCTTCTAGCCATCCTGTACACCACCAACAAGGTTAGAAGAACTAAAACATCAATAGTGTACACACACTCGGCGACTGACAGGGACATACATCAAGTAAAAACCTGGCCGGACGGACCGACCTGCTCTGATACCACTAATGTAACACCCTTTTCTACCCCCAAATAATGTTGCAGCAGAAACAACTCAATTATCAGAGTAAAGCATAAAAATTCCCTTGAAGGGTGCATATTTCTCATTAAATCAAAATAACACAATTACCCTGTAAACAATAGGGTTTTCCTCAAAGTTTCACAAAAAGCCTTCACATGGCAGCGGAACTCAAAATTCTCAATTAAAAGGTTTTCAACAAACGACGTAATAATCAAAAATAAAACCACACCATCGATTGACAACAAAATAAGGGAACAACATAGTTCGACTCAAAGGACCCCAACCCGATGTTACACTATCAGAGCAAGACCTTCTAAATCGACCAAAAGCAAATGACTTCAAGTCCTCAAAAACCTCCACGGTTAAACCTGATCACCCACACGTTACCCACGTGGAGGCAACATTCAAACAGGCAGGGTGAGTAATCACAATTCAATATAAATCATATAAAGAAAAGACACTAACAGGGCAACAGTTGTTTTTATCCAATACTACAGTGGCTCACCCAAAACATCATATAAAACATCACATCACCAATATCACTCATATGCGATCATGCAATGCCACCAAGAATAAAATGTAACATCATAAAAATGCATGTGGTACCAAATCGTAATAATAATGGACACTAGGCCATCAACCCTCCACAAGGGAGCACGTCATAAACACCTCAATCCACACAATAGGATTGAAGCCACCACTGGACCGAAGTCCTAACATCATCAATAGACCGAAGTCTAAATGCTATGAATACATGATGCACAACGTCCTAATTATCATTATCAACAAAAGTCATTACGTGCATCATCATCCATCAAACTCACATTTTCGTCATATCATCAAAGACGTCATCAAATCATCATTAATCAGAATCTCGTAATCATCAATATAACTCAAGGTAATTCACATCAAAATAGTCATGTATCATCGTCATAAAATCATCAAAATATCTCACAACAATTCACATAATCAATTGTTCCTCAAAACATCACATATATACACAGCTCATAACGTCGTTATACATCATGGTAATTCATATCATCAATTAATCATATCTCAATGGTTCGTGATCATCAATAAAAATCATAGTAAATTAGATCATCAATTATTCATAAAAACATCACAATATCATAATCTCATATTCATCATATAACGCGTTAACTCATAGCAGCAATTTACCGCATCATCACAGCATTAATATAATATAAAACAGATATTTTCCATGAATTTTAAGTCAATAAAAATAGTGTTTTTCAGTCCCAGGTCGCGCTAAGCGTGCTCCTCCCGCGCTAAGCGCGCTACTCACTGCCTCGAAGAGGCGAAATTTCTCCAGACCACGCTAAGCGCGCTAGGCCGCGCTAAGCGGGCTCTGCGATTTGGGCAGAAAAAACCCTGCGATAACAGCACTTCTCCATCTGCGATTCAACACCCCTAAACCAAGTTTTATCCTCAAATTTCCACAGATTATGTTATTATAACCTATAACTATCACATATACATCAATAACAACAATCATCACATAGCAAATCATCAAAATCCATCATCTCTAACCTCCAATTCCTAGGTTTTCCCCCAAAACCCCAATTACCCACTAACACCTAATCTTTATATCAAAATATTGCAAGGTGATACTCCTTATACCTTAGAATATTGTCTCCTTCGACCTCTCTTGAAGTTTCGTCGGAATTCTTCTATGCCCTAGCCTCCTTCTCACTTGTTCTTCAGAGCACCCTTGCCTCTTCCTCAAAATAATACGAATAATGAGTTTCTTTCACTATTATCTCTTAAAATACCCCTAAATGTGCTCTTCCCATTAAACCCTTACTTATTCTCCTCAATTGTCCACTTTACCCTTAATTCCTCTAATATTATTTAAAATAAATAATAATACAAATATATTCATATTATATACTATTATTTAATTAAAATAACCAAAACTTCACAACATCACCGACATCGACACGAAACACCAAAATTCACAGAAATCCATGAATATAATATTTAAATAAATTAAATAAATATTCTACGAAATTTGGGGTGTTACACTACACACATGATCTTATTTACCGTTAACTTAAAAACTGTCAGGTTGTTTCATGTAGATCTCTTCCTCCAAATCACCGTGAAGGAAAGTCGTTTTCACATCCATTTGCTCAACCTCTAAATCAAGATTAGCATCCAAACTCAACACTGTTCTAATTGATGACATCTTTAAAACATGTGAGAAAATATCATTAAAATCAACACCCTTTCTTTGACGGAAACCTTTCACCACTAATCTGGCTTTATATCTTGGAGACTTAGAGTTGCTCTCATGTTTAACTCTATAAATCCATCTATTTTCCAAAGCCCTTTTGCCTTTAGGCAGCTTCATTAAATCATAAGTGTGATTGTCACGCAATGATTTCATCTCATCATGCATTGCATCCATACACTTTTGATTTTCATCACTTCCCATGGCCTCTTGAAAACACTCGAGTTCACCCTCATCAGTCAAGGTCACATACTCATCAGAATTATACCTTGCAGAAGGTTGTCTCTGCTTGTTAGACCTCTTAGGTTGAACTTTAGATGATTCTGGAGTTTCACCAAGATTCTCATCCTGTGACAAATCGCTCTCCCCCCCCCACACCATCATTATTTGGAATATTTACCTCATTTCCAAGTTGTTGATAATCAACATAATCATATGGCTCACGATTGTGATCATCACCACCAATAGCATCCAGATTATGGCTAGGTAACCGAACTGGATCAACATTATACAAACTAATATATTTCTTGGGTGTAGTCTTCTCTACCTTATCAATATCTTTAATAGTTTGGTCTTCCATAAACACCACATCGTGGCTTCGAATAAGCTTTTTCCCTACGAGATCATACAACCTGTAGCAAAACTCATCTTGCCCATAGCCGATGAAGATACATTGTTTTGACTTTGCATCCAACTTGGATCTTTCATCCTTTAGAATATGCACAAAAGATTTACAACCAAAGACTCTCAAATTATCATACTTGACATTCTTTCCAAACCAAATTTTGTCTGGAACTTCACTGTTCAAAGCAACAGTAGGAGTGAGATTAAGAACATGCACTGCCGTGTAAAATGCCTCGCCCCAATAATTATTGGGCAACTTAGCTTCAGAAAGCATACACCTTACTCTTTTAATTAGTGTTCGATTCATCCTCTATGTTAAACCATTCAATTCAGGAGTTTTAGGAGGAGACTTTTCATGTATAATACCATGTTATTTGCAATAGGAATCAAATGGTCCACAATACTCCACCATTGTCTGAACGAACACATTTCAGCTTCTTGCTTGTCTGCCTCTCAACCAAAGCATGAAATTCTTTGAACTTTTCCAAAACTTGGTATTTTGTCTTCAAGGCATAAACCCATATTTCCCTGAAGCAATCATCAATAAAGGTAACAAAATAAAGTGCACCACTAAAGGATTTTACCTTTAATGGACCACAAACATCAGAATGTACCAATTGATGCAACTTTGACTTCCTTGAGGGAGGATGTCTCTTGAAAGATACTCTAGTCTGTTTACCAATTACCAGCCATGCAATGAGAACACTTATCCAAATCTACATTCTTTAATCCATGAAGAATATCCTTTTTGGCCAAAACATTCAGTCTTATTTCACTAATATGATTAAGTCTTCGGTGCCACAATGATGCTTCCATGTCGATAGCATTCACACTGTTCCTAGCAACCAAAGCTTTTGTCCAATCCAATTTAGAAAGCTTTTCCCCTCTAGCCAGAACCAAGTTACCTTTGTTGAGTTTCCACTTTCCAAAATCAAAGTGATTATCATAACCACAATCATCTAGCATATGCAAGAGATCAAATAAAAGCGTACATCTGGAGCATGTTTGACACCTCTAAGCAACAATTGCATTCCCACGTTGGTTCGCAAGCAAACATCACCAAAACCAATTACCTTAAATACACCATCATTACCCATCTTCAATACTCCAAAATCACCAGAAGTATAAGATGTGAATAAATCCTTCCTTGGTGTAACATGCAATGTAGCACCACAATCAGCTATCCACATGCTCTCATCTGATACAAGATTAACAGACTCATGATCACGAAGAATAATAATATCATCACTAGTAGCAGTAGTAACACGATCATCATCATGATCTTCATGGTCTCTTTGTTTAGACTTACCCTTCTTACCTTTGTTATCTCTTTTCCACTGATTGCAATACTTCTGAACATGTCCTATTTTGTGACAATAATGACACTCCAGATTCTTGTATCGCGGCTTGGACTTGCTTCTGCTATTCTCTCTACCATCCTTCGGTTCCTTTTTATGACTTCTCCCCCTATTTTCAGTGACAAGTACCTCAGGTTGAGATGAAGAACCCTGTGTCTTCCCTCTCATCTCCTCATTAAGAATACCACCCTTAGTCGTTTCCAAAGAAACAACACCTCTAGGAGCAGAACTTGTGATAGAAACCTGAAATGTCTCCCAAGACTCTGGTAAAGATAGCAATAGAAATAGTCTCAAAAGTTTATAATCAAATTTGATACTCATTCCTGACATCTGATCAAGGAGGCCTTGAAATTCACTCAAGTGATCTGAAATAGAAGTTCCCTCCTTATACTTCAAACTTGTGAAGTTATTCAACAAGAACAATTTATTAGTCCCTGATTTAGAGGCATACAAGGACTCTATCTTCTCCCACAAAGTTTTTGCATGTGTCTCATTAGCAATATGATTATAAACATTATCTTTTAGTCGAATAAAACCACATACATATTGATGTTCAAAATCTCATTCTTTATCAGACACACAATTCGACTTTGCGGAACTAAAAACTGGTAAATGCAATTTCTTCACAAATGGTAAGTCTTTCATTTTTCCCTTCCATAAATGATAATTAGAAACATTCAACAATACCATCTTTATCTTTGTATTTGGCTCCATCATTCAAACAAGTAAAATTGCCCTTAACCAAGAGCTCTGATGCCACTCTGATGGGAAATTAAGACACAATAAAAGACCAATATGCAGCGGATATAAAACTTCCCAAACTTGTAAGAACCTCGAGGATCAACAAAAAATATAAGACGACAAATCGAACAAATAAAAGCACAAAAAAAACTGATATTTTTAACGTGGAAAACCCCTCAATATGAGAGTAAAAACCATGAGTCGTCCAGACCAAAGAAATAACTCCACTATAATCAATTAAGGGTACAAGAGAGTCTTAAAGTGATTCATAAACTAGTGCTAACAACCGCAAATCACAAAGCTAACTAGCTTACAAATAAGAATCAAAATGCTAAAAAAAATTCCCAAATTTACAGCTTCGGTGCGAAGCAAACAACTTTCACCTCAGACGTTGTATTGAAATTCTGAATGGTCAAAATTTAGATATATGTGTTACGAACCTGCCCACCAAATTTGAGCTTGATCAACAGTTAACGAATCGGGGATCGTCGATTTAGTGAGACTGGTTGCAGAAAAATGGGAATGAGTTTCTCTCCTCTTTTCTCTCTTTTTGAATCCTTTTTTTTCTCTATCTCTCTCTACCCTAAATTGACCCTCTCCACTTAAATAAGTGAGACAAATAAGCTAATCATATTTGGGTCTTTTTCCACATAGGAAGGGAGCCCAAACCCAACATTTATAACCATCAATCATATACTAATATATGTTTGGGTGTCCGGTGGCTGTGCCAGAGCTACACGACTGCGGTTTAGCAGTCAGAACTCAGACTCGATAGAGCTCCCTCGAGCCGCAGTTGATTGGCGAAGGCAATTAGGTTTAGTTTGTAGGGGTTGAGTTTTCGATCATACTGTATGATTTTCTCGATTCGTGTGTTTTAGATTTTTTTTGTTTTGACTCGTAGATCTGTTTATTAATGGGTTGAGTTTTTGATTTGTTAGGTTTCAACCATTATAAATATGTTTCTTTTGTATTCTTGTTATCAAAATCCTCATAACTTTAGAGTTGAAGATGGAAAAAAATGTTTGAAAAACCTAGTAGTAATCTTAAATAGGCAAGGTAAATTCTTAAGAGTGTGTTCTTGGAATTTGGAAAACCCATGGAGATATCTAAGAGGGATTGAAAAGCACTTTTAAATGTCGTGGAGCGAAATATACCTGGGCGTTCGCATCCTCAAAATAATAACAGAGTCACCAAAAGCGTACTTTCAAATTAATGGAAACTTTGGAAGTTGTTCACGATCAAGAACAGCTTCTCAAATTGCAGAGTGATTAAAGATTTTTGGTGAAATGTGAATTTGTGAATTCAAGATAATTTTCTATGCTCAAGTTGCAATTTCGTTATCACCTTTTTCTCTGTGATTGAAGTGGCTTATATAGGCCAAGATTGAGCTAGGATGGTGAGCATGTCAAAATCATTGTGAGTGTGTGAAAGTTGAAGATATTTTTAGAAATTGGTTATTGAAACTGTGTGAGGGATTGGTGAGGGAGGAGCGATTTTATTGTGATCAGGGAGCTGGAATTTGGAAAGGTTAATGTGCACTTTGCAGTTGTATTTGTGGAGGGAAAACAATGAAAAAATCGTGTGCACTTAACTTGTAAATCATGTGCACATTTTGTAAACTCATGTATGTGTGTATGATGCTATGTGATGTAATGAGATCATGAATGGATGCAAATGATTGATTCTTATTTTACTTCAGTTTTAATTGTTTTCCCCTTCATTTGTTTGTTTTGCATTTGCTTTGAATTTTTGGATGATGATGTATGATGTGAATGAGATGTATGAGATAAAATCCAAACTTGGTTTATATTGACTTGGATGATGATGATGATGATGATAATGTGCCACAAATGGGATTCAATGTTTGATCATATAATACATGGTAATGTAATGTTATGATTACGGTGAAATGAATGGATAAAATTCAAACTTGTACTTTGCATTATTGCTTATGTATGGTGAATAAATTATTATGGCTAATGTATGGTGAAATGTGTTTTGGATAATGGCTTATGTACTTAGAATTATGGCTTTCCTCTTAACTTGTATGGATAAGATAGCATATGCCATGAGAATGAATGAAAAATAAAAAATAATTAGAAAAGTAATCTTGAACCAAATGTTCACTTTCTTAGTTTTTGTTGACTTTGGTTTTTTATAAATGATGCAATATGCACATGTTGAACAATATGATTTTTTTTGGAATGAAGCAACCATAGAATTATTCAAATGATCAAATGTTAACTTTTAGTTGAGCTTTGATGGAATTAACTTGAAATGAATGAATTTTGAATGATGCATGACATATGATGCATGTAGTGTTCTTAGAATATTTTTGCAATTTCAAATGAGGTAACACTTGACCTAAGGTAAATAGTATGCAAGAAATGATTAATAAACTTGGGATAAAATTAGGGTATGACAGTTGCTCCTATTTAATTAACTTGAACCTGAGAGTATGAATGACAATAGTCTTCATACATTTGGGGTGGAAGATAATTAAATACTAAAAAACCCAAAATTTGTCCTTTAAAGGAATGGTAATGAGAAGGCTAAATTTATGAAGGGTCAACTTTGTTGGAGATATGAAGGGTTTGCCTCCACCCACCGATTATGGCTTTGCCTTCAATAACAAACTTCAAAAATAAACAGAAGCTGAGAGGTTCTCTGAGAATTAACAGAGAAAACTCTCAATAGGCAGAACAAACAACAACTAGGAGATTCTCTGGGAATTAAATGAGAAAACCATCAACAGACAAATCAATCAACAACTAGGAGATTCTATAATAATTAACAGAGAAAAAAACTCAATAGACTGAATAAACAAAAACTGGAGGATTCTTAGATAATTAACAAAAAACCCCTTAATAGACAAAACAATCAACAACTGGGAGATTCTTTAAGAATTAACGGAGAAAAACTCTCAACAAAACAACAACAATTGGGAGACTCTCTGAGAATTAATAGAGAAAACTCTCAACAAAACAACAACAACTGGGATATTCTCTAAGAATTAACAGAGAAAACTCTCAACCAAACACAACAATTGGGAGAATTAATAGAGAAAACTCTGATTTGTAGGTATGAACATGATCATCTGACTTTCTAGCCTCTTCTTACTTGGCTTTTCCGCCAACTCGGCTTTAGAGAATTATGGGGTATACATAAGCCCCATGATCACGAGGTCATTTCAGAGTGAAGTGTTCGGGTAAAACAATCTCGGAATTCCCTTTCTTCGAGATCGACTTCTTGCACGGTGAGTGTCAGCTATTTAATGATGACAAGCCTTTTCCTTCTCACCTTCATGATGATTTTTATGGGAACTTCCACTTTCATCATTACCCTTTAATTAAAATTCATGACTGTTACAACTCTATTACTTTAAAAGGCTTAGTTTTTTATTCAGATATCTCTTCCAAGCGGCCTTCTTCCTGAGCATTTACAAACTGATATTCCTTCTTCTGTCGTTCGTTCCTTCAAGCTTCATGTATCATTTCTTTTCTACTCTTTTTATTATGTCTTCATTTAAAAATGATATTTACCCTAAAGAATGTTTAATTTTTCTTACTGCTAGTGATAGAAATAGGATTTGGAATGCCTGTATGCGAGAGTGTGAGGGTTACTTGAGTAGAGCATATTTTGATCGAATTATTAGAGAAGTTTATGGTGAAATCCTTTCACCTACTAGTGACACTGATTCGGAGTCTTCCTCCTCAGGTTTTTTAGATATTCAGATGGAAGCAACATGATCTTTGATAGACAAAGAGGTTCTGAGTTACAACCAAAGTATTATTGACAAAAGCTGTAACGCCCCAGTTTTGTCAGTTTTTATTTAATCGAGTCGTATTGATTATTTTATTTTTATTTTATTTTATTTTCGACTTTTATTTGGAAATATGTTATTTTTCAATGTTGTGATGTTTTATCGAGTTTTGGGAACGTTTGCGAGATATTTGAGTGTGGGGGTATTTTGGTCATTTCATGATATTTTCATTAAGATAGTAAGAATAGAAAATAGAAAGAGAGAAAAAGGGAGAAGAAGGAAAAAGGGGAGAAAAGAGAAGAAGAGAAGAAATAGTAAGAAAAACTTGGAAAATCAAAAGAAATCAACTTCTAGAATCGATTTAATCGGGTAAGGGTGCGAAACTCAGTTATTGTATGCTTGTATATGATTATGTATATGTGTTTGTGGTTGTTATTGGATTGAATTGGAAAAATTTAGTATAACCCATAATATGTAAAATTGATTAGAAATCGATTAAATGTGTTGGAAATCATGCTTTTAGTGTTCATTATTGTTGATACATGATAGGTACATGTTGTTAGACATTGTATTGGTAATTTTCTGGTTTGTAGGTGAAAAAATGGGATGATTGGGGTGGAAAACGCAGTACTTTGTTCTGCAGAAATTTTTCTGGTTTTTTCAGGTCATACGCGTATGGGGCATGTTCATACGCGTATGGACCTTGGCAATACGCGTAACGTGGGCGTGTTTTGGGCCAATACGCGTATGGGATGTCATTTTACTCGGCCATCTGCCCATTTGCGTATGGTACGCGTAACATTTCAGGCGTATGATAGGATGTACTACGCGTATTGGAATTAAAATGGGAATTTTGGGGGAAAATGGTCTCTGCCCATACACGTATGGCCTTGGGCAATACGCGTATGGCATGGCGAGGAATCAGGGCAATACGCGTATGGCTCAGGGCAATACGTGTATGGCCAGGAGAATGGGAAAATGGGACTTTTCAAAATATCGTTTTCGTTTTTCTTTCGTAACTTGGGTTCCGTTTATCCGATTTTAACATTCTTGGTATCGTTGTGTAGCTATTGAATAGTACTTTCTTATTATGATGGTTTGGAAATTGTTAGCAGATTTAATTATGTCGGAATTTAGAATAGTGTCGGTTTGTCGACTTTTGTCGTTATACTTGTGCGTAATTGATGTGTATCGTGCAAGGTGTTGTTGTATGATGTAAATGCATATGTTTAGATGGTGTTGTGATGATTTGTGGCCGTATGGCAATTAAATGCATTGTTTTGGGCATAAGTGCAAAGTGTGATTTTGTTGATGGAGATGAATGCATTTACGTGTGCATATTAAATGTCATGAGTCCTTGTATGCCAAGCATCATGATATGCATTGTTGTGACGTCCTGAGTGACGGTTTGATTCCAGAGAGAATCTGCTATAACATTGTGAACCTTAGAAATAAGAGGTATGAATAGCCTTAAAAATAAGAGGACCGAAAGCGATGGTTATAGACGATCGTGTGCCCATGTGGGGTGTGAGTGATCGGGTCGTGTGCCCGTGTGGGGTGTGAGTGATCCATAAACGTCGTGTGCCCGTGTGGGGTGTGAGCGACGGGGGACATCGTATGCCCGACGAGGAGTTACAGTGATGTAACGAGCGATGATTCCAGCAGAGTTCCTGAGTGAACTAGTGATGAGAAACAATGGAAGTCGGTGCCGCATGTGCATATGCATAGAGTCGTTGTGTCGGTCTCTTGCATTTGCATAAATCATTACGGTTGTTTATGTGTGGAATTGTGGATAAAATTGATAAAGTGATATATGGATAGGTGTTGGTGATGGAAATATGAATTGTACCTTGTGTTGTATTGTGTTTGAATTATGGTGTGAGTTATGGTGAGAACCGTATATATGTGTATTTTGTGTTATATATAATTGTATGCAATTATATGATGATTGTTTTTCTCACCCTTCTGCTGTTCTATAATGCTCTATGAGGCATTGCAGATTAGAGTCGCTGAAGGTCTTTTTGTGAAGCTTTGCGTCTTCATTCTTTTGTTGGTCAGCTCTGATATGTGACACCGGGTAGTTAGGGAAGCCGTTTGTGATTATTGTGTATTATGTATATATATCTTTTGGCTTGTGCATGTACAACTGGATGTATGACAAACTTTTCATGATATATATATATATATATATATATATATATATATATATATATGATATTCAGTTTTAGATTTTCCGCTTTTATTCTAAAATCTGAAATGTGGGTGTAAGGAACTGAGTTCCTCTGTTGATTGCTACCCCACTGTTGCATATCTTTATGAGCAGGTGTTGTATGTATTGTTTCAATATAATGTGATTCCCCCGTCTATGCCATGATAATTTGAATATACTCTGATGAAATTTTGAATTTTCTTTTACTGCTTTAATTGATTGGGGGTATAGATTAGGGGTGTTACATTAACTGGTATCAGAGCCAGTCCGTGTCAGTTGTGTCAGTCCTTGTCGGTGTTGGCGTTGGAGTGAGTTGTTTGTTTAACCATAGTTTCTGTTATTGGAAATGAACAGAATATGGCTGGTAGGAATGATGCTGCTTTGGCTGCTGCTATGCAAGCTATGGCTCGTGCTGTGCAGGGTGCACCTAATGCTGTAGGTAATGATGAGTTCAGGAAGAACAAACCGCCTGTCTTCAAAGGAAGATATGATCTGGATGGTGCACAGATTTGGCTGAAAGAGATTGAAAGGATTTTCTGAGTGATGGATTGTGCTGAGGATCAGAAGGTAAGACTGGGTACTCACATGTTACTGGAAGAAGCTGATGATTGGTGGGTTAGTACACGTCATGTGTTGGAAGCTGCAGAGGAAGAGATTACTTGGGCTGTGTTTAGCATGGAGTTTCTGAGGAGGTATTTTCCCAAAGATGTAAGAGGAAAGAAGGAAATTGAGTTCTTAGAACTGAAACAAGGTAATATGTATGTTGTTGATTATACTGCTAAGTTTGTGGAACTTGTGCAGTTTTATCCTCATTATGCTGAAGCGACTGCTGAATTTTCTAAGTGTGTGAAGTTTGAGAATGGATTACGTCTTGAGATAAAGCAGGCAATTGGATATCAGAGGATTCGGAGGTTTTCTGATTTGGTGGATTGTTGCAGGATTTATGAGGAGGACAGTAAGGCTCGTTCTACTCATTATAAGAGTGTGAGTGAGAGGAAAGGGAAGCAACAGTTTCGTGGTGGTCCGTATGTGACACCAGCTGATAAGGGTAAACAAAGGAGAAATTTTGAGAAAAGGTCAAGTGGAGGAGGAATGTCTGGTCCTCTGAGATGTTATAAATGTGGTGAGTTGGGGTATCGTCAGTTTGAGTGCAGGAAAGATATGAGGAAGTGTACTAATTGTGGAGGTTTAGGACATGTTGCAGCTGAATGTGCAAGGAAGAATGTGGTTAAGTGTTTCAACTATGGTGAACCTGGTCATATTAGTACAAAGTGTCAGAAACCGAAGCAAGCTCCAGCTAGTGGGAAGGTATTTTCTTTGGCAGAAACTCAGACTTCAAGTGCAGATCGTCTGATCAGAGGTACTTGTTTTATTAATAGTACTCCTTTAGTTGCTATTATTGATACTGGAGCGACTCATTCGTTTATTTCGTCTGAGTGCGCGAAGCGTTTGAATCTTGTGTTGTCTTTGATGGGTGGTGAGATGGTTATTGATACTCCAGCAATGGGGTCAGTAACTACTTCTTTGGTTTGTCTAAGTTGTCCTTTGACCATTTATGGTAAAGACTTTGAGATGGATTTGGTGTGTTTGCCGTTGGAAGGTTTAGATGTGGTTCTGGGAATGAATTGGTTGCAATTCAATCGGGTTCATATTGATTGTTTTCATAAGCTGGTAAGGTTTCCTTCTCTTGAGGAAGACGAAGACTCAAGTTTCTTATCTACCAAAAAGTTGAAGAGACTTTTGGCAGATGAAGCTCAGTTGTTTGGGTTGTTTGCATCTTTGACTATGGATAGTCAAGTTTCACTTGATGTGTTTCCTGTTGTGTGTGAATTTCCGAAAGTGTTTCCTGAGGATATTTCAGACTTGCCACCAGAGAGAGAGGTGGAGTTTTCTATAGATCTAGTTCCTGGTACTAGATCTGTATCTGTGGCACCTTATCGTATGTCGGCGTCTGAGTTCGTTGAGTTAAAGAAGCAGTTGAATGAGTTGTTGGAGAAGAGGTTTGTGAGACCAAGCGTTTCTCCTTGGGGTGCTCCAATTTTATTGGTGAAAAAGAAATATGGGAGTATGCGGTTGTGTGTTGATTATCGCCAGTTGAATAAGGTGACGATTAAGAATAAGTATCCTCTTCCAAGGATCAATGATCTGATGGATCAGTTGGTTGGTGCTTGTGTGTTCAGTAAGATTGACTTGAGGTCAGGATATCATCAGATAAGAGTGAAAGAGGAAGATATTCAGAAGACGGCTTTTAGGATACGATACGGTCATTATGAATATTCTGTGATGCCGTTCGGGGTTTCTAATGCGCCAGGTGTGTTTATGGAATACATGAATCGTATTTTTCACGAGCATCTGGATCGATTTGTCGTTGTGTTTATTAATGACATATTAATTTATTCTAAGTCTCGAGAGGAGCACGCAGAGCATTTGCGTATTGTTTTGTCGGATTTGAAATAAAGGAAGCTTTTTGCCAAATTGTCCAAGTGTGAATTCTGGTTGTCGGAGGTGAGTTTTCTTGGGCACGTAATTTCAGGTAATGGTATTTCTGTGGATCCGTCTAAAGTAGAAGCAGTTCTACAATGGGAGGCTCCGAGATCTGTTACTGAAATTCGAAGCTTTTTGGGTTTGCCTGGTTATTATCGAAGGTTCATTGAAGGTTTTTCTAAGCTAGCACTTCCTTTGACCCAGTTGACTTGTAAAGGGCAAGCGTTCATTTGGGATATTCGGTGTGAGGAAAGTTTTAATGAGCTGAAGAGAAGATTGACGACATCTCTGATTTTGATTTTGCCGAATCCTAATGAACCATTTGTGGTTTATTGTGATGCTTCTTTGATTGGTCTAGGTGGTGTTCTGATGCAAGAAGGTAAGGTAGTGGCTTATGCTTCGAGGCAGTTAAGAGTTCATGAGAAAAATTATCCTACTCATGATCTTGAATTAGCGGATGTGGTTTTTGTGTTGAAGATTTGGAGGCATTATCTCTACGGTGCAAGGTTTGAAGTCTTTAGTGATCATAAAAGTTTGAAATATTTGTTTGATCAGAAAGAGCTAAATATGAGGCAACGTAGATGGTTAGAATTTTTGAAGGACTACGACTTTGGCTTGAATTACCATCCTGGTAAAGCTAATGTGGTAGCCGATGCATTGAGCCGGAAATCGTTACACATGTCCGCTTTAATGGTTAAAGAGTGGGAACTTTTGGAATCGTTTAGAGATTTGAGTTTGGTATGTGAAGTGACGTTGGATAGTGTAAGGCTTGGAATACTAACGATCACTAATGATTTTCTGACGACTGTTAGTGAGAAACAAAAGCTGGAGGTGAAATTTGTGGATTTGATGTTGGTGGGCGGAAAAGATGCGAATAGTGATTTTCAAGTGGATATTAATGGTGTTTTGAGGTTCCGAGGTAGAATTTGTATTCCGGATGATGCGGAGTTGAAAAAGATGATTTTGGAGGAAGGACACCGGAGTAATTTGAGTATACATCCAGGAGCGAATAAGATGTATCAGGATTTAAAGAAGATTTTCTGGTGGTCTGGATTGAAAAGAGATGTGGCTCAGTTTGTTTATGCATGTTTGACTTGTCAGAAATCGAAGGTGGAACATCTGAGGCCTAGTGGTTTGTTGCAACCGTTGGATATTCCTGAGTGGAAGTGGGATAGCATTTCCATGGATTTTGTGACAGGGTTGCCGAATACTCAGCGAGGGCATAATGCTATTTGGGTGGTTGTTGATAGGCTGACTAAATCGGCTCATTTTATTTCGATTGACATCAGTTTTTCTTTGGAGAGGTTGGCTGAGATTTACATCAGTGTGATTGTGAAGTTGCATGGGGTTCCATTGAGCATTATTTTGGATCGAGATCCTAGATTTACCTCGAGATTTTGGGAAAGTTTGCAGAAGGCTTTGGGTTCTAAATTGAGATTGAGTTCGGCTTATCATCCGCATACGGATGGTCAGACGGAGAGGACGATTCAGTCTTTGGAGGATTTGTTGAGAGCGTGTGTTTTGGAACAAGGTGGTGTGTGGGATAGTTATCTTGCATTGATTGAGTTTACGTATAATAACAGTTTTCATTCTAGTATTGGAATGGCACCATTTGAGGCGTTGTATGGACGAAGGTGTCGAACACCTTTGTGTTGGCACGAATCTGGTGAGAGCTCGGTGGTTGGACCGGAGTTGGTGCAACAGACGACGGAAAAAGTGAAGCTTATTCGAGAGAAAATGAAGGCTTCTCAGAGTAGGCAAAAGAGTTATCATGATCGGAGACGGAAGGATCTTGAGTTTCAAGAGGGCGATCATGTATTTCTAAGGGTTACGCCGGTAACGGGTGTGGGTCATGCATTAAAATCGAAGAAACTTACTTCTCAGTTTATTGGTCCTTACCAGATATCCGCGAGAGTGGGTGTTGTGGCTTATAGGGTGGCGTTGCCGCCGAATCTGTCGAATTTGCACGATGTGTTTCATGTTTCACAGCTTCGGAAGTATGTTCCGGATCCGTCACATGTAATTCCGATGGATGAGGTTGAGGTAAGGGAGAACCTTACGGTTGAGGCATTACCAGTTAGGGTTTTGGATCGCGAAGTGAAGAGGTTGAGAGGCAAGGACATTGCACTTATGAAGGTGGCGTGGGGAGGCGCTGCTGAGGGCAATTTGACTTTGGAGTTGGAAATTCGGAAGCGGGAGTTGTATCCAGAGTTGTTCGTCTCAGGTATATTTTCGAGGACGGAAATTTCTAAGTGGGGGAGAGTTGTAACGCCCCAGTTTTGTCAGTTTTTATTTAATCGAGTCGTATTGATTAGTTTATTATTATATTATTTTATTTTTTACTTTTATTTGGAAATATGTTATTTTTCAATGTTGTGATGTTTTGTCGAGTTTTGGGAACGTTTGCGAGATATTTGAGTGTGGGGGTATTTTGGTCATTTCATGGTATTTTCATTAAGATAGTAAGAATAGAAAATAGAAAAAGAGAAAAAGGGAGAGAAAGAAAGGGAGAAGAAGGGAAAAGGGAAGAAAAGAGAAGAAGAGAAGAAATAGTAAGAAAAACTTGGAAAATCAAAAGAAATCAACTTCTAGAATCGATTTAATCGGGTAAGGGTGCAAAACTCAGTTATTGTATGCTTGTCTATGATTATGTATGTGTGTTTGTGGTTGTTATTGGATTGAATTGGAAAAATTTAGTAAAACCCATAATATGTAAAATTGATTAGAAATTGATTAAATGTGTTGGAAATCATGCTTTTAATGTTCATTATTGTTGATACATGATAGGTACATGTTGTTAGACATTGTATTGGTAATTTTCTGGTTTGTAGGTGAAAAAATGGGATGATTGGGGTGGAAAACGCAGAACTTTGTTCTGCAGAAATTTTTCTGGTTTTTCCAGGTCATACGCGTATGGGGCATGTTCATACGCGTATGGACCTTGGTAATACGCGTAACGTGGGCGTGTTTTGGGCCAATACGCGTATGGGATGTCATTTTACTCGGTCATCTGCCCATTTGCGTATGGTACGCGTAACATTTCAGGGCAATACCCGTATGATAGGATGCACTACGCGTATTGGAATTAAAATGGGAATTTTGGGGGAAAAATGGTCTCTGCCCATATGCGTATGGCCTTGGGCAATACGCGTATGGCATGGCAAGGAATCAGGGAAATACGCGTATGGCTCAGGGCAATACGTGTATGGCCAGGAGAATGGTAAAATGGGACTTTTCAAAATATCGTTTTCGTTTTTCTTTCGTAACTTGGGTTCCATTTATCCGATTTTAACATTCTTGGTATCGTTGTGTAGCTATTGAACAGTACTTTCTTATTATGATGGTTTGGAAATTGTTATCCAATTTAATTATGTTGGAATTTGGAATAGTGTCGGTTTGTCGACTTTTGTCATTATACTTGTGCGTAATTGATGTGTATCGTGCAAGGTGTTGTTGTATGATGTAAATGCATGTGTTTAGATGGTGTTGTGATGATTTTTGGCCGTATGGCAATTAAATGCATTATTTTGGGCATAAGTGCAAAGTGTGATTTTGTTGATGGAGATGAATGCATTTACGTGTGCATATTAAATGTCATGAGTCCTTGTATGCCAAGCATCATGATATGCATTGTTGTGACGTCCTGAGTGACGGTTTGATTCCAGAGGGAATCTGCTATAACATCGTGAGCCTTAAAAATAAGAGGTATGAATAGCCTTAAAAATAAGAGGACCGAAAGCGATGGTTATAGACGATCGTGTGCCCATGTGGGGTGTGAGCGATCGGGTCGTGTGCCCGTGTGGGGTGTGAACGATCCATAAACGTCGTGTGCCCGTGTGGGGTATGAGCGAAGGGGGACATCGTATGCCCGACGGGGAGTTACAGTGATGTAACGAGCGATGATTCCAACAGAGTTCCTGAGTGAACTAGTGATGAGAAATAATGGAAGTCGGTACCGCATGTGCATATGCATAGAGTCGTTGTGTCGGTCTCTTGCATTTGCATAAATCATTACGGTTGTTTATGTGTGGAATTATGGATAAAATTGATAAAGTGATATATGGATAGGTGTTGGTGATGGAAATATGAATTGTACCTTGTGTTGTATTGTGTTTGAATTATGGTGTGAGTTGTGGTGAGAACCGTATATATGTGTATTTTGTGTTATATATAATTGTATGCAATTATATGATGATTGTTTTTCTCATCCTTCTGTTGTTCTATAATGCTCTATGAGGCATTGCAGATTAGAGTCGCTGGAGGTCTTTTTGTGAAGCTTTGCGTCTTCATTCTTTTGTCGGTCGGCTCTGATATGTGACACCGGGTAGTTAGGGAGGCCGTTTGTGATTATTGTGTATTATGTATATATATCTTTTGGCTTGTGCATGTACAACTGGATGTATGACAAACTTTTCATTATATATATATATATATATATATATGATATTCAGTTTTAGATTTTCCACTTTTATTCTAAAATCTGAAATGTGGGTGTAAGGAACTGAGTTCCTCTGTTGATTGCTACCCCACTGTTGCATATCTTTATGAGCAGGTGTTGTATGTATTGTTTCAATATAATGTGATTCCCCCGTCTATGCCATGATAATTTAAATATACTCTGATGAAATTTTGAATTTTCTTTTAGTGCTTTAATTGATTGGGGGTATAGATTGGGGGTGTTACAAAAGCTACATCTCAAAGCTTTGTTCCACTACCTTAATCTCTTCAACTGGGAATGAAGAAGATGTTATACTTCAACCCTGCGTAATTGGTGAGAGGTTTTGTATCACTCGTCCAAAAGGAGTGTTAGAGGAGTATTTCAATTTCTATTCAGGAGTCATCAAGGACTTTAAAATCAGTATTCCATTTAGCAATTTTGAGTCTGATCTTCTTAAAACCCTAAATATGGCTCATTCTCAGTTACGCCCCAATGGTTGGGGCTTTATCAAGGCTTTTAAGATTGTTTGTGATACAATGGACATATAACTGACCTTAGGATTATTTTTCTCGTTTTTTGAATTAAAGGGGGCAGAAAAAGGAAGTTGGGTTTCCCTCAGTAGAATTCTGGGAAAAAGCTTCCTACAAGCATACACTACCAATTATAAGGGTTTTAAGGACAAATTACTCCGAGTTAAAAGTGGGAAAAGATGTCCCCGGGATATGTATGTGTTATATGGGAACTATCGTTTCCAGATCTATTGGTCGGATAGTCCCTTACATGTCCCTGGTTTTGACTATGACAAATTGAATGACTTGGAAATCCAGTCTTTGGCCGTTTTGGATGCTTTTCGGGTAGTGAAAGTCAAAGATCTTTTACAGATGACTAATGACCCCGAATAAGTCTCTAATTTTTTAGGTAATTCTTACACATGTTTATTTATTGTTCTATTATGATATTAATAGTCATCATGTTAATTGATCTTGGTCTTTTATTTTAGCCAACATGACAAATCTCAAACTCTCTAAACAAAAGAAAATGGTCGAAGCCAGGGCGAGGCGAGGGGATCAATACGCTTCTAAGAGTGCCCTCACAGATATTTAGACTTGGGCCCTCAAAAGAAATAAGTTGGATGTTGCTTAAGCGACTACTGTCATATCAGAGCCCCGACCAATCTCTGCTCCTACCCCTGAGGACTCAAAGTCGAGTTCTCCAAAGAAAATGAGGACCCTAATGAGTGACGATGTTAGTAAAGCTGACCTGACAATTACTACCCTGATGCAGGATTCAGGTAGTAGTCATCAATCTAAACCCTATTCCGAGTTTAAGTTCTAGTCCAATAGCTTTGATGTATTGAGATATCTTTATTATCATCTGAATACGACCGAGGACATTGAGAAGGCGAAGTCCATAGGTGCTCAACAATTTAGCCAGAACCTAGTGGCATACTTGATGAGATGTAGAGTAATGACTCGGGATTTGTTTGAAGTGGGTGATGCTTATGAGCAAAATAAGGTTCGCATTTCCAAGGAGACCTAGAAGTCCCAGGTATCAAAGATAACCAAACATAAGGAAGTCGTCGAGTCCAAATGCTTGGAGCTGGAAACATCTAACGCCAGTTTGGCCTAGGAAAGAGAACAAACTCGGTCTCTTAATGAGACTTTAAAGAAATCTCTGCAAGATGCCCATGTCGACTTGCTTTCCACTGGTGATGAGGCTTTTGAAAGGGCCAAAGCCCAGGCCTTATGGATTTCACCAGATATGGATATTTCAAGGATGGATTTTTTTAAAACGGTGGTGGATGGGCAGCTAGTTGATATGGAAGAAGCTTCTCCTGAAGCAAAAATCTCCAAGGCCATGACTATGGATAATCCGACATCGGAAGCTCGGGTAGCCGAACCTGAAGTTTAAATTTACTTAAGTTTTGTTATTGGCCATCGGATGGGATGTTCACTTTGTATTTCTTTTAATAATATTTTTCTTTTTCTTTGTCAAACAATTAAGCCTTTCAAAGGCTCTTTTTATAATGATGTGATTTCTTTATTTTTCTGTATGTTTCATTTGATTTTTAATATCTTGTTTGTCCTTTATCTGAGTCATATAATTTGAGCCCCTGACCATAGACTTTAGCTGGCTACATAGGTCGCCATACATATTTACTTGTCTTGGCCATATACGGCTTTTAGACTGAAATCCTTATTAATGTTTACCCGTTCGGTCATCGATTATGCTAGAGGCTTCAAGTTTCTTGGACTTTAGTTAGGCCAGGGGTTTTATTAACGCTGCCCGGCCGTAGCCGATTATGCCAGAGGCTGCAAGTTACTTGGACTTTATCCAAGATCGTGTCCTAGGATCTGGTTTACCTACTTTATAAAAAACCCTTGTTTTAACTATGGGCGCCTCATTAAAAACCCTTGCCTTTGCAAGGGAAAATAGTGCATTCCCATAATTTGTATTCATAATATTTATTACATAGTCTAGTTGAGATAACACTTAAGACTAGTTACATTCCAGATCCTAGGTATTTCAACACCCTATAAATTCTCTAACTTGTAAGCCTCATTATTCAACCTCTGACATATATTGTATGGTCCTTCTCAATTTGGAGCTAGCTTACCTTTCTTCGTGGGGTCAGTCACCCTCTTCACCACTAGTTCTCCTTTGTGAATTCCCATTTGCCTCACTTTGATATTAAACCTCCTGGAAATTCTTTGTTTGACTGTGAATTCCCTAATGTGGTTCGTTTCTCTGATTTCATCCAATAAATCTGTTGAATTGTCTAGACCTTCCGAGTTGTCACTTTTATCAAAAGCAATAAGTCTACAAGTCGGAGTATTAATCTCAACCGGTATCATTGCATCAGCTCCATAAACCATCTTTAAAGGAGTCTCCTGAGTGGTTGAATGAGGTGTAGTATGATAAGACCACAAAATTTCATGTAAGTACTCGGCCCACAATCCCTTGGCTTCATCCAGTTTCTTTTTCATCCCAGACAAAATGATCTTTGTCACCTCTGCCTGATCGTTTGCTTGAGAATGTTCCACCGAAATGAATCGATTTTGTATTCTCAAATATTTGCATAATTCTATAACGGATGCAAAAGAAAATTGTGCTCTTTGTGTAATACAATAACCTCGGGATTGTCGAACCGACATATTATGTTTCTCCAATAAAATCGACGTACTCTTTCCACAGTGATTCATGCCACTGCTTCTGCCTCCACCCATTTAGTGAAGTAATCAACATCTACAATTAAGAACTTCAGTTGTACGGCTTCCGCGGGAAATAGTCCCAAGATATCCCCCCAATTGATAGAACGACCATGGTAAAAATACCGAATGTAGTTATTTTGCAGGAGAGTGGATGAAAGGAGCGAACACTTAACATTTCTGACACCGGCTTACAAATTGTGTGCAATCATGCAGCATGCTCGGCCATTAATATCTTGCTCTAAGTATTTTTCCTGATAATTCCCTTCCTCCGATGTGACTGCCACAAATCCCTTCATGTACTTCCTTCATGACAAAAATCGTGTCCACTTTCGAGATTCACCTCAACATTGGATCTGACTTCCCATCTTATATAAGTGGTCGGGCATGATGAGATATCTCGTATATATCATTTTAACGCGCTTGATTTTGCCACTTTCTTGATTTCTTCTTCACCATAACTATGTTAGCTTACCAAGTCGGATACCTGATCTCCTAAATAAAACCGGCCTTCGTGAGCTTTTCGACTTCATCTTCTACATCCTTTCTCTTCTCTTCGCCATCCTTCAGTTTTCTCTGTGCTATTGGCTTGATGGCCAAATCAAGCGCTAGATGGTGTCATACTATGCTTGGGTCAATTTTGGGCATATCAGTTGGTTTCCATGCGAAGAGGTGTACGTTCCTCCTTAAGATTCTGATGATATCGGTTTCCTCCTCGGGAGACAGACTAGAGCCAATCTGAGTTGTTTGCGATGATTGGGCACCAATATATACTGTCTTTACATCCTTAATAGGTGTCAGACTATCCTATACTGGATCCTCCCTTAGATCAATATCAATTAGGTTTACTTTTAAATAATCATCTTTTATTGATTTATCACTTTGAGCCTTCCTTTTGAGTTTCAGACTGTCTTTATAACACTTCCTTGCTAACCCCTATTCACCCTTTACTACTCTCACTTGGTCATCTTTGAGAGGCTTTCTCTCACCTCCATAGTTGTCATCCTCTCTTCTATGGAGAGCATTGCTCATTCTCATCGACCACCCCCTTTCACCGGCTACCCCCTCTCACTACCCCGAATCACCGCTAAACCCCTCACCACCGGCTGTTTTCATACCTTGAAATTTTTCAATCGTCCATCCATCTCCAAAGCTTCTTCTCCTGACGTGGCCGCCATCAGAGCCACCACCGACCACTCTTACACCTTCGAAGGTGTTAACCATTTTCCCAACTGCAAAGCCACCATGGTTTATTTATGATTTATAATTTCTTCCTCCTTTCCATTTATCTAATTTTAGTTTTGTATTTTTTGTTTTGTGTTGTTGTCATTTGGGATCTAAGTATGCACTCTTGGTGTTTGACAATATGTCTCGCAAGTGTTTTGTAAAGGTGTGAGAAAACACAATAAAGGAGGGTTTGAATTGGGCTTTCAAAAATGAAAGCTTTTTGTGAAACTCAAACAAAGATCACAAAGAAACTAACAAGAGAGAAAGACACACGATATATCATGGTTCACTTAAAAACTATCAAGTTAATCCAGTCCACCCACCAAGGTGATTTCACCTTATACACAAGGACTTAATCCACTATAATTAACTGATTACACTGCTCTAGCAACTGCAGGTGACTAACAAGCACAAGACTAACTGTCTCTTCTTAAGGATCCTGACCTAACTGGTCCCTTAAGGAATACAAACAATTGTTTGAACAAAATTAATGTTTACAATGAATTGCTTCTACACAAGCAGATATAAACACTATGAATAACCCAAATAACTTAAAGAAAATTTATACAGTATGAACAATGTTTCTTGTATTGTGGTGTTTCATTGTTCTTGGTTCATTCACGCGCATGTATTTCTCAATTTTCTTCAAGTGATCAAGTCCTTATATAGCCAGTAAGAGATCCGTTGGAGGGCAGATTGTAACACCCTAAACCCCCGCGACAATTAATAATAAAACAACAAACTAAAAATAAAACATAGAGCGTTTAGGATGCTACTTTCAACAATACACCGCAACACTTGCTCATGCACACGACATGTAACACATCGATATTATCAATAAAAAGCATACTTGATTAATCTTATCACATAGCAGTGGAATTCAACTAAAACATAATGTACTTGGTACCACATAATTCTCATCAAGTAAATAAAATGACGACAAATAATAAAATAAAAACTACAAGCGTTTCGACAACCCAGTGTTACAATCAGAGCAGACGCGACTCAACAAAATAAAAGATAAGACCTCGTCTTCACTAACTTCAACTCCGCACTAATCCTGCTTATCTGCACGTTACCCACATAGAGGTAACATTCAAACAGAAAGGGTGAGATTCTCAAATCAACATAAGAAATGCATAAGATAAGTATGAAAGAACATAATCCATATACGGCTCACCCTAACAACACAACATCAACACAAATACGAATTTCCATACAAGCATACAATCATATGCACCACAACACAACACAATGCAATGCAATGAGACCCAATACTCGACTCAATGCATGTGGTACCAATTCGATCCATTTTCATGATCATAATTCCCGTCAAAATTTCCATATAAGTCGCTCACACCCCACATGGGCACACGACCACCGTAATCACACACACCCCACATGGGCACACAATTACCCGTAATCGCTCACACCCCACATGGGCACACAATTACCTCAACAACAACAATAACAACAACAACATGATTCCATTTCAAAGAATCCGCCGGATAAGGCACTCACACCCCACATGGGCACACGAATTATATCACAACTCACGCAACATGGCATGCATGCAACAACAACTACATGCATATGACTATCAATGCGTCAATACATCATACTACAACCATACAACACGCAGTCCATACCTGCCAACACATACAACAACAGCAATCCATAACTAGAACACGCATACACACCACCGAATCTATCATTTCAACTTACAATACATAACAACATGCACAAAATCCAATTAACGGGTCAATGGGTTGGAATTCTGGTATTGAAATCAATTTTTATAAATATTATGTGAAAACAGCTTTCCAACGCTTCGAACGACGACTGAAACGGACCTACGGGTCAAAAGATACGAATTTTTAAAGTTTCAGAAAATTCGGTTCGTCTCAGCCTTGCTCGCCTGGCAGAACACCAGCGAAACCACTTTCGCCTGGCGAAATCCTACTTCGCGTGACGAATTCCCCTTTCGCCTCATGCTCACCTGGCGGAGCAGTGGCGAATCTCCTTCCTCCATATAAATTCCAGAAACCCCTATTTTTCACCCTTCGCTCGCCTCTCAATTCGCCTGGCGACCATCTGGAGAATTTTCGCCTGGTGGATTTTCCTTTCACCTAGCGGATCTGCGTGAATCAGCAATCCTGCGATTGTGATTCTGCACGACTCAGACCTTAATTCTCTCCAATTTCACTTACAATCAGTCCAAAAACACACATATAACCACATATGAACACACAAACAAGTAGGAAATACAAAAACCACATTTCAACCGATAAGTTTATGCATTATTTCCTCTTATCAAACTTTCGACACGCAAAAACCACAATCCCAATTCAGCACAACAACACATAGGGATGATCCTAAAGTTTATCTACCCTCATACAAACATTATGCAACCCTTAGAGAATAAAGAACCTCATCCTTACCTCAAATGAAGATTCTTCAGATGCTCCCTAAGCCCTAACGCTGCTTCCCTTTCCTTTCCTCTTTTCCTCAGAATACGATCGATCACCACAATGATTCTCTCCTTCCCAATTTCCTTTTTTTTCCAGCTATAACCCTTAGACCCCTAATATGTTTTTCCATATTTACTCTTACTAATCCTCATGAATGGACCACCTTGTCCTTATCATCTATCCACTCATCTTATCCAATTTTAATTAAATAAAATAATTAAAATAATTATTTTAAATCTAATTAATTCTAACTAAATTGTTTTAATTAATAATTAATTACTAACCACACCACATATTTCTATCCCATTGGCCACACACCCTCCGATACCTTATTTTCTATAATTCTACGGTCTCTACTCCATACTAAGGAAACTCAACCTCAACCAAAACACACATAATCATACAGAAATACACAACATCATACAATTCTAATTACAAAAAAATAATAAAATAAATCGGGGTGTTACAACTCTCCCCCACTTAGAATATTGTTGCCCTCGAAAATTTACCTCATGCGAACAACTCCGGATACGACTCTCGCATCCTGCTCTCTGACCCCCAATCATAAAAGGCAACACCACGAATAACACGAAACAACAAACCACCTCATCAATAACAACAAGATGCAATGCTCACGCAATGCACTCGATGACCAACTCAAGACGCAAATAATAATCGAGTTACGCACACACATGTTCATTCTTGAACCAGAACACAACACAATCGTTACAATCACCACAGGTAACACTCCCTTAATTCCCCATCCCAGGAATTAGCTACTCGCACTCGGATCACCACCATAGGAAATGAGGCAACCACAGAGATAAGAACATAAAGTTCCATGACACAACGTCGTCCTAACCACTTCAACATAATCGGAACACCAACCTCGTGGTCACACAATCATCAAGACAACAATTCTACGATTCAGCAATCGAACATATAACTAGTAGTACATGATTAATATTTAAACCTTTCAACATATCACTTCCATTTCCGCAGGTCCTAACGTTCAACCTTTGAACTCCTACCGTTCATGCACGCATAATCAAACTGCGCTACATCACTCTCCCGCTGCGCCACTCTGATTACTCGCAACTATCAAATCTACCAATTTCACATCCAACTTTTGACTTTCTCAAATATTCACCAGGAAGTCATCATTCACCTATAATATACCCAGCCTCTCACTGTACTGTATCATCTCACACACCAGATATAAGTCTTTGGACTGCTACTCAATTCTAATTCTCTGACCATCAAAGCAGACATATGAAAAGAATTTCGACCTAACTCATCAGGCATGACATTAACTTTACCAATAGGATAATTCGAGCCAAGGTCGTAACTCATCAAGAATTCCAACCATCCTCGTTGTCTCATACTTTATTCCTTTTGACCCAACAAGTGTTCTACACTCTTGTGATTACTAAACACTTTGAGTCTAGATCCATAAAAATAATACCTCCAGATCCTCAACACAAATGCAACCGCAGCCAGTCCCAAATCTTGAACAGGATAGACCCTTTCATGAATCCTCAATTGTCGTAAGGCATAAGCTACGAATCCACCATCTTACATTAGTACACTGTCTAAACTCATCACAAACACATCCTAATACCCCACAAATAGTTTATTAGGATCAGGCAGAATCAAAACTAGAGCTGTAATCAACTTCTACTCCAGCTCTCTAAAACTTTCCTCACAACGAACATCCCCACACAAATGACTTACCCTTCACAAGTCAACTGAGATAAAATGCTAACTTGGAAGAGTCTTCCATAACCTGCAGTAATAACCCATTGAGTCCAAAAATCCTCTAATCTTCTTAACCAACTTCAAAGCTTTCTCATTGTAGAACTGCATCTACTTTGGATGGATCCACAACAACGCCCTTATCTGAAATAACATAACCAAGAAAACTCATCCTTATCAACCAAAAATCACGCTTTGATAACTTAGCATAAAACTTCATCTCTTTCAATACTTGTAACTCAATTCTCAAATACAATACACGTTCTTCTTCTGATTTTATAATAGATTAGAATACCCCAACGAACACCACTTCGAACTTATCCAATTAAGTATGGAAGATATGATTCGTAATCCCCACACACACCCCAAGCGCATTACAAGCACCAAACAACATCATCCTATATTGTAATACTCCAAACCGAGTTCCAAAGATTCCAAGTCATCTATTCTTGAAAGTGGACACTTATCCTTAAGCACTTTGGAGAGTTATCAATCTGCATAAAAACACACTTATCCACTGGAGTGCCTACCCATCAAACAGTACACAAATCTCATTTATGTCCATCAGTAGAATAACCTCCCTATCAACAAATAACCGTTTAGTATAGGTTCAACACTCTTCAATGATAGAGATGCAGGAGTAATACTACTACAACCATAACATACGCAACCCCATGCTATCATCCATTTCTCTACTAACAATACTGAAGCTCTCCGAGGCGACACCCTTGGTCTCACAAATCTTCTTTCTAGTAAATATTTTAACTGCTCTATCAGTTCTACTAATTCTAACGCCGAGATCATGTATGATGCCATAGAATATGGTATCAGGGACAAGATCAACAAATAATTCCACCTCTATCTTTAGCGGCACATCCGATATGTCATCCAAAAACACGTCTGGAACTCACGCACAACTAGCAGTTCATCGTTGTGACTTTACTGCTAATCTCTAGAACACCATTATCGCAAACATGGCAAACATTTGAGCATTATCTCTTGAGAGTTCTTCTACTTTCTTAGCAGGTATAACCTTAACTCTTCACTTTTGTTAAAGTTAAGTTCACTCTTTACTCTCTAAGAAGCAACCATCAATAATACCATATCATTTCCTCTCAGATACATCCCAACTTACCGACGTACAAAACCTCAAATCTGCCTCATCTTCAGATATATAAAAATCTGCATCAGCTCATCAAAATAATCGGTAAGCACTTTGCTTAAATCCAAACAATTCACTGAACACACCATCTAAGCCGACAAGATACGTCTATTCCATCCCGCATGATCCCGTCTACTATCAACAAGAGATTAAGGGTGATCAGTTCCTCAATTTGTCAATAGACAACCGACCATCATGATGGGGCATAAACCATCTTTACCAAACTATAATAGTGTTCCTTGCATCTTGTGCACGAGCTATCTAAGGCACAACCCTTAGTTGACATAAGCATTCTTTCTGTATTTCCTTCAGTTTCAAAAACAACACACTCTCACAACTCCTACATTCTTGAATCAGTAGCACACTACCTTACTTATCCAAATGATTGGTAACCAAAGGGTTTAGCTCCTACCAATGCGTCTCAAGAATAACATCATCTTGTTCCAACTGAAGACAAATTGTGCCCATCCTTAGGAAACGCGTCGGGATACTCCACACATCACTGACCAACCTCTAGCCAAAATATCGCCTTCTCCCTCACAAGGAAGCGAACAGCGAGGACACATGTCCGTCTTCCCTCGAGGGTCACACCATTCTCAAACAGGTGAACAATCCAACACTGCACTCCCTCATGCAGTAACATGATATCCGATCTCTTCAACAACGGAACAACATTGTCCCAATTAAAAATTGCACTCTTGCAATCAATGACACACTAAGCTAACACTCCACACCCGAAGCATCTTGGAGAAACACAAGGTTCTCTCCCACTTGTCTCACTCTCATCCTGCAAACAAGGGATTAGAAAAATAAGAAAACACTGATAGTGTTTCACACATATATCATGCACTAAGGAACAAACAACATCGACAGTATTCAACTGTCACACGACAACGACTCGACAACTTGGCCAGACAGATCAACCTGCTCTGATACCACTATGTAACACCCTAAACCCCCGCGACAATTAATAATAAAACATCAGAGTAAAAATAAAACATACAACATTTAGGATGTTACTTTCAACAATACACCGCAATACTTGCTCATGCACACGACATGTAACACATTGATATTATCAATAAAAAGTATACTTGATTAATCTTATTACATAGCAGCGGAAATGCGGAATTCAACTAAAACATAACGTACTTGGTACCACATAATTCTCATCAAGTAAATAAAACGACGACAAATAATAAAATAAACACTACAAGCGTTCCGACAACCCAGTGTTACAATCAGAGCAGACGCGACTCAACGAAATAAAAGAGAAGACCTCATCTTCACTAACTTCAACTCCGCACCTGCTTATTTGCACGTTACCCACATAGAGATAACATTTAAACAGAAGGGGTGAGATTCTCAAACCAACATAAGAAATGCATAAGATAAGTATGAAAGAACATAATCCATATACGACTCACCCTAACAACACAACATCAACACAAATACGAATTTCCATACAAGCATACAATCATATGCACCACAACACAACACAATGCAATGCAATGAGACCCACTACTCGACTCAATGCAAGTGGTACCAATTCGATCCCTTTTTCATGATCATAATTTCAGTCGAAATTTCCATATAAGTCGCTCACACCCCACATGGGCACACGACCACCGTAATCGCTTACACCCCACATGGGCACACGATTACCCGTAATCGCTCACACCCCATATGGGCACATGATTACCTCAACAACAACAACAACACGATTCCATTTCAAAGAATCCGGATAAGGCGCTCAGACCCCACATGGGCACACGACTTATCTCACAACTCATGCAACATGGCATGCATATGACTATCAATGCATCAATACATCATACTACAACTATACAACACGCAGTCCATACCTGCCAACACATACAACAACAACAATCCATAACTATAACACGCATACACACCATTGAATCTATCATTTCAACTTACAACACATAACAACATGCACAAAACCCAATTAACACGTCAAAGGGTTGGAATTCTAGTATTGAAATCAATTTTTATAAATAGTATGTGAAACCAGCTTTCCAACACTTTGAACGGTGACTGAAACGGGCCTACGGGTCAAAAGATACGAATTTTTAAAGTTTCAGAAAATTCGGTTCGTCTCAGCTCTGCTCGCCTGATGCTCACCTGGCGGAGCACCAGCGAAACCACTTTTGCCTGGAGAAATTCTACTTCGCCTGGCGAATTCCCCTTTCGCCTCATGCTCGCATGGCGGAGAAGTGGCGAATCTCCTTCCCCCATACAAATTCCAGAAACCCCTATTTTTCACCCTTCGCTCGCCTCTCAATTCGCCTGGCAACCATCTGGCGAATTTTCGCCTGGCGGATCTGCGCGAATCAGCAATCATACGATTGCGATTTTGCACGACTCAGACCTCAATTCTCCTCTGATTTCACTCACAATCAGTCCAAAAACACATATAACCACATATGAACACATAAACAAGTAGGAAATACAGAAACCACATTTCAACCGATAAGTTTATGCATTATTTCCTCTTATCAAACTTCCGACACGCAAAAACCCCAATCCCAATTCAGCACAACAACACATAGGGATGATCCTAAAGTTTATCTACCCTTATACAAACATTATGCAACCCTTAGAGATTAAAGAACCCCACCCTTACCTCAGATGAAGATTCTTCAGATGCTCTCTAAGCCCTAGCGTTACTTCCCTTTCCTCTTTTCCTCAGAATACGATCGATCACCACAATGATTCTCTCCTTTCCAAGTTCCTCCTTTTTCCAACTATAACCCTTAAATCCCTAATATGTTTTTCCATCTTTACCCTTACTAATCCTCATGAATGGACCACCTTGTCCTTATCATCTCTCCACTCATCTTATCCAATTTTAATTAAATAAAATAATTAAACTAATTATTTAAATCTAATTAACTCCAACTAAATTATTTAAATTAATAATTATTTACTAACCACACCACATATTTCTATCCCATTGGTCACACACCCTCTAATACCTTATTTTCTATAATTTTAAGGTCTCTACTCCATACTAAGGAAACCCAACCTCAATCAAAACACACAACATCATACACAAATACACAACATCATACAATTCTAATTACAAAAAATAATAAAATAAATCGGGGTGTTACACAGATCAAGAATATCCTTGAGATTGTTGGCGACTTGAAATAATGCCGTTACATAGGGATGAAAATCGTACACAAAATTGTCCTTTGTACCACCAAATCAAGGTAGTGGAATGGTAGTGGAAAAGAATATGTTTGATACATACTATGTACTATTTTCCCTTGCAAACGTTTGATCTTATCTTCTGTACATCAGAGGCTTCTGAATATAGATGATTGAAGCATGAGTAAAAGAGTTGATCACTGGGTCTTCAGAGTCTTGAGTTTTCAGAGTCTTTAGAACTTGTTCACCAAAACCTTGTCTTCAGAGTCTTTAGCACTCATTCTTTAGAACACTTGGTCTTCAGAAACTTAAGTCTTCAGAGTCTTCAAAACGTTGTTCAGCAGAACCTTGTCTTCAGAGCCTTCAGCACTTAGTCTCAGAAGATAATGACTTTAGAAGCTAGAAAGCCTTCAGAAGTAAATCATCAGAGTCACGCTCAGAGGCAGAATCCAAGAGAGCATTGCAACAGCAACATATTGTCTTCTTAGAATCTTTCGGAATGTGAGTAGATCAGAAGCAGACCTGCTTCTTTGGCGCACAAGAGACTTTTGGTCAAATCAAAGTGACGTTGCAATGGTCTCTATCAGAGTCAGAGCTTTCTCTATCAGAGTCATAGCTTGTTTGTTAATCCTTCAGAAAAACAAACGTTAGAGTACCAAAATTGTTCTCAAACAAATACTAATTTGTTATTATCAAAACTTAGAGATATCCGGCACAACCAAATCTTGTTCTAATAATCTCCCCCTTTTTTATAATGAAAAAATAATGTATTTTGATGAAACAATTTTGTACAAAGATAATCAATAGGAAATGACAGAGATAAGTTTAAAATTAACTTTCCTTTCAAGCTCCTCTGAATCTAAGACTTAAAAAAATATTATCAGATTTGGGATACCAGAGCCTGATTATAAAGATCTTGTCAGATCCAGAATAACAGAGCCTGATTATAGTGGTAATGGAGTCTGATTATATAACAGAGTCTGATTGGTTAAATCAGAGCCTAATTGCCAAAATATTAATATTGTTCCTGAAAAACATTCTAAGAAAAATTATGTGCAATTAAAATGTTAGAATGTTAGAGCTATGATTTAGAGACAAGATATTTTTATCAAAATAATTTTCCATTAATACTCCCCCTTTTTGTCATAATCAAAAAGGTAAATAATGGAAACATTTGAAGTATTGGATTTGATTCAAGAGAAATTAGGTATATTAAATTCAATACTTCTCCCCTTTGATAGCAATCATAAAGAAATGCAATAAGATAAAATAGATGCAACAAAAGGTACTTATTATTGCTTAAAAACACCAGAGGCGCAGGTACATAAGCAAGACGCATAACAAGATAACCACTAAAAACAACAGGCAAACAGAAGCAAAACGATTAATCAAAGTCATGAAAAGAGAGAACAAATTCTGAAAGACCAACAAGAACACCCGTCCACCAACCATCAAAAGTCCTCCACCTTATCAACCCTTTCACGTCTTTCTTCAACCATAGCATTTTCTGGTCCAAGTATTCTGGCTAATCCAATGATTTCAGCCTTGAAAAATAGCTCGGACAGGATTCTTCCATAGGGAATGAAGGACTTATGCTGATTTTTGGAGATTTCAACACAGTACTCCAGATGATTGAAGATAGTTTGAGGTAGGTTGACCCTGACATTGTACATCATGAAGTAGATAAAGAGTCTATCATCATGAGACAAAGCATTTTTGGCCACTCCTCGGGGTCGAAAGTTGGTTAGCAGGAGTTGAAACCATATTTTACCGGTGGGAATGAGTCATTCAGGATTGTAAGGTTCATATCTGTTAAGAGAAACATCATGAATGCCAATGAGATCCTCAATAAAGGAGTAGGACATATGGAAATCTTCAACAGTGACTCCAGATTGGACACAGTTGATGGCTTGAGCGATGGAGGTAGGTGTTATGATGAACGAAACACCAAAAATATAAGACCAGATAGAGTTGTTATCTTCTCCAATCCTTGCATATTTCCAGAATTCCTTCACAAGGACAGGAAAGATGGGTCCATGCAAGATTGCATAGTATCCAGACCACCCTTGAATCTGCATACTAGTAGATATGTATAAACCTGAGTCTCTGAGTCTGGGGAGGTTAGGCCTTTTTTCATTGATGACTTCCATAACTTCATCATTGCCAAGAAAAGTTTTGATAGACATAGTGATAGAAACAGGATAGGAAGGATAAACAAGTTTTGAAAGACTGATGAAGAGATATGAGGAGGAGTATGATATATAAAGAGAAGAAATGCATCATCAATAAATAGTAATAAAGTTGAGATGAACTGAAACTAAAATTCATCATTTCCAAGACAAGTGACGTAGAACAAAAGCAGGGTGAGAGACAAAGTTATCAAAGAATGGGAAAAGAGTGTAGCAATCTCCAAAAGGTCACATATTAGGTATACGTTATTCAAATCTTGACATCAGTCAATAAATATGAATAAATGTATACTTAAAATTGGAAGGAAAGAATCTGACAAGGAATAAAGGTTGAGAATATAAGCGCTTAGTTTCAAGAAATCTTTGTCTTACAAACATCTTAATGAATGCACAGTAATAAGGGAAGACGTAAAGATTTAATCTATTCTCAAGTAAGTTACCAAACCCAATGCATCAAAACATGATTACAACAATAAAAGGGAATAATGAGGAGTAATTACTTGAAACCTAGTCTCACAAAACACAATGCTCGAGGTGTCTCTTCGACAGCAAGATATGATTTGGCATTGGACAACTGTCACAAAATAATCATAGCCGTTTATTTAAGAGAACATGTTTGATGTTCCCAAAGTCAAGAATACCAAGAGGTATATAACTGGACAAGTTTCTGATCAAGACATCTTCTAACATGTAGAAGTATCGTTAATCAGAAAGACATTAAATAAATTAAGAACAATTGCTTAATGTCAGAATCTTATTTCAGAAATTCTGATGACTTAACACATTAAAATTCCATCTACTCATTTTGGACACGATTTTATAAATATGTTTTCCAGAATGAATACGAATCTATCCTCAGCAAGGGGTTTTGTGAAAATATCAGCCCACTGGTGGTCTGTATCCACAAATTTTAAGTGAAAAATACCCTTCTGAACATAGTCGCATAAAAAGTGATGTTTTATTTCAATATGTTTCGCCCTAGAATGAAAAATAGGATTCTTGGATAAACAAATAGCAGAAGTATTATCACAGAAGATAGGAATGTTACTCTCGTGTTTCTGAAAATCTTCTAGTTGATTCTTCATCCAGAGTATCTGAGTGTTGCACAGTGACGCTGAGATATATTCTACTTCTGCAGTTGAAAGTGCAATGGTTGATTATCATTTGCTTGCCCAAGAGACGAGATTGTTACCTAGAAACTAACAGTTTCCATAAGCACCTTTCCTTTCTAATCTGTTTTAAGCATAATCTGCATCACAATACCCAGAAAGCTTGTACTCTGATGTTTTCTTATACATCAAGCCAAGGTTGGTTGTTCCTTTTAGATACCTTAGAATTCTCTTAACATGTGTTAAGTGAGTTTCCCTTGGATCTCATTGGAAACGAGCACAAAGATATACACTGAACAGAATATCTGGACGAGAAACAGTCAAATACAGAAAAGAGCCTATCATAGCACGATAGAGCTTCTAACATGCCTTTTTACTTACTTCTTCTTTCTCCAGAATGCATGTCGGGTGCATAGGAGTCTTTGTAGGCTTACTTTCTAACATATTAAACTTCTTCAGAAGTTCTCTTGCAAACTTGCTCTGATGAATGTACGTTCCTTATGGACGTTGATCAATTTGAATTCTAAGAAAGAATCTAAGTTCTCCCATCATACTCATTTCAAATTCAACCTGCATTAACTTAGAAAATTCCTTGCACAAGGAAGTATTAGCAGAACCAAATATAATATCATCAACGTAAATTTGCACAACTAGAATGTCATTTTTAAAGGTTTTGCAAAAGAGTGTTGTATCCACTTTTCCTCTGGTAAAGTCATTTTCCAAAATAACGATTTTTTAAGTTTGAAGATGAAATCTGGGTTTTCAGAACTTTCAAAACCAGGAGGTTGGTGCACATACACTTCTTTAGAAATATACTCGTTTAAGAATGCACTCTTTACATCCATTTGATATAAAGTGATGTCATGATATACAGCAAAGGAAATTAAAAGAAGAATAGATTCTAACCAGACAACTGGTGCAAAGGTTTCTGTATAGTGTATCCCTTCATGTTGACTATAACCTTGTGCAACCAGTCGTGCTTTGTTTCTTACGACCTCACCTTTCTCATCTAACTTGTTTCTGAATACCCACTTTGTTCCAATAACGTGGACACCTTTTGGTTTCTGACAAGATCCCAAACATCGTTTCTGGTGAATTGATTCAGCTCTTATTGCATGGCCAGAATTCACTCATTCTCCATAAGAGCTTTATCAACCGATGTTGGCTCTATCAGAGACACCAAACCCATAAGAGTTTCTTCAGAAGGTTTGAATGATGAACGAGTTCTGACTGGATTAGCTTTGTCTCCCAGAATCAATTCTTTAGAATGAGAAGTCTTTAGTCTATTCTTCTTCTGATGAGATGGACTATTCATTGTTTCTGGTAAGGTTGTGTCTGATTCTGTAGTTTCTGCATCTTTGTCTCCTTCCTTAGAATCTTCCTCCTTGGAACATCTTTATACCTAACAACTTTATACCTAACATCTACCCAATGAACATCTTTACCAAAGTTAAACTTCATCGTTTACAACTCTGATATGAGATACCCCACTCACTTCCCTTAATCACCAACTGTGATTTCTACATCATCCCTGTCAATACAGAAATCTATCAAGCTTTCTTAACAAACAAGCTAACTCGGATTTGCTTAAAAACTTCATCCAAGAACAATACACAATCCAATACCTCAAGGCTTATGGATCCGTGTGACACCTATATCAGCCACAATGCATCAACTGATACAAAGGGAGACTTACAACCTAGAGAGCCAGCGACTCTCAAAACCCAAAACCCTTGTTTCTTACGCAAGAGAACTAGGTTACAAAAGGCATACATACTCCTAGGTCTAAGTCTTCTATTTATAGAGTCTTCTGCTGCCTTGGGCTTCAAATCTTCTGTTTGCTGATTCCTTGATCCACTCCTGCAATTGCTCCTTGAATCTTGCAACAGATATAAGACAGATTTAAATCAATCTGTTATAACAGTCCAGGATGTCTAGTCTTCAAGTTGAGACATCTCCTTCGACATCTTTGTTCTTTGGCAGAATTCTTCAGCTCTGGTCTTTATGTTGAAACATCTCCTTCAGCACTAAGTTTTCACAAAATTTTGTCCAAAATATTTGAGTTTTCAATCTCCCCCTTTTTGGCAAATTTTGGCTAAAACTCTTGTACAATAAAGTCAGGATTCTCCTAAATTTGTGTCAACCTGAATAACCAACTCAAAAGTATTAACTTAAGACTCCTGAGACTCTAGAGATCCTAAATTAATTTTTCTTTATGTTGATGTTCATGAGGAGGAGGACACAACTCCCCTTAAACACATGAATGTGTTCTTAACTCAGGACACAAGACACAAACGAAGTTGAGGTACGAGATCTTTCTCCCTCTTTTTTGCCAAAAATTGTCAAAAAAAATGTACCGAGCCAGCCCAGACGCACCACTCCCAAGAAACAATTCTGAATAATGCCATGAGGACGCACATCTTGAGCCAAAAGTGACCAAGGCTTTCCTATAAATACCCAAGCGGCCTTCATAGGAATCAACGAGCCAAGAGAAGATAATTAATTGCAAATGAGACTTCACCAACACCGAGACTGCACCTGCCAAGAATTCTTTGACTATTTCTTCTATAAGGAGCACCGTCCAAAGATTTTGCAAAGCCCGAAGAACATGTTTTGCATACGCACATATTCCACAGTCCAAGGTACACCATCCATAATGACCCAGTTACCTCAAAAGCATGTTTTTAACAATGTCCCGACATCATGTTAGACATTGTCTACCAGATACTTCTGTATTGATCAATAACTTCACAGTTTTAAGATCACAGTCTGCAGAGAAAAATAAATTCTCCCAGACTCAACCAATGATTCTTAGGCATCCATTAATAACCATGGAACTTGCACTACCAAGTCTCCCCCAACTTGCAACAATACAAATGTCAAGACATCCTTCTTGACATCTCATCCTCCCAGGATGGAAACATAATCACAGCTTGCTTGACGCATAATACAAACTGGAACCTGAACTGCACCCCCGCAGTAATATATCTTAGATCAGGGAGCATCTCTCCCTATCTAAGATAACCAGTGCTCCTCCAATAAACACTATGCAGATGAATGGAAATCATAAGACGTATCTTCATGTCTTCAAGAGTGCACCCTCTGTCCAACCTACCTGCTGAACAAAATCATTAACTCCTCTTATTGCTTCTTCTGACAAGAACCAATAATCACTCACAAATGAACACCATCATGCTACCCGTGAGGACCTATCATGATCATCATCCTAACATAACAAACTCTTGGATTGAGATCAAAGCTCCATTAATCCCCCTCATCCAGAAACTATCCATACACCACACGAATTCCTTCTGAATTCTCATGTATAGACCTCCTTGTTCCCTGAGATACAACCCAATTGAATCAGAATGCTTCACATTCCTCAAAGAGACGCACAGGGTCCCCTTAGTTTGTTATAACGATGTCAGATATCGTATACATGCTCCAGTTGCCAAGCTGATTCACTACTAGCATGACTTGTAGCAAGGGGCAGTATCCCCTTCACAAGATTTTCCACTGACCTTAGCAATGCCAAGAACTAAGATAGACACCCCATAATCCAAGACAGTCATTCCTTCATCATTCTCCCATATGATAACCTGGAATACTTCTGATTTTCCTGGTGAATATCCACTTCTGAACGCATCAGAATCCAGACCTTCATGCAATCAACCCGTGATCCACTACAGTCTTACCAAAACCCTTACATCAGACTTCTAAGACAGTTCTTCTACTTTATCATTCTCCCGTATGACAAAAAAGATACTTCTTAGACACGATGCAAGTAATCAGTTCCTCACAGAACTTGAAATCCTCCTCCAAGGATAACCAACCCAAAAAATGTTCTAACATCAGTTAGGACATTCTTCACACATCCCAGACACCACACACCATGGTTCTTGATATGCTCCACCACTGGACTTACTATCTGCATAGTAATCCAAACTGAAGATCTTCAAACAACATTGCACCACCAGCTTGAACAAAAGAACTTCAGAAACCCAAAGAGAAATAAACTCGCATCCACCAAAAGAAGGTATACTTCCATCCTCAACCTAGAACTTCTACCCCGAGCTCCAAGAGAACCAGCACCTTCTTACATTTTCAACTAACTACCCTTCTGCACAGGAGCAATTAGTTTCAAGCATCCTTCTTGAATGCACACTATGAAACCAACCAAATGCCACCTTTTGATTGATCCCACTCTTCTTCAGAACTCCCACAAGATACACTGATCCACCAATAAAATCAGATCTTCAAGTCACATGAACTACTTGCTCCATAGAAAGACATCTTGGATCCACCAAGCCTCTAGACATGTAGCATATTCTCAACCACAGTTCCCGCAAACTGTATGAGATAGACCTTTTTTAAGCATCCACAACTTCCATTCTACTGTAGATCACCTTATCTTAAGCTGATGTGCCACATCATCAGCTGAGATTCTGATGTTAACCTAGATGTCAAAACATTTTATTACGACATCCAGCTGCTGAATTCAGCTCCTCCTTCTGCCACTTAGAAGAACCTCCTCCCTATTACAGAATAAGAGTTCAGTGTTCTCATAGACTTGATTTAGCAACCAAGTTTGAGTAGACAACCTTCATCCTGCTTTGAAACTCCAAAGAGTTCACACATGCCACGTCTGAATCTTTAGAAGAAAAAGCAGTCCTAGACTACACCATAGCCATACCAAAGAATGCCATTTTCCTTAGTAGAGCAGACTGTAGAAAGTCAGAGATAACTGCCACTTAACCTTGACCTTCAAACTAATCAAGATCCCATGCTCCCAAGTACCTAGATCAAAAATAAACTGATCCAAGTTGTGCCATCACCAGCACTCTATTCCTCCTAGATCAGAAATAAACTGATCCAATAAGTAACCGTCAAGATTATGATGTCTTCATCATCATCTTCAACAGCACCAAAGTACAGACCAATTTCTTGCCAGGAAACTCTCCAGAGAACACATGCTTCTGTCATACCAGACTGAAGCTCATTCTTAGGTCAACACCCAAGACTAAAACAGATGCTAGAGCATATGCAGTACCCCTCCCATGATTCTGCACAAACTCTGATGATGAAATGTTTCAACATCTTGTTGAACATCAGCAATCTTGAATTTCAAGGATAATCAATTAAATACTTGTGAATTCCACAAATAACAATTGATCTTAAATCCTTGTCCAATAACCCTTCTTCACTGTTGTAGCTAAGATCCACCAAATCACTTCATGAACACTTATCAAGTATTCAATCTTTTGCAAGTATCTTCTTTGAAGAACAGTGTTGAGATACCAAGGCTGCCACCCTTGTCTCAAGTAACTAAGATTCTCTCTGAATGAACCTTATTTACCTCAACGATTCTGAGACCTCCAATCATATTGGATCCACCCTCAGGGTTAAGAGAGATGAATCTTTCCTTGCTGTTTTGGATGGTGAAAATAAATCACCTTCACTTTCTTCAGGTTGTGTTTCATAGAAACACCTTCTAGTTAGAAGAATAACTAGAAGACTCCAGATGCACGACTGAGACGCCTTTATGAGTCGACTTGAGAGAATTCTAAAGTATCTTTAACAACCTAGCCGATCAATAATTTATCTAACTCCCAGAGCAAGAACCTGATAAACTTAAACTCAACTCATTTCCTCTTCAACTGACTTCACACTGTACCATGGAACTAAGCTTCCAATTACCAAGTCATCATAACAGATATCTTCCAACAACTCCCTTCATTCCATCGCTCCCGACTTTGGAATAAAAGAATGCAAATATCTTCACATATAGAGGTCGACGATTGAGACATTCCACCAACTGTCTTCAGTAACAACTCCAGAATCCCATAATTCTAGAGCTCTTCCATCAGAAACACATGCAGCAGAACCACCAAGGAACATATCCTGCTTGCCCTAATAAGATGTCAGAACATCTTATAAGACACCCCAACAAGAGAACTAGCCACTTCTCCTGTAGTTGTTGTAGAACCTCCTCAGCAATGAACAACCTTTGGATTGTTATCTTCGATACAGAACATTCATCTCATCCATTAATACCCTTGAGTATGTCTGAGTTGATTGATCTGATCTTCAAAACTCCTTCTTATTTAAACGCCAGAAAGTATCTCCCAAAGATCTCATCCAGAACCAGACAGGATGCCTGCTCTGATACCAATTGAAATTCTGGCATATGCAGACAACAGATGTCCTAACACATGTCAAGATATTGTGCTACATAATCATTTAAACAGAGGCACAACAGCAGACTGATACCTTGAATATCAGAACTGCAGGATCATAGATGTTACGACATCTGATCTAACATGTTTATCATGAACCCTAACAGAAAACGTAAATCTGCAAAATGATAAAGAACACAGCAATTGTTAACCCAGTTCGGTGCAATTCACCTACATCTGGGGGATACCAATCCAGGAAGAAGACTCCACTATCTATAGAACTGTTGCAAAGCTAAACTCCCCCGTTTACAACTTTATACCTAACATATACCCAATGAACATCTTTACCAAAGTTAAACTCCATCGTTTACAACTCTGATATGAGATATCCCACTCACTTCCCTTAATCACTAACTGTGATTTCTACATCATCCCTGTCAATACAGAAAACTGTCAAGCTTTCTTAACAAACAAGCTAACTTGGATTTGCTTAAAAACTTCATCCAAGAACAATACACAATCCAATACCTCAAGGCTTATGGATCCGTGTGACACCTATATCTGCCACAATGCATCAACTGATACAAAGGGAGACTTACAACCTAGAGAGCCAACGACTCTCAAAACCCTAAACCCTTGTTTCTTACGAAAAAGAACTAGGTTACAAAAGGCATACATACTCCTAGGTCTAAGTCTTCTATTTATAGAGTCTTCTGCTACCTTGGGCTTCAAATCTTCTGTTTGTTGATTCCTTTATCCACTCCTGCAATTGCTCCTTGAATCTTGCAACAAATATAAGACAGATTTAAATCAATCTGTTATAACAGTCCAGGATGTCTAGTCTTCAAGTTGAGACATCTCCTTCGACATATTTGTTCTTTGGCAGAATTCTTCAGCTCTGGTCTTTATGTTGAAACATCTCCTTCAGCATTGAGTTTTCCCAAAATTTTGTCCAAAATATTTGAGCTTTCACAATTCATAGGGAGTCTTACCCATAATAGGTCTGATAGAGATCCTGTTCTGAATATAACATGTTGTATTTACTGCCTCTGCCCAGACGTGCTTAGCTATATCAGTTTCTTGGATTGTAGTACGAGCCATTTCTTGCAAAATCTTATTCTTCCTTTCCACTACTCCATTCTGTTGTGGAGTTCTGGGATAGGAGAAATCATGGGAAATGCCATGGGAATAAAAAAGATTCTTAAAGTATCTATTCTCGAATTATTCACCATGATCACTTATGACTCTGACTATTTTGCAATCCTTCTCTATTTGCACTTGTGAGCAAAAGGTAGAGAACACAGAATGTGACTCATCCTTGTGTTTCAAGATTTTTACCCATATCCAACGACTATAGTCATCAATGATAACTAATCCATACTTTTTTCCACTGATTGAAGCAGTTTTCACTGGTCCAAACAAATCAATGTGTAGAATTTCTAATGGTCTAGAGGTGGACACAATATTTTTTGCTTTGAAGGAAGTTTTAGAGAAATTTCCTTTCTGACATGCTTCACAAAGAACATCTAAAGAATACTTCAGATTTGGTAAGCCTCTAACAAGTTCAAGCTTATTTAGCTGAGAAATCCCCCTCATGCTAACATGGCCCAAACGTCTATGCCATACCCATTGCTCTTCATTAATAGACATTAAGCATTTGACATTCTGTTCACAGAGATCAGAAATTTTAATCTTGTAAATGTTGTTTTTCCTCTTTCCGATAAAAAGGATTAAACCATCTTTCTGACTGACAACCTTATAAGACTTTTGATTAAAAATGATATTATAACCATTATCACTAAGTTGACTAATTGACAATAAGTTATGCATCAAACCATCGACTAGAAGAACATCGGTAATAGAAGGAAGTTTACTATCACCAACAGTTCCAGAGCCAATGATTTTTCCCTTCTAGTTTCCTCCGAAACCAACGAAGCCTCCAGGCTTAAGTTCCAGACTTTGGAACATATGCCTTCTTCCTGTCATGTGTCGTGAGCAACCATTGTCCAGGTACCATGATTGGTGTTTCAACTGAGCTGCTAAGGATATCTGCAACATAGGTTATCTTATCCTTAGGTACCCATTTTCTGGGTCCTCTTTTGTTAGTTTTCCCAGAGTGTTTAACAACCTTGGGTTTATGTACAACTGGATAATCAAGTGGAATTTGTGCATGATATTTAGGTTTAGAAATAGATTTTTGTGTAGGTGGGGGTTTCTGTGCAAGCTCAGAACAATCAAGCTCAATGCCAGAAGGCACAAAATGGTCATAGAGAGGTTTTGGTTTTACAGTCTGACTTTCGTCAATTTTAAATGTTTCTGTACACCCCAAACCTTTCTTGCCATTTCTGCTAACTCCATAGATCATGGAAGATACTTTGCTTCTATCTATGCTTTTATCCAGAAAGTACTGGAATGCTATATCATACTTGTTGACACAACTAGTGTCAGAGACATTAGAGACTAATTCTTCTCCTAATTTGGAAATTTTACTTTTCAAAGCACAATTACTATTTTTTAAAGAGAAAATATTTTCACTTAGTGAAGAATTATTCTGCTCAAGCTTATCTCTAGCTTCAGAAGCAATTACATTAGATTTTTTAAGATCCTTGTATTTACTTTGAAGAGTTTGATATTTTTCCAGCATTTCTGAAAGACGCGACTCTAATTCACAATGAGAGAGTTTAGATAATACCTTTGAGTCTGAGTCTGAGTCTAATTCTGGTTCTGATAGCATTTTGTCTTCTGGTTCTCCAAAGACTTCAGCATCAATCGTTGTTGCCACTAGCGCAACGTTTGCATGTTCTTCATCAGAATCTTCTTCTTCAGAATCAGAGTCATCCCAAGTTGCCATGAGTCCCTTCTTGGATTTGGAGAAGTTCTTCTTAGGCTTCTTGTCTTTCTTAAGCTTTGTACACTCATTCTTGTAATGACCTAGCTCATTACACTCATAGAAGATGACTTCTTTTCCAAAACTATGCTTCTTTTGTCCAGATGATGAGTCAGCACAACCTTTGTTCCATTTTTATCCTCTGAAATTTCCTTGCCTATGTTTCCAGAGTTTGTTTATCCTTCTGGAGATAAGTGATAGCTCATCTTTTGAGTCTTCATCAGAATCTTCTAATTCTTCCTCAGCTTGATAAGCCTTTGCCTTTTTAGGTTTAGACTTAAGAGCAATAGATTTACTCTTCTTCTAAGGTTCATCTTCCTCCAGCTCTATCTCATGACTTCTTAAAGAACTAACAAGTTCTTCAAAATTTATAATGTTCAGATCTTTGGATAGCTTTAGAGCAGTTACCATAGGTCTCCATTTCTTGGGAAAGCTTCTGATGATATTTTTGACATGATCAGCAGTTGAGTATCCTTTGTTCATAACTTTGAGTCCCGCGACTAACATTTGAAACCTTGAAAACATAGTCTCAACTGTTTTATCATCTTCCATTCTGAATGCCTCATATTTCTGGATTAGGGAAAACGCTTTTGTCTCCTTAACTTGAGCATTTCCTTCATGAGTCATTCTTAGAGAATCGAAAATGGATTTGGCAGTATCTCTGTTTGTTATCTTCTCATACTCAGTATAAGAGATAACATTTAGCAGTATAGTTCTTACCTTGGGATGATTCTTGTAATCTTTATTTTTTTGGTTGGTCATAGCACTTCTAGACACGTTTACTCTTGTAGCATCAACTGGGTGAGTGTAGTAATCGACTACAAGATCCCAAAGATCTACATCGTAACTAAGAAAGAAACTTTCAATTCTATCTTTCCAGTAGTCAAACTTTTCACCATCAAAGACTGGTGGTTTGGCACTGTAATGGTCTTTCTCTTCTTGAATAGGATTAACATTAGCTGCAGTTATGCTATCTCACACAAATACTATATCGGTACTGAACACAGTGAAGTATTGATAAAACTTTTATCATAATCAGAACTGGAGCTCTGATGCCAATTGAAGGTGTGAGAAAACACAAGAAATAGGGGTTTGAATTGGGTTTTCAAAAATGAAAGCTTTTTGTGAAACACAAACAAAGATCACAAAGAAACTAACAAGAGAGAAAGACACACGATATATCCTGGTTCACTTGAAAACTATCAAGCTAATCCAGTCCACCCGCCATGGTGATTTCGCCTTATACACAAGGATTTAATCCACTATAATCAACTGATTACACTGCACTAGCAACTGCCGGTGACTAACAAGCACAAGACTAACTGTCTCTTCTTAAGGATTCTGACCTAACTGGTCCCTTAAGGAATACAAACAATTGTTTGAACAAAATTAATGTTTACAATGAATTGCTTCTACACAAGCAGGTATAAACACTATGAATAGCTCAAATAACTTAAAGAAAATTTATACAGTATGAACAATGTTTCTTGTATTGTGGTGCTTCACCGTTCTTGGTTCATTCACACGCATGTATTTCTCAATTTTCTTTAAGTGATCAAGTATTTATATAGCCAGTGAGAGATCCGTTGGAGGGTAGATCAGGAATATCCTTTAGATTGTTGGCGACTTGAAATAATGTCGTTACGCAGGGATGAAAATCGTACACAAAAGTTATCCTTTGTACCACCAAATCAGGGTAGTGGAATGGTAGTGGAAAAGAACATGTTTGATACGTACTATGTATTATTTTCCCTCGCAAACATTTGATTTTATCTTCTGTACATCAGAGGCTTCTGAATAGAGATGATTGAAGCATGAGTAAAAGAGTTGATCACTGGATCTTCAAAGTCTTGAGTCATCAGAGTCTTCAGAACTTGTTCACCAGAACCTTGTCTTCAGAGTCTTTAGCACTCTGTCTTCAGAACCCTTGGTCTTTAGAAACTTAAGTCTTCAGAGTCTTCAGAATGTTGTTCAACAGAATCTTGTCTTCAGAGTCTTCAGCACTTAGTTTTCAGAAGATAATGACTTCAGAATCTAGAAAGCCTTCAGAAGTAAATCATCAGAGTCACACTCAGAGGCAGAATCCAAGAGAGCATTGCAGCAGCAACATATTGTCTTCTTAGAATCTTTCTGAATGTGAGTAGATCAGAAGTAGACTTGCTTCTTTGGCGCAGAAGTGACTTTTGGTTAAATCAGAATGACGTTACACATGGTCTCTATCAGAGTCAGAGCTTTCTCTATCAGAGTCATAGCCTGTTTGTTAATCCTTCAGAAAAACAAACGTTAAAGTGTCAAAATTGTTCTCACACAAATACTACTTTGTTATTATCAAAACTTAGAGATATCCGGCAGAACCAAATCTTGTTCTAACACTTTGGTTTTTGCAGTATCTTATTATGTGTTCATTGACATCTCATTGTTAGTGATTTGCTTCAGTTGTGTGTGTTATGCTTTTGTTTAGCATATTTTAAGTGTGTCTTCAAGGTGTTTGATGAATTGCTCCAAAGAGGTTTGGATGAAGATAATGGGTTTTTGAGTAAAAATTCAAGTGTGGTATCTAATCAGATTCTCCATTCCTTTCAACAAAGGTTTCTTCCAGAGCTGGTGAGTTTAATCAATTTAGAGAACCTATATAATCGAACTACGTGTGATAAAGTCAAAGAAATGATCCGTAACTGGATAGATTTTAAAATTGTGGTTCCCAAACTCATTTATCTTTTATGTATAAGATTGTTGCTTGGTAGCTTGGATTAAAGGATTGGATTGGTAATACTCCATTGGATTCTATTCTCTCCAAGTTTATTGTTGCCCAACTCTTAATAAGCTTAGCTATTAGTGTTGAATTTAGTTTGATGATGGAAAATGTCGTCACTCATTGTTTGTCAATTTGCTTGTACTCCCTTGAAAAATGAAAATGATATTCATTTTAAAACAAATTGTACTTACTAAAACGAAAATATTTTTAAATGAAGGGAGTAACACAATGTTGAATTTGGACAACATTGTATCTTTTAATTATTACTATGTATATTATTTCTAATACATTTATAAGGTCAATTTAATAAAAGTATAATATTTTATGAAAACATTATTACATTTTTAAATCTATGTATAAAAACTTTAAGCGACAATTATTTTCAAAATAGAGAGAGTAAATAAATTGAACAATTCTCCTGCCTAATTATTTGAAAATTCGAAGCTCAACCCATGTCCTTTAGCCTCAACTAGGGACAATTGTTTTTTATAGATCAAAATAGTCCCAAATTGTTTGGGAATTGAGATTAAAAGTTATTTATATCCAACACATACATTTCAACACGTGAACTTTAGATAGACCAGAACGCTATGGAAGGTGAAGAAGGTGCCATTGAAGCTTTTACATTGACTAACAAAAGACTTCCAATTAAAAACTCAAACCAAATTACAACTTATTGGTGGGTTATTCAATGATTAGTTCATTTCTAAAAGCTAGAGCTGAGAAAAATGTTAGATTCCGTTCAAAATACTAGAAGCCGACCCCAAAATGTTGGATGTTATGTTTTCCCAAATTTAGTCTCTACAAGAAACCTAAATCATCAACATAAACTAATTACCAACAAAATTAGTATATGAAAAACCAAAATTTTATAGTTAAATTAGTCCCTTGTGTGATGCATTGGCGTGAGATCAACATGAATATTACCGGAAACTTTATAACTTTGATTTGGATATGACCACTTTGCCTATTTGCTTGTTTAATATTGTTATCTACAAATGGACCTATTTTTTACTGTCATGAAGATACTGATTCTCTTCTCCTTGTTTGCTCCTGTTGCTGAGTTTCTTGAGCCAGTTATTTTCTGTGGTTCCTAAAGAGACAAATCATTATAATTCCATTTCATTTTTAGCAACAAGATTTTGATGCCAACTGGCACTACCCCATCTCATATTTCCCCTTCTGCTTATTTAAAACATCACACATTGTTATACCTCTTCCTTCAAGTCTCTATCTTCAAACTCCTCATATCAAGAAATGGCGTCTAGTTCAATGTCAGCGTCTAGCTCATGGAGTGTTAAGGACAATAAAGCCTTTGAAAGAGCTCTAGCTGTTTACGACAAAGACACACCAGATCGTTGGTACAATGTAGCTCGTGCTGTTGGTGGGAAAACTCCGGAGGAAGTTAAGAAACACTATGAACTTCTTGTTGAAGATGTTAAGCGAATTGAGTCGGGGAAAGTTCCGTTTCCAAATTACAAGAAAAATTCAGTCTCTCATGAGGAGAAAAGGTATCATAAGTTCATAACATAAACTAAGATTCAGCAACCAACTAAATGTTTGATTGATACTGTTTTGTTTCGTTTTTAGGATGAGGAACTTGAGCCTTCATTGACCAACAACACTGTCATCAACAACAACGAAACAGATTTACTTTTTTGTTTTTTAACCAATCAACAAGCATTTAGGTCTCACATTGTGCTATTAGTCATAAGAATCATATTTTCCTATGATTTCCATCTTTAATTTACTGTTGTTGTTGAAGCAGACTAGAAAAATAGCAACTGTTTCAGCTCCTTGTTCTAAATAAAGGTGTAATTTTATTTGATTTATTATCATAACATATAGTATCATTTACTTTTTTTTTTTATGGAAAACGTGTATCATTTACTCTTTTTTTTTTTTTTGACAAAAGGTGTATCATTTACTTTTGTTCATTGTCAAATGTGAGTTTTAAGAGAATATGCCAATAGTCTAAAAGTTTTCTCCTAATTATAGTTTAATTTGTTTTATTTTCTTTAATTGTAAATTAATTAATTTTTTAATTATTATTTAATACAATATTCTTATTTAATTATCATTAATTATGATAATTATTTAACTTTTCATAAGAAATTATTAGATAATAATAATCAGTAAAAAATCTAATGAGGTAAATTAATAAAATATTCCTAAATATAATAAAAATTGTATTACAATTTTTCATATTATTGATCCGGTCCATCTAAGTGATCTTCAGTTTTACTGACGAGGTGCTACTTGTCGTCAAAGTTTCGATTAGTTCTGCTGAGGTGGTTGATAAGAAGGCCATGCGTCATCATCTGGAAAAAGAATTTCTCAGAGTGTGTTAAATTCAATATTTGTCGCTGTCATAATTTAATTTGTTGTCCGTGTGGAATATCATTATCCTGTTGAAAGTGGGCTTAAATGTGGGATATCAGTTTCGCACAAAAGCTTATTGTGTGCTAGCCATAAAAAATATCATATGGAACACTTAGATGATTATAATGTACAATGCTCAAATGAGCGGAGGTACGCGGTTATTTGTCATGATGAGTTATGCAGGTTTTGTCTATGAGCGTCTTACAGAAAGATAAGTGATACCTGGGAGATGGGGTCTATCGATGCACCTCATAGTTGTAATACCACCAATCTTTTACAAGATCATCAAAAACTAAGCTCTTAGGTAATATGCCAAAACTATATGACTCTTGTGGGTAAAGATCTGTTAGTTAAGGTGAGTACCATAATCACCCATATTATTGCCCAATTCAATTATACTCCCTCATACAAAAAAGCATGGATCGCGAGTAATAAGGAAAATGAACAAGTTTACCCTAATTAGGAAACTTCATACAATGAACTTTCATATTATTTGTTGGAACTTCAAGAATATGTTCTCGGTATAATGGTTGTATGGGAGACACTACCGACTGTGGAGTTATGTGCTTGCAGGTATAATGTTTGCAACAATCGGTTGACCTATATGGTTTTAATGATGACAACAATATAAGGTGAAGTTTTGATCTAAAGTGATTATAAAGTTGTCGTGCTTGGAAATCAAGATTTCTAAGCAAATCTTTGAAGGACAACACCTAATGTTAAACGACATTTCAAGGAATCCCAGATGATCTCAATCAAGCAATATCTCTGATGATGGTAACTATCCAGAATACTTATCAAGCCTCATCAGATAGGAGAAGTTAAGTCCCATATGAAGTGTTGAATTATGGATGTATCAAGCAAGAGATCTTGAATTTTTCAGTGTTGTGAAAAAGCAGAAGTGTGAAAGCTTGTCTTGTCCATGTCGAGTGATTTGTGTCTATAAAGGTATAATATCGACTCTTGACTTACCAAGGAAAATAACACACACACACACACTTTTGAATGATCGTAAAGCCTCTCTAACATTGTTAAAATTAGGAGAGAACCTTTTAGTGACTAACTAATGGATTTAACACTCAATCAAATCAATTAGGAGGGTTTTTACATGGCATAATCGATTAGCCCATTAGGGTTAATCAATTATCACTTTTGTAATGCTCATAATCAACTAGAGGAAGCCATTATTAATTAGTGACGGTGCCATTTAAAAAACTTTGATATTTGAACCATATAATCGATTATGTGAGATGCATAATCGGTTATGAACATTAAAATGCCCATGAATTATTTCCATTTTGAGTCAAACATTATCCTATAAATAGAAAGTTATTTTATCATTTCATTTGCACCAAAAAAGCGTATTTTGAACACTCTTTCTCACTTTATCTCTCTATTTCTTCTTCACTTTGCCTTAATACTTTGAGAGTGAAATTTACTTGTGATGTGTTTGGTTCTGATGTGGGGCCAATTTCATAATATCTCTTGTGAGATTCTTTGTGTTTTTGGTTTTAAGCTAAACCAAGGTAAAAAACTCTTGTTTGATTTGCGAGGTTGTCCACTTAAATCTCATGTTTAGTTCATGAGTTTCGTCTATTATAAAAACTCTCATTTGGTTCAAGAGATTTTTCGTTAAACCCTCTACAATTGAGTTTATTAAAAAGAATATTATCTACAGATTTGGAGTTCCCGAAACTATAACGACTGATCAAGGGTTAGTATTTATTGGTCGAAAGATGCAAGAATTTGCGTCAGAAATGGGAATTAAGTTATTGACTTCAATGCCCTATCATGCTCAGGCAAATGGGCAAGTTGAAGCTGCTAACAAGACCATTATTAGCTTGATCAAGAAACGTGTTGGGAAGAAGCCAAAAAATTGGCATCGAGCGTTAGATCAAGTCCTATGGGCTTGTCAAACGTCTCCAAAAGAGGCAACTGCAACAATGCCATTTCGATTGGCCTACGACCATGAAGTTGTGTTTCCTGTAGAGATTTATTTACAATCAGTCTGAATTCAACGTTAACACGAAATTCCATCCAACCAATATTGGGGTATGATGTTAGATGAAATGATTGATTTGGACGAAGAAAGGCTAGCAACATTAGATGTGTTAATACGACAAAAAGAGTGAATTGCTAAAGCCTGTAATAAGAAGGCCAAGTCCAAAATATTCTTAAGTGGAGATTACGTTTGGAAAGTGATTTTGCCTATGGATCAAAAAGATCGAACCTAAGGCAAATGGTCCCCGGGTTGGGAAGGACCGTTTCGAATTCTTCAAGTGTTTTCAAACAACGCTTATGAAATCGAAGAACTGTCTACGGAAAAACGGATTCTTATAGTAAATGGTAAGTACCTAAAACGGTATAGACCTATGCTACAAGTGATTGAATTAATCAAGAGCAATGCGCTAACAAAGAAAAGCTACCGCCATGGTATTAAAAAAAGGCCAAAATGGCAAAGTCGTTACAAGATGTTAAAACGCCAAAGATGGCCGAGTCATTACATAAGGTGGTCATAGCCACTACAAAATAAAAAGATTAACAAAGATGTTGATTAGACAGGAAACTGCGACTCAGATTCTTCTAGTTTTGCCTTGGAGAGGTCGAGCCTGGTGTGAAGACGATCATTAAGTCCTTCCAAAAGATTCAGCTTAAGTCCCAAGTTAATTACAAGATCATCACGTTCGACCCCCTTGAGAGATGTGAATCAGAGGATACTTGTAGGGGTTACTTCTTGATTTGGAGTAGCTCTTTGATTAAGGGTTATATCTTGATCATTGGTTGTGTCCAGATTTTCCTAAGTGAAGAAAGAAAATAGCAACAAAAAAAAATTCCAAAAAACAAGGAGTGCAAAAAGCACACACCCCACAAGGTTACCACCGTCTAAGGGAAGCGTCAGGAAACGATCTATTTATGGTGATCAGACCAAACTTGTATTTCACAAGAAGGATAAAACCACTAAGAAAATCATTCTGAGGGTGTAATGCTGCTGATGCGGTAAAGCGACAAGCAAAAAAAGTTTTTGGAAGTATTTTTCCGGGAATTTATCGTGTCCACAGAGATCGGTGTTACTGAACTGTCGTTCAACAAGTCTCGCGTTTATGAGTTTGGATTAAATTGGTTAAAGTAAAAGCAGAAAAGTAAATATGAACATAAAAAGAATTCATTCTTCAGAGAGAAGAAACTTATCTGGTATGCATATAATCCGCTCCTCACAAACTTAAACCTATCGACCAGTTATACTCAACCTACAATACTCCTCAATACAATCAGCATCACTCACAACCTAGATTATGTCTAACCTAAATTGAGAGAACAACCGTATTCCTGTGTCGATGATCTCTCAACCGACACAAACAACACGAAGGCATTAAGCTTCGACACCCATAAAGATTGTTAGCTCTAAATCTATCTCTAGCATCCAGAAACTAACAGATAATCATCCTTAATCAAGGTTTGTGATGTCTATCTCTAGCACAACCCAAACCCCATGCATAAAGCAAAAAACCAAGGACAATCACTGATAAAGATTTGTAAAGTGGATTTTGTACAATGCCATGATCGATAAATATACATAAGATCAAAGTAAATACATATACAAAACCCAACAAATGAAGAACACACAAAGAAGAAGAGAAATGAACCAAAAATCTCTCGGTTTGTTAGTGTCGATCAATGATCAATCCACCCCGGATCATCCATATGCAAGCTCCATAGTTGTTTTCTAAGCTCTAAAATATGAAGAAATGAAGTTTGATGGAGTGAGAGCAAAAAATACCCAAACCATACCCTAAAAAAATGTGTTTTAACCCCTAAATATGTGTTTCTGTCCAGGAAAATTCGCCCGGTGAAATCCTGGTTCGCCCGGCGAAGTAAGGCGGCTTTTTTATGCATTTTTCCATGTTTCTGGAGTGTGTGGCTCGCCTCTGCTTCGCTCGGCGAGCTCAGGGCGAGCCTGACAGTTACAGAAAATTCCAACACTGTTTTCTTCGTAACTTTCGAACCATAACTCTGATTTGCGCCCGATTTGAAGCATTGGAAAGCTTATTCAATGCCCTATCTAACAATGACTAAATATAAACCAAATTAATGATATTTCTCATCATTGTTTTGAGCCTTATTCTTTGATGAATTGCTAAAAACTGCATTCTTGAAGCTTAGCCTTTGGCCTTTATTACTCAATGCTCCAACAATGCTCAAATACCTACAAAATGAATGGAAAGCAATCAAACGATACAGTATATACACAAAAATACTAGTATACACTAAATATACACTTTTACAAACAAAGTGGGGGTTTTATTAACAAAAAGAACTGATAAGTGTCACAAAACTACTACTTAAAATATCGACAATTTGGCACTTATCAAACTCTCCCCAACTTACATAATTGTTTGTCCTCAAACAAAGCCAAACAAACTTAAAAACACAAAAGTAATTACCAAAGAATCATGAATCAACAAATAATGTATGGTTCAAGAAGCAACACAACACTTGCAAAATAAAGTTTACCACTACACTACAACGATAACATAAAAACGAAACAAATCCTAAGTACAAAAATCATGCTAAACATTATAAACAACACAAGCTCAATCATGAATCACACCTAGCAAAAATTCATTAGTGGATGAAAAACACACAAAGGTGAGGATTTGACACTCATCCAACAATCTTGTAAACAAAAGACTAAATTATGCATTCATCCAAAAATTCACATTGAACATACAAAGGCAAGAATCAAAGGGCTTTTCAAGGTTGTAATTTGGCTTGGTTAACAAACAAGGGGTAATTCCTAAAGCTAATCGAAACAAAAACTTGCCTAAACCTAAGGGAGTGATCAACTCACAAAAGTTCAAACACAAAATTTCAATCAAACTTCTTCTTTCATCCCAAGTGTTACACCAAACACACATAACTTATTTAGCACAATTATTAATACTTTTTTTTCTTTCCTTCTCAAGGATTTTCTTTTTCTTTATTTTTTCTTTTCTTTTCTTTTCTTTTTCATTTTTTTTCTCTTTCTTTTTCTTTCAACCTCATAGCAATCAACAAATGAACAAGTAAACATTTTTCTCTCTAACTTGAATTCAACCAACCATCATAGTGTGAATACTCCTTACTTTCTAAGGCAAGGTAAAGATTCAAACCATAAGCCATGGTTGAGGGTTCAAGAAAAATCAAAATCCATTCAAAAATAAGTAAACTAAATACTCATAGACAAACATTAAGTTCAAATAAAACATGGATAAAAAAAGCTCAAAGGGGTTACCGAATGCTCACACACTCACAGGATAAATTGACTATTTAGCCAATGTGGTTGTGCTCAAAATGAAACAAACGACTTGATCCTTTTCATGCATTCATATAAGAAACACAAATAAAAGATTAAACAGAATAAAATCTAGCTAAAACAAGAATGTTGGTACTCTGCGCATATATGAACAATGGAAAGCTTCCTCACAATTGGGGTAAAAAGGAACTAAAGTGATTCAATTCATGAACAAGTAATGCAAAAAGAATAAACAGCATGGTAGTTGTACAAATGACTAGTTTCCTAATCATGTTATGCTATAGAAAGCGGTAAACAAGCACCTTGCATGATACCAACTTCAAACACTATCATTGCCATACATTCACAAGTTGAAACAACCATACTTGGAAAATCACCAAGCATCCTCAAATTAGCCGACCAAAATTTGCGTCCAAACAACAAACAAAAACATTAGAAACTAAAAATAATAAAACATGCTTGTTTTACGTCGTAAACTCTACGCCTGTTATTTAAGAACGTTCCTCCAAGTTGCTTCCACCCGGTTATTCCTAACCAACACGCAAGCAAACATGAAAAGAAACAAACAATGATATAACGAATTCACAAGTATAAGTATCAATATAAACAAGTGAAAATATAAAATATGTACGATATCTACAAAACTCAAAAACAAAGAAACTATCGCAATGCGATCCAATAAAAACACTAATCCCCGGCAACGGCGCCATTTTGCTGGTGCGGTAAAGCGGCAAGCAACAAAAGTTTTTGGAAGTATTTTCTCGGGAATTTATCGTGTCCACAGAGATCGGTGTTATTGAACTGTCGTTCGATAAGTCTCGCGTTTATGAGTTTGGATTAAATTGGTTAAAGTAAAATCATAAAAGTAAATATGAACATAAAAAGAATTCATTCTTCAGAGAGAAGAAACTTATCCGGTATGCATATAATCCACTCCTCACAAACTTAAACCTATCGACCAGTTATACTCAACCTACAATACTCCTCAATATCATCCAGCATCGCTCACAACCTAGATTATGTCTAACCCAAATTGAGAGAGCAACCGTATTCCTGCGTCGATGATCTCTCAACCGACACAAACAACACAGAGGCATTAAGCTTCGACACCCATAAAGATTGTTAGCTCTAAATCTATCTCTAGCATCCAGAAACTAACATATAATCATCCTTAATCAAGGTTTGTGATGTCTATCTCTAGCACAACCCAAACCTCATGCATAAAGCAAAAAACCAAGGACAATCACCGATAAAGATTTGTAAAGCGGATTTTATACAACGCCATAGGCGATACATATACATAAGATTAAAGTAAATACATATACAAAACCCAACAAATGAAGAATACACAAAGAAGAAGAAAAATGAACAAAAAATCTCCCAGTTTGTTAGCGCCGATCGATGATCAATCCACCCCGGATCATCCATATGCAAGCTCCATAGTTGTTTTCTAAGCTCTAAAATATGAAGAAATCACTACTACGAAAAACCCATTTAACAACGGTTGGGAATGACATATAATGACGCGGGCGAAGGCGTTATTATGTAGATTGTCGTTGTAAGTTCGTTATTTCTACAATGGTCTGGAAACCGTTGTTGAAAGGCAGGACGCGCGCCATATATCACAACGGTTATGATAATAAACCATTGCGATACATACACTTAGGTTTTGGGTTCGAAACCCATCAATAGCGAATTTATATAAAACATAAATTACTTATCATATCTGTTACAATATATAACCATTGTTGTAAGTACCCTAAGTTTATTATATTAAATATAGATTGCTTGTTTTCCAAACACCTCACTAAATAAATATACATGGATTAAATTTGATGAAGATGTCTATAATCTGCAAATTAAACTGTTCTTGAAAACCAACTTAAACAAACCAATGTTGTTTTCTGATTGCATTCGTCTCATCGTGCATTTCACGCTCTTTTACATATATTGTGGTTTATTGATCTGACTCCTTCGATATATCGATATCTTCGATTATAGTTCAATTTCCATAAGATTAACAAGACATTGGATAATTTGCCTCATCTTTGATTTAACTATAATGGAAGATGGCGATGCATCTAAGGAGCCAGATCATTATACCATAATCTATATATAAAAGAACGTGAGATAAATGATGAGAGGCATGCAATCAGAAAACAACATTGGTTTGTTTAAGTTGGTTTTCAAATACAACTTAATTTGCAGATTATAAGTATCTATGTCAAATTAACTGAATGTATTTTAAGTGAGGGTTAGTGAAATAAACAATCTACATAGAATATAATAAACTCAAACGTAATTCTATACCAGATCCAGATATTATAAACTCATATAATACGCTTGCTGCCACCAGCAAACTTTAAGTGAGGGTTAGTTAAACAAACAATGTAAATAGAATATGATAAACTCAAACAACATTCTATACCAGATCCAGAAATTATAAACTGATATAATACGCTTGCTTACACCAGCATCATCGCCCTGTATCATCCCCTTAACCTGAAAGGAAACAAAGCAAACTTCAAAAATGAGCATCCTCAGTTGAAAACAAACCCTAAAACCATAATCCAGTGATGAGTAAAGAGAGGAACAGGAATAACACACCTTTTAATGAAGCTAATCGCGGAACAGGAATCAATTATGATGTTGAACTAGTTTGGGAAGCCATGAAAAAGAAATATAAGGAGGAAGAAGCTTACACAAAAGCTTCATACTTCTTATACTTCTTTTCATTGCTTCTAAAACTAGATAAAGTTTGCTTACATTGTTGTTTCTTCATTTACTAACATCTTGTTCGTGATGCTATGAAAAAAAAGTACAAGGTGGATGAAGTTTCCATCATAGCTTCATGCTTCTTATACATTTTTCCATAGCAACACAAACATTATGAAGTTTCCAAAGTATGGTCTTTGTTAAGGTAGTGAAAACGAATCTGAAAAAATGAGAACAATCAACAAAAACAACATGCAACAAATGAGATAATGGGAAATATCTAACAATAGATGGAAGAGGAAGAATACCTTAATGTATGAAGCACAAGATTCACGGCTAATGGTGAAAACGAAGAGAAAAAATGGGTTCTAGGGTTTCACTTTGAAGGCAACGGCGTTACTGTCAATTAAGTGAAAGTTATTTCGCTTATATATGGGTAATCTATTTCACAACGGTTAACAATAACAACCGTATAGATATGTATTAATTTATTATAAATATATCACTACGGTTGACCAGAATAACCGTAGTGATAACCCTTTTATCTGTGAATTTTAAAATAAATAAAAACCGTATACATAGGTATTTATTTATTATAAATATATCACTACGGTTAACCAGAAGAAACGTAGTGATAACCCTTTTATTTATGAATTTTAAAATAAATAAAAAAGAAAAGGTGCGCCTTAACTTCTAACTTAATGCATCTGCAGTTTAAACATCAACAATGTAATTCACAATGCATCTGCAGTTTAAACATCAACAATGTAATTCGAACCCTAATTCAACTATTACATTTCATAACAAAGTAAATATTAAACATAAAGGAGACAAAAAAACATAACATCTTGATATTTCCAGAAAATATCTCTGATTTCAGTTTGTTCTTCAAATTCTTGTTCTTTTTCTTTAAATCCTCATACATAACCTTCAGATAGCCCACAACTTCCAACTCTGACTTCATAATGCTCTCATCGTCATTTCCATCTCTTTCTCCCACGTCTTCATCCCATATGAACAAATTACATGTTTCATCGCTCCTCCAAAATGGACATCTCCAAAAAAGCCTTCCTTTATTTTGTCCCTTCTTGCATTGATACGAAACCATACGACCATCACAACCACAAAAATTTCCAGATCGAGATTTTACACTAGAACAAGACGTAGAAACACCTTTGGATGATTTTGTATGCAAATGTGACATTGCAACACCTTAAAGTATAACACTTTGTTGTTGTTGTTGTCTTCTTCCCGATAATGGTGGCGGCATTGGTGTTAGGGTTGTTTCGTCTTGTTTCTTTTTTCAATGGATAAATTGATATATATATATATACTTGGTGATTAAAATACATAAAAAGAAGCTTCAATTTGTAACAACGGTTTTGAGAAAAATCCGTCGTGATATCCTAATTATTTTTTAGTTAAATATTAATAAAACTTAAAAAGGGAGCATTTACGTCAAAGGGATAAACTATTTGAGGGCGATGAGGTTCGAACCCATGATAGCTAGATTGTATCACCACGGTTTTCATAAAAACCGTTATTATACCCTTGAGATTTCTAATTAAAATAATGCGCACGCATCCAGTACGCACTATAAGAACAGTGTATAGGATGCCGTTGTAAACCTGGCGTTGTTGTTTGGTTGTTTTGTAGTAGTGAATGAAGTTTGATGGAGTGGGAGCAAAAAATACTCAAACCATACCCTAAAAAAAATTGTTTTTACCCCTGAATATGTGTTTCTGTCCAAGCAAATTCGCCCGGCAAAGTAAGACGCCTTTTTTATGCATTTTTCCACGTTTCTGGAGTGTCTGGCTCGCCTCTGCTTTGCCCAGCGAGCTCGGGGCGAGCCTGACAGATACAGAAAAATTCCAGAACTATTTTTTCGTAACTTTTGAACCGTAACTCCGATTTGCGCCCGGTTCCGGTTCGAAGCGTTGGAAAGCTTATTCAATGCTCTATCTAACAATGACTAAATATAAACCAAATTGATGATATTTATCATAATTGTTTTGAGCCTTATTTTTTTATGAATTGCTAAAACTTGCATTCTTAAAGCTTAGCCTTTGGCCTTTACTACTCAATGCTCCAATAATGCTAAAATACCTACCAAATGAATGGAAAGCAATCAAACAATACAATATATACACAAAAATACTAGTATACACTAAATATACACTTTTACAAACAAAGTGGGGTTTTATTAACAAAAAGAACTGATAAGTGTCTGTTTACCGTGAAAATTAGTAAACAACCGCTGATCTTCCAAATCTAACTTTGGTGACTCACAGGATCGATCAGATTGATCCTAGGACATGTGCTAACAATTGGTTTAAAGAAAATTCTAAAAAACTAAACACTTCGACAGTGTTCATGAAGCAAGGTTTGTTGAAAATCTGATGTAAAAGACGTTTAAAAATGTTAACTTAAAAGGCTGAAAATGTAAAGGAAAGGGTCGAAGTACACAGTAAAGGTCGAAAGTATGAAAATAAGACAAAGTGCAGAAACATAACTTGCGTTAAATAAAGGATAAGTTCTTAAATGAAAGATTGAAGTAAATTGCATTGAAAAGATAAATGGTGTTTACATCACGTACATTCTCACAAGACTCTTTTCTCTACACGCGGATACTTTGAGTAACTTTAGAGTAACATGTACAAAGTGAACACAACACCCTGAATCCTATTGCTAGAACTCCTATTTATAATATTAAAACTACCTGCTGTTAACTTCCTAAAACAATCAACACATGACAAGTGTCGCGCTGCATGCTTCTGTCCCTTGGATATGCGCCACTTGTCTTTTTCAGGAGTGAACAAGAATAACTACTCCCTCCTTTATTTGAATTTGAATTCCTTAGCGTCTGACACCATTAGTAACTTTGGTCGAAGGTGATTTCCAAATTCTTGGAAATATTTCTAAGTCCCCAGCATATCCTTTATGCAAGCATCTTCGACTTAAGTTCCTCTTGAAGTTCCAGTCGAACACTCCTTTGGACCTATTCCAAGAATTTTACGATCAATCAATTCCTCCAGCTTAATACAGGCGTCAAATTTATGAGCCAACAAATTGCCCCCCCAAAAATGTCCTTTTCGACAGTGATGAAGGAAAGGCCTTTTTTGATAGTGTCCATTCGACGCCATCTTTCGACCCTACATAGGTGTCAACATAACTGACTAAACCACGCTTCAAGAAACTGTTCAGTTTCTTTTCAATCACTTTTATGACGGCATAGCCAATTATGATTATATCCAAAACATCTCCTCGGAAATCACATCAAATCCCAAACCATCATAACCTCTCCTAGAGTCTAGGAGATCGTGAGCATGGGTTCAACTCTGCCACCGCCCCTATTTTTGCTCCTGGGAGGACACGTGTCTTACTAGCTTTTAGCTCTTTAATGATGATTATTGACCTTTTAGTGGTTTCCAAATACTTTATAAATAGTTTCTTCAGAAACTATTTTTTATTTTTCCAATTCCAGAGTATTCGCTACACACTTTCTTCTCTCTCAAAAACTTTCAACTCTTCACCTTTGGTAAACCCATTTCTTCAAGTTTTCAACAATGGCATCCTCAAACACTATCACTCAAGACCCAAAGAAAAGGTAGAAGTCCAAAGGGCCAAAGAACACGCCACTACTTCCTCCCTTCGCTACATTAAATGGACCTAAAGTGGTGAAGAATCAACAGTTCATCCCTGAGCCTTTCAAGAAAGAAAAAAGACATATCTACGAAACTCAGGTATTTATTCCCGTCACCATTTCTGGAAAACCATTAGCTTTATCTGGTCTTTGTCTTCTTTAGGTACAGATTATGCAGCCATTAGTGATTTCTTTCCTTCATAACGTAAAACCAAACCCTTAGGGCAGAAAGACAAAGTTAGGGTAACATCTGAACCCCATGACAATGTAGCCCTAAAAAACCTAGATTTGAAGTACTTGAATGACGGGTCTAGGTTGTTTAGAGCAACCCCATATTTTAAAGATGCTGGTCTCTATTTGAACTGGTTGACCAAAGTAGAGAAAGTTAAAGCAGAAACTTGGAAGGAAATAGGGATTTATGACCTGATTATGATGTTGAAGACAAGTCCTGCCTACTGTCTGACTCTGTTAGCTTCCTCTTTGCATTTTTGGGATAATACCCATTATACATTCCATCTCCCTTGTGGGATGATGACACCCACCCTCTTCGACATCGCTGCTATCACAAGTCTAAAACGACACGGACTAGTTTACGACCCTGAGGTAGATGCTCAAGACACCATAGGGTTCTCCACCACCAAGCACACTTACACCCATTTTATGAACTATTACCACAACAAACAAACTGACACAGTCGAAGATCAAGAGCACATAGCATTTCTGGCTATATGGCTTTCTCGTTGTGTATTTTGCACCAAATCTTTGCAAGTGGCCAGGAAATATCTAACTCTGGCCAATCAATTGCACCTTAATCGAGGCATTTGCCTAAGTGAAATGATATTGGCCAGTCTGTATGAGTCTTTAAGTGAAGGTGTTGGTCGCCTGAAAGACCAAGAAAGCAATGGGAACCTCCTGCTATCAGGACCCTTTTGGCTACTCCAGCTTTGACTTAATGCCACATTTGAAACTAGTCTCCCTAACAAAGGGACTGTCGACGAAGAAGCTACAGAAATCAAGGAGCGACGAGTTGAATGGACCCGATTGGTGAAGATAACCCCTAGTGAAGAAGGGCAGACACTTAGTGTGTCCTTCTCTGGCTTCATCAAGATGTTTGCCAAGCGATATGAATTTACACCAAGAATGGCCCCATTTGCAGAAAGAAAGTATGGTCCTGAATGGTTCACTAGGGCCTTCCCTCCTTCATTCAAGAAGCATGAGGCAGAATCGAAGCTTGTTTGGGAGGGCTTTCTAATCCCTCGACTCACAGTTCACCGACTCAACCTTCTAAGGGGTCAAACAACTTTGATGGCCTACCAACCAAATCTTGTCTCTCGACAATTTGGCCTGGTCCAAACTTGCCCAAATGTCTGTATGAGAAGAAGGTCAATGTGATCCTTTCCCACACCATCTATGACTCCCTAGAGAGTTTGACTCACCTGGCTCGACATGCTCACAGATCACTCCTCACTCCTGTCTACTTCGAGCCTTCTCACCTCTGCACTCAAGAGTTCTACTACTGGTGGTCGAAACATTACAATAAAGAATTCCTTGATGTTTCTAGCTTCTCCCAATTGATTGACCAAGCTTTTGTTGATGTGCAGGAGAATATCAAGAAAAGTAAGTCTACCCACATCAAAGAGATCCAAGCCTTTCAGAAGTACTTTGAAACTATTTATCGACCAGATGACATTAGTCGAACCGTCCGCGACGCCACAGTTACACTGAAGGAATTTTTTTAAAGAAAATGGAGAATTTGAAAACCCCTTCATACATTCCTCTTGAGAAACGCTATACAGTGGCTTTCGAACTATTCCCTCCAAAGACTCCTCGACTGCCATCTGCTGATTTTGGAGTGGCTCTTGCCCCTCAATTTCCAGATTGGTTCATCTGTGGGGATTCTATAAAGATCCTTCATCAGCAGTCAAAACCCAAGGCTCACCGGGTGGTTCCGACTAAGCATACGCTAGACGGTTTCAAAGGACACCTTCATATCGGTATCGAAGATGTTCGCATCGAATCCGAAATACATGAAGGTTTGGATTCTTCGGTTTTATGTTCTTTCATTTGAACTTTATCATTACTGACTTGTGGTAACTTGGTTTGTTTTGCAGTTGTACCAAAAAAGAACACACCTCAGCAGCTGGTCAAAGCAAAGGGTGAAGGCAGCAAGGTACGTCACGCACCTTTTCCTTCCGTTGATTAGTTTTTCTTCCCCTTAACGCTTCTCATTATTTCAGGCTTCCCGCAAACCACCTCTGACACCTCAGAGGAAGACAAAGAGGGGCACCGCCCAAATTATCTTCAATTTGGAGGATGATGACCAATCCCCTCCTGAAGACTTGAAGACAAAGAAGAGGAAGAAACCCAGCCAAGAGACAAATGCTGCTGGTGGCCAATCCAAGCCTAAAACGGCTAAGGTCTCCAAAAAGATAACCACTACCAATGGTGTTGCGGAAGACTCTTTTAAGGCTGCCTCTAAACCAACCTTAGATCATGCTGAAAGTAATAACTCTAGCCCTGATGCTGAAGGTGTCAAGGTAACTTATCAATTCACTTTTTGAAGTACCCACTTATGTACCTTGTTTCCTTTTGATCTAATTTTGCTTCGATTTGATTCAGGATGATGCAAGTGACTCGAAGCCACCAGTGGATAATCCTCCTTCTCCAGCCACTCTTTTGAATAGCCAAGGTGAGCCTGCATACCATCCCACTTCTGATTTGGGCTCTGGAATGAGTTCACTAGGTGAAATTAACAAACCTGGCTTTGAAACAGCTCCTCATTCGCCCACAAAGACTACTACCCAACAGTCTCAAACAGATGGCTCTGACCATGAGGAAGATGATGATCAACAGAATCCAGGGACCGTCGCCATGGATGAAAATACAACCTTGGTCGATGAAGATGGATCACTAGTGGACGAGACCGTTGGGGTCGACAATGCTGATCTAGAAGGGGAGGATGAGATGGAAGAAGATGATAATGAGACAATGCACCAGTCTGAACTTGATGGCCACAATGATGACACTGCTGATGATAAAATGGATAAAGATGAAGAAGAGGACAAAAGTGAGGAGAAGAAGGCTGACAAAGTACCCACTAAAGAGCCGACCCCTGTCGAAGCCACTACTACCCTAGCAACTGCTGTTGCTGCTGAAGGTAAGGTAACCTCCACTGTGTATGGAGCAGGCCTTTCTGAAAAGGAAATCGATGCCTTAAAGTTCAGCAACCCTCGACAATACATAAAGATCCTTCTTGGCAGTCGAGGAAGCTCCTCTGACAAAACTCCTAGTGCTTCGACTGCCTCTGGAGATCAGTCTTTAAGCAAGCTTGAGGACAATATCCTGCTGAAGATCAAAGAGAAGATCTTTAAAGGTGGCCTTTTCACACTCTTACAGATGGATCAAGTCACTCACATCTCTCTGAAAAATCTCCTCCAACAAGTCGACATCCATGCTATTTCTCCAGAATTTGCCAACATCATTTTAGAGCTTGGCCCTATGATTGACCAAGTCTATAGTGACCTCAAGCGTCTGCCTCAAATTGAGAAGGCAATTTCAACCAAATATGGAAGTGAGGCTGCCGCTTGGGCTGCTGCCACTGACTCTGAAAATAGGGTAGTTGAACTGGAGAAAACCAAAGAAAAGAACAAGCAGGAAATCACCTCTAATGAACAAAACATTGCCTCCTGGGAGCGAAAGATCAAGAAGCTTCGAACCAAGATCTCAAAGGCCAAAAAACACAACGCTGAATTATCTGCCTTTGATGACTCTGTCGTGTCGAAAGAGCTTGACAATGCAATAACCTTCGCTAAGGAAGCTTGACAACTGGAGAAAGAAGTTGAACGTCTAAACTCTGACAAGGCCTTGTGTGAAAGGCGTCTTGAACTCCAGAAGTCGAAGTACTTGAAGATGAAAGGAAATCTCCCTTTTTAGCTTGTTAATTTCTTTGTAATTTTTCCTCTTTAGTATAATGCTCCATAGCCATTTGAGGCTTTTACATGTAATGACTTTTAAGCCATTTTGGCATTCATGAATACCATTGTTGGCCTTGCCTTTTTTACGTTGAATTACTCTTTAGCAATTCTAATTTCTTGAAGCGCTGGTTTATTTTTTTTCAAATACTTGCCATTTACTTTCAAGATTCTTTTATCTTCGTCTAATTCTTCAACTTCATAGGCTCCATTAGAAAATACTTGCGTAATTTGAAATGGGCCTTCCCATTTTGGGGACCATTTGCCCAAGGCTCTGACCTTTCGATCCATAGGAAGGATTACCTTCCATGTTAAATCTCCAGGCGAAAAGGTCTTAATCTTAACCTTTTTATTGTAAGACTTCTCTACTCTTTTTCTTTATCTCTTCAAAAGTTCTAAAGCTTTAAGTTTTTCTTCGTCCAAATCTACCAATTCATCTAGCATCATATTCCAATAAAACTCATACGGAATTTCATGATGTCTTTGAATCCTTGTCGACTGAAGATAGATTTCAACAGGTAATACTGCATCATGACCAAAAGTCAGTCGAAATGGAGTAATATTAGTCGCCTCTTTGGGAGAGGTTCGACATGCCCAGAGGATCTGGTCCAATGTCTTATGCCAATTCCTAGGCTTCTTTCCCACATGTTTTTTTATCAACCCAATCACCACTTTATTAGCTGCTTCGACCTGACCATTAGTCTGAGCATAATAAGGTGTAGAGGTTAAGAGTTTGAAACCCATCTCTTTAGCAAACTCCTGCATCTTTCGACCAGTAAAGACCGATCCTTGATCTGTTGTGATCGTTTCTGGGATCCCAAACCTATAAATGATGTATTTTTGAATGAATTCAATCACATCTTCTTCATCCACATTTGGTAAAGGTATCGCTTCGATCCACATTGTAAAGTAGTCAATTCCTACCAAAATGTATCTCTGATTCTTGGAGGATACTGGTCGAATCTCTCCAATTAAATCCAAAGCCCAACCTCTAAAAGGCCATGGTTTAACTATAGAATACAGCTCACTTGCAGGGATATGCTGTATGTCAGCATGAACTTGGCATTCCTGGCAGCCCTTAGCGAATTCAATGCAATCTTTTAGCATAGTAGGCCAATACATGCCTTGTCGAAACAATAGCCACTTCATCTTATGGCCTACCTGATGTGCCCTACATGCCCCACTATGGACAATCGAAAGGGCAAGATACGCCTCTGATTCACTGAGGCATTTAAGTAAGACTCCCTCAGGGGTCTTTTTAAATAGCTCATTACCTAGAAGAACATAACTTAGAGCTTGATACCTGACCTTTCGCTCTGTGGACGCTGTTGGATTCTGCAAGTATTTGACTATAGGCTTCCTTTAGTCTTTATCCATCAAGCTGTCTATTGCAAAAATCTCAAAATTTTCTTCATTAGCGTATCCAAGCTTCGTCACTTCTAGATCTGATGGGCATAACCCAACAGAGACGACTTTACCTCTAGATTCGATTGCCTCTTGTAAATTTTCCTTCGAAACCCTATACCCAGAAGCAATCTGGGCCAAGTCGTTGGCCACTTGATACTCTAGTCGAGGTATGTGTCAAATGCTTACCACTTCGAATCTCTTTAGTAGTCTGTTGGATATTACGAAGTACATGATAAGATTTTCCTTAACACATTTGTACTCCTTTGTAATTTTTTTTATGACCAACTCCGAGTCTCCCATTATTTCGACTCGAGTTGCCCCTAATTCTAACAAAATTTCAAGTCCATCTATTAAGGCTTCATACTCTACCTCGTTGTTGAAACAAAGTCCTTCGACCCTGTACTTGAATTTTGTTGGAATTTTATCAGGAGAAATAATTAGCACACCTACGCATGTTCCATCTTTGTGGCTAGAACCATCGAAGTATAACTTCCAAGGTTCCAATTCGACGTAATTCAACGTGCTTTCGTTTATGGAGTGGTCGACTATAAAGTCTGTTACCACTTGCCCTTTATCTGCCTTTAAAGGCTTATATGTTAAAGAATACTCAGTCAATGCTAATGCCCATTTACCAATTCGACTATGCAAGATATGTTTAGACAACATATGTTTAATAACATCAAAATGAGATGAAACATACACATCAACTGGCTTTATATATTGCTTTAATTTTGTACAAGAAAAATACAAGCATATGCATAATTTTTTTATCATGCTATACCTAGTTTCTGCATCATTTAAAACTCTACTAAGGTAATAAATGGCCCATTCGACGCCATTCACATCCTCTTGAGCCAACATGCTCCCTAAAGTTTTATCTGACGCAACTATGTACAATCTCATACTCCTATTCCTACAAGGTGGTGAAAGAATCGGAGGATGACTTAGGTATTCTTTGATCTTGTCGAAGGCTTCCTGCTGATCTTGCCCCCAGTCGAACCCTTCTTTATTGGATCGAAGTAATGGGGAAAAGGCCTGCGTTTTTCCGCTTAGGTTCGATATGAACCTTCTTAAGAAATTAATCTTGCCCAACAGCGATAGTAACTCCTTTTTTGTTGATGGCGCTTTCGCCTCCATGATGGCTTTGGTCTTATTCTGGTTAATCTCGATCCCCTTTTTGTGGACCACAAAACCTAGAAACTCCCCTGCCTGCACACAAAACGTACATTTAAGAGGATTCATTTTAAGACCATGTCTTCTCATCCCTTCAAAGGACTGTCGAAGATGGTCTAAGTGACTCTTCCCTGAAACAGACTTAACCACAATATCATCAATATATATTTGCATGAAAGTCTCTATATAATCATGGAAGATTGAGTTCATTGCTCGTTGATATATTGCCCCAACATTTTTTAGGCCAAAAGGAATTACTACCCACTCGTAGGTGCCTAAGGCTCCAGGACAACGAAAAGCTGTCTTGGGGACATTCTCTTCAGCAATTAATATTTGGTTATAACCAGAGTATCAATCCAACATACTAAGATAACCATGTCCTGCGGCAGAATCGACTAGCATTTCTGCCACATGCATGGAATATTCATCCTTTGGAGTTGCAGAATTTAGATCTCTAAAGTCTATGCAAACTCTTAAAGAACCATTCTTTTTAATAACTGGTACAATGTTAGCTAACCATTCGACATACCTGGCAGTATGGATGAATTTGCATCGAAGCAGTCTTTTGACTTCCTCCTTTATTTTTGAGAGAATTTTTGGGGCAAACCGTCTCGGATCTGTTTGACTAGCTTCTTCCCAGGTTTGATCGACAACTTATGTTCGACCAACTCTCTACTCAAACCAGGTATGTCATCGTAGTCCCAGGCGAAACAGTCTTTAAACTCCTGCAGCAACTAGGTAACTTCGACCTTAAGTTGTGGGTCAAGATAGGCGCTGACATATGTTGGCCTTCTAGTTGCCCCTTATCCTAGGTCGATTTCTTCAAACGGATCTTGCGCTAGCATCTTAATATTATTTTCCAGCGGATCCCTTTCAAACCCCAAAGGCTCATCCTAATAGATGGCATCAAGCCTCTGGCCTTGTTCTACATCCTGAACCTTATCAAGTGGCTCTGGGTCGAAGTCCTTACCAGGACCTTCTTGGTGGAATTCAGAATTGGCTTCGCCAGCCATGTATTCATTAGCAGCTTCCAAAGCCGCTTGTAATTTGGTTTCAGCCACATAGGTCGAAATTCTTCCCAATGCTTCGAACTCAGTCATTGTCACTAAATTCACTCCCCCACCCTGTGGGGTCTACTGTAGGCTCGTCAAGGTATGAAAGCCTTTCCCCTGGCACCTCCTTATCCCAACGGAAACCATCTACGAGATGTAAGTACAATGACCAAAATGTTTCATCATCTGGGACAAACTCAAAATCTGCTGGGCCACAAGGGGCAATATGAGCCAGGTGCTTGTCGAACTGTCTTCTGTCAACATGATTTATTGGTGCCTTAAAATACCCCTGATCAGCTTCAATGTTCTCGACTATGCCATCTGGCCTCCAGATGGTGATTCGTTGATGCATCGAAGATGGCACTACACCAATGCCATGTATCCACTCTCGTCCTAAGAGCAGATTGTAGTTGGCTTTAGTTTCCACTACCATGAAGACAGTAGGCCTAGTGATTGTCCCAACTGTCAAGTCTACTTATATCACGCCCAGTGTAGAGCCAACTTTTCCTTCGTAGTTTGATAGAACCATATTATGTGGCTTAGTATCAGTGTCATACTTGCCAATCTTGTTCAATAAGAAATGGGGCATCAGATTTACTGTTGCGCCACAGTCCACTAATATCTTGTTTACTAGTACATTCTCCATCTTCCCAGTGATGTAGATAGGCTTTAAGTGACCCTTCATCGCCTCTGTGGGTCGCTCGAAGAAGGCGTTCTGCTCTTCAACGCACCCGTTATTCATAATATAGTAGCACACAGGCTTGTGTGCCGCCATCTCTGCTTCAGTGCAAGCATCTAGATCTTCGACCTTTGTAATTTGGTCGAACTCCCTTGGCATTACAGACACTACATTGACTATGATGTCGAGAGAAGCATCAGACTCAAAGTTGTTTGTCATTTCTTCATCATCTTCGACAGTCTTTTCATGTTTGTCCTCCTGAGAGGAAAACAATTTTTGCCCCACGGGCACTTTCTCAGTAATCTTTATTTGATTCTCTCCGTTATTATCAGTAGGGACATTAGTATTGGATTCTCCTTGGTCCTTCGACTGAGCCTCCCTGGGAGCCTTCCTTCTTCGTTGCTCTCTCCTCCATTGAGATCACGACATTGGGTTCTTCCCTTTATAGTTTTCAGAGACATAAGCCGACCTATTGGAAGTCTGAAACTCTTTTCGATACTCTATTGAAGTGCCCCTGTTCATATCAAACTTCTACCATTTTTTCTGACCTTTTTCCTTTCCTTCGATAGGTTTCATCCAACTTTCTACTAGCGCATTACTTGTTGGTTTGAAGGTGTTGGGTCTGGCCCCTGGGAACTGTGTTTTTCCACCCACTTGCTTTAAAGAAGACCTTCTAGGATCGAAACTCCTTTGACCCTGATACGTTCTTTGTTCCCTTATTTCTTTAGCCTTCCTAACCCCCTCCAGATTATGGGCAGCTTTCTGGTCGAAGATTTCACTGCATCTGGGGCATAGCATGACACCTGATCCCTTCTTTTGGAAACAGTGAAGGAATTCAATGATGGTCTCTTAGTGTCTTGGATACGCCACTTTGTTACGCTCTTCTTGGCAGCTTGTTTCATTAACCTCCATGGTCTTATGTTGTGTAATCTCGACCATATTTATGTCTATGTCGACATCAGTACTAAGATTCAGATTGCAGAAGTCTACATCAAGGCCTTCAGCAACCTTGTCCATCTTAATGAAACTCTCAGCAGTTTCTTTGGTAACCAACATCATGTTGGAATCTTCAATGATCCGTTGTCTAAGCCGTCAGTAGCTTTGTCGAAGCCGTCAACGACCTTGCTCATGAGTTCCTCCATGGTATTAATGTCAAGGTCTTTAGTAAACTTGGCTAAAACAACATCATTGGCGAAATCTTCAGTAATTTCCACCATGTTGATTGAACAGTTGAAGTCATCAGCAACTTCAACCATATGTACCTCTGTGGGCTCAGCATAATGGGCATCTACTGTTTGCAACGGGTCGGAGTCAATTTTCATTTGACCTTTGCTCTTTTCTCCGAACTTCAGCCTGCCCTCCTGAATAGCGTTTTGCACCAGATCCCTGAAAAGAAAACACTGAGAAGTTTTATGACCCAGAAAATTATGGTACTTACAAAATCCTCTCTTTTTTCTTTGTTCTAAAGGTGGCATTTTAGCGCCCGGGGGCACTATCATTTGTCCATCTTTAACTAACAAATAAAAAATTTCGTCACATTTAGTGATATCGAAAGTATATGTTTTCTTTGGAAACTTATCATTCTTTTCAGATTCGACAAAATTTTTTCCATTCGAAGGAGCTAACATTTTACAAGCATATGGAGGACCTTGCTTTAATTCAACAACATCTATCTCATTTTCGTCGAAATACAATGGTTCCTCATGTAAACCTTCGACATCCTCATTATATTCAACATAGGCTACCTTTTTACTCTTATTAAATTTAGCATTTTCGTCTTTCAGACGTTCTAGCTGTCGAACCTTATCAGCCAGTTGGGCTATATCTCTCAAATATTGGGTATCCAACTTCTTTCTAATAGAGTAATCAAGGCCGCCAGCGGCCATTTTGACCAATTTATGTTCTGGCACTTGAGTAAAACATACAGCCTTAAGTAATCAAAACCTATTTAGGTAATCGTCTATTGGCTCGGCAAACTTTCGTTTTATGCTAGCTAATTCCTTCAAACTAATCTTGGTTTGTCCCATGTAGAATTGTTCATGGAATAAACGTTCCAACTGGGTCCAATTACATATTGAGTTAGGAGGTAGGGTTGCAAACCAAGTAAAAGCATTTTTGGTGAGAGAACTTGGAAAATATTTTATCCTAAGACTTTCGTCATTTGCAATCTCTCCAGCCTCGATCATATACCGAACTACGTGTTCGACAGTAGATTCAGTGATATCTCCTGAGAATTTGGTAAACTTTGGGACCTTCGTCCTAGGAGGTAATTCTGACTAGAGAATGTAATCTACTATCGGTGATGTATAGTTTGGCCTAGTAAAACCAAAATTTACCCCATTTCGAGCCATTATCCTTTCGACCATGTCTGCTAGGTTGTTATCTGTTGCTATGTTGTTACGTCGAGCCTATTGTACTACATGGTCAGCATCTTCGTTTCTATTTACTATAACTACCTCTTGTTCCCTTTCTACAGGAATTGGCACTTGGTTCCTAGGCGGCTCAACTCTGGGAGGTTTGACTCTAGGAGGTTCGACTATCCCCTGGTTTTCTAGGTTCGCTTCAGGCATGTCCCCTAGGTTCCGCCGTGGAATGTTCTCCACAACAGTTGCACCTCGTACAGGGGTTGGTACACCCATAAATTATGCCATGCGTGCCAATTGTGCTGCTAATTGTTGGTTGGTTTGGGTAGTGTTCTGGATCAAAGGCTGGAAAATCTCCCCTATAGTTTGGGACAAGGTTTGTACCATTTATAGGTTACTCTCATCCATCTGCTGTCTTAAACATGCTATAGAGGTATTAGTTAAATTAGGGCCTTTAGTGGAATACCCCACACCTACACTTTGGCTGTTTCGACCCACATTTATCCCAGATCCTGACCCTCGTAATGGCGAAGACATTACATTTTTTTAGAATACTAGGGGGGGCATTTTGGAGGCTTTGCATAATTGACGTTGGCATTCCATAAGGTGGATTCCTTGGTAATGGTTGTGAAAATCCTGGAGGGGGGGACTGCCTAAACGTCGAAGTTCCTCCTGGTGGAGTTTGGGGATTAGATGCATGTGGCCCAATGTATTCCAAAACGGGTTGAGTGTAAGCCCTTATATATGTCGACCCTGAACCTGCCATTGATGGCATTGGTTCAGACATAACAGGGGGTGGTATTGGCCCTCCTGTCGATGGGACTGGGGGTGGTACCACATCGTTCCTAGACACATTTTGAGGGTTAGTGTCACTAAGCTGAGTATTTGAATTACTTGATTGAGGATTAGAACCACTCCCTCGAGGGTTTGGATTGTTTGGCTGACTAGTGTTCGTCGCCATTTTCCTAGTATATCTTCTCCTTGGTCTCTCTTCATTTGTAGTGGCTACTTTTCCACTTCTCAATAACATGCAACGAAGTTTTCTCAAAGAAAAGACTAATAAATACAGATTTTCAAAACTTAGAAGAATCTCTATAAAATTTAGCACTGTCCCATTGGGCGTGCCAATTTGTTTACCGTGAAAATTGGTAAACAACCGCTGATCTTCCAAATCTAACTTTGGTGACTCACGGGATCGATCAGATTGATCCTAGGACATGTGCTAACAATTGGTTTAAAGAAAATTCTAAAAAACTAAACACTTCGGCAGTGTTCATGAAGCAAGGTTTGTTGAAAATTTGATGTAAAAGACGTTTAAAAATGTTAACTTAAAAGGCTGAAAATGTAAAGGAAAGGGTCGAAGTATACAGTAAAGGTCGAAAGTATGAAAATAAGACAAAGTGCAGAAACATAACTTGCGTTAAATAAAGGATAAGTTCTTAAATGAAAGATTGAAGTAAATTGCATTGAAAAGATAAATGGTGTTTACATCACGTACATTCTCACAAGACTCTTTTCTCTACACGTGGATACTTTGAGTAACTTTGGAGTAACTTGTACAAAGTGAACACAACACCCCGAATCCTATTGCTAGAACTCCTATTTATAATATTAAAACTAACTGCTGTTAACTTCCTAAAACAATCAACACATGACAAGTGTCACGCTGCATGCTTGTGTCCCTTGGATATGCGCCACTTGTCTTTTTCATGAGCGAACAAGAATAACTACTCCCTCCTTTATTTGAATTTGAATTCCTTAGCGTCCGACACCATCAGTAACTTCGGTCGAAGGTGATTTCCAAATTCTTGGAAATATTTCTAAGTCCCCGGCATATCCTTTATGCAAGCATCTTCGACTTAAGTTCCTCTTGAAGTTCCAGTCGAACACTCATTTGGACCTATTCCAAGAATTTTACGATCAATCAATTCCTCCAGCTTAATACAGGTGTCGAATTTATGAGCCAACAGTGCCACAAAACTATTACTCAAAATATTGACAATTTGACTCTTATCAAATGCCAGGGCTGAAAACATGTTGTTCCACAAGCCATCAAGAGGTGCAAGCATTTTGAGATTGGTGGAAGCAACTTCAAACAAGGTCGACATCAACATGCAATAGGGAAGCTGGAAAGTGTTTGTCGAACCATCCCAAAAGAAGATCGACGCTAGCAGTATGCACGGGTTATACCTGGGGCCAGTTTTAGACAGGTTGACCATGCCATAGATGCCTATTTTCTCCCAATGTTGGGACCTCTCTGGGGGATACGGCCCAACAAAGGCGTAGAGTTAATTATCCATAGAGTAAGGAATCAACATTTGTTTTTGCTAGATGACAATTTTGTTGCTATAAAAAGAAGTCTCAAGAATGAAATCCTTAACCTCTTAGGCTTCAGAAGGAAGAATCTCAAAGGCCAACAGATTGTTGCCAAAGGTGAGTTTGAAATAAACCTAGTTTTGGTCATGGTGAAAAGCTTTTTTTTAAATGAAACTGGCGAAAAAGGGTTTGGTGTGTTTTATGCGAAGAAGAAGGAGAATGCAGAAAGACGAAGTGAAATATAAGAAAGAAAACAGTTGAGGGAAGTTATTTATAGACTTCAATGCATGCATTAAATCCGACACCTGGAATCGGCATGAGAGAAACTAAAGAGTTTGCGTGGGTTTTCGATGCAAGCATTAATGGTGAGTGGGAGTAGTTACTGCAAATGTGAAAACCCACGTCTTCCTAGGAAGTAGGAGCGATGACGAGATTCTGAGCGAATCTCTTGGAAGTGACAATGCGCCGAAAAGTGTAATGATGACGATGACGTCAACAAAAATAAAATGACGTCGAAAAATTATGATAAAAAAGGCCACATCTCTCTTGTTTGATGAAAATTGAAACTTGGCCTTTTGGGGGGCAATATGTTACATTGTATTTTTCGACTTAACTATAAACGACAAGTGTTCATAAGGCTAGCCATAAATAAGCCACATGGGAGATAAAAATAGAACGAGTCAACATGACTCAAGGTCGGAAATCACCCAAGGTGATGCTGGTCAAATGTGGTATGATCGAAGAACATAAAAAGCATGGAGACTTAGTGAAATCACAAGGTCGTCCTAGAAGTTTACGTTAGCTTCGACAACCAACCTTATTTTTAGCGAAAAACAACACACAAATATGTATGGGAGATTTTTGAGTTTGATCCCTTAAGTATTAATATAAACCTGCATTTGTTTGCGAAATTCCATCGCAACCAACGCCCTCATAAAAACCTTTTTGCGACCCCTTTTCTTTTCCTTTTAATATTTTGATCACTCGAAGAAAATAAATGACCATACACTAACATTCTAATTGCAAACTTAACTAAAAGGTTCCCGTTGAGTACAACGAACGTGGGGGGAGGGGGGTGTGCTAATAAATTCTCCATGCGTAATCGATTCCTGAACCTGGATTTGGTTGTGACGACTATTTTCATTTTCTTTTAAGGTTTTATCGATATTTTCCCTTTCCTTCTTTATGAATGAATAAAGTTCGATAACGATTCTATTCAATCATTCTACGAGCATGCAAACGCTCGTAGCTCATATTTTTTCGTGATGCAACACAACCATCAAGGGTGATATGAATGTTAACTCCTCAAATAGGAATCCATTCTCTCGTCTAAGGGAATATGAATGTTGGATCCTCAAAGAGGAGTCTTTGCCGCCCATAAGAGGTAATGTGAATGATGGATCCTTAGAGGTGGCTCCTTTCTGCCTCAGACGTAATATTAATGTTATATTCTTAAAGAGGAATATTTGACGCCTCAGAGGCAATGTGAGTGTTGGATCCTCAAAGAGGACTCCTTTCTGCCCTCAGAGGCAATGTGAATGTTGTATCCTCAAAGAGGAATCCTTGTCGCTCTCAAGGAAAATGTGAATGTTGGATCCTCAAATAGGAATCTTTATCTCCCTTAGATGTAAAGTGAATGTTAGATCCTCAAAGAGGAATATTTGATGCCATTAGAGGTAATACAAATTGATGAGTCCAAGCCTTTGAGGTTGGCATCAATTTTGGTAAAACTAACTTATCAGAAAGATGTCAGACAAGATGTCCCAACATGTTGAACTGACTGAAGATTATGTTGTTAGACAAGATGTCCTATCATGTTGATTCGACATCTTTGTCTGTTACAGTTTGTGATAACTATTATTTGGTTTTTCTAATTTCCAGTTTTTATGGGAATCTCATTTGTCCTAGGTGGCGTCTAAGATTGAGGAATCAAAGATTCTGATTCTAAGTGGAAGATGTTGTTTCTAAGTGTGGAGACACTTTAGGAAACTTAGGATTGAAGAAACTATTCTAGAGAAGAATAAGTTGCAGATTATGTGGAACTGAATTACTGCGATTCTGAAGCCCAAATCCAGTTTTGTTTATTGTTATAAATAAGGTGGATTTAACCTATAATAGGCAGTGAAGATACGCGACTGTTAGTGAGTACTAGGGTTTGTACTTTTGTGAGCCTCTCTTGTATTGCGTGAATACCTGAGTTGAATTGTGTTATTGAGTTGTAATTGTTCAGTCACTGCTGTGATTGAAAGGGAATTGAGAAGGGTATCATACCTAGGAGTGTCTTAGGTAGAAATTTAGCATGGGTAATGATTAGGTGACAAGTTGTAAACGGTGGAGTTTAGCTTAGAAGTAATACTGCTTAGTGGATTTCATTCCTGGCTTGGTAGCCCCCAGACGTAGGTGTTGTTGTTCATTGAACTGGGTTAACAATTCTTGTGTGTCTTTTTGCTTTCTGTTGTTTGTATTCTACTCCTTATTATCCTTGTGTGAGAAGCAGAGATCAAGTGTCACGACATCCTGTCCGACATCTTAGTGATCTGCTTGACCAGAATTTCAATTGGTATCAGAGCAGGCATCCTGCTCTGTATCTGAGTGAGATTCAGGGAGAAAAGATTCTATAAGCAAAGCTTGTCTAGAAAATCCTAAGATCTCTTCCTAAGTAGTTTGACATGAAGGTGACAACCATCGAAGAGGCTCAAGATATCAATACCTTGAAGGTAGATGAACTCATGGGTTCCCTACAAACTTTTGAAATGGCACTGAATGAAAATACTGAGAAAAAGAAAAGCTTAGCCTTGGTGTCTAATCGTGATAAAGGGAAGACAAATTCCAAGGAAGAGATGTCTAAGGCTGTTGTGCTTCTTGGAAAATAGTATAGTCAATTACTGAAGAAGATGTAGGGAGAGTCAATAGCTAATGTCAAGTCTCAGTTATTTAACAACCATAAGAGGAATGACTTTGGAAGGAACTCTAAGTATGAAGAGAAAGATGACAAAGAAAAAGGGATCAAGTGCTTTGAATGTGAGGGATTTGGACACATTAAATCCGAGTGTCCTAATTTTCTCAAGAAAGAAAAGAAAGGCTTTACTACATCTTAGTTTGAAGATGATTCTGCAAGTGATGAAGAATCACCTAAACAGGTTTCTGCTCTTACATGGGTATTTGACTCTGACATAGAATCAGAAACTAAAAACTCCAAACTTGACAATGTAACCAAAACTGTTAGGATGCTCAACAATAGTTCTGATGTACTAGATGAGATACTACAGTTTGGGAGGAATGCTGGAGATGTCAGAGGACTTGGCTACGATGATTAAGTAGTGATAAGCAAGAAAAGAGACCCAGAATGCAGCTCTAATTAGCCCAAAAGAAGACAGAATGTGCCTAACAGAATGTTTCAACATCAGTACAGACATCAGAAAAACACCTCAGGTAAAAAGAAGCAAGATTGGAAATGTCATTATTGTGGCAAGTATGGTCACATTAAACCTTATTGCTACAAGATACATGGATATCCTAAGGCTGGTAATGCTGGAAAGAAGTGGAGTCCCAAGAATGAGTTTGTGGCCCTAATAGCTCATTCCCCCCAAAAGGGGTATACTGAAGAGAAGTGGTTTGATAGTGGTTGTTCAAGACACATGACTGGTGTCAAGAACTATTTGGTGAATATAGAGCCTCATGCCTCAAACTATGTCACATTTGGAGATGGATCCAAAGGAAAGATTAAAGGAGTTGGAAAATTGGATCATGCTAGGAATCCTAGACTTGACAATGTGCTGCTTGTCAAATGATTGACTGCAAATTTGATTAGCATCAGTCAACTTTGTGATCAAGGTCTAAAAGTTAACTTTACCAAATCTGAATGTTTGGTTATGAATTATAAAGATATGATTATCATGAAAGGTGTCAGATCAAAGAATAATTGCTATATATGGACGTCTTTGCAGTCAGAATGCCCATCAATGTTAAAGGTGAAACATCAGAAACATGCCTCAGATATGAACATGGATGAATGGAAAATTGGAAAGTTAACCAAGATGTCACATAGGAGGTTGCAACATCAGACTATCTCAAGGATTGAGAATCTCCTTCATAAGGCCTATATGGCTGATGACATTGAAGGGAATAAATGCTTTTATGCTGTCACAAATGACTCAATAATAGAAACTAAAGGAATAAGAACAAAGAATAGTCGTTCTCAGTTCACAGGAATTATACATGTGTTGTTCTGGCATAATGTCACACTAGATGTCGTAACATATTTCTGTGACAACTTGAACCTCACTAGTAGCATAAAAATTCAGGAAAAGATGTTGAAGGACAAATTAAGGTTTTACTTGTTGGAAGGTTTGGAACAATTAATGTGTGGGAACACTATTCAAGGGTATGCATGGTTTCAAAATCAATCATTTCAAATAAACCTAAACTTGTTCTCCTCAAAATCCTCTGCTTTCCAGATAGATACCCTCACTCTACAATGTTCTCCTCAAAATCCTCCACTTTCCAGATTGAAGAAAAAGCTAATCTTGTTCACTCTACGATGTCTCAACAATAATCGTCAACAAGAGCAAGAAAGAAGGATACTGCTGCGACATCCGCTACTAGGTCAAAACCTGAGGAGTTGTCTGCTGAAGATGCAATAGATGCTGCTCCCATGGCTATTGTCCCATGCAAATCTGACAAACTCCCTATAAGAAGACCTAAGAACATTTCATTAGGTAATCCTTCAAAAACTTCAGGTGCTTTCTCTAACCCTAGGAAGGAAATAAAAACTTTTAACACTGATGAGAGGATTGCCAGAATAGTGAATAAAATCATAAGTCCACTGACTTAGATTATGCCAACCAACTCAGTTCATGTTGATGACATTGAGGAGGTGACTGAGAGAAATGCTGATGAGGATATTGAAGGAGATAGTGATGAAATGTCAGAAGGGAATCTTCACACCCTTGTTGATTCTGTTGTGAGAAATGTTGGGTCAGATGATGGAACATCCCCATCTATAAAGGTATCTCAAGAACATGCATCTAGGGGTACTGCTGAAGAAGTAACTAATAAAGTTATCAATGTTGATGACTTACCTTCCGATGATGAAATCATTGCAAAAAGTCTCAATCCTGGTGTGGCTGAAAGATTGAAGAATAGAAAAGATAATGGTGTGGACACTGAAAACACCCCTATCAGAAGAAATAAGAAATCTGTAGTTGGACCCCATAGACCCTGGAGCAAGGTTGCTATTGTGTCCAAAAAGAGAATGACTGAGTCTGATACTGAGTCAGACTATGATGTTGCAGAAGATGTCAAAGACATTATGCGTACTAAAAAGTTAGTTTCTAAGAAGAAGACTGTTGTTGTTCCTAAAGTTCCCTTGGATAATGTCTATTTCCATGCTCCTGAAAATGTGAAGAGATGGCCATATGTGTACCAGAGAAGAGTAGCTCTGGAAAGGGAACTAGGGAAGAATGCCTTAGATTGCCAAGAAGTGGTGAAACTAATTAAGGACTCAGGGCTAATGAAGACAGTTACTAACCTTGGATCCTGCTATGAGAGATTGGTCAAGGAATTTGTAGTAAACATTCCTGAATACTATAATGATGCAACCAGCAGGAGAGTGTATGTCAGAGGAAATGTTGTAACGTTCTCTCCCACTGTGATTAACAGATTTTTGGAAAGATCTGAAGAATCTCAACCTGAGTGTGAAGACACTGATGATCAAATATGTCAAGAGATCACCTGCAATTCTGTGAAACACTGGCCTAGCAAAGGGAAGCTTTCAGCTGGAAAGCTCAGTGTGAAGTATGCAATTCTGCATAGAATTGGTACTGTCAACTGGGTGCCCACCAAACATACTTCAACCATATCAGCTGGTCTAGGAAGATTCATTTATATTGTTGGCAAAGGGAGAAAGTTCGATTTTGTGGCATAATTCTGGATCAATACCCTGGTATTCTAGTATCTGCAGATTATGCAATGAAAAGGGAATCTCCATTGACATTGCATTATAAGCTGTTTGCTAGAAGTCATGTCCCAGACATAGTTTCAACATTTGCTCTAACATCTGTTGCTACAACTTCAAGGGAGGAAACTATTGCTCAGCTGAAGGAAACCTGCAGGGAGCTTGATGCCATCATCAAGACCAGTACAGCTAGGAAGGATAAACTGGAGCGATTGATATAAGCCTTGTCTGACAAGGACATTGAAGCTGACACTGGGGATGCTGAGAAGCATGCTGCTGGCATTAATGAGGTGAACGATGATGAGGTTGATGAAGATGTTGCTGCTGATGATGGTTCTGGTGATGATGCAGAAGAGGATGGTGAGGAAACAGAAGATGACTACTGAATGTTGTCTTCCTTTTATTTGATTTGTTTTGGCTTTGTAAGGGCTTAATGCCCAGGATAATTTATTTTTGCTTGGTGTGTACTTTAAATACTTTATGCTGTTTATTTGGTTATTTAGTTAATCTTTCTGCCTTTGTCATATTATGGCTAAAAATAGGGAGTAATACTAACTTTACTAACCACTGCCCACTGCTATCTGCTGTTAACCATTGAGGGGGAGTATTGCTACTTGCAGAAGAAGGAACTGGTTGAGGGGGAGACAACAAGAGTTTTTCCACTGCTGTTCTGATGAGCTGGTTCTTGCCTCTGATTAATTATGTTTGCAGATTAATTGTAGTTAGTTTTAGCCAAAATCTGCTAAAGGGGGAGATTGATGAGTTCAAGCCATTGAGGTTGACATCAATTTTGGTAAAACTAACTTATCAGAAAGATGTTGGACAAGATGTCCTAACATGTTGAACTGACTGAAGATTATGTTGTTAGACAAGATGTCCTATCATGTTAATTCGACATCTTTGTCTGTTACAGTTTGCGATAACTGTTATTTGGTTTTTCTGATTTCCAGTTTTTATGGGAATGTCTATTTGTCCTAGGTGGCATCCAAGATTGAGGAATCAGAGATTCAGATTCTAAGTGGAAGATGTTGTTTCTAAGTGTGGAGACACTTTAGGAAACTTAGGATTGAAGAAACAATTATAGAGAAGAATAAGTTGCAGATTCTGTGGAGCTGAATTACTGCGATTCTGAAGCCCAAATCCAGTTTTGTTTATTGTTATAAATAAGGTGGATTTAACCTAGAATAGGCAGTGAAGATACACGACTCTTAGCGAGTACTAGGGTTGTACTTTTGTGAGCCTCTCTTGTATTGCGTGAATACCTGAGTTGGACTGTGTTATTGAGTTGTAATTGTTCAGTCACTGTTGTGATTGAAAGGGAATTGAGAAAGGTCTCATACCTAAGAGTGTCTTAGGTAGAAATTTAGCACGAGTAGTGATTAGGTGACAAGTTGTAAACGATGGAGTTTAGCTTAGAACTAATACTGCTTAGTGGATTTCATTCCTGGCTTGTTAGCCCCCAAACGTAGGTGTTGTTGTTCACCGAATTGGGTTAACAATTCTTGTGTGTCTTTTTGTTTTCTGCTGTTTGTATTCTGCTCCTTATTATCTTTGTGTGAAAAGCAGAGATCAAGTGTCACAACATCCTGTCTGACATCTTAGTGATCTGCTTGGCCAGAATTTCACAAATGTTCGACCTTCGCTGAAGGATCCTCACAAAATAAACTCAAACAACACTTGGGGGACTCGTCCAATGGGATAAACAAGCTCACTCAGGGCACCATTAAAGGAGTACGCCTTGAAACTAATTAAAAGAGGGGTCCCATAAATAATGGAATATGAATGGTGAACAAAATTACAAATACCTACAAGATTAAATGTATCCCAAGTAACATTTGAGGGTCTCACTTGCGAGCAATCACCTAAGAGCTGGACAAACTTACCTTTACGAAATATTGCTTTGAGGGACTCGACTATCTAAGTCTCGTTTGAGGAACTTAACTCTCGCCTAAGGGATCAATCATTCTATGTTTTGCTTGAGGGATTTGACTATCCAAGTCTCGCTTGAGGGGCCCAACTATCCAATTCTCGCTCATAAATAAATTACCTTATATCTGGATTAAATCACTTCGTCTTTTCCTAGAATTCATGCTTGAAAGACTGTGTACTTAAATAATTTTATTAGGCCCAAAAGAGGATAATTCACCAATAAGCAACAAAGGGCCCGTCACACTAACATCGAGTGAGTGCCCGAGCGGGCCCATAAGCCGCTTGAAGCGGTAATACAAGTCGCATAATGGCGAGTATATAGGTCGCCCATTAGGCCACGTGAGCTAAATCCATTATCTACTTACGAAACAAACATGGGAGATGACATGTCCAAACTATAACGACCTAAGGAGAAAATCAAGGAGAAAAACTGTCTCCTCCATGATCTAAGGGATAACAAGTCATTCCTTTTCACGTTTCTAATGAGGGAGTTGGTAATTGCTCTTTAGTCCAAACCCAAAGATAAAAACATATAACACTCAGACAAAGCCTACAAACAATATGGCTATACTTCATTGTACTTTTCGAACAAATATTATTTAATTTACTCCAAATCATAGCATTTAAATTAAATTTAATCTAATGGTTGATTAAGTAAAATTATTATTTAACTATTAGATTAGAAAAGAGAAATTATATATATTCTTTTCTAAATATTTTGAATATTTTATAAAAATTAAATAATCAAATAAATTTTGTTTGAAAAAGAGAAATTATATATAATTTTTATAATATTAAAATGGCTAAAATACAGTTTTGGTCCTCCTGTTTGTCAAAATTCACGGTTTTGGTCCCCCATTTTATTTTTTAACAATTTTGGTCCCCACCCCAATTTTGGCCCAAAAAAATAATGAACAGTAACTGGTCCGTACATGAACAGTACATGTCCGTACATGAACAATACACGTCCGTACATGAACAGTGAGGGGTGGGGGACCAAAACTGTTAAAAAATAAAATGGGGAGACCAAAATCGTAAATTTTGACAAACAGGGGGAGCAAAACTGTATTTTAGGCTATTAAAATTCAATAATTATATAGAAAAGAAATTTTTTAAAAAATTAAAAGAAAAAAAGCAATAAATAATATATAAAAAAGTATTAATATTAAATTGGAAATGAAAAGTACCGTAAAATTAAAATTTAAACTTCAAATACGTTGTAATTTTAATCCCAATAAAACCCGCCCCAACAATCATCGCTACAGATTCAAATTCTGTATCAGAAACAAAAAGAGCACCGTTTATCTTTCCCCCTTCTAGGTCATTTCAACACAGCAACCCATCACAAAGAAAATCCAAACAACAAACCCATGGATTCCCAAGAAACCTTTTCGCAGTCCGATACCGAAACCTACCTAGCTGGCTTCGTCATGGCCAACATCGTCGGCATAAAACACTACTCCGGCGCAATAACCGGCCGTGAAATGGTCGGCCTACTCCGGGAGCCTTTCAACCCGTACGACTCAAACGCCATCAAAGTTCTCAACACTCAATCACTCCAAGTCGGTTACATCGAACGCTCCGTCGCGGCCGTTCTTTCGCCTCTCATCGACGCTTCACTCATCCACGTTGAAGCCATCGTTCAAACTTACCCTCGCTCCAATAATAACAGTAGATTTCGTATCCCTTGTCAGGTTCATGTTTTCGCTCATTTCTCGGCTTTTGATGCTGTTCATGACGCTTTTTCCGATTCACCTGTTCATTTCATTTCGCATTCGGATCCTTCTTTTACTCTTTCGAACGCCGCTGCTGTTAAAGAAACCCGCGCTGAATCCGCCGAATCCACAGCGACGACGAAATCCAATAAAAACCTAGACCAAATCTTCAAACTCGTCCGTGAAAACCTAGCTTCCAAAAATCAAATTCATGAACCGTTAAACCCTCCTTCTAACATAATCAAATCAGAGCTTCTCCAACACCAAAAAGAAGCCCTAGGATGGCTTTTCCATCGCGAAAGTTCCGAGGATTTACCACAGTTTTGGGAAGAGAAGGAGGGTAGTTTCGTCAATGTGTTGACAAATTACAAAACCAACACACCACCGGAGCCACTCCGAGGAGGGATATTTGCGGACGGTATGGGATTAGGGAAGACTTTAACACTGCTTTCATTGATTGCTTATGATAAGATGAAAATGAAAGGTGGAAAGAAAAGAGGTAGGAGTGTTGTAGAGACAAATGCTACATTGATCGTGTGTCCTCCTTCTGTTATTTCAACTTGGATAACTCAATTGGAAGAGCATACAAACCGTGGTGCGATGAAGGTTTACATGTATTATGGTGATAGAAGGACTCAAGATGCTGAAGAACTGCGAAAGTATGATATTGTGTTGACTACTTATTCTACTTTGGGAGCTGAATTGCAGTGGCCGGATACTGCAGTGAAGAAATTGGGGTGGAGGAGAATTGTTTTGGATGAAGCACATATGATTAAGAATGTTAATGCTGCACAGAGTCAAGCTGTTATTGCTTTGAATGCTAAGAGCAGATGGGCTGTTACTGGAACACCTATACAGAATGGTTCATATGATTTGTTTTCTCTTATGGCATTTTTGCATTTTGAGCCTTTTTCAATCAAGAGTTATTGGCAAAGCTTGGTTCAACGTCCTCTTAATCAAGGCAAACAGACAGGGCTCAACCGATTGCAGGTATAATTCAATAACAATGCATTGAATTGAATTTCAATTTCATACATCAACTATGACTTTCTTTTTTCTCAGTTGAGTTGAATTTGAAATTCAGTCTTGGTTAATGATTATTCTTGTGTCGTTTTGGCTTTCTATGCTCTTTTGTGTAAGCTTGTTTATTTATATGATTTTATTTTACTTACTCTTTTTGGTAGGTTTTAATGGCAGCAATATCATTACGAAGAACAAAAGACACTGCATTGGTGGGGCTTCCACCTAAGATTGTAGAGATTTGTTATGTTGAACTTTCATGTGAAGAACGTAAACTCTATGATGAGGTTAAAGAGGAAATAAGGTCGCTTGTGAACAATGACAGACTAGTGTATAGTTATTCTACTATACTAAGTATGACTCTAAGACTTCGTCAGATTTGTGCTGATTTATCGATGTGCCCTTCGGATTTCAAGTCATGTCTATTTTCTTCAACTGAAATTGAAGGTATATTTCCCCTTTCAATTCAGGGATTACACATTTATTTACTTGTTAGCTTATTTTTCATGTTCATAATTCCTGGAGCATGAATTTTGCTTCCAAGCATTAATTTTTGCATATTTTTTGATAGAATTGCATAATGCAGTTAGGGAAAACAGTTAGAGTAACCCTCATTGTATTTCATAAACAAGGTGATACAAAAGCACTCTATATATAGAGTAGAGAGCTATAACAAACTGTGTAACTAACTGTATAACAAACTGTACAGTTAGTAACTAACAAGTACAGCTCAGCAATATACCAATAGAATTCTAACAGATCTCTATCTATACTATATCTATCATTCCCCCTTAGAAGCTAGGGGTGTTCTTGGCAAATCATTCTTGTTGAACACTCTTAGTTTTGCACGCAGAGGAACAAATTTTGCTGCAGACAGAGGTTTAGTTAGGGCATTAGCCCACTGATCTTGAGCTGGAACATGAGCCACAATGAGGCTCTTGTTGAGAACTTTCTCTTTCAAAAAGAAAATATCTAACTCCATATGCTTGGTCCTATTGTGAAGAACAAGATTGTGGGCAAGAGTGACTGTACTCAAGTTGTCACACAGGATTTTAGGCACCTGGAAAGGACAGTGTAGTTCCTTAAGTAAAGACTGGATCCAAATTAGTTCAGCAGCCAGCTGGGCCATACTGTGATACTCTGCTTCTGCACTAGATCTGGCTACAAGTTGCTGCTTCTTAGACCACCATGAAACCACATTAGGACCTAGAAAAACACATGCTCCTGAAGTGGACCTTCTGTCATCAGGGTCTGATGCCCAGTCAGCATCACAGAACCTTAGCAAAGGCAATGGCTGTTGAGTAGATGCAGATTGAATAAGAAGGCCATGCTGAAGAGTACCACTTAAATATCTTAAAATTCTTTTAACTGCCTTCCAATGTTCCTCCAAGGGATTGGACAGAAACTGACAGACCTTGTTTACAGAAAAAAAGATTTCAGGCCTAGTTAAGGTAGCATACTGCAGAGCACCAACAACTGATCTGAACTAGGTAGGGTCATCCACAACATTAGATCCTATTTTTGAGAGCTTATTGCTTGAGATCATAGGAGTAGGCATGCCATTTGCATTTAACATGTTCACCTTGGCCAACAAATCAGTGAGATACTTTGTTTGAGAGAGAAGTAAGGATCCATTAGGCAAGTGGGTGACTTCAATGCCTAGGAAATAATCCAATTTGCCCAACTGCTTCAGAGAGAATTTATCATTAAGATGCTTAATCAAAGAATCTATAAATGAGACAGAATTTCCTGTGATGATTATATCATCAACATAGACAAGGATCATGATCTGTAGATTGCCATGATTAAGCAAAAATAGGCTTGGATCACACCTACTAGCCTGAAACCCATGCTGGAGAAAAGCACTCTTGAGTTTGTCAAACCAGGCCTTGGGAGCTTGTTTTAACCCATAGACAACTTTGTTCAACCTGCACACTAGAGACTTATCAGTTGCTTCAAATCCAGGAGGCTGTTGTATAAAAACTTCCTCCTCAAGAGTGCCATTAAGAAAGGCATTGTTAACATCAATTTGTTGAATAGTCCAGTTGTTGGTGACTGCAAGAGTTAACACAATTCTGACGGTAACAGGTTTAACAATAGGTGAAAATGTTTCAGTGAAATCACTTCCAGTCTTTTGATGAAAACCTTTGGCCACTAGCCTGGCCTTGTACTTGTTTATGGAACCATCAGGATTCTCTTTTAACCTGAATACCCATTTACAACCTATAGGTTTCCTAGTACCAGATGATTTCATCAATGTTCAAGTCTGATTTCTCAGCAGTGCCTGATACTCTTCTTGCATTTCCTGAAACCAGTGAGGAGCAGCCAAAGCTTGGTCAACAGATGTTGGTTCCATATGAGTAAGAAGCAGGGTGGGATGAAGTCTAGGAAGTGTAATGCCTCTTTTAGCCCTGGTTTGCATAGGATGAACACTTAAAGGGTGGATAAAAGGTAGAGATGTATTGGGAGTAACAGGACTAGGTGCAGAAGATAAAGTTTGGGGTGAAGAAGGTGAGATAGTGCTGGCTTCTGCAGGATCAGAAATGATAACAGCAGGGGTGGAAGTAGAAGAAGAATTGGGTGTGTTAGGAGTAACAGATAGACCAAAAGAAACAGGAGCTGGTAAAGAATTGGGAGTGGAGACAGGGTCAGTATTAGATGGAATTGATTGCTGAGAATTGGCTGAAGAAGAGGAGGGGAGACTGTCATGCTGGCTGGGAACAGGAGTAGTGAAGAAAGATGGCATATACCAAGCTGACACAGAGGAAGAAGGTGAAGCATGAGTGGATTGAGAGGTAGTAGGAAACATAGTGGAGTAAGGGAATTTAGATTCATGGAACAAAACATCTTTGGAGATGTAAATGTGTCCATTAGATGCAAGGCACTTATACCCCTCGTGAGCTGTGGAGTAACCAAGAAATATACATTCTTGAGACCTATAATCCAATTTATGAGAATTATAAGGCCTAAGAAATGGATAACAAGAGCAGCCAAACACCCTAAGATTAGAGTAGTCAGGAGGTTTGCCAAGTAATTTAGAATAAGGGGAGTGGTTGTCAAGTGTGGGGCTAGGAAGTCTGTTGATGAGGTAAGCAGCTGTAACAAAAGCATGGTCCCAAAATTTTAATGGGAGGGTAGATTGATCAAGTAAGGCGAGGTCAGTTTCAACAAATATGACGGTGTTTGCGTTCAACAATGCCATTTTGATGGTGTGTGTGTGGACATGTGAACCTATGAATGATACCCAGCTCAGTGAGATACTTAGTGAAGGGCCTGAATTCACCTCCCCCATCACTTTGAACACACTTTATTTGACAATTGAATTGAAGTTCTACCATCTTCTTAAAATGAGTGAATTGGATTAGGGTATCAGATTTGAGTCTAAGAGGAAAAACTCAAACAAACCTAGAGAAAGCATCTACACATGTCAAAAAATAGGTGTAGCCACCTGAAGATGTCATGGGAGCTGGTCCCCATAGATCACAAGCCACAAGCTCAAAGGGCCGACTGTACAGAGTGGTAGATAAAGAGGTGGGCAGTCTATGAGACTTGCCTAAGCAGCAGGCAGTGCACAGTTCAGCAGGGGTTTTTGAGAGGATGGGTAGGTGACACAATTTTAAAATTTCTGTTAGAGCATGATGATTTGGGTGCCCTAATCTGGTATGCCACAAAACATATTTATTATTCGCTATAGATGATGAGCTATTAACATGTTGAGATGATAATGCAGGATTATGAGTAGGCATGGCAATGGGACAGGTCGGGGACGGTTTTTACCTCCCCCAAACCCAAACCTGAATCCCCAAACAATCCCCGTTCCCCGCCCCAAACCAAAATGGGGATGGGAAATTAAAACCCAAACCCGTCGCAAATGGGTTCGGGTATCCCCGCCCCACCATCATTCGTTTAGTGAAATCAATTTTTTAATAGAAAAATTTATTTTTTTCCAATATCAAATTACATTACAAATAATAAAATAAAATAATTTCAAAAAATGCCATACATACATTTCAAATGTTTTAAATAATAAATACAAATCAAAATATTAAAATATTAGCCACATATTTAATATTCTAAATTATCAAAACTAGATAATAATCTACATAATAAAGTGAACAGGGGTGGGTTTGGGGCGGGTTCGGGGTGGGTACTAGTGTCCCATTACCCGACCCAACCCTATATTTTATAATCGGGGAAAACCCAAACCCGAACCCAAACCAAAACCCAGTCAAAACGGGTTTTCCCCGTCAACTTCGGGGCGAGTTCGGGTGGGTATCCGTGAGTATGGGTTATGTTGCCAAGCCTAATTATGAGTGACAATATTGATATGAGGAGACTTGGAAAAAGTACTCAAATTATTATTATTGAATGAAACAGAATTACACGAAGGAACACAATTTGAAATAACAACTTGAAGTATTACTGCTATAAGCTACAGGAGGACAAGATGAACTACAAGCTGAATTACAATTATTCATGGAAGAAGCTTGAGCTGAACAAGTATGAAGACTGGGAATAAACTTGAACAGTTGAGTGGCAGGACTAGGGAACTTGTAGAGGCCATCATCTCTAACTAAACCACGAAGCAAAACTTCAGAAGAAGCCTATGATTTGACAACACAGAATTTAGGGTGAAGCTCAAAGAAAACATTGTTATCTTGCGCAAATTTGCTTACACTCATCAAATTTTTGGTAATGTGAGGGACAAGTAAAAGATTGTGAAGGGTGAGGGACATGTCAGGATTGTTTGGGGAAGGAAAATACATGGAACCAACAGAGTTGATAGATAAACCTTGGCCGTTTCCCATAAAAACCTGTTCAGATCCAAGCAAAGAGATAGAGTCAGACAAATTTGAGGCATCAGGAGTAACATGGTGAGATGCACCTGAATCTGGATAACACCATTGGTTGTTAAAATTAGCTTCAGAACCTGCAAAGAAAGCTTGAGGTGCAGCAGCCCTAGGAGGAGTAGCTCTTGGAACTCCATAACCAAATGAAAGTTGAAACATAGGACGAGCTGTCATGAGAAAGGGATTGTAAGAAGCTCTTTGAGGTGGATACGCAGCACCATTGGAATTGGAATAACGATGATAGCAAATAGACGCATCATGTCCAAATTTGTGGCAAATTTGACATAGCGGTTTGCCAAAACGACCACCTCCACGACCATAACGGCCACCTCCACGGCCAGAACGACCTCCACGTGAGCCAGAACCATGATTCTAAGCAGTAGCAGTGACGTGACTCGTACCTTGAGGAAACGCTCCTGTGACAAATTGATTTGTGGTGGCCGTTGTAGACGGTGGTGCTACCTGCGTAAGATTCACCGTTGCATGTTCAGTGACGACAGCCTTGCGATGCTTCTCCAGGCGCGACTCATGCGCAAGAAGCGACGACTCCAGCTCATCAAGAGAACTGAGTTCTTCATTACTATTAACAGCCGCAACAATGGAGCCGTATTCCTCAGGAAGAGCGTCGAGGACAATTTCAATTAGGTTACGAAGAGGAACAAGATCTCCAATCGAAACCAACGATTCATTGATTTCGCGAACACGAACCATGAGTTCCTCAATTGTAAGCGTACCTTTCGTGAGACGACGCAATTCCGATCGTAACTGTCGTGCTTTGGTGGAGAGAAGCGTATTGAAGTAATGATGAACCTCCGTCCAGACTTGCCATGAGTGCTTGCAATCCACGAGCTTCGGTAGAAGCGAATCGGAGATGGTGGATAGAAGCCATGTACTGATGAGTGCGTCCTGTTGTTCCCAATCAAGATATGCAGAATTTGCACCGTGAAGTGCAGAATCAGAATCGGACGGTGACCGTTGAGGAATCACCGGTACGGTGACGAAACGTTGCAGGCGATGACCGCGAATAACACCATCGATTTGTTGCTTCTTGAAGTTCTTGTCATCAAGCTTTACAGAGATCAAGTGAGAGAGCTTCACTTGCGAAGACGGTATCGGAAATAGAGGATCCATGGAATCGTTTTGCTGAATCGTAAAAACAAGCTATAGATACCATGATAGAATTGCATAATGCAGTTAGGGAAAACAGTTAGAGAAACCCGCATTGTATTTCATAAACAAGGTGATACAAAAGCACTCTATATATAGAGTAGAGAGCTATAACAAACTGTGTAACTAACTGTATAACAAACTGTACAGTTAGTAACTAACAAGTACAGCTCAGCAATATACCAATAGAATTCTAACAGATCTCTATCTATACTATATCTATCATTTTTTAACTATTCAAAATAAACCTTTACTAGCAATTACGTTTAGCCGTATGGGTACATTGATCAATTTTTTATATAATAGGCAGTAAATTGACATATTATTTGTTGGAAGCTTAGGAAAAGGAAACACGAGATTATATGACAAATGCATATATTAATGTTATGCATTCTTGAATCATTAATACATTATGATCATGTTCGTCTACCATGTAGTTACTAGAGACAGCACCTCATATTGTATATGTTTCTTGGCAGAGCTAGAATGTTGTTAACTGTCAATTAACAATTTGTTACCTTCAATTTGTTGGGGGCATCGTTGGTGATAATGGAGATGTGATAAGAATCTTCAATATCATTAATGCCTAAAGAAGGCTAATTACATTAATAATTTCAATCAATTATTTTATGGCTAAAGAATATCATTTTATTGGTTAAAGTTGATGCTTCAAAACCTTGTCACATATTTCATTTCAGTGAAATTGATATGCAGCAAAGCCAATTGGTAAACAGATGTTGGCGATCATCACATTTGTTGTTGAATAGTCTTATTTTTGTAGTGTGTAATGTCATCAATTCAAGATTTTCCAAAACACTTATTGTTGCTTTGGATCTTCATCTTGCCACTATCATCTCATGTATGCATCACAAATCACATTCTTAAGAAGTTAGATTCCTACTTTTGTTATGCCGCAGACTGTAGAGACTATTGTCTCTCAATTGTTCAGAAAAGCCAGTTTGTGGGCTTGCTTGGGCATTATGTTCTTGTTTCTTTGATTTGTTAATAAACTCTTAACTCTTCCTTTCTGAAATTGTTTTTTTTTTTCAAAAGAGTAAAACTACGTAAACAGTTGGTAAGTGTTTATTGGTTGAATACCAATTAGGCATTAATGCCAAAACCTAGCAGAGCTCTAAAACACCTTAGGTGATAGGCATATCTAGGCAGGTGATTGCGTGATAGTGTTCTATGATATGAGTCAATATATATGGGAATGCTATGAGTCAATTTCAGATGATTTTTTGGATACATTTAATAAACTGTTTAAGCTGGGAAAGAGAAGAGTTCACTTTGTAGAGAATTACCTTATAAACTGTTGAAGTTGGGAAAGGGAAGAGTTCTTTTTGCAGATAATTACCTTATATCATTCTTTGATTCTTCTTTCTTATCTTTCTCTCTGTTCCTATTCTTCTCTCTTGAACTTATCTATTGGTCCCAACATGTCGATTCTATGAGAAAACCAGTGATTGGACATCTTGGCGATGACAATTGAGTTCATAAAAAACCGGCCACCCAACACACTTTGCAACTTGCAAAGTTATAAGAAAATATTATAATCATCAAGAAAATATTGTAATCATCATGAATAAAAGAGTATTCCTTGGAAGACGATGAGAGTTGAAAAAAGTAATAGAAATTCTACCTTATCACACACAACACTGAAGGATAGCTTTTAGATAGGCAAAAAGAGTCACATATGGATCAAGAAAATCAAATTACCTTGCTTAGAAGGAAAATACTCATTTGGGTGGATTGCAAAGGCAATTTTTTCTTTGAAATTCACGAGATTCCAACAAAAGAGAAGCCCGGACTTGCTTTTCTGAGCATGGAAGGAGCAGTTGTTAGTTATCCATTGGTTGTTAGCGTATGAATAATAGGGACTCAAAACCTCTTGCATACTCCTCTGCAACATTAGATTGGCGTAGCATTTACATTCTCTTCAATATGCTAACCTCTGATCTTTCACCAAATATTTTGATGAGAGGCAACATGAAAAATAGAAATAGACCAGCTAGACCGACAAAGGCCTACGTCCGAGTCTATTTAGAGGTGTTAGAGGTGAAAGTGAGCGCGATCATATCATACCACAAGTTACACAATTTAAATATCTTGGGTTCATTGTACCTAACAATGAAGAAATATAAGGTGTAAACCATCAAATTCAAGATGAATGGTTGAAATGGAGCAAAGCACCACTCAAACTGAAAGGGAAATTCTACCACACAACTGTAAGACTGGCAATATTCTTTGAGACAGTGGTGGACTGTAAAGAACCAACAAGAAAATAAGTTAAATGTAACAAAGGTGACGATGTGTTTGATGTAAAACTAGATGAGATAGAATTAGAAATGACAACATTAACGAAGGAGTTGGAATAATACCTATAGTTGAAAAGATGGTGGAAACTAGACTTGGGTGGTTAGGACATGTAGAAAGAAGACCCTATAGATTTTGTAGTAAGGAGAATTGATGAGATGAAAGATAATCAACCCACTAGAAGTAGAGGAAGACCTAGAAAACTATATGAAACTATTAAGAAAGACCTCACGATTAATGGGTTATATAGAAGTATGATATTCGATAGGACATTATGATGTCATTTAATCCATGTAACCGATCCCCCTTAGTGCGATAAGACTTAGTTGTTGTTGTTTCATACTATTGTGTCTGGTGGGTTATTCAAGAGTTTATGGAACATACAGATGACTGGCACACTGTCTATACTGAAAGGATATGAAGGGGACTGTTACGAAATTTGTGGCTAGGTGTCATATCTGCCATTGCAGCAAATACTTGCCAACATCCTCAGGAGGGCCTGTTACAAACTTTACCAATCCCAAATGTTGTGTGGGAAGACATAAGCTAGAGGCTGCAAAACTTAAAGTTTAATCTAGAAGTTAGTTAGTTGGTTAGTGAATTGCTTTTTTATTTTGTTGTAACTGTTCCTAACTGATATAGTCAGTTTATAAGGAAGGGGTAGGAGTCAATTGTAGATGCCTTTTTTGAATAAAAACATTGAATAAACCTCTCCCTCTCTCTCAAGAACCTCTCAAAATATATATGGTGGAATGATTTGTGTACTTCTAGTATAAAGATTTCTTATTGTTTAATTGGTGCATGAAAAGACTGCTTCAAGTAAAATGCTGAGAGTTCCTGTTGAGCTGAAATCATTTTGGAATGTGGGTGAGCACACTCCATACAATGAGTCTAACTTTAAGATGATGGACTTCCAACTTTATGATTACATTACATTCAAGTCCGAGACATGTACTAAGTGCCAACTGTTACAGACAAATGGTGAATAATATTTTGCTTTGGGAAATCTGCTCAAGGCTACTTGTGATGAGAAATGGAAGATTTTCTTCATCCTCACGTTTAAATTTTTGCAAAGTGTATTGATTTTAATGATATGATATAAATTAGATAGAACGTTATGGCGAAATTTGATCCATGTGGCCGATCCCACTTAGTGGGATAAGGTTTGGTCGTTGTTGTTGTTGGTCAAATTGCCATGAAACAGATATTCAAGTTAAGTCGATTTCAACTAGGCCTTTATGTAAGAAACATATACCCTATGGTTTTGTTCTACCATACATTGAATCCTAACATCAATATCAAGGAGAGTTTTGAATAATGAGTTGAAGTATTATTTTATCGTACTAACCATCATACATAATTTTTTCAAAGCAGATGTTTCAGAGAACCCTGAATTGCTGCAAACATTAATTGGGATGCTACAAGATTGTGAAGATTTTGATTGTCCAATTTGTTTATCTCCCCCATCTGACGTTGTAATTACATGTTGTGCTCATATTTTCTGCCGAGAATGTATTCTGAAAACTCTACAGCGCAGCAACTCTAGCTGTCCACTTTGTCGGCGCTCCCTTTCAGAATCTGACTTATTCTCAGTTCCCTCTCTCAAGACTGACACTACTGAACCGTGTACACCAGATGTAAGGTTATCCACAAAAGTCTCTACTCTGATAAAGCTTCTTACAGAATCAAGGGATCAAAGTCCAGCTACCAAATCTGTTGTATTTTCACAATTCCGCAAGATGCTGCCATTGTTAGAAGAACCTCTGAAAGCTGCTGGCTTTAAAACACTGCGTCTTGATGGGGCAATGAATGCTAAACAAAGGGCTCAAGTTATTGAACAATTTCAACTCTCAGAAGTAGATGAACCAATGATTCTCCTTGCAAGTCTAAAGGCTTCAAGTACGGGTATAAATCTAACGGCCGCATCTAGAGTGTACTTAATGGAGCCGTGGTGGAACCCAGCAGTCGAAGAACAGGCAATGGACCGTGTTCACCGCATTGGACAGAAAGAAGAAGTGAAGATTGTTAGACTGATAGCTAAAAATAGCATCGAAGAAAAAATATTAATGCTGCAAGAGAAGAAGAAAGAAATACCAAGCCGTGGATCAGGGAGGAGATCAAAGGATGTTGTTGGTATGGGCATAGAGGATCTCCGTTTTGTTTTAGGAGAATAGAAGATGGTTTGCAATTAGGCAATGTAATTATTGTCTGTTTGAGTCTCTCAAACTTTTTGTTTTAGTAGCTCTACAGTTCTGAAAAAAATATTAGTTGGGCTACTTTTTTAGAACCAGAAGTATTGTCGTTGGATTTCCTACTTTTTGATAGATTCAATGCAGACAATTGAAAGGAAATCAAAGGATCAATGTTTTCTAGTGCAAAGTCTCTAATAACGCTAAAGCCTCTCATTCTCAAGAACTCTTTGGCAATGTAGGGGTCATACCCAACAATTCCTACAAATTAATCTTCTCTGTTTGTTTTTTTAAAGCTAGACACTCTCCAGAACCATAGCCTACGATATACCAAATGAAAAAATATTGAGAAGAAAAGACCAACAAACTTTGACAATAATACATTCATAAAAAGTGACATTCTCCAAAAACTTATGGAAAACAATTGCATTCATGTATAAGTGATGACCCGGCACATTCCTATATATTGAGATTTAAAAAATAATTGTATTTTTTTAATTTAAAAATAATTGTTTCATTCATTAAAGAATATGGGTCTAGTTAATGATCTTTCTTTTTGAAATGAATCTATCATTTAACATGATTTGTTTTTAAATATTTTCTTCAAACACTTGTTTGGTGCGTAAATTCTTTGAAAACTCTGATGTCAATTGAATAAATAATTATCATGGAGGGACCAAGAGGGAGACATGGGTGAGACTTTCCTAATGACACGGCACATTCCTAATGAACTAGGAATGTGTTTTAGATTTCTCTACTGCATTGCTATTCTAATTATTTTTAATACAATGGTTAAATGTATGATATATGTTTATTAATCTAACTGATAAATTGAAGAATAAGGATAATTATCATGGAGGGACCAAGAGGGAGACATGGGTGAGACTTTTGAGAAAGTAGATTACGTTTGAGTGCAATCACTAGAAATTTGTAGTTTTGAAAAGTTGAGTGTGATGTAGATGAGTGGTTTCTTTTTTGGGGTTATACTTAAAACTTTTAAATCTTAGAGAGCATGTAACTTCCATTATCTTCTATTATGACGCGAATTTTGCGTTCTAATACAAGTGTGATTCAGGAATCTCACATTAAACAAAAAAGTTGAACAATATATAAATAAGAAGATCTGTAAGTCTAATATTTCGAGATTTTGAATGAATATGTGAAGCATTTAAATTGCCACCTTCCAGCTGTACCGGCTACCACCCATATTTTCATATTTTTAAAATTGTCTCTGCTATTATTTACCAATCAAAATTAATTTTTTTTTCAAAAATTTCACTTTGACTAACATCAAAAACGAAACTTCTGGTAGTATAAGCAAAATTTCTAGTATACATTTTATTTCAATTTTTAAAATTCAATATTTTTACAGGCATTTTGTAAATTTCTGATGAAAAAATATTGGAAATTTTTGAAAATTCCAGCATTTTCCTAGAAAATCCCAAACTCATACCGGAAATTATTGAAATTTCTGAAAAACGACTAAAACTTTCTAAAATTTCAAAATTTCTGATATATCGGAAATTTTGCCCATACTCAAAACTTCCGGTAGTAGTGCAGAAAAATGATTTACTTGTGTGCTCCAGAGTCGACAGGGTCTTCTACAGATTCCTGTACAGATTTTACGCAGTTCTTCACCACTAACGCAATATGTTTTCTATCTAACAAGTTTAATTTGGATGTTTTCTCGTCTCTATATAATATTGATAGTATACTTTTTATATGTTGTAAATGATAGATATTTGAGTCCCGATTTGAAGTATTAGTATGGACACAGACTATTGGTAAACAACATGGTATTATTATTGTGACTGTTTGTTTTGATACTGTAAATGGGAAGCGAGGCAGGAAAGGTAAATTGATTATATGTTGTGATAAAGGAGGAAACTACAAAAGGAAGAATGCATATGAAAACAATAATTCCTCATAAGGCATTTATAATATAACAGTTAAATGTCCTTTTAGGCTGAGATCTATGTTATGTGGTATCGGTTGGAATGTGATAGTTAGGTGCAGGTTGCACAATCATAAACTATCTAAGGATTTAGAAGGCCATGACATTTTGGGTCGTCTAAATATAGGGAAGACTCAAATGTTGTTGCTGATATCTTTTGAATACATCATGATTTAATGAAGTTGTTGAATATGTTTTATTTGGAGTTGATTTTTGATGATACATACAAGACAAATATGTAATGGACAGATGTTGATTTTTGATATCTTTTGGACATATTTTGATATATCTTAGATTTTTGATTATATGCATCGTGATCATGCAAGTACCAGCTACCACTGCTTAAGATTTTTGGTGTTACGTCAACAAAGTTGACGTTTTCGGTAGGCTTTGCCTATTTGGAATGAAAGGGAGGAGAACTTCAAATGGGCACTAGAGAAGCTCAAAGAATTGTTCTTTTATAAGAATTTTCTATTGAAGGTTGTGGTGATGGACCAGGAACTTGCGTTGATGAATTCCATGTAAGTTGTGTTTCTAAATTCAAGTCATCTGTTGTGTTCGTTCCATATTTTAAAAAACATTAATATGAAATGTAAAGAGTATGTTAAATCATAAAGACAAGAACATGTCATGGATATATGGAACAACATCATGTATGCTAATAGAGAATCTGAGTTTGACACACACCTGAAGCACTTTGAGACTGTTTGTGCTGATATTTCTTTATTTGTTAAGTATGTGAGTGAAATATGGTTGACACCTTATAAATAAAAACTTATTTGGGAACATGTACACCGACGTCATTTTAATGATATTACATTACTAAACATAATTTAACATATATTTCTAATTATGGTTTTTAGGATGAAGTTTGCCCATTGGAGACTAAAAAACATATTGACTACAAGCCAATGAACTTTACGCCGAAGTTGAGATGCTGTGAACACCATGTTAAAGTTGTAGCTAGGTTCAATTAGGGTCTCGTTTCAACAAATTATTGTCAACACTGAGCATCAGTATAACACTCCATTTTATACCAACTTGCACAATTTTGTTTCAAGACAGACTATACACCACATTGGAAAGGAACTAGAAAATGTAAAATTTGTTGGTGCAAGTCAAGATGCTTATGGTTGATTCACTAGAAAAACACACGGGTTTAGCACGTGCGTGTCAACTTGCCGGTTTTCAAATACAAGGCAATCATGTTCCTTTAGAACCAATTCATGTTTTTTTGAAGAAATTACACATTGAAGAGCATGACGTCAGTCTTGAAGAAAGTGGTACACAATTGGATTTAGAAGCAGAGTGTGAAGAATTGAAGACATATTTCAGTACTTTGGATATTGTAGGCCAGAGAGTGTTGAAGAAAAAGGTTTGGGAACTAACACATTCATACAAAACTTCTACGTGTCCACCGCTGGTGAAGTACAAGCCAAAGAGAGGAGTTAAGAAGAGCATAAAGGATGAAGACTGCGACGTGCATCGTGAACCTTCATAGTGGGAGTATGGTGAGGAATCACAAGGGAGTCAGACTACAAAGAGACCATGCACAAAACCTACTGGAAGTCAATCTTCCAATGTATCTTTGAGAGATGTTTACTTGTCTCAGTTTCCTGATTTCTTACATCTATACAATGATGACATTGTTAATGTGGATGACGATGGAAATTGTGGTTTTTGGGCTATTGCAGTTTACTTGGATGGGGCGGAGAGTCATGGCCTTTGATTCTGACGCAGTTAGATTCATATGAGGCAATTGATCGTCATAGTTTTATTTTTCAAAATTTGAAGGCATGCAATCAATTGATTCACTATGACAATCGATTGTCATAGTTATATTTTTCACAAATTACACTAGTGTAATCGATTGTCATTGGGAGGCAAATGATTGTCGCTGTGTTGTTTTCCAAAAAATCTACACGCTCTTCATCTCCTTCATCCTTAACCTCCATACATGAATCTAATCAATTTCTCCAAAATCAAAAAAACCAGAATACAAATTTAATAGCAGAAATATGTTATCACAACTATCGCATATTACAACACCCACATTCATCAAGATCCATAGTAATTCATCAACAATTTCATGAAAAATTTCATCATCAATCATGTACACAATCCAAGCACTCAAGCATTCATGCATTGCATAATTTTATACATGCATATTCATGATGATACAAACATAATTTCAGTCACATAATCACATGTATAAACATAATCAATCATCAAATTCCATATTTCTAACATAACAACAATTTAGCAGGACAAGATTATGGAACCCTAATGAGAGCAAGAACATCTCTTCTCTATCTCATCATGCAATACACCCATATTAAAATCCCTTTCTCCCCCATTACCATAGATTTCCAGTAACAATAGCACAACAAGCAGCTCATACGGATCCTCCTTTCAAAACTTAGCTCTCCTTCCCCAAAGCTCTTGTTTCTATAGTCTCCTTGTTTTCACGTACTGACAAAAGTTTCCTAAAACCTAATTTTCTTCCAACTTTTAGAATATATATTATTCTAATTATTTCTCATAATTATACTTTTTACCCAATTGATTTCCAGCTTCTCTCCTCTTGCCACACACTTCCCTCAAATCACACAATTGGCCAAATTCTTCATATTTACTAATTTCTCAATTTATTTCTAATTTTAATTAAAAATACCAATCATTCTAATTTCTAATTATTCTATTAAACACCTATTTCTCACCACACCTAACTAAAACCATCACACCCCAACAACACATATTATCACATAATTATTTTAAAGGCATGCCAAACACCAAATAATTAAATAAAATATCTAAATAATTCAATTAAATTAATTAATCGAATTTGGGGTGTTACACGTATTGTGTTGTATTATTTATACACCTCTGATTGTATATCAAGTGTATTCACCCAACATGCTAGGGAGATTGTTAGAAGTCTCTTATTAAGTGTTTGAGCAAGGAAGTCTCTAGCTTGTGTGCTAGAGCAAGGAAGTCTCATACTTGTGTGTTTGAACAAGGAAGTCTTTAGCTTGTGTGCTAGAGCAAGAAAGTTTCTTACTTGTGTGTTTGAGCAAGGAAGTCCCAAGCTTGTGTGCTTGAGAAAGGAAATCTCATACTTGTGTGTTTGAGCAAGAAAGTATCTAGCTTGTGTGTTAGAGAAAGGAAGTATCATACTTGTGTGCTTGAGCAAGCAAGTCTCTAGCTTGTGTGCTAGAGCAAGAAAGTCCCATACTTGTGTGTTTGAAAAAGGAAGTCTCTAGCTTATGTGCTAGAGCAAGGAAGTCTCTTGTGTGTTTGAGCAAGGAAGTCTCAAGCTTGTGTGCTTGAGCAATGAAGTTTCTTACTTGTGTGTTTGAGCAAAGGAAGTCTCTTGCTTGTGTTCTTGAGCAAATTGTAATCTTGTGTGATCATAGTGAAAATCTCTTATAAGTACAAGGGGACTAGATTACTCTGTGTGTTCTTCTTCTTTCTTGCTTATTATATCCGGTGTCTATCTCTAACTAAATCAAATTCTATAACATTGTGTTTAGAATCTGACTTAAGAGTTTCAAAAGGAAAGAAAAAGCCAACACAATTCCCCTTCTTGTATTTTTCTCACCTTCACTACTGACCATTGAAATGTTGATAGAAATGTTGTTTTTCTTGAAATGTTATTTTTATTTAATAGTGTTGGTTTGAGAATATGTTGAATATATGTTCTTAGGAAGTGTACCATGAGTATAGTAGAGTTCATATGCATTAGGTGCTTTAATAGAGATTTGCTGATTTGAGTAGTATAATTCTTGGTTTACACAGAGATTGAAGATTCGACCAACACATCTCATTCAACCTCTCATACAACCTCTGCTAATACTAAAAGGAAAAGAAAAACTAGAGGTGACACGACGTTGACTAAGGTGACAAAAGCCCACGAAAGCGGTTGTTTTTATGTATTGTGTTGCAGTTGTTTTTATGATGCAGCAATTGAAATCAATGAGTGTACTCATCCATCCAAATTTAGATCAGTTAGACATAGCCGTGAAAGTAGCTGAGAAAGTTGTTATGGGTGGTGCAAGCACGAAAGGTAGTTGTTCTGCCCCATAACACACTATTGACACCACAATACCTCAACTAGATAACATGCAAAGACTATCAAGGATGGTAGAAGAGATGCCAAACATCTTCGAGATGACATTAAAACAGGAACAGGAACATGAATATATACAACATAAGAGTTTTATTTTTGAAATTTTGAAGGGAGATGATTGGTTGGATATAACCATACTATAATTTTGGTGCGCGTAAGTACAACTTTTATGGTTATTTCAATTTATATTCATTGTTCTCATACTTTAACATCAAGATTTGACTTTTACATTAACTTTTAGGTCAATTCATGAGATGTGTGTTAGAATGGACTTAAGTAAGTATTGCTTCTTAGACCCATTTAAAATCCAGTTTAAACAATGGGGAGCAAACGCTATCCATCCATACATACAAAATAACTTGATTGATGTGAACAAAGAATGTTACATGGTGTCATACCCCAATTTTACCCCTAGATTCCATCATCATTTGCATAGCATCAAACATTTTAGGTGTATCATTCATGCATAGCTAACCCTTATTATCAAGATTTGTCTTGTTTTGCTTTTGTCTGTGAATTAAGGTTTGCATCAAGGAGATGTGGTTGATCAATCAAAGTCTTGGATTGATCATATATATATATATATATATATATATATATATATATATATATATGGCTAAATTACATTCAGGGTCCTTTAAGTTATTTAATTGTAACACTTTGGTCCTTTATGTTTGTTTTGCTTCAAGTAGATCCTTTAAGTTATTTTAAAATATCAAGTTAGTCCCTTAAGTTGTTTTTGTAACGCTTTGGTCCCTTTTTTAAAAATCTCCGTTAAAATAAATTGCAAACTCATACATCATTTCAACTGGTTTTTCGCGCTGATCATGAATATGCAATCAAATTTATCAAACAAGTTATGATTCATGAGAATTAGTTAAAAATGGACGAAATACATAATGGAAAAATCATCGATCCGACCAAAATACACAATAAGACGCAAAACTAGTTACATATTCGTGATCAGCGCGAAAACCAGTTCAAAAGGTATATGAGTTTACAATTTATTTTAACGGAGATTTTTAAAAAAGGGACCAAAGCGTTACAAAAACAACTCAAGGGACTAACTTGATATTTTAAAATAACTTAAAGGACCTACTTGAAGCAAAACAAACATAAAGGACCAAAGTGTTACAATTAAATAACTTAAAGGACCCTGAATGTAATTTAACATATATATATATATATATATATATATATATATATATATATATATATATATATATATATATATATATATATATATATATATCTATATCTTGTTTTCACGATCAAGAGTTTCCCTACACCAACAATCAAGTGTATTGTAGCCTCATTACAAGTTTGTCAAGCTTCAAATTCATCTGGACCACAAATTAGGGTTTTGGAGCCAAAGTCAACTGCATCTTTGACTTTTGACCAAAACATGATCTCAAGCCTTGGGACATGATTCAATACACTCAAAGACACCTTTGGAGTCGATCCGTAATGTTCAAATAGCCAAAGGGTTTAATTTCATTGAAGATCACAAAGTTCAAGTCATCTGATACAAAAGTCAACCACTGATCAAAGTCAAGTTTGACTTTTGACTTTTTGGTCAAACATGGACTTCTCAAGTCAAAGATCATGAAAACATGTGGTTTGGATCATGATCAATCAAGAAAATCAAGGAAAACATCAAAGAATCAAGATTTGTGAAAATTAGGGTTTCATGATTTTTTCTAAGTTATGAAATTCAATGGTTTTTACTCAACTTGCCAAGGCCATAACTTCCAATCCAAGTAACCATTTTCTTTGCTACAAAGACTAATTTAAAGAGCTTGTTCCATATTACAACTTTGTCTTAAAGGATGAATTCCCAAAAAAATGCATGGATTGAGAGACATGGAGCCAACTTTGAGGCCATTTTTCACCATGATCCATTTTAATTCAAGAAAAACTCAAAACATGAAAGTTGTAGAGGATGTTTAAGCATTCCAAAGAGTCCAATAACATAAAATTATCATACTTGAGTTAGAAGTTTCAAAGGAGGGAAGTTGGCACTTCAAACATGATTATAGGTCATTTCCATGACATGTTCTTGATCAAACCTTCAACCAAACTAACTCAATCTGGCTTTGAAGGCATTCTTGCTTCTAAATATCAACAAAATATGAGCTTTACACAAATTAATGATGCATTATCCAAATGATTAAGGCTTTGTTCAAGGGATAATTTCATTTTGGGCATAAAGATTGCACTTCCATCTTGATAAAGTGACTTTAATCACAAGTCAACTTGTCTTGAGCCCATACTTGGTATCTTCTGCACCAAACCTTTCTATAACTCAGAAGCAACATCTATGAACTTTAGAACAACTTTAGGAAAGTTTTGTACTTGTCTTGGAACCATGAAGATCATGAAACTACCACTTGGTTTCCAACCAAACCAAGAGAACCACACAACTTGTGATGCTGCATAATTCTGATCCTCACTCTTCCCCTATAAATAAAGGCTCATTCTTCATCACAAAATGTTAGTTCTTGTGTTGGCTGGAATTTTGGTAAAACAAAGTTGAACAATGTTGATGTCATATGTCTGATGTCATAACATTGGTTCTTATCATTAGCTGTTGTAGGGTTGGAAGTTTTGTATGCTGATGTTATAAGTGATGTCTTGACATCACTATACCAAAACACCAGAACATCAGTTTATGATGTTTTAGGGCTGCGCGTGTTAGTAAGATTTGAGGAGATCTGTTAGAGTGATTGGATGCAAATTTCTTGGAGAAGATATTGGCAATCAGAGATGGAGCAGATCATGGAGCAAATCATATAACAAACATTAGGGCTGATTTGAAAAGATTTAGGAGATCAAATCTGCATTAATTTCTGATTTCAATAACAAATCAGATCAGAATCTTGGGAGCAGGTCCAAGCCCAAGTCAGAATGATATTTAAAGCAGCCTCAACCCTAAGTTAAAGTAACGAAGAAAGAGAGCTAAAGACTGAGTGTCATTTGTGTCTTCGTGTGTGTTTGTGTAAACCATTCGTGTGTGAATTGGTGTTACTATTTTGAGTTGTAAGTGTATTCACTCAAAGCTTTTAAGCATGAGTGTGTTGTTCTTGATCAAAGCTGTTAAGCAGAATCAAGTTGGGTAATTAGTGTGTAATCATTGGATTGTATCACTGTGGTGAATTAGGGAGTGAGTGGTTTCTCATATCTAAGTGGTTTCTTAGGTAGAAGGTTCATTGGGTAGTGATTAAGTTTAGTAGATGTCAACTGGGATTGTTGAGTCTGTAAATTAATACTACTAATAGTGGAATTCCTCCCTGGCTTGGTAGTCCCCAGACGTAGGTAGTTAGACCGAACTGGGTGAACAATTCTTTGAGTTATTTACTGTTGCTTTTACCTTGTTCATATAGCAGAGTGTGTTGTTGTGACATCACACCTTAACATCACACATCTGATACCAGAATTTCAATTGGTATCAGAGCAGGCATCCTGCTCTGCATCTGGGTGAGATCTAGGGCTGATATTTTCTGATGCAATGGACAAGGAGACTGGTGGATTTGTGAATAGATGCCCTATTCTTGATGGCTCTAATTATGACTATTGGAAACCAAGGATGGTTACCTTCTTGAAGTCACTAGACAGCAGGGCTTGGAAGGCTATTGTGAAAGAATGGAAACATCCTGTTATTACTGATAAAGAAGGAAACACCAAGCTGAAACCTGAAGAAGAGTGGACCAAGGAAGAGGATGAGCTAGCACTTGGCAATTCTACGACCTTGAATGCCATATTTAATGGGATTGATAAAAACATCTTCAGGCTGGTAAACACTTGTGAAGTGGCAAAGGATGCTTGGGACATTTTAAAGACTACTCATGAAGGAACTTCAAGGGTTAAGATGTCAAGACTTCAACTTTTGACATCAAAGTTTGAAAGTCTAAAGAAGAAGGAAGATGAAACTATTCATGATTTCACATGAATATTCTTGAGCTGTCCAATGCATCTAGTGCTCTTGGAGAGAAGATGACTGAAGAAATGCTGGTGAGGAAAATTCTTAGATCCTTTCCCAAGAGATATAAGATGAAGGTGACTTCAGAAGACAAACTAACTATGGAAGAAGACAACCCCAGTACTTTGGATGGCAGCCTCAGCAGTTTCATCATCAAAGTGGCATGAAGTTTAATCACTGTAGAGAAGAGGTTAAAAGAGTTAGGTGTTTCTATTGTGGAAATTTTGGCCATATGCAATATTCTTGTTTTAAACTGCATGGCTATCCCAAATCTGTCCATCAACCTAGACAGAATCAGAACAGGTCTAAGGCTGTTAAAAAATGGGTTCCTAAAGCTACTGTTAATGTCTATTGCCCCACACATCTGATAGACATTCTGTTAAGGATGGTTGGTACTTTGACAGTGGCTGTTCAAAGCATATGACAGGGTTCAAAAATCATTTGGTGGATATCAAGACTTGCTCCACAAATGATGTTACTTTTGGTAATGGAGAGAAAGGGGAAGTAAAGGGAGTTGGTAAATTAAGGTGTCATGATGGACCAAATTTGGAAAATTTTCTTCTTGTCAAAGGATTGACTGCTAATTTGATTAGCATCAGTCAGCTATGTGATGAAGGATACAAGGTCAGCTACACTAAAGATGAGTGTTTAGTGACTAATGGGAAGAATGAGGGTGTTATGAAGGGAGTCGGATCCATAGATAACTGTTATCTATGGGTACCTCAAGAGTCCAACTCATCAAGTGATGTTAAGGTTGATGTTGTGACATCAGACTGTAACATTAGATGTGAAGACTTAAGCAGAAAGTTGAAGTTAATGGCTTATGGGTTGAATTTATTAAAATTCAAAAATGTGTTTTGGTGGGGAAAATACATTTATTGGCATTTATGTGATCCACAAAATCAGGCTCCATACTTTAGGCTATCATTACCTATTGTAGCAATCACACGCTTCATCAAACACCATACCCCTAGACGGTTCATCTCCTTCTCCATCAACAGAAGTAGCAATCCTTCCCTGATCCTCAGTTGCTTCACTGGAACAATGTTAAAACAAGTATCATCCCCTTCAAAGAAGTCTGCTTCAAAAAGTTATTCTCTTGAAAAAGCTAGGGTTTTGACGAAAGAGGGTTCTGCTGAAGAAGCTTTGAATATAGCACTCATCTCCATGATGGTTCCTGAATCTGGTAAGTCAAGACCTTCCAAACTTCAACCCAAAAGGCCTACACCTAAAATTGATGATAGTGAAACTAGGAGGTTAGTCACTAGCATTCTTTTTAAAGAAAAATATGCATCTGAGTCTTCTACCCCTCAAGCTGTTGAAGAGAGGGTTGATGTTGATCGTAGTCTTAATTAGATTGCCACCAAAATTTTGGATAAGGGTTTATCTGTAAAAGGAATTTCTATTCCCCTTAGACAAATGCTAGCTGAAAAGGATGACATGCAGAAAGCGGATACCAATCTTCACAGATTGGCTATCTCAGTCATTGAAGATGCGGAAGTGGAAGTTGAAGATGAAGGTGTTCATGTTGAAGAAGAAGTTGAAACCAATGTCAGAACATCGCCTGATAGGGATGTTGGAGCTAGCCCTAGTGAAAAGAAGAATACAGATAAGAAGGAGTATAGAGTGTTAGAAGAAACAGACAATGCTGTGTGTAAGGAAATCACAGCAGGACAAGTGAAAGTCTGGCCTCTGAAAGGAAAATTGTCTGCCAGTTTGTTGAGTGTCAAATATGCTATTATGCACAGAATAGGAGCAGCTAATTGGGTCCCTACCAATCACAAGACAACTATCTCTGTTGGATTGGGAAAATTCATTTATGCCGTTGGGACAAAGAGGTTATTTGATTATGGGGATTATATATATGATCAGACTATCAAGCATACTGCTACAAATGCAGTGAAGATGCCTATTGCCTTTCCCTCTCTCATTTGTGGGATCATCTTGTCACAACATCCTGGCATTCTTCCTTAATCTGATGTGGTGTGTAAGAGGGAATCTGCCTTGTCAATCCATTATAAGCTGTTTGAAGGGAAGCATGTTCCTGACATTGTCAAGACATCAACTTCAACATCACAATAGCCACCTGCCAAAACTTGGTTGATTTCAGAATTGGAGGAGGCTTGCAAGGAGTTGGATGAAGTCATCAGAGTGAGTACTAAAAGAAAGCTAAAATTTGAAAAACTTCTCATGACTCTGAGATTGGCAGAAAAAGAAGTTGAAGCAGTCAATGCTAGCCAAAATGATGATGATGTCCAGGACAATGTTGAAGGTTCAGGTTCTGAAGAAGGTGACCCTAGCACTGAGGATGAAGATGTTGCATGCAGCTAGTTCTGATGGTTCTGATGCTGGTGAAGATTGAAGTGCTATTTTTGATATTTTATTTTGCTTTTGTAGTTTATTTTTGCTTCTGCACTTAGTGTGTTTGCTATGTATTCTGAATATTGTTGCTTTTAAGTACTTCTGGGTTATGTTCTGTGATTTGTCTTGTCACTTAATGCTGACTTTTGACTGACAATGAGAGTTAGCTTAGGACTTTCTGGTAGTTAGTAGGACTAACAGGTTGATGATTGTCTAATTATGGCTAAAAAGGGGGAGAGAGTTGCCAATGTGTAGTTCTTGTTTTAAAGCAGTTTCTGATATAGTGCAGCAGTTGAGGGGGAGAGTGTATGAACAGCTGTGAGCTGGTTCTTGTTTTGAGGGGGAGTTTTCCCTATGCTGATGTGAAAGTGAGTTTTGTGCAGCTTGTTGAAGAGGTGCTGCTATGGTTTGATAATTTATCAATTTTTATCCGCTGCTGGGTTCTCCGATGATGGCAGAGTTTGTTTTAGCCAAAATTAGCCAAATGGGGAGATTGTTAGTTCTTGTGTTGGCTGGAATTTTGGTAAAACAAAGTTGAACAATGTTGATGTCATATGTCTGATGTCATAACATTGGTTCTTATCATTTGCTGTTGCAGGGTTGGAAGTTTTGTATGCTGATGTTATAAGTGATGTCTTGACATCACTATACCAGAACACCAGAACATCAGTTTGTGATGTTTTAGGGCTGCGCGTGTTAGTAAGATTTGAGGAGATCTGTTAGAGTGATTGGATGCGAATTTCTTGGAGAAGATATTGGCAATCAGAGATGGAGCAGATCATGGAGCAAATCATATAACAAACATTAGGGCTGATTTGAAAAGATTTAGGAGATCAAATCTGCATTAATTTCTGATTTCAATAACAAATCAGATCAAAATCTTGGGAGCAGGTCCAAGCCCAAGTCAGAATGATATTTAAAGCAGCCTCAACCCTAAGTTAAAGTAACGAAGAAAGAGAGCTAAAGACCGAGTGTCATTTGTGTCTTCGTGTGTGTTTGTGTAAACCATTCGTGTGTGAATTGGTGTTACTATTTTGAGTTGTAAGTGTATTCACTCAAAGCTTTTAAGCACGAGTGTGTTGTTCTTGATCAAAGCTGTTAAGCAGAATCAAGTTGGGTGATTAGTGTGTAATCATTGGATTGTATCACTGTGGTGAATTAGGGAGTGAGTGGTTTCTCATATTTAAGTGATTTCTTAGGTAGAAGGTTCATTGGGTAGTGATTAAGTTTAGTAGATGTCAACTGGGATTGTTGAGTCTGTAAGTTAATACTACTAATAGTGGAATTCCTCCCTGGCTTGGTAGCCCCCAGACGTAGGTAGTTAGACCAAACTGGGTGAACAATTCTTTCAGTTATTTACTGTTGCTTTTACCTTGTTTATATAGCAGAGTGTGTTGTTGTGACATCACACCTTAACATCACACATCTGATACCAGAATTTCAATTGGTATCAGAGCAGGCATCCTGCTCTGCATCTGGGTGAGATCAAGGGCTGATACTTTCTGGTGCAATGGACAAGGAGACTGGTGGATTTGTGAATAGACCCCCTATTCTTGATGGCTCTAATTATGACTATTGGAAACCAAGGATGGTTACCTTCTTGAAGTCACTAGACAGCAAGGCTTGGAAGGCTATTGTGAAAGAATGGAAACATTCTATTATTACTGATAAAGAAGGAAACACCAAGCTGAAACCTGAAGAAGAGTGGACCAAGGAAGAGGATGAGCTAGCACTTGGCAATTCTAAGGCCTTGAATGCCATATTTAATGGGATTGATAAAAACATCTTCAGGCTGGTAAACACTTGTGAAGTAGCAAAGGATGCTTGGGACATTTTAAAGACTACTCATGAAGGAACTTCAAGGGTTAAGATGTCAAGACTTCAACTTCTGACATCAAAGTTTGAAAGTCTAAAGATGAAGGAAGATGAAATTATTCATGATTTTCACATGAGTATTCTTGAGCTGTCCAATGCATCTAGTGCTCTTGGAGAGAAGATGACTGAAGAAAAGCTGGTGAGGAAAATTCTTAGATCCCTTCCCAAGAGATATAAGATGAAGGTGACTGCAATTGAAGAAGCTCAAGACATCAGCAAAATGAGGGTTGATGAGCTGATTGGATCCCTTCAAACTTTTGAGTTAGGGTTGAGTGAAGAGGAACCTGCTATTGTTCTGATGGGAAGACAGTTTAACAAGGTGTTTAAGAGGATGAATAGAAACTACAAACCTAATGTTAAGAACATCTCCTCTGACATCCACAAGTCAGAAGAGAAGAATGGTCAAGACAAAGGAGTTAAATGCTTTGAATGTGAAGGCTATGGTCATGTCAAGAAAGAATGTCCTACATTCCTAAAGAAGCAGAAAAAGGGCATGGCTGTTTCCTGGTCTGATACTGACAGTGAAAGTGAAGAAAAGTCTGCCAAGCATGTTAGGGCATTGACAGGAACATGTATTTTTGATGGAGAATCTAGTGATGAGGAATTGACTTTTGAGGAGTTAGCAGCATCCTATCAAGAGTTATGCCTGAGGAGTACAGAGGTTTGTCAAGAAAGTGAGAAACAAAAGAAAAGAATAGTCCAGCTTGAGACTGTTAAAGCTGATCTTGAAAATGAAGTCTTGTTAGTTAAATCTCAACTTGATCAAATGATCAAGTCTATCAGAATGTTGAACAGTGGGTCTGATACTCTTGATAAGATTCTTCAGGCTGAAAAGGTAGCAGGAGACAAGTTTGGCTTAGGATTTGTTGTTGAGGAGAAGGTCTCTGGTGAAGCTAGTATTTCTGGAACCAAAAAGGATATGTCTCAACCAATGTCTCAATATAACAGAAGAAGACATAATCCTAAACCTAAGCAGGTTATTCATCAACTTCCTTAAAATGTTGGGAAAGAGAATGCTCATGGTCCTCATCATGGGAAGGCACATGCTTCTGGAGCTGGGCAGTATATGCCTCCACAATACCATAGGAGTATGCATGCTTCTAGGTTTAACATGTTCCATCAGATGTCTCAACATCAAGGGAATATGTATGGCTTTGGACCTAATAGTGCAGTGCCTCATGATTATGGGAGAAGAAAGCCACAACATCATGGTAGAAGACAGCCTAAGAGACAGAATCATCACTATAGAAGACAGGCTAACTATGGAAGAAGACAACCCCAATACTTTGGATGGCAGCCTCAGCAGTTTCATCATCAAGGTGGCATGAAGTTTAATCACTGTAGAGAAGAGGTTAAAAGAGTTAGGTGTTTCTATTGTGGAAATTTTGGCCATATGCAATATTCTTGTTTTAAACTGCATGGCTATCCCAAATCTGTCCATCAACCTAGATAGAATCAGAACAGGTCTAAGGCTGTTAAAAAATGAGTTCCTAAAGCTACTGTTACATGTCTATTGGCCCACACATCTGATAGACATTCTGTTAAGGATGGTTGGTACTTTGACAGTGGCTGTTCAAAGCATATGACAGGGTTCAAAAATCATTTGGTGGATATCAAGACTTGCTCCACAAATGATGTTACTTTTGGTAATGGAGAGAAAGGGGAAGTAAAGGGAGTTGGTAAATTGAGGTGTCATGATGGACCAAATTTGGAAAATTTTCTTCTTGTCAAAGGATTGACTGCTAATTTGATTAGCATCAGTCAGCTATGTGATGAAGGATACAAGGTCAGCTACACTAAAGATGAGTGTTTAGTGACTAATGGGAAGAATGAGGGTGTTATGAAGGGAGTCAGATCCATAGATAACTGTTATCTATGGGTACCTCAAGATTCCAACTCATCAAGTGATGTTAAGGTTGATGTTGTGACATCAGACTGTAACATTAGCTGTGAAGACTTAAGCAGAAAATTGAAGTTAGTGGCTTATGGGGTGAATTTATTAAAATTCAAAAATGTGTTTTGGTGGGGAAAATACATTTATTAGCGTTTATGTGATCCATAAAATTAGGCTCCATACTTTAGGCTATCATTACCTATTGTAGCTATCACACGCTTCATCAAACATTATACCCTTAGACGGTTCATCTCCTTCTCCATCAACAGAAGTAACAATCCTTCCCTGATCCTCAGTTGCTTCACTGGAACAATGTCAAAACAAGTATCATCCCCTTCAAAGAAGCCTGCTTCAAAAAGTTCTTCTCTTGAAAAAGCTAGGGTTTTGACGAAAGAGGGTTCTGCTGAAGAAGCTTTGAATATAGCACCCATCTCCATGATGGTTCCTGAATCTGGTAAGTCAAGACCTTCCAAACTTCAACCCAAAAGGCCTACACCTAAAATTGATGATAGTGAAACTAGGAGGTTAGTCACTAGCATTCTTTTTAAAGAAAATTATGCATCTGAGTCTTCCACCCCTCAAGCTGTTGAAGAGAGGGTTGATGTTGATCGTAGTCTTAATCCGATTGCCACCAAAATTTTGGATAAGGGTTTATCTGTAAAAGGAATTTCTATTCCCCTTAGACAAATGCCAGCTGAAAAGGATGACATGCAGAATGCGGATACCAATCTTCACAGATTGGCTATCTCAGTCATTGAAGATGCGGAAGTGGAAGTTGAAGATGAAGGTGTTCATGTTGAAGAAGAAGTTGAAACCAATGTCAGAACATCGCCTGATAGGGATGTTGGAGCTAGCCCTAGTGAAAAGAAGAATACTGATAAGAAGGAGTATAGAGAGTTAGAAGAAATAAACAATGCAATGTGTAAGGAAATCACAGAAGGACAAGTGAAAGTCTGGCCTCTGAAAGGAAAATTGTCTGCCAGTTTGTTGAGTGTCAAATATGCTATTCTGCACAGAATAGGAGCAGCTAATTGGGTCCCTACCAATCACAAGACAACTATCTCTGTTGGATTAGGAAAATTCATTTATGCTGTTGGGACAAAGAGGTTATTTGATTATGGGGCTTATATATATGATCAGACTATCAAGCATGCTGCTACAAATGCAGTGAAGATGCCTATTGCCTTTCCCTCTCTCATTTGTGGGATCATCTTGTCACAACATCCTGGCATTCTTCCTCAATCTGATGTGGTGAGTAAGAGGGAATCTGCCTTGTCAATCCATTATAAGCTGTTTGAAGGGAAGCATGTTCCTGACATTGTCAAGACATCAGCTTCAACATCACAACAGCCACCTGCCAAAACTGGGTTGATTTCAGAATTGGAGGAGGCTTGCAAGGAGTTGGATGAAGTCATCAGAGTGAGTACTGAAAGAAAGCTAAAATTTGAAAAACTTCTCATGACTCTGAGATTGGCAGAAAAAGAAGTTGAAGCAGTCAATGCTAGCCAAAATGATGATGATGTCCAGGACAATGTTGAAGGTTCAGGTTCTGAAGAAGGTGACCCTAGCACTGAGGATGAAGATGTTGCATGCAGCTAGTTCTGATGGTTCTGATGCTGGTGAAGATTGAAGTGCTGTTTTTGATATTTTATTTTGCTTTTGTAGTTTATTTTTGCTTCTGCACTTAGTGTGTTTGCTATGTATTCTGAATATTGTTGCTTTTAAGTACTTCTGGGTTATGTTCTGTGATTTGTCTTGTCACTTAATGCTGACTTTTGACTGACAATGAGAGTTATCTTAGGACTTTCTGGTAGTTAGTAGGACTAACAGGTTGATGATTGTCTAATTATGGCTAAAAAGGGGGAGAGAGTTGCCAATGTGTGGTTCTTGTTTTAAAGCAGTTTCTGATATAGTGCAGTAGTTGAGGGGGAGAGTGTATGAACAGCTGTGAGCTGGTTCTTGTTTTGAGGGGGAGTTTGCCCTATGCTGATGTGAAAGTGAGTTTTGTGCAGCTTGTTGAAGAGGTGCTGCTATGGTTTGATAATTTATCAATTTTTATCCGCTGCTGGGTTCTCTGATGATGGCAGAGTTTGTTTTAGCCAAAATTAGCCAAATGGGGAGATTATTAGTTCTTGTGTTGGCTGGAATTTTGGTAAAACAAAGTTGAACAATGTTGATGTCATATGTCTGATGTCATAACATTGGTTCTTATCATTAGCTGTTGCAGGGTTGGAAGTTTTGTATGCTGATGTTATAAGTGATGTCTTGACATCACTATACCAGAACACCAGAACATCAGTTTGTGATGTTTTAGGGCTGCGCGTGTTAGTAAGATTTGAGGAGATCTGTTAGAGTGATTGGATGCGAATTTCTTGGAGAAGATATTGGCAATCAGAGATGGAGCAGATCATGGAGCAAATCATATAACAAACATTAGGGCTGATTTGAAAAGATTTAGGAGATCAAATCTGCATTAATTTCTGATTTCAATAACAAATCAGATCCAAATCTTGGGAGCAGGTCCAAGCCCAAGTCAAAATGATATTTAAAGCAGCCTCAACCCTAAGTTAAAGTAACAAAGAAAGAGAGCTAAAGACTGAGTGTCATTTGTGTCTTCGTGTGTGTTTGTGTAAACCATTCGTGTGTGAATTGGTGTTACTCTTTTGAGTTGTAAGTGTATTCACTCAAAGCTTTTAAGCACGAGTGTGTTGTTCTTGATCAAAGCTATTAAGCAGAATCAAGTTGGGTGATTAGTTTGTAATCATTGGATTGTATCACTGTGGTGAATTAGGGAGTGAGCGGTTTCTCATATCTAAGTGGTTTCTTAGGTAGAAGGTTCATTGGGTAGTGATTAAGTTTAGTAGATGTCAACTGGGATTGTTGAGTCTGTAAATTAATACTACTAATAGTGGAATTCCTCCCTGGCTTGGTAGCCCCCAGACGTAGGTAGTTAGACCGAACTGGGTGAACAATTCTTTGAGTTATTTACTGTTGCTTTTACCTTGTTCATATAGCAAAGTGTGTTGTTGTGACATCACACCTTAACATCACACATCTGATACCTGAATTTCACAAAACAGACAACAAACATCAGAAAACACATTCCAAACACCCTTCACCTCAGCATCTTGCAACCAAAACCTCACTTGTGTCAAAAACCTTCATTTTGCACAAACCAGTCCAAATCCTTTTCCATCCATAAAATACTCAAACCAACCTTGCAAACACATCACAAAACACTTAATAAAGGCGTTCCAACCCTCATCTTCATCAGGAAACCTCAAGAATAGAAAGTCATCCCTCAAACCTCCATTTTGTTGGCTTTCTGCACAAGCCAAGTCAAATCATCATCCTGACCTTTTCCAACCCAACTAACCTTTCAAATACAATCCACAAACCTCCCTTGAACTGTTCCAAGTGATGATTTGCAATTGTAACACAATTTGAACTAAGTTCCATTTATCATTTTTCATTCTTTCAAGAGGATTCATGCACAAGGATTGAAACTGTTTCAAAGTAAATTAAGCATTACAAAAGCACCTTGGAGGTTCATAGAAACAATTTGGATCATTCACTTGCTTCTGCAACCAGATTGAAGAGGCATTGGACCTTGCTCCAATAGGTAAACTTTCTAAAACTTGAACTGACTCATATACGCATCCTTAGTGTTTGATTTCTGAAGCAAAAATGTAGCATTTGATGTGTAGATGGTGTTCCATAAGTTAATTGCAATGAATCATGTATCTATGTGAAGTTATACATTATTGACCAGTTAGGGTTCATTTTAGGGATGATGATTTATTTCTTCATTCTTTGACTTTTAGTTCAATTAAATGATATCATTGTATTCCTCATGAAATTCCAAGCATTCTTCATGTTTACATCATTAAAAAATATTGAGAGATGAGTGAGATACAATTTTCAGAATTTTGAAAAAAGAGGGAAGGTTGAAGATGATGGCCATGACACCATTTTTTATTTTTAAAATATGTTTTAATATTTATTCTTTTATTTCCATTTGGTAACTGACTTGGGAATTACGCCACAGTGGAGAGAATGTGTGTTTGAGAGTGTTTGCCATGCTAGAGGTATGGGGTTCGAATCCTCCTCGCCCCAGACCTTTTGTTTTTTTTCCATGTTTTCATGTTGGTTTCATACATATTGTATTGCGCAAGTGTTCTTACTGGGCCAAGCAACTGGCCCAATGGTTAGTATTTTAACCTGTAAACCCAAGTGCGTGGGTTCAAACCTTGGCAGGACCAACACCATTATATTTTAGCACTTGTACATTTTATTTTATTTTTCCAAATTTCACTTGATCATATCTCTCAATCTACACATTATTTTGAGCTGATGTTTTGTACACTCTCTATTTATTATGCCTATTTTGTGAATGCTTAAAAAAATTCCAAAAATAATTTATTTTTCACACACTTTTACTTAGTCAAAGTAAGGCACATTTTTAAGTGATTTTAGGTCCTTAAATGATTCTTTTTTATTCTTCCTTTGATTTTGCTTAACCATGTTGATGTTTGTGAACGTTATGAACATTGTTTGAACCTTGTTTGATGTTAGTAACATGATCCTTTTGATTTTTGCCTAAGTTTAGTGTACTTTAATGCTTGATTTTCATGTATACATGTCTTGTTTCTTCATGTTTGTTTATGAAACATTTCTCTTGACCTTGACATGATACTTATACCATGTTGAACCTTTTGATGCATGTTTGCTATGTGTTTGAATCATCTTTGATCATATTTTCATGTTTTGCCTTACCTTTGATACCATGATTTTGTTTGGTTCTTAAACTTCATGCTTACCATATTCAAACCATTTTTGAAATGCTTAGACTTGTTGTGATCACAATGAAACATTGACATGAACCTTTGGTTGTTACCTTATGTCTTGAACTATGTCTTGACTTGTATTCATGATTAAGTGGTGTCTTAATTTGTCCATGATTGTTTGAATCTTAAATTGTATTCGTGATTAAGTGGTGTTAGTTTCAAACCGTAAACCATGTCATAACCTTAACCTTAGCTCACCCATGTTTGTTATTGTTATATCTATGTTGATTTAAATCCATGTTTGATATTGTTATATCCACGATTTCATGTTGATTTGAACCTTTGGTTGATGTTGTTATATCCATGACCTATATGTTGATATTGTTATATCCTTCATGTACATGATGATATTGTTGATGTTGTTATATTTGTGTCCATGTTCACATGTTATTGTTTTGAACATGCTTTGATATGCCATGCTTATGTTGTCACTTTGGTCTTGTTAGAGCCATGTCACATGTATGTCTTGATTATGTGTCATCCATGGCTGTATGTCATCCTTGGTTGTTACCATGATTGTTTATGACTTGGTTAAAGTCTTGTTTTAGATGTTGTCATATCTACCTTCATGTATTGGTTGTTAACATGTTCATTTTAACTTTGTTATATCTCATTACATCTCATAGTTGATATCATGTATGGATGTCATCTTTTCCATGAGTTGTATGCCTTGATTGATGTCATGTTTAAACATTATCTTTATCATCTTTTATCCATCTTGGTTGATATCATGTTTGAATGTCATCCTTTACCATGTTTACTTTGACATCATGTTTGAATATCAATTTTGTTCATCTCGTCCATTATCACCCATACTCATCATTTATTTTGACTTTGTCAAGTCATCCCCTAGTGAGGTTAGCTTGTTAGCTCTCTTCCTTCTCTTTTCTTTTGATTCCTAAATCCAAAGGAAAGATTTCTCTTGTTGACTTTATGTCATAGGTAGTATAACTTCCCCTCAACTACCCCTCTTGACTTTGTTAAGTAATTAACCTTTCAAGATAGTCTTAGGTTAGAGTTTGTAAACTCTTTGACTTTGTCAAGTCATGTAAGTGTTATTGATATAAACACTTACCTCCCCCTTTGGAACCTTAATCACTATCAAGTGTCCTTCACCCTTAGTAAGGTGAACTACGATTGCTCTGATTCTATCCTTGTTAGGATACGTAGGTATAAGACTGCGAAGTCTTGGCGAGCACATCAGCAATAAACCTCCTTAGGTTCCTATTAGAGTTTGGCCTAACACAACCTTACAAAACCGGTTGGTAAGGTGAGGGATGCCACTCTATATAAACTATTTCATTGCTCTATCTTCAACCAATGTGGGACTTTAGGATCTTCCTAACACACCCCCTTATGCCCAACACTCTTTTTTTGGGCTTGGTGCGTGGATTTAAACGGTGGGCTGCCCAAGGTTCGATCGATAGGCTCTGATACCATATTAGAGTTTAGCATAACACAACCTTACAAAACCGGTTGGTAAGGTGAGGGATGTCACTCTATATAAACTATTTCATTGCTCTATCTTCAACCAATGTGGGACTTTAGGATCTTCCTAATAGTTCCCTATCTCATAAAACCAAATAGAACATTTCCAAACATTAGCAAGCAAATTACCATAACACAAATACTTTCAAGAGGTTCCTATAGGATACTATAGATACTTAGGGTGCTAATACCTTCCCTTAGTATAACCAACCCCCGAACCTTTAGATCTCTTTGCATTGTTATTACATTGCACAATTAGGGTTTTATTCAATCTTTTCCCTTTTCTTTGGATAAATTAAAGTTCGGTGGTGAACATTCAATGTTTTGTGATTCAAGTTAATATAATAGCTTGATATCCGATTCTCACCGCAACACATGGGAACGTTTTACCATGTGCAAGTATATATGAATTTGTGTTTTATTTTATAAATTAATTTTATATACATTATTAATTATTTTGAATGTTTATGCAGATCACATTGACAACTTGTTATTATATATCTGAAGCAAAAAATTATGCTATGCTCGTTACATTATGATCTTGATTCATCGATGCAATACGTTTTGAGCGCATAAGTGGTATTATTTGTAATATTCAAATTTTACCTTTAGTTTTGAATAATTTTTATTCATATTCAATTTTTATTGACATGTAGAGCTATGGAGAATAGAATTTAGTGTACCGTAAAATAAGAGGTAAAAAGCCAAGGTTCCTTTACCCAAAACTAGGTATTACTTGTGCTTTTTGACATTCTTTTATTTTTGCTAATGTATTACTTATGCTTTGTGTGTGTTAATTAGTAAATATATAAAAAATATTTGTAGTTGCGAAAACAAACCGATATCCATTTTTGTGGATACTATGTTATGAAACATATGTTTAATATTATTTCCAGAGGCATTATTAGTTCATATACATGTAATTGATTTATATTTTTTTAAGTTAATGTTGTTATTGTTAGCTTATCATAATTTAAATTTTATTCAAATTATAGGTATTTAGCATTCGAACACCATACTCTCAAGAAGATATAGATGACATCCGATCATGTTGAGCCAATTGCTTCCTATTTTTTTATGAATCTCAACAACACTAGTTTTTATTGGTTGTTGTAAACATTGTGTATAAGTTTTCTATTACACATGTATTTGGTTTTGTCATTATATAGTTATATTTTCAAATATGTATATGTTCTCTTGGTGTACCATTTTGGATATGTGTACAATTTGGTTTTATAGACAATGTAATTTGGTATTCTGTGTATATTTAGTTATGTTCTATTATAAAATAAAATGTTATGATTCTATCACAAAGCTTGTATATAGTTTCTGTGTAAAAAACTTTCTAGGCGAGTCAAATTGAGATTTAAAACAAATTATAAATAACAAAAAATAGGTTTTATCCCTCGATTTTAATTTAAAACAGACATAAAACTTCTTTTTCCCTCGGATATTATCAGAAATTGAGAGGTATGTGACACACGCTTTATGGTTTTGAAGAATAAAAAAAAATGATGTTGTTGGGGATCGAACCAATGACCATTACAACTTTCCCCATCGGTGGAACAAAAACCGTGGGGTAAAGTGGCAAGTTTTCATGTCATCTTTCGCTACCTCGCATGTGAAACCAACATAAAATCTCTTTTCCAACCGAGGTAAAAAGTGTTTTTTATAGTAGTGGATGGTTGCCACTTGAAGACTAATTATGGTGGACAATTACAATATCTGTAGGCAGGGACCCCAATTACCAATACTTTCCATTGATATTTGGGGTCGTTGAAGTAGAAACAAGTGAAAGATGTAGATTGTTTTTGCAGTTACTAATGGGAGATATTGGTAAAGATATGAGATATGTGTTCATATCAGATCAACAAAAGGTAAATTGTTATTTTTGATGATTGTGTTTAATTCAATATGCTTGTAAATGTTATTATGTTCTTGTGTTAAAATCTATTTGAGCGCGTTTATGTCAGTTTTTGGGCTTGATTCAATATGTTTTATATGTTTAAATCAGTTTGAGAGTGTTCAAATCAGTTTGGCTGTGTTTTAATTAATTTGATTGTGCACATATCCATTTGAGTGTGAAAAGTGCGTGTTAAAATGTTATTATGTTTATGTTTTTATATCAGTTTAAGTATGTTCAACTCAGCTTAAAATGTTACTATGTTTATGGCTCAAAGGAATTTAAGTGTGTTTAAATCATTTTTGTTGTGTTTATACCAATTTGACATATGTGAACTTGATGGAACTTCAGCTAGAAATTGTAAACGTCATTTCATCACTTTTATTGATGATCGCTCTGATTATACTATTATATACCTAATGAAGGATAAAAGTGAAGTGCTTGATTTGCTTTAGACTTTTGTAAATGAAGTTGAAAATTAATTTAGTAAGAAAATTAAGAGGTTTCATAGTGATAGGAGAATTAAGTATGATTTTAGTTTATTTAACGAATTTTATAAAGCAACATGGAATTCTAAATGAAACCATTGCACCATATTCTCCTAAAATGAATGGTAAAGTGGAAAGAAACGATACAACTCTTTTTTGAATTATTCATTATTATTATGTTGAATTATGGTGTTGTATCTCACTGGTGGGGAGAAATTTTATTGATTGTTTGCTATGTTCTGAACAGAGTTTCCAAATCTAAAAAATAAGATATCTCCTTATGAGATATTAAATAAAAGATAACCAAAATTTTCTTATTTTAGAACTTGGGGTTGTTTGGCTTATCTCAGGATTCCAGATCTGAAGCGAGTTAAATTCGCAAGTAGTGTCTATGAATATGCACTCATTGGAAACACAGTAAATAGTAATGCGTATAGGTTTTATGACCTAATTTCTAAAGTGATCATAGAATCAAATGATGTTGACTTCTATGAAAATAAATTTCTTTTCAAATAGAAAAATGGTTGAGGAACTTAAGAGAATCACATTTTGTGATAAGAAATACCAAAAACAACGATGAAGGAGAAACATAACTTTGAAGAAGTAAAAAAATAAGAGTTGCTAAAAACTATTGGTCTGATTATGTGGCCTATACATTAGAATTAGATCTAACAAATCTTCAAGAAGCTTTGTCATATATGGTGTAGATTTGTGGCATAAAGCTATTAACGATGAGATAGATTCTATAGAATCTAACAGGGCCCGACACTTAGTAGACACGCCTTAAGGTTGCAAACCAATCAATTTTAAACGATTTTTGAAAAGAGAAAATATAGATTTGTTTGATACGTTTTCTCTGGTCACTAGAATTACATCCACTACTCATTTCAATTGATTTTATTTATATCTTAATAGTTCAACAAATGGATATTAAAATACCCTTTTTAAGTGGCGACTTAGAAGAAGAATGATATAGGGACCAATCGGAAGGGTTTGTAATTCACAGGCAAGAAAATAAATTATGTAAGATATATAAGTATATATGGTCTAAAACAATTACCAAGCAGTGACATGAAAATTTTGATAATTTAATAATATTGAATGGGTACAAAGTTAATGAAAGTGACAAATGTGTTTATTACAAATTTGAAAATAATATTTGCACTATTATATATCTATATGTAGGTAAATTACTCATATTTGGATAAAAAATTCTGATTGTGAATGTTGTAAAATCATTGTCATGCAACAAATTTGATATGAAACACCTCAGAGAAGTAAGTGTGATTCTTGAAATCAAAATCACTAGATCCGAAAAGAGAATATTCTTGGATCAATATTACTATGTAGGAAAAATCTTAAGGAAATATAATTACTTTTGAGTGTATACATGCTTGCATACCATACGATCCAAGTGTAAAATTATTTAAGATCATTGGTGACAGTGTTAGACAACCTGAGTATGCAAGCATCATTGACAGTCTTAGGTATGCCACTTATTGTACTAGACCCAAAATTGCATATGTCGTGGGATTGTTGTGTTGGTTTACTAGTAGATTGAGTAATAAGTATTGGAAAGTTATTGAAAGAGTCATGTGATGCATTAAAAGAAACATTAATTATGGTTTAAATTATCAGAGATTTCATACTGTACTTAAAGGATACAATGATGCATACTAGAACACCTTATTAGATGATTCCAAAGCAACTAGTGATTATATATTCAGTATAACTTGAGGATATGTATCTTGGAAATCAAAGAAGACTATCTTGGTTCATCGTACGATGGATTATGAAATGATAGCATTAACAACTTCTAGTGAAGAAATTTTTTGGTTGAAATGCTTGGCAGCAGAGATCCCTTTCTAAGAAAAACTTATGCCAACTGTGTTGATCCATTGCGATATTATCACAACTATTGCAAAAATAGAGAACCGTTATTATAATGGTAAGTGATATCTAATAAGAAGAAAACACAACACTTTTAGAGAGTTGTTCTTTAAAGGAGATGTAAGAGTGGGTAATGTAAACACTAATGGAAATATAGCATTAGGTAGAGAAAAATTCTATAATATATCTAATAAGTTTGGACTAATTCCTATAGATAATTGAATTGCTCAAGATGGTAACCCGACCTAAAATATCAGAGATTCCAAGAATTAGCTGAAGCTAGCGGTATTATACCTGAGTGAATCGTACTCTCAAAGATACAACATAGTCGCCACCAAACTTTATTTAGTCCCCAAAGGACAGGGAAAATTTCAATAAAACCCAAGGGAAAGAGAAACAGGTAAGGGGGCCGGTTATGCGAGAGGAAGGTACTAGCACCTCATGCATCCGTCGTACTCAACGAGAACCATTATGTTTGCTTCTAGGCTTGGATGCATTATCTATCTAAAAGCTACTAGCTAAAGAGGGAAGGGAAAAAGAAAAAGAAAATGCTCGCGAAGGATTAGGGTCCTCGTGCCTACATATCCTCATAGTGTAATGAGGAATCCAGAGCTCCATAGTTCATGGAACCAAGGAAAAAAGAGGAGAAAGAAGGAAGAAGATAGAAGGTAGATCGCCAAGACCTTGCAACCTCATGCCTACGTATCCTCACAGTACAATGAGGAAGTGAGAGCTCCATAGTTTGGGGAACTAAGATGGAGAAAGAAAAGAAAATGGTGTTAAAACCATGAGCGAAAGGAGGTAGAAAGACTCCATCGGGGAAGACAAATAAATGGTGTTAAAACTAAGAGGGAAAGGCAAAAGAATGGTGTCGAAACCAAGAGAATAAAGGAGAAAAGGAATTGAATCGAGATTAGGTAAGATCCACTGAGGATTCGGTGTTTAACTGAAAGGCAGTGATTAACCGAAGGAAAAGAAGATATGACTCTGTGGGGGAAAAAAGGTTGGTGTCAACAGATGGACTGTGATAAACCGAAAGAAGAGTATTGGACCAAAAGAAGGTGTTTGACTCTCAGGTGTTTAACCAAAAGAGAAAGGAATTGGTCTCTAACCGACAAATGGTGATTGACCAGAAAAATGAGTGTTAACCAAAAGGTGATTAACTCAACAAGGAGACAAGAAATTGGTTTTAACAGACGGACTGCGATCAACCAAAAGGACGGGTGTAGAACCAAGTGAAGGTTGTGACCCAAAGGACGAGTGTGGAACCAAGCAAAGGTTGTGACCCAATGGATGAGTGTGGAACCAAGTGGAGGTTGTGACCCAAAGGACGGGTGTGGAACCAAGCGAAGGTTGTACCCCGAAGGACGGGTGTGGAACCAAGCGAAGGTTGTGACCCAAAGGACGAGTATGGAACCAAGCGAAGGTTATGACCCAAGAGAACGGGTGTGGAATCAAGCGAAGGTTGTGACCCAAAGGAATTTGGTACACTGACTAAACAAGCAGTACTTGACCGAAGAAAGCGTATTTGAACCAAAAGAAGGTTACTAACCCAAAGGTTCGAGTATTTGAACCAAAAGAAGGTTACTAACTCACAAGGGGTATTGGTTTTAACAGAAGGACTGTGATTAACAAAAGGATGAGTGATTAACCAATAGAACGTGATTAACCCAAGAAAGGTTGGTTTTAATAGGCTGACTGTGATTAAACAAAGAACGGGTGATAAACCAAGAGAAGGTGATTAACCTAAGGGAAACTCAGTATGTTAACATATAGACTGTGGTTAACTGAGAAAATGAGCAAATGGTGTTTTAACTGACAGGCAATGATTAGCCAACGACAAAGGGAGAGAGAACCAGGCAATGTTATGAACTCTGCCAGGGATTTAGTATTTAACAGGCAGACTGTGATTAACTGAAGAAAAGGATTGTGACTTCTTTGGGGAAGACGCGAATTGGTAATTAACAGACGGGCTGTGATTAACCAAAGAGACGGGTGATTAACTAAGAGAAGGTGATCAACACAAGAAAACAAAGATCTCTAACCAAGGAAATGGTGATTAATCAAAGGAAAGATTAAAAGGGCAAGAATGATCAAAGATCGATTCAGATGGGAATTGGGAAACACTATAATTTGGAGATAGAGATGATTATTCCAGGCACAGGGTCATTCGTCCCCTACCTAGAAATATCAAAATGAGTGTAGGAATTCTCCACTCTCATCCCTTCTCTAGCACTCAGAGTATAGTGCAAAAATTGAAATCGACAGATTAACAGCGCAATCTTGTACAGTGCTCCAACGCGTTGTGCAGACCTCTGACTCCGCAGGGGACCAAGAAAGAGAAGCTCTAAAGGAAGCCTAAAGAGAAGGGCAAAAGGAGGATTATCCAATCGAAACAAAGTTTCGATCGATCAATCAAAGGGAAATGATATGCCAACAACTTTTCAAACAAGTCGAAAAATCATTGAAGCAAAAGTGTGAATTATTGATTATACAAAATTAAATTTGTCCAATAAAGAACAAACTCAATGCAATTAAGAGGAAATTTGCCAAGCATTAAAAAACATCAATTAGCATGCATCACTAATCATGTTAACACATAAGCAAGAGTATGCAAAAAGCAACATGATTACATAACTTCAAGAATGAAAAAAATTCCATAATCGATAAATCATGCGTCAAAGTTTCACATACATACTGCAAACAGAGACTAAATAACTCATAAAAAAATCCACAAGTATCAAGTATATCAAGCCATGGAAGTTAAATGAGGAAAGAAATCCAAACAAGCATGAAAAAGCACAAAAAACACATTCTGGTTCAGTGTTAATCGATTAAGCATTTGCTAGGAAAAACTGTTTAATCGATTAACCCTTTGAAAAAAGCAGAAAACACCTAAAATAGAGGTGTTAATCGATTAATACATTTTGCTCGACAAATGGTTAATCGATTAATACTGTAACAGAGGCAGAAAAATAGCTTTTCAAAAGCACTTCCAGCAGCTAATCACTTCTCCAATCATCCACATGTTATGGCATGCAATTGCACACGAAAATTATATCAAGTAGCAACAATTAAGCATCAATTAAATCCATCAAATATCAAGATCAACAATCAAACAATTGAATGATTAATTCACATCAAAAAGCCAAAAGATCTACATTGCGAACATGCGAAAGTGATCGAAAATAGTAAATCGAGCAAGAATTACCAACCTATAAAGCGGAGGATTGCCTTGATAAGCAAACAAAACCAGATAATTCCAAGCTTGAGATCGAATCGTAGCGAAATCGATAAAAACACGGTAAATGCTCCGAATACGAATTTGCACGAAAACGCTTGAAATGATTGCTTGAACTGAAGTAGAAACTACTGTAAATACAGAAATCCAAGTAGAAATGTATTGGAATGGAGGTTTAGCTCAAGAGAATAATAATTTCGATGTGAAGATTGTTGCATTCTAATGGTAGAAATTGAGCTTTTATGTGTGGTTTGGGGAAGAAGATGAGGATGAATTGCAGAAAATTCAGAGAGAATTGAGAGAGAAGAGTGAACATGAGAGAGAATTGAAAGTGAAGAGTGAAAATGGTTAAGGTCCTTTATAAAAAAGTGAAGGTTTCTTTAAATAGAGTGGAGGTTTGGAGTGAAGTAGGCTTGGAACTTGGTTTGGAGTTAGTTAAGGGTGGTTTAGCATTTGGTTTGGAGTTAGTTACATCTAACTAACTGAGTTGGAAGTTGACTCAGTTAGTTATTTATTAACTCGATGGGAACATCCCATTGCAAGCTCAAAATCCAATGGTTCACATGTTTGGAAATAAAGGTGCATGGTGGTCTTGATTGAAAATGATGTATTGTAGCAAATGCAAGTGGATTCTTGAAGTGTCTAGAATATTCCACATGATGCTAGAACCAGATAAACCCCAAAGAATTAGAGGAAAAGCTTCTATCATGAAAAATGCAGAGAATCTGCCAAAATGCATGTGTTAATCGATTAACACATTTTGCCTAGCAAATGGTTAATCGATTAACATAGCCAAAACTTACCCAATTTTCTTGAAACAAAATGCTATGGCCACAGTTCTGATCTTCGAATCTTTGCTTTGATAAATAGGCATGAAAACCCTTGTATGTTGCTTGTATTGATGATGTGATGACTTTGTGAGGATGTGATTAATCAGGCTCTGAAATTTTCTGAAATTCTAAATATTCCTGCAACAAAACCACATAGAAAAATGCTAATGCATGCGCTGGAAATGCGAATGCACATGCTTATGCAAAAAGTAAAAGGGGAGGTCAAATTTCGGGTTACGACAGCTACCCCTATTTAATCCTCTTGGACCCGAATGTTCGAATTGCGCCAACTTTTCGATTATTCGAGGTGGAAGGGGATTAAATAAAAGAGTAGCTCGAAAATTTGGCCAACAGTGGCAAGAGATGTTTAGAAAAGTGAATTTTGAGAGTTTTGATTAGGTGAGAATTTTTGGCTGAATATCCGCTGGGGAGATGAATCAGTCAACGAGGAATATGCTTGATGTATATGTTATACATGTTTTACATGATGCTTGATATTATGTCATGCAACGGTGCAGGTGATGGTACTGTGTTGCAGGTAAGCAAAGATTGTAGCAAAACAAACTCGACATCCTCAACTGGAGAAAGAATACCACAGATGGTAATGACTTCGTTGGGGAAAGAGCCTAGAATCTCATATTTCCAAGATACTACCATTGTTGTTGATAGGGATTAAGGAACCTGGACAACCATCTAACCACAACTAACTCTGCTTGGAGAAGAACGAGGTTCAGATGATCCTTATTGCATGGGGAAAAAGGAAAACTAAAACACCACCGCTATTGGGGAACGACGACTTTGATCTGTTGGGGATGTTGCGAGGATCTCGCTCTTGCTGGTGAAAAGAGGACAAATATGTCTCTGTTTGGGGAGCATTCATGGCTCTGCAGGGGAAGTGGAAACCAAGCATCCTTTCCAAACAACCATGACGGTGCTCGCCGAGGTTAAGCCTGCAATGGAGACTACCGATCATCCTTTAGGGATTTCCGATAAGGCATGCGATGCATAATGCTTTCTCTGTTGATTTAGATTTTTATTATTCTCAACGCTTTATAGTATTATGTGATCACAAATAATCATTAATTTTACAAACAAAATACTGAAAAGAGATAATTGAGAAATCAAATGATGAATTTTATTGAATATTAAGAGATTTGTACATAAAGTGTGTACAAGGATGCAAAAATCCTTGACGAGGAAATTTGCAACAAATTGAAAAACGAAAGTAAATGGCAATGGGGAATTAGATTTTGCATTGATTACAGCATTGTCTACCATCCACTATAAGTGTAGGTTCTAACACCTCTCACCAGTTGACGATGACTTGATTTCTCTCTTAATGTGTGAGGTCCAGCTAAAATTCTAGTTAAGCAGATCATTAAGATGTCAGACAGGATGCCAAGGCACTTGATCTATGCTTCTCACACAAGGATAATGAAGAACAGAATGCGAACATCAGAAAGAAAACAACACACAAGAATTGTTAACCCAGTTCGGCGATCAACAACACCTACGTCTAGGGGCTACCAAGCCAGGAATGAAATCCACTAAGTAGAATTGATTCTAAGCTAAACTCCAACGTTTACAACTTGACACCTAGAAACTACCCGTACTAGATTTCTACCTAAGACTCTCCTAGGTATGAGACCCTTGTTAATTCCCTTTCAATTACAACAGTGACTGAAAAAATTACAACTCAATAAACTGTCCTATTTGGGTTTTCACACAATACACGAGAAGCTCACAAAAGTACAAACCCTAGTACTTGATAACAACTGTTTATCTTCAGTGACTATTCTAGGTTAAATCCATTATATTTATACTACTAAACAGAACTGGATTTGGGCTTCAGAATCGCAGCAATTCAGCTCCACAGAATCTGCGACCTATTATTCTCTAGAATAGTTTCTTCAATCCTAAGTTTCAAAAAATGTCTCCATACTCAGAAACAACATATTCCTTTTAGAATCAGAATCTTTGATTCCTTAATCTCAGCTGCCACCTAGGACCAAATCATATTCCCATCAAACCTGGAAAACAGAAACAGCTATTCCAAACTGTAACAGACAAAGATGTCGAACCAACGTGATATGACATATTGTCTAACACCTTAACCTACTGTTAGTTCATCATGTCAGGACATCTTGTCCAACATCTTTCTTCAAAGTTAGTTTTACCAAAATTAATGCCAACTTCAAAGGCTTGGACTCATCAATCTCCCCCTTTGGCAGATTTTGGCTAAAACTAACTACAATTAACCTGTAGACAGAATTATTCAGAACAGGGAGACCAGATCATCAGAATAGCACCATCACTACTCCCCCTCAATGGTTAGTAGCAGTAAGCAGTGGTTAGTGAAGTTAGTATTACTCCCCCTTTTTAGCCATAATATGACAAAGGCAGAAAAACTAACTCAAAAACCAAATAACCAGTATATAGTAATTAAAGTACACACCCAAAAGAAAAGTAAATTATCCTGGGCATTAAGCCCTTACAGAACCAAAAACAAAAAAACATAAAATGAAGAAAAGACAACTCTCAGTAGTCATCTTCTGTCTCCTCGTCATTCTCTTTTTCTGCATCATCACCCGAACCACCATCAGTAGCAGCATCAACTTCCTCACTATTTTCTTCAGCAGGCTTCTCAGCATCTCCAGTGTTTACTCCAATGTCTTTGTTCTTCCCAGCAGACAAAGCTTGAATCAGTTGTTCCAATTTTTCCTTCCTGGTTGTACTGGTCTTGATAATGGCATCAAGCTCCTGGCAGGTTTCCTTCAGCTGAGTAACAATGTCATCTTCTGAGGTGGTTGTAGCAAATGCTGGAGTAGATGTTGAGGCAATATCTAGGACATGCCTTCCAACAAACAACTTATAGTGCAGAGTCAGAGGGGACTCCCTTCTCATAATATTATCAACAGGTAGAATTATCCCCAGATGTTGTTGAAGAATCATTCCATAGATGAGTGAAGGAAAGCAAATGGGCAGCTTTACAGCTGAAGAGACAGCCTGTTTCAGGATTAGTTCGAAGATGTATTCACCAAAGTCAAATGGCTTCCTTTTTCCACAGCATAGATAAACCTTCCAAGCCCAGTTGAAATGGTTGAAGTGTGATTGGTAGGGTCCCAGTTCACGGTTCCAATTCTGTGAAGAATGAACTGACAGTTTCTCTTTGCTGGGCCAATTCCTTATAGTATTGCCAGTAATTTCCCTACAAATCTAATCATCAGAGTCTTCAATTTTAGCCTGAGGACCTTCAGGTCTACTAAGGAACTTGTTGATCTCAGCAGGAGAAAATGTCACAACATTCCCCCTGACATACACCTTTAAATAGTCCTCACTTTTTCGATTATTGCACCCTTTTGGAATATTTACTACAAACTCTTTGACCAGCCTCTCATAGCAGGAGCCAAATTGAGAGACAGTCTTTAACAAGCTAACATCCTTAATCAAATCCATTACCTCTTTACAATTGAGGGCATTCTTTCCCAATTCCCTCTCTAGAGCAACTCTTCTGTGATATACATATCTCCACCTGTTAACATTTACCACATCATGGAATGAGATGTTGTCCATGGGAGCTTTAGGAAGATTAACAACCTTCTTCTTAGAGGTTGGGTTCATGATGTTCTGAGCATCATAGTCTGATTCATTGACAGACTCTGCCTTCCACTTTTTGGACACAATAGTAACCTTGCTCCAAGGCCTATGGGGTCCAACTACAGATTTCTTATTTTGCTTGTTAGAGGTGTTTTTAGTGTTCACACCCTTATCTTTTCTATTCTTTAATCTTTCAGCCACACTAGGATTAAGACTTACTACAATGACTTCATCATCAGAGGGTAGGTCATCTACATTGATAACTTTGTCAGTTACTTCTTCAACAATCCCCTTAGATACCTGTTCTTGAGACACTTTTGCAGATGTGGATGTTCCATCATATTTTTCAACATTTCTTATGACAGAGTCAGCAAGGGTGTGCAGATTCCCTTCTGACACTTCATCATCATCTCCATCATTATCAGTATTTCTCTCAGTCACATCATCATCAAGAACTGAGTTTGTAGGCATAATCTGGGCCAGTGGTCTGGTAATTCCAGCAACACTCATTCTATCCCCTTGGCTTATGAGTCTATTCACTATTTTGTCAATCTATTCATCTGTGTTAAACTTTTCTATTCCCTTCCTAGGACTAGTGAAAGCACCAGAAGTGTTCGAAGGGTTACCTGATGGAAAGTTCTTTGATCGTCTTACAAGAAGTTTGTCCGTTTTACATGGGACGATATCAAGGGGAACAACATCAATTGCATCTTCATCATACAACTCTTCAGGTTTTGATATAGAAGCGGATGTCGCTGCAGTATCCTTCTTGGTAGCTCTTGTTGGTGATTGTTGTTGCGACATCATAAAGTGAACACGATTAACATTCTCTTCAATATGGAGGATGAAGAAGTTAGAGAGGATTAGTGTAGAGTGTGGGTATCTATTGCTGGAAATGTTTTGGTTGATTTGATTTTGAAACCATGCGTACCCTTGAATAGTGTTCTCACAAACCAAGTAAAACCCTAATCTGTCCTTCAAAATTTTTCTTTGAATCTTTGTACCACTAGAGAGGTGCAAGACGTCACAGCAGGATGTCAAGACATCTAGAAGGACATTATACCACAATGGAACAATTCCAGTTCCAGTGGTCTGAAGGCAACCATTCTTTGCATTAGTTTCTATGATTGAGTCCTTTGTGACAGCATCAGAACATTTATTTCCAGCAATTTCATTAATCATAGAGGCTTTTTGAAGAATATTCTCAATCCTTGTGATAGTCTGATGTTGTAGTCTCCTCTGTGTCATCTTGGTTAACTTTCCAATTTGTAATTCACCCATGTTCTGTTCTGAGGAATGTCTCTGATGTTTCTCCATCTGCAAGGCTGTCCATACATAACAATTGTTTCTTGACCAGACACATTTCATGATAACCCTATCTTTATCATCCACAACTAAATATTCAGATCTGGTGAAGTTGACCTTTAGACCTTGATCGCAAAGTTGACTGATGCTGATCAAATTTGCAGTTAATCCCTTGACAAGCAGCACATTGTCAAGTTTAGGATTCCCAGCTTGATCCAATCTCCCAACTCCTTTAATCTTTCCCTTGGATCCATCTCCAAAGGTGACATAGTTAGAGGAATGAGGCTTTATATTCACCAGATAGTTCTTGACACCAGTCATGTGTCTTGAACATCCACTATCAAAGTACCACTTCTCTTCAGTGTACCCTTTTTGAGTGGAATGAGCTATTAGGGCCATAGACTCATTCTTGGAACTCCTTTTCTTTATAGCAATACTAGCCTTAGGATACCCATGTAGCTTGTAGCAATAAAATTTAATGTGACCATACTTGCCGCAATAATGACATTTCCAATCTTGTCTCCTCTGGTGCCTGAAATGATGTTGAGACATTCTGTTAGACATCTCCTGTCTTATTTTGGCCTGATTAAGACTGCATTCTAGATCTCTTTTCTTGCTTGACATTTCTTGATCATTGTAGCCAAGTCCTCTTACATCCCTAACATTCCTCCCAACTTGAAGTATCTCATATAGTATACCAGAACTGTTGTTGAGCATCATAACATTTTTGGTCACATTGTCAAGTTTAGAGTTAAGCACAACGACATCCTCCTCAAGATCAGAGATGACACCAAGATGTTTTGCTCTTTCATCCTCAAGAAGCATAATAATCTTATGTTGCCCTTCTCCTAGGTGGAAGACTTCAGCACATCTTTTGTAAATCTCCTTGAAGGATTTGATTAGATCATTATATGATAGATCTTCAATTTCTGATTCTATGTCAGAGTCAAATACTCCTGTAAGAGCATAAACTTGTTTAGGTGATTCTTCATCACTTGCAGAATCATCTTCAGACCAAGAAACAATGAGGCCTTTCTTTTCTTTCTTGAGAAAAGTAGGACACTCATATTTGATGTGTCCATATCCCTCACACTCATAGCACTTGATCCCTTTTCCTTTGTCATCTTTTTCTTCATACTTAGAGTTTCTTCCAAGATTATTTCTTTTATGATTGTTGAATGACTAAGACTTGACATTTGCTCTTGATTCCCTCTCTATCTTCTTCAGCAATTGGCTATACTGTTTTCCCAGAAACACAACAACCTTAGACATCTCTTCTTTGGAGTTTGTCTTTCCCTCATTATGATCAGACACCAAGGCTAAGCTTTTCTTTTTCTCAGTCTTTTCATTCAGTGCCATTCCAAAATTTTGTAGAGAGTCCACAAGTTCATCTACTTTCAAGGTGTTTATATCTTGAGCCTCTTCGATGGCTATCACCTTCATGTCAAACTTCTTAGGAAGAGACCTCAAAATTTTTTGGACAAGCTTTGCTTCTGGAATCTTTTCTCCAAGATCACTTGAAGTATTGACAATGTCCACAATATTCACATGAAATTCCTGAATACTTTCATCCTTCATCATTCTCAAGTTCTCAAACTTGGAGGTGAGAAAAAGTCTTGAGGATTTAACATGAGAGCTTCCTTCATGAGCAGTCTTCAGGATTTCCTAGGCATCCTTTGCAACAGTGCAGTTCTTGATGAGCCTGAAGATGTTCTTGTACACACCATTGAACAAGGCATTCAAGGCTTTAGAGTTACCGTGAGCAAGCTTATCATCTTCATCATCCCAGTCTTCTTCAGGTTTCAGCTCATCAGTAGCCTTACCATCTTTGTCTTTGGTCTTTGGTGGATCCCACCCTTTTACCACAGACTTCCAAACTTTACCATCCATGGACTTGATGAACGCCACTATGCGCACTTTCCAATATTCATAATTGGAACCATCAAGTATGGGTGGTCTATTTAAAATTCCTCCTTCTTTATACATCGAACCAGAAAGTATCGTCCCTGAATCTCACCCAGATTCAGAGCAGGATGCCTGCTCTGATACCAATTGAAATTCTGGTTAAGCAGATCACTAAGATGCCAGACAGGATGTCGAGACACTTGATCTCTGCTTCTCACACAAGGATAATGAAGAACATAGTGCAAAAAGCAGAAAGAAAACAACACACAAGAATTGTTAACCCAGTTCGGTGATCAACAACACCTATGTCTGGGGGCTACCAAGCCAGGAATGAAATCCACTAAACAGAATTGGTTCTAAGCTAAACTCCAACGTTTACAACTTGACACCTAGAAACTACCCATACTAGATTTCTACCTAAGACTCTCCTAGGTATGAGACCCTTCTCAATTCCCTTTCAATCACAGCAGTGACTGAAAAAATTACAACTAAATAAACTGTCCTACTCAGGTATTCACACAATACACGAGAGGCTCACAAAAGTACAAACCCTAGTACTTAATAACAACTGTTTATCTTCAGTGACTATTCTAGGTTAAATCCATTATATTTATACTACTAAACAGAACTGGATTTGGGCTTCAGAACCGCAGCAATTCAGCTCCACAAAATCTGCAACCTATTCTTCTCTAGAATAGTTTCTTCAATCCTAAGTTTCCAAAAATGTCTCCATACTCGGAAACAACATATTCCTTTTAGAATCAGAATCTCTGATTCCTCAATCTCAGCTGCCACATAGGACCAAATCATATTCCCATCAAACCTGGAAAACAGAAACAGTTATTCCAAACTGTAACAGAACAAGATGTCGAATCAACATGATAAGACATATTGTCTAACACCTTAACCTGCATTTAGTTCATCATGTCAAGACATCTTGTCCAACATCTTTTTTCTAAGTTAGTTTTACCAAAATGGATGCCAACCTCAAAGGCTTGGACTCATCACCAACTATGATGAAGATAGGCTCAAGTGTTCACAGTCAAATGGCTTTATCCCTAATTTTTTCTTGGACATATTTCTTCTTTTTTTTGTCTACCAGGATACTCTTTTTTTGCCTAAGTCGCCCTTTCGGGTTTTCAACTTAGCAGGATATTATTATTTTTTTGCTTTGTCCCTAACTTTTGCATGGACATTTTTTTGGTCCATCGGGACACCCATTTTTGCCTAGATTGTCTTTGCGGATGTCAATCTAACGGGCTATTTATTCATCATTTTTTCAGGCATAATATTTTTTAACTGCGTCGGAGTTCACAGGTAGTGGAAACTCTTCCCAATCCATGGTGGTGAGGATCAGGGCCCCGCTTGAGAAGGCCTTCTTGACAACAAAGGGTCCTTCGTAGTTAGGAGTCCACTTGTCGCTTGGATCCGAGTGAATAGGAGAATATCTCTTAAACACGAGTTCGCCTTCTAGGAACGCTCGAGGGAGAAATTTTTTGTTAAAATCTCGCTTGAGGCGTCTCTGATACAATTGACAGTGGCAAACGACTGTCAGACGCTTCTCTTTGATGAGATTCAGCTGGTTGTATCTGGATTGGACCCATTCAGCTTCATCGAGGTCTACTTCCAAGATGACTCTGAGCGATGGAATTTCAACTTTAATGGGCAGAACAACCTCCATACCATACACAAGCGAATATAGAGATGCCCCAGTGGAAGTACGAGCTGAAGTTCTGTAGCCATGTAGTGCAAAGGGAAGCATTTCACGTCAATCCTTGTAAGTTTTGACCATTTTCTGGACAATTCTCTTGATGTTTTTTGTTGCGGTGAGAATCAGATAACAAGCTATTAATTAACTTGCATCACACATCTTTGAAATTCACCACCGAGCTTTGATTTATCCAAAGGAAAGGGTAAAGACCGAAAAACCCTAAGTGCGCTATGTAGAGACACATCTAAGAGATCTAAGGTTCGGGGGTTGGTTATACTAAGGGAAGGTATTAACACCCTAAGTATCTGTAGTACTCTACAGGAACCTCTTGTTAGTATTTGTGTTAAGTTATGTTTGCTTGATAAATAAACTGTGCTAAGGGTAAAAGTAAAGACCTAGGTATGTACACTAAGTTTGCTGGCCAAGATGTCGCATCTTGTGCCTACGTATCTGACAAAAGAATCAGAGTAACCGTAGTTCACCTAACTAAGGGTGAACAGGGTAAGAAATAGAAAGGTGGAAAAAAATAAAAGGTGGCTCGCTAGGATCTCGCAATCCTATGCCTACGTATTCTCAAAAGGTACTTTGAGAAATCAGAGCAATCGTAGTTCCCCTCCATGGGGTGAGGAACTCTTGACTATGGTCAAGGTTTCAAGGGAAAGTAGGGTGAAAAGCTTGAAAGCAAAGCTCGTGAGGATTGATTGTTTAGGAGAAGAGATTAATGGCCATATCTTATAAAGGGATTGCGAAGGGTTAGACCATCGTGAAGGAGAAGAGATTAATGGTTATCTCTTGTGAAGGTTAAAGAAAGGTTTAGATATTAATGGCTATCTCTTGGGAAGGTTAGGTTAAAAGGGAATGTAGTGTTCACGGGAAAGTAGGGTCTGACTGCAAGACACCTACGTGGAGTGCGGAGACTATAAACCTGAGGCTAGGTTAAAAGGGTAATGAGCTAACTATGACCTTACGGTCAATAGAAAGACTTTCCTTTGGAATGCGGGGAAGAATAACAATTCTCATAGACAGAATGTTTGCAAAGATTTTTACATGAAGAATGCAACCACAAACAACAAAGTATCAAGATGAAATGAAGCTCATAATTCCATACAAGGTTAGAAACATATATATTAGGCATCCCTAGATCAAAATGAGCAAGGTAACATGACAAGAATAATCAAAGCAATGAAGAGTACTTCTAATAGAAACCCTAAAAAGGACCTCCATTTTTAACACACATAAGTACCTAAAAAATATTGATTTTCACTAATTCCTTTTCATGTTCAAAAAGTAGGTTCATTAAGGAGCATTTAGCAAAAAGAATGGACAAAAAGTAATGAAGGATGAGCAAGTTATGAATTTTTGAAATTAAAGCATGAATTAAAATATGTAAAATGAACAAGTGGTAAAAAATTAGGGGAAATGCTCCCCATGGGTGTTGAACCCGTGCCCTTGTGTGTACAGCCCAAAACCATTACCAAACCAACCATGCGCGCATTTGTGAATAAGGAGTGATACTAACCATATATGTTAAAACCAAATAAAATCAGAAAAGAGACAAAAGACTGGGGCGAGGGGGATTCGAACCCCAGTCTTTGTGGTCAAAGGCGCGTGTGTATGTGTGTGCTTGCCACTGGGGTGGCTGTTTTATCCAGTCATAAACCACATTCCAATAACACTTAAGCCTTCACGTGAAGAAAAAACTAAAGAAACAAGTCCTTGCCATGACAAGTCCATGGTTTGTGGACTGAGAGAAACATGATCCCAGCTGCTACACAAAACCTTCTTATCAAATATGACACAAACCAAACTAAAATGACAACAAGTAACAATCTTTCATCAACACATCCTCAACATTAATTAAACAATCTTAACCAAAGCGAAAGATGTAAAATCCTATTCTTCTTGGCTTAGAACACGAGCTGCCAATGAGTTCTTGGTAACTTGACAATGAGAGCATACTCAAAATGAAGGAAAGATACATTTAAACAATGAGATGACACACTGATCATGCTATTCATATTAAAATGGCAGTGTTCTCAACTTGTTAAATTAAAGAAAGACACAAACTTCAAGTTCAATCATCAATCCATGCCAAGAATATCAATTCATGTGTTAAGACAACAAGCAATCAGATTCATGGCAAGGAGTGGAAATAAGCATATAACTAGATAATCAAGACAACAAATAACAAGTGAGCCAAAATAATCAAATCATGTTCTTTATCTTCAGATAATGTTCTTACTGATAAAGGGGAAAATGGATAGCAGCCTCAGACTAAAAAAGGTGAGCGCAAGCAAAGAATGGCATGACATGATTCAAGCATATAGCAGGGGAAGAATTTGAAGCAAATACATGATCAAGGCATTAAGACAGCACCAGGAAATGTAGTCATGTGCAAAATTGGCCAAAACAAGTAAATCAAAAGCCTATTTGAAGCATGAAGACATCATAGACTAAGACATGAGCATGTGGACTAGTAAAGGTAATATGAAAGCAATACTTATCATGACAACAACATAATTATGACATGGTGAGCATATAAACTGATAATTATCAGTAGGGGCACTTTGTTACCACAATGATTTCAAACAAACCTTCATGTTATCAAAACTAACAGAATATTGGCAAAAGGTACAACCAGTTTTGGATTTACAACCATTAGTACAAAATACATTCAAGTAGTGAACAAGACTTCCTCAAAGGTCTCAACATGATTTCAATCCAGGCACCAATAAAACAACTACATGATTGTGATCTTGAAACACAAAATAGCATGACAACAAAAAGCTCCAAGCAAAAAAAAAAACAGTGTCTACAAACATCCTTTCTATGCATAGGGTCATGTGTTACCAGTGAGTGCATTTGTCATGACATTAATATCAAACCATAACTTAGACATGTAAAAACAACTTTGAACCAAGGGAGGGCAACACAAACTCAAGATGATGGTTATGCATATGACCATGACAGTTAGGAATACCTAAAAACAAGAATCATGATCATGCTAAGCACAGACCTCAAATCAAATCTCTCATGTCACTTGGAACAACACTAGCCTACCATGAATGTCTCCAAACATAAAACCTCTTTGGATCATGGCAGCAGGTACAGAGAAAAACAGTCATGGTGTGGTATAAAATATGGAAAGCATAGGATGGTATAAAGTAACTCATAGTATTAGCATACATCCAAGTAAGTTTCAGCATTTTGGGGAAACAAACATCATGTTAACAGCCTTTGAGCACATCATTTTCAAAATATCTTAACATGTCATGGAAGCTCTTAAATAAACTAAACTACAACAAAGCAAAGCATCAATGCTAGTTGTATTCTTAACATCAATAGAAATCAAACTACTCTTGACTATGACATCATGAGTTAATAATGATAAAGAAGCAAAGAACAAGAATATGTCACCAAATGTCTCTCCAAACACAAACACCATGGTGTTCCAAACAAACAAAACCTGATATGGACAGTCTACAATGATTTCAAGCAGTCCAAACATACCATAGAGTTATGGACAGAATGTTATCCATCTGATAGTTTCAAATCATACCATGTAATGCAATGCAGTCAATGTAAGGTTTTATATGAGCTTAGTCATACTTTATCACATCTCACACAAGATATTAAGGAATAAGGATAGTGCATGACTACATTAGGGTACCAAAAACACTCATATAGGAGTTTCAATCCTTGTCTTACCTCATTTCAGCCTACTATGGACAAACAGTCAAGAATAATTTCATACACAAAGTTATGAACAAAGAACACTCTACATTATGAACAAATGGAAAACAAAACAAAACACATCATATGAAAACTCATAACAAAGCCATGATAATGGTAGTAATGTACATGAGCATGAATAAGAATGTGGGAAAGAAAGTTACCGAGTGGAATATGTCCACTACACCCTCAAGTATATGAACTAGCTTTCCTCCTCTGAACAAGCAGCAGCCTCTAAAACTATCCTCCTTCTCCTTCTTCACTTGCAAAGCTTAACCTTAGAGATATTATAGGGTGAGTATATGAATATTGTTGGTGGAAAATGCAAGAAGGCAGCCTGCTATTTATAGGCAGGACATGAGGATTCAAGGCATGGTCCCATTTACACATTATACCAACATTACCCTTTTCATCGTGTGAGCTGTATCTTTTGCTGAACCAAAGTCTTCCAAAATCTCTGATGGTTAGGTCTGATGTGGTGTGATGGGATTGGTGAGAGGCTCCATGAATAAACAAATACGTGTTGCTTTGAAAAGTTTCTCTCTCCATGTACCACTTGCACAACCAAGACATAAACCTTATTTTAATGCCAAGCAAGTTGCAATTTAGTGGCCAAGCTTGGATTAAGTCTAAATGGAACATCAGAACTCAGAAACATGAGGTTTTGGTGATTAGGAGAGGTTTTGCAATGTTATACAAAAGTTGGTTACTTGAAAAACAAGAAATGAAACCCTAACTTTGAGGCTTCGAAACTCCCAGCTCACTCAATGGATCGAGGAGTTATAGTACTTTTTAGAAAGCCCTCAATGCCCTCTACAACTTTCATATTCAAGTATTTTTGATTTGAGGCTTGGAACTACATGAAAAATCGGGTTAAAGTTGTGTGCAAAAAATATGAAAAAGCTGAAATTTCACTAAGTCCCCAAGAGTGATTTATCTTCTAAGTCTTGTAACTTAAAAACCAAGAATTTATTGAAAGAGGGTCCTCTAATATGTTTTGAAGATCATGGAAAGAGCTTCCATTTGAGCTTTGAGTCACTCCATTTGGATGTGTGGTTTAAAAGTTATGACTGTTTCAATTTTGCACAAGTAGTGAAATCTCCACATTTGAAAAGTTTCATGAACCAAACCTTGCTTCCTTTGCAAGAAACTTCTTAAAACTTGATCTCTCATTCCTTAAATCATCAATGAGACATGCCATGATTGATTGAGGACTTGGATGCTTCATTTTGGATCAAAATGTCAAGGATTAGGGCCCCAGTCAAAACCCTAATTTCAACTGTGAATCTACTGGAATGATTTCTGATGATCTTGCTTCTTTAATCATATCTAAGGCTCAATGATGGTCTCCAGGGATGTCTTCTATCATGTGGAGTTAAGTCCTAGGGTTTGAGAACAAATCTTGATCAAAAATCAGAGCCATGATTGTCTTGTCATCACAAAACCCTAATTGGAGGCAGGGTGAACTTGTGGCTCGAGGCACTTAGTAATGAGAGCCAGTCACACTTGAATTCTTGTTGATTGATACTTTTAGGATGTAGATGAGCTCAAAAGTTGCATTTGGGGCCTTCTCTTCTTTAGGATACTTTGTCCTCCTCTTGGTATAAGTCCTGGCTTTCCACAGAAGAAACAAACTTGCAAAATGAAATGGTTAGTTAACAATGCATAGGTGAATGAAACTTAAATGTAAGTGCAAAATGTTATGACATATAAGGGGGAAAATTTGGGGTACAACATTTTTGTTTGCTGCTTCGACGACACAATTCATCTTGGGCTGATATGGTGAAGAGTTGTGGTGCTCGATCTTGAATTCTTGACACAACTCCTTCATCATCTTGTTGTTCAAGTTACTGGCATTGTCAGTGATAATGCTGCTAGGAATACCATAACGGCAAATTATCTCTTTCTTGATAAATCTGGAAACCACTTGGCGTGTAACATTTGCGTAAGAATCAACTTTAACGCACTTGGTGAAGTAGTCGATAGCAACTAGAATGAAGCGATGCCTGTTGGAAGCTTTCGGCTCGATCATCCCAATCATATCAATTCCCCACATAGAGAAGAGCCAAGGAGAAGTCAAAACATTCAATGGAGTTGGTGGCACATGGATCTTGTCACCATAGATTTTGCATTTGTGATATCTTTTGGCAAATTTGTAACAATCGACCTCCATTGTTGTTCAGTAATAACCAGCTCGAAGGATCTTCTTAGCAATGGGAGGCCCTTTGGCATGTACACCCTCGTAACCCTCATGTATGGATCTTATGATCGTGTTTGCTTCGTGTCTATCCACGCATTTGAGCAACAGAGAGTCATAATTCCTTTTATAGAGTACACCACCATTCAAGAAGAATTTGGCGTAGAGCCGTCTAAGAGCTTTTTTTGTTAGTGATAGTGATACCCTCGGGATATTCATGTTTTTCCAGATATTTTTTGATGTCGTAGAACCAAGACTTGTCATCAGACTCGTCCTCGATTGCTAAACAGTGTGCTGGTTCGTTCAAATGATCAATGCGGATAGCAGGAGCTTTATTCTTTCACTTGACTTTGAACATGGATGCTAGGGTGGCAAGAGCATCAGCTAGTTGATTTTCTTCCCTAGGAATATGATGAAAATAGATTTCATCAAAATAGGGAATCAATTTCGTATGTGCTTTTGGTACGGAACCAGCTTGGAATTTTGAGTTACAAAGTTTCCTCTGACTTGGCCAATCACCAAAGCAGAATCTCCATAGACCTCAAGAATCTTGATTCTCATGTCAATTGCCGCTTCAATTCCGTAGATACATGCTTCGCACTCAGCCATATTGTTGGTGCATTCAAAGCATAATCTAGCGGTGAAGGGAAGATGAAAACCTGTCAGAGAGATGCGGATAGCACCAATTCCACGACCTTTAGCATTGGAGGCCCCATCGAACACGAGCGTCCATCGCGCCCCTGGTTCAGGTCCTATATCAGGGTCTGAAGTCTCATAATATCTGATAAACAGAACATCCTCGTATGGAAAGTCAAACTTTATTTGTTGATAACCCTCCACATGTTGATGAACAAGGTAGTTTGACACGACGCTCCCTTTTATTGCTGTCTGGGTAACATGTTGGATGTCATACTCAGTTAACAACATTTTCAACCGAGCAATTCTTCCAGAGATAGCAGACTTTTCAAATATGTACTTTATCAGATCCATTTTGCATATCAATAAAGTAGTATGACACATCATATATTGTCTTAGGCATCGAGCGGCCCAGACCAGAGCACAACAAGTTTAATCCAAGAGCGAGTATCTGGTCTCACAATCGGTGAACTTCTTGCTCAAGTATTAAATTGCATGTTCTTTTCCGCCAGTGTCGTCATGTTGACCCAATACACAACCCATAGATTTATCGATAATAGTGAGATACATGATTAAAGGCCTACCAGGAACCGGCGGTGCTAAGATCGGCGGTTCTTGTAAATATTTTTTTATTTTGTCAAAAGCTTCTTGACAATCATTGTTCCATTCAACCGATTGATTTTTTATTAGCAATTTGAATATCGGTTCATAGGTATCCGTCAAATGAGAGATGAATCTAGAGATGTAATTAAGTCTGCCCAGGCAAGGTTAACCAACGACAAAGAGAGAGAGAACCAGACAAGGTTACGAACTCCGATAGGGATTCGGTGTTTAACAGGAAGACTGTGATTAACCAAAGAAAAGGATTACGACTTCATTGGGGAAGACGAGAATTGGTAATTAACAGACGGACTGTGATTAACCAAAGAGATGGGTGATTAACCAAGAGAATGTGATTAACCCAAGAAAACAAAGATCTCGAACCAAGGAAATGGTGATTGATCAAAGGAAAGATTAAAAGGGAAAGAGTTATCAAAGATCGATTCGGATGGGAATTGGGAAACACTACAGTCTGGAGATATATATGATTATTCCAGGCACAAGGTCATTCATCCCCTACACAAAATAATCAGAATGAGTGTAGGAATTCTCAACTCTTATCCTTTCTCTAGCACTCAGAGTATAGTGCAGAAATTGAAATCGATAGAGTAACTGCACAATCTTGTACAATGCTCTAACGTATTGTGCAGACCTCCGACTCCGCAGGGGACCAAGAAAGAGAAGATCTAAAGGAAGCCTAAAGAGAAGGGCAAAATGAGGATTAACTAATCGAAACAAAGTTTCAACCGATCAATAAAAGGGAAAGGATATGCCAACAACTTTTTAGACGATTCGAAAAATCATTGAAGCAAAAGTGTGAAGTATTGATTATACAAAATTGAATTTGTCCAATAAAGAAAAAACTTAATGCAATCAAGAGTGAAATTTGCCAAGCATTAACAAACATCAATTAGCGTGAATAACTAATCATGTTAACACATAAGCAAGAGTATGCAAAAAGCAACATAATTACACAACTTCAAGAATGAAAATAATTCCGTAATCGATAAATCGTGCACCAAAGTTTCGTATACATATTGAAAATAGAGACTAAACAGCTCACAAAACATTCACAAGTATCAAGTATATCAAGCCATGAAAGTTAAATGAGGAAAGAAATCCAAACAAGCATGAAAAAGCACAAAAAACACATTCCGCTTCAGTGTTAATCGATTAACCATTTGCTAGGCAAAACTGGTTAATAGATTAACCCTTTGAAAAAAAGCAGAAAACACCTAAAACAGAGGTGTTAATCGATTAACACATTTTTCCTGGCAAATGGTTATTCAATTAACACTGTAACAGAGGTAGAAAAATAACTTTTCAAAAGCACTTCCAGTAGCTAATCACTTCTCCAATCATCCACATGTTATGGCATGCAATTGTACACGAAAATTATATCAAGTAGCAACAATTAAGCATCAATTGAATCCATCAAACATCAAGATCAACAATCAAACAATTGAATTATCAATTCACATAAAAAAGCCAAAAGATCTACATTGCGAACATGCGAAAGTGATCGAAAACAGTAAATCGAGCAAGAATTACCAACCTACAAGGCGGATGATTGCCTTGGTAATTATTGTAGGTGAAATGTGATGAGAATAAGCAAAAAAAAAAACAGAGAACTCCAAGCATGAGATCGAATCGTAGCGAAACTGATAAATGCTCCGAATACGAATTTGCACCAAAACGCTTGAGATGATTACTTGAACTGAAGTAGAAACTACTGTAAATCCATAAATCCAAGTAGAAATGTAGTGGAATGAAGGTTTAGCTCAAGAGAATAACAATTCCGATGTGAAGATTGTTACACTCTAATGGTAGAAATTGAGCTTTTGTGTGTTGTTTAGGGAAGAATATGAAGATGAATTGCAGAAAATTCATTGAGTATTGAGAGAGAAGAGTGAAAATGAGGGAGAATTGAAAGTGAAGAGTGAAAATGGTTAAGGTCCTTTACAAAAAGTGAAGGTTTCTTTATATAGAGTGGAGGTTTGGAGTGAAGTATGTTTGGAACTTGGTTTGGAGTTAGCTAAGGGTGGTTTGGCATTTGGTTTGGAGTTAGGTACATCTAACTCACTGAATTAGAAGTTGACTCAGTTAGTTATTTGTTAATTCGGTGGGAACATCCCAATGCAAGCTCAAAATCCAATGTTTCACATGTTTGGAAATAAAGGTGCATGGTGGTCTTGATTCAAAATGATGTATTGTAGCAAATGCAAATGGATTCTTGAAGTGTCTAGAATATTCCACATGATGCTAGAACCAAGTAAACCCCAAAGAAGTAGAGGAAAAGCTGCTGTCATGAAAAATGCAGAGAATCTACCAAAATGCATGTGTTATTTGATTAACACATTTTGCCTAGCAAATGGTTAATCGATTAACACAACCAAAATTTGCTCAATTTGCTTGAAACAAAGTGCTATGGCCACGATTCTGATCTTCGACTCTTTGCTTTGATAAATAGGCATGGAAACCCTTGTATTTTGATTGTATTGATGATGTGATGACTTTGTGAGGATGTGATTAATTAGGCTCTGAAATTTTGAATATTCCTGCAACAAGACCACATATAAAAATGCTAATGTGTGCGCTAGAAATGCGAATGCACATGCTTATGCAAAAAGCAAAAGGGGAGATCAAATATTGTGTTACAACATTAGGTTCAATGAGTAATAACAAGTTATGATTAACATGAGATAATCATGCTAGTATAAATAAAAGAAAAATGAATCTTGAAGACAAAAGGATTAGAGAGTATAAACTCTTAATGAGATCTATATTATGTATGAGTAAAGTAACAAGCTACATGAATACTCTTGATAGACGCACCTCTATGATTGTGGAACTCATGTCAGTTACTATAGATTTTCAAGGTAGAATTCCTAGAGTCTTCACTAAAATGGGATAGACTTGAAGGACCATTAAAGCACGAGCTTATATAATACTCTCCGCGGTCACAAATATAAGCAAAAATAACTACTTTCACACTAATTAAAAATTTAGTTAAGTTAAATTAATTTTCTTGATTTCATGCACAATCAAAGTAAAATTTACCATAATATCCTTAGTTATATTTGATGAATCGACCACTAACATTAAATGATGTTAAATTAAATTAGGGATATACTAGTAATACAAACATTAATTAGTTTGAAATTTAATGACTTTTGCTTAAAATAGTAACCAAGATTTAAGGTCATTTTTTGTGTGCTTATAATAGTGACCAGAGGAAGTACATCCTAAGAAAATGTTGTGTGCGAGTTTAATATAAGAAATAAAGTTCAAGACTATGAGTAAATATTTTTGAATCACAATTAATCTTACCAGGATCAGAGATTCAGTCAGCGGCCAGCAACACGTCGTGGACTCCAAATTCGCCAGTGACAGAGAAGAGAAGAGGAGAGGGTGTACCTGCAAGGCACTCCGATGCCAAAGTAAGGTTCAGAGTGAAAAGAGAAAGAGCAAGTACAGGGTAGTGAGAATGAATTCAGAATACCTGGCCCTCCTGCGGAGGAGGGTATTTATAGTGTGCCCTGGCGCTGGGCCAAAGGTCATTTGTTGTGGGCTGGATCGTTAGGCCCACAACGGATGACTGCCAAGATCTTACATGGAAGTAGGGAAGGCCATCACGTGGTCTTCATCTTGGTTCAACTGCTCCACGTTCTCTGGAAAGTGGGCGACTTGCCCATTACGAGGGGCAGAACATTTCCAAGGGATACGTGGGATCAGCTGGCCACATGTCCTCAGGTGAGAACCGTGTGAGGAGCGCGTAGGGAACATGCCCTCCAACGACTAGGAGGGATTGGGCCTTTATGTTGGACCTTCTTCGACGCAGAGCTGGACTGGACTGTGCCAGACCGTGGGCTAGCCCCAGGCCCAGTCCAAAACAGGAGCCCCCCAAGTCGTTGCTCCTAGGTAAGGGAGTAATGAATTATAGTCAGTTCACATGTCGAAGAGGGGCGATAGAAATTCGCACGAGGAGAGTGTACGTTCGACTTCTTGGTTGCGAGCTCGTGGAGCTGCTCTTGTGAGAGAGCGTAGAAGCTTTTCATCGAGTTTCTGCTTACAAGGGACTCTGGGTAGTCGTTTGTGCTCGACGACACGATCTTGCTTTGAGTGTGCCCGACGGCATGACTTGCTTCAAGCCTTTCCCCAAGGATATGCTCATGAGAGAGAAGCTTTGCCCGTTATTCCCGACGTATTGGAACCTATAGTGTTGAGGGGACTTGAGGGGATGTTGGCTAAGAGATTTCGACCAAGTAAAGAGAATGAAGAAATGGTGGAATATACAAAATCGGTCGATGCCGAGAGGGAGTTTGGAGCGTTGGACCGACACAGATGAGGGTCATGTCGGAGGAAGACTTGAAGGCAGTATTGTCGGAGGATGTTAATTGGGGGCATACGAGGCCGACGCAGGAATAACACATCTTTGAGCGGGAAAATTTGAAAGCTCCAAGAACATGGGAAGTTGAAAAGGTAGTGGGGTGACACGTGTCAGAACCAAAACTAATCTAGGTAGATGAACAATTATTTTGTTTGCCTATATAAGGCAATAGTTATTTCCATTTTAGAGGTCACATTTGTAACATTGCAAAGGGAAACACTCTAAGTACCAAGCGTTAAGAGAAACGAGTCACTCCCGCAAAATGTATGATAGCATCCACACCTTTTTAATGCAATTTACAATCAAAGTTTAAGTTATTGTCATTTACTTGTTTTTTCTTTCTTTCTTTTACGTTGTTTTGTTTATCAATCCGAAACCCTTTCTTATTCATTCAAGTTTCTCACAACTCCTCTAAGAGCAAAACTGTCACATCAAACGAACATACACTTCAGCCCATTGTTCTGGGAATCTGTGGTCGATCCCACGAGTAAACCTGCAATAGGAGGCCAGCAGTTGTTCGCGCGAGCGAACAAATTGGCACACCCTGTGGGACCCGTGTGAGAGTTGATTGTATGCATTTGTGTAGTGGTAAGATGGTGACACCACGTCCAAACGAAGAACCGTCTTCGACGGAAAGTACAATTGTAATGCAAACAACTGATGTTGGCTCCGGGACTGTGTCAGCGGTTTCAACTACCCCTAGTGGGCAAACTGCGACGTCGCGTCGACACGACCCTAGGCCAAAAATAGCAGGGACTACAGGGCAGTATGTGCCTAGTATCATAATGCCCATCCCTCGATCCTTTGAGATGCCGAGAGAATTCACGTCGAGTCTACATTCGAGTGGTCTGTTGTTTGGGGAAAGTTCGTCCCTAGATTTCTCACCATACCAAGGCTTAGGGCCTTTGGCAAACTAAGTCACTCGACCCCCAGGGTTTAGTTTGTTATCCCAATCGATACCCACGTTCACGTCAAGTTCTGTTGCGGTTATGAGGCAGCAGATGGATGAGAGTAATCACGAGATGGTTCATATGTTGACTCAACAAATGGGCACCATATTGAGAACATTAATACAAGATTCGACCCAGAGTTACCAACAATTGGCAACTCAAATGACACGGATAGGTGACTTCTTAGGCGCTCCTAGGGAACAGGGTCGACAGACCCCTCCACCTCGATCGGAGACACCCGTTCGTCAGGATGAGGTCTTCGACGAAATAATTGAACAACCCCAGGAGTTTAAACAAACCCCTAGAATGGCCCAAAGGCCCCCTGTTCTAGTTCATTGGAACCAAGATCCCGACTATGCGGTCAGACAAGTTCGACACGATGCTTTGGCTGGCGAACCAAATTTAGAAGCCATGGTCGAACGCATTATAGTCCGTAATGGGGCAAATCCAGGCCTTCGACGGCCAACGTACACGTCCCCATTACCAGATTTTGTCTTACAGACAGAATTACCTAGGGGTTGGAAAGTGCCAAAGTTCACCAAGTTTGTCGGTGAGACTGAAGAATCCACCGTCGAGCACGTTGCTAGGTATCAAACCGAAGTCAGTGACATAGCGAATAATGAGGACTTGAAAATGAAGTATTTCCCAAGTTCCCTCACGAAGAATGCATTTACATGGTTTACCACATTGCCCCCTCAGTCTGTCCACACGTGGGCGCAATTAGAAAGATTGTTTCATGAGCAGTTTTACATGGGGCAGTCGAAAATAAGTTTGAAAGAGTTGGCCAGTGTCAAACGGAAGGCCACAGAGTCGGTAAACCAATATCTAAACAAGTTTAGAATTTTGAAAGCGCGATGTTTCACTCAAGTCCCTGAACATGAGCTAGTCGAAATGGCAGTGGGCGGTTTAGATTATTCCATCAGGAAAAAGATGGGCACGCAATATCTCAGGGATATGGCGCAATTGACAGATCGAGTCCGACAAGTCGAATGGTTGAAAGCTGAGAAAACTCAGACTAACAGATACCGTAAGAAAGAAAAAGTGTCATATGTGGCGGCAGACGAATACTCCTCCGATGAAGACGAAATCGTCGACGAAAGCGAGTTCAACGTGGCTGAACTCAAGCCAGGGCCCCCATACACATGCAAACTACTAAAACCATCAAACGGGAAAAATCCCGTCGAAACTAGAAAAACAGATAAATACGTTGCTAAAACTTATACGTTTGATGTTTCTAAATGTGACGAAATATTTGACTTGTTAGTTAAAGATGGTCAGATAATTGTTCCTCCTGGTTTAAAAGACCCCCCTTTAGAACAAAAGAAAAAAAGGGGATTTTGTAAATTTCATAATTTCCTTGGTCATAAAACAGCTCAATGTGTTCTTTTCAGGGATTTGGTGCAGAAGGCTTTGAAGGAGGGCCAACTTCAATTTGGCGAAAGGCCAAAGATGCAGGTTGACATCGACCCGCTGAAGGTCGAAGAGGCTTTGTATTTAGAGTTGTATGAGTGCATGATGGTTGAGGCTACTGAGGGTCTCAACAAATAACCAACAACTTAATTTGTGGAATGCATGATGGTCGAAGCCACTGAGGGTTCCGATAAAATAGTTGAGGAAAAACTCGAAGCAGTTTACCCCTAAGCTGGCGAAAGCTTAGCAGATTTCCAAGAAAAGTGCAGGTTAAGCGGGTCGAAGGCAGCATTATGCCCTAGGTGAAATGCGGTGTTTGATGAGAAATCTACTGAGAGATATAAGGCAAGCAAGAAAGAAATGCCGCGAGAAGATAAGCCACCTGTCCCAAGGTTCGTATTTGACAGGAACGGGGCTCCTCGGCGAAACGAGGAATACAGGAAGCTGTTCCAAGAGGCACGACCAAAAACTTTTGTGCCTCCGTCGGACACCCCACAGGAGAGATGGATGGCACCAGTCAGCCAGAAAGGAAGTAAAAAGCTAAAATGGAAGGTTTTAGACTTGGAAAAAGAAGCAAAAGCCTCTGACAAAAGAATCGAACCCAGGGGCTATGTGGTGTCCCCCAACTATAAATGGAAAAACCCCATGACCAGGACTCAGTGGAGATACTATCAGCGGAACAAGAAAGCTGAGAAAGAGGCTGCTACTTCACAGTTGATGCTTTTCGGAACTTATGGACAAAAGCGGCAACACCCAAGAGGAAGATGGGTAGAAAAGGACAGAGTTGTGACAAATCAGACCATGGCAGTAACCATGGAAGCGTCAGGAGAAAAGGGGGTAGTTTTGACCCAAAGCTTAAAATGTACTCCATTAATTGAAAGTAAGAAGGGACCATAATACACCCCTCAGTCGGATGAGGAAGAGCCAAAGTATTCCCCTCAGTCGGACGATGAGTATACCCCATCACCAGACAGGGACTTCGACGAAGACATGTACGATGACACCAATGATGACACCTTTGGTGAAGACTTTGTCTTGAACTGTGGTATCGTGTCGATACTACCCGCTGAATACGATGTGGTGTCAGAAATCTCTGAAGCAGAAGAGGATTTCGTTCCTGACGAAAATACGGAAGACAAACCGCTATGCTATTATATAATGAACAATGGTGTGGTCGAGGAACAAACGACCATGTTTGAGAGACCCAATCCTAAGATGATGTACCATCTGAAGCCGTATTCATAAAGGCGAAGGTTGACGGAGTGGCAGTCAACAGGGTGTTTGTGGATGGTGGGGCAACTGTAAATCTAATGCCTCACAACTTATTCAAAAAGATTGGAAAGATGGAGATTGACCTCTGACAACACAATGTGGTTCTCTCCAACTACAAAGGAAAGACCAGTAACATCCTTGGAGTTGTCCAAGTGGACTTGGCAGTAGGTACGACCAACAGATCAATACTCTTTATGGTTTTCAATTCAAAAGCGAATTTCAACTTGCTGTTGGGCCGGGAGTGGATTCATGGAATAGGGGCAGTACCGTCGACGATGCACCAGAGATTGACCATCTGGAGGAAAGATGGCATCGTTGAAAATATTGAGGCTGATCAAAGTTATTATAAGATCGACGAAGCTAAGGGCAGTAAGAAGTCCTTTGATCAGCACCTAGCAAATGTGGCTCCTTGTGATGATGGGTCGGGGTTTTATACTTTCGTCGACACAGGTTGCGTCCTGAACTTAGATCTCGACTATGGGTTTATCTGGGATGCTGCCGACGAAGCCATGGAGCCTACAGAAAATCCACCCACAGGGTGGCCAGTAGTCGGTGAGAATGACTGCTGAGTCAGAAAGCATGACTCGAATTTCGGCCTATTTGGCAGAAAACAAGAGAATGTCGACATTTGAAGTGGAAGAACAATGAAATATAGCTAGCAGAGATGACTGTGATACACAAAAAAATGGCCCACAAGGCCAGACAACAACTTCAGAAAGCCGGAGGCTTGATTGCATCTAGGACAATGAGGCTTTGGGATTCGAGAAAGACCCAAATAGTGAGCTACAAAGAATGCAGGCGCAAGACCCACTCGAAGAGGTTGACTTAGGAGATAGGGTTACCAAAAGACCTACCTACGTGAGCACCAAAGTTGGGTCAAAGATGAAGGCCAAGCTAATTGAGGTATTAAAGGAATACAAGGATTGCTTCGCCTGGGATTATGGTGAAATGCCTGGTTTGAGTCGAAGTGTGGTGGAGCATCGACTTCCAATTTAGCCAGGTAAAAGGCCAGTAAAAAAGAAGCCTCGACGATTCGCTCCATAGGTGACGTCGAAGATCAAATAGGAGATCGAGAGACTGCTCAAAAGCCGGTTCATCAGAACTACAAGGTATGTCGAATGGATAGCAAACATAGTGCCGGTTATCAAGAAAAATGGAACCATTTGAGTCTGTATAGACTTTAGGGATCTAAACAATGCTACCCCTGAAGATGAATATTCAATTCCTGTGGCAGAGATGCTTGTCGACTCAGCGGCAAGGTTCAAATATCTGAGTATGCCTGACGGCTACTTCGGCTATAACCAAATTCTCATAGCCGAAGAAGATGTTCCCAAAACCGCGTTTCGATGCCCTGGGGCTTTAGGAACATATGAATGGGTTGTAATGCCTTTTGGTTTAAAAAATGATGGGGCAACCTATCAAAGAGCTATGAATGCTATACTCCATGACTTTATTGAAAATTTTATACAGGTGTACATTGATGACATTGTGATAAAATCTTCATCAGAGGATGGTCACCTAGACCGCCTTCGACGTTCATTCGAGAGAATGAGAAAATATGGATTAAAAATGAATCCACTAAAATGTGCCTTTGGTGTTCATGCAGGGGACTTCCTGGGATTCGTGGTCCACAAGAAAGGCATCGAGATAAACCAGAACAAGACGAAAGCGATCTTGGATCTCAAGCCTTCTTCGACAAAGAAGCAGCTCCAGTCTTTGTTGGGAAAGATAAACTTCTTGAGAAGGTTCATATCGAATCTAAGTGGCAAGACGAAGGTGTTTTCGCCATTACTCAAAGCCAAGAAGGAAAATGAGTTCCACTGGGGAAAGGAGCAGCAGGAGGCTTTCGATGCAATCAAGGACTATCTTACAAGGCCTCCAATTTTGTTGCCGCCAAGTATGAGTAAAAACATGAGGTTGTACATTGCAGCGTCGGATATGACCATAGCAAGCAAGTTAGCACAAGAAGATAGTAGTGGCGTCGAAAGACCCATTTATTACCTTAGTAGAATGTTAATAGATACTGAAACTAGGTACACTATGATTGAAAAATTATGCCTATGCCTGTACTTCTCATGTAGGAAATTAAAGCAATATATTAAACCAGTTGATGTTTATGTTTCATCTCATTTTGATGTTATTAAGCATATGTTGTCCAAATCTATTTTGCATAGTCGAATTGGGAAATGGGCACTAGCATTGACTGAGTTTTCCCTGACATACGTTCCTCTAAGGGCTATGAAAGGTCAAATAGTGGCATACTTTATTGTCGACCATGCACTGGTCGAACCATCGATATGTAGTATCGACATTGCCTTGTGGAAATTATACTTCGATGGGTCGAGCCATAGAAATGGGGCGGGCATTGGAATCCTGATAGTATCCCCGTAGGGTATTCCAACTAAGTTCAAATGCAAGGTTGACGGGAAATGTTCCAATAACGAGGCAGAGTATGAAGCCTTAATCACGGGCATCAAAATACTCAAGGAATTAGGTGCCAAGGAAGTCGAAATAAGAGGACACTCAGAACTGGTGATTAAATAGATCACGAAAGAATACAAGTGTGTCAAAGAACACCTTTTGATTTACTTTTCGATGGCGAAGCGCATTTTGGAACATTTTGAAGTCGTCAACATTACGCACGTGCCCATGATGGAAAACCACAAAGCTAATGAGCTAGCACAGATCGCCTCTGGGTACAAGGTGTCAGAAGGAAAGCTGAAGGACTTCATTGAAGCTAGGGAGAAGATGGTGTCGAACATACACTCACCATCAGACTGGTCAATGTCTAAGGCAGTGAGGGCCAACGCCTCATCGAAGAGTTTGATCAAGGGGTTGGAAAGTTATGAAGTTTTTGCTATCAGCAATCTGTTATCAACAGATTGGAGAAGACCAATCATTGAGTATCTGGAGAATCCGGTGGGCAGCGCTGATAGGAAGACTAAATATAGAGCATTGAGTTATGTCCTTATGGGAAACAAGTTGCTAAAGAAGACTCCAGACGGAATATTGCTCAAATGTTTAGGGGACGCGGATGCCTACTTGGCAATGTCTGAAGTTTATAGTGGGACGTGTGGAGCTCACCAAGTTGGCCATAAAATGAAATGGTTACTGTTTCGACAGGGTGTTTATTGGCCAAGCATGCTTAAAGATTGCATGGACTTCACAAAGGGATGCCAAGATTGTCAGAAACATGCAAACATTCAGCATGTGCCAACCAGTGAATTACACGCCATCGTTAAACCATGGCCTTTTTGGGGTTGGGCTTTGGACTTCATAGGGGAGATTCGACCAGCCTCGTCGAAACAACAAAGATTCATCCTCGTAGGGATAGACTATTTCACAAAATGGATAGAGGTTGTGCCCCTAGTGAAAGTAGATCAAGAGACTGTGATAGAATTCATCCATAATCATATCTTGTATAGATTCGGGATACCTGAGACCATCACGATGGATCAAGGCTCTGTATTCGTTAGACAGAAATGCAAGAGTTCATAGCAGAAACATGCTTCAAGTTGGTTACTTCGACACCATATTATGCTCAGGAAAATGGTCAGGTCGAAGCAGCTAATAAAGTGGTAATTGGGCTCATCAAGAAACACATGGCCAAAAAACCAAAGAATTGACACAAAACGCTGAGTCAGATCTTATGGGCTTGTCGAACATCTCCCAAAGAAGCAACAAATTCGACTCCATTTCGTTTGGTTTTCGGGCATGATGCTGTGTTACCTGTAGAGATATGTCTGCAATCAGTCAGAGTACAACGACAACATTAAATTCCGTCGGAACAATACTGGAGTATGATGCTGGATGAGATCGTAGATTTAGACGAAGAAAGAATGGCAATGTTGAATGTGTTATTGCGTCAAAAGGCACGAGTTACCAAGGCATATAATAACAGGGTCAGAAAGAAGACCTTCGCCGTTAACGACTATGTGTGGAAAGCGGTGTTACCCATGGATCGACGGGATCGAACGCTAGGGAAATGGTCACCAAATTGGGAGGGACCGTTCAAAGTGAACCAAGCTCTCAGCAACAACGCATATAAGGTCCATGAGGTCGGACTGGACGAACGAATCTTAATGGTAAATGGGAAATATTTGGAGAAATATAAACCTATGCTATAAGAGATTCACATCAAAACATAACTTTCTCATTAATAAAAGCCAAAATAGGCTAAGAGGCCAAAATGGCTTACAAAAATTTCTAGAAAAATTACAGTTGTTAGACACGAACACTAAGGAAAAGCTGGGAATCTGGCTTTAAAATCTTCAAAAAAAGTTTTCTCATGAACAACCTTGCTCTCGAGAAGCACTTTCTTTTTCTGCATACGGCCAATGGCATCCTTTATCTTAATGGCCGCTTCGACATGAGCAATTCCCTGGGTGATCTCTTGGTCGATGGTCTCCTGAGTGGGAAATGGCTCAGCTGAGTCCAAATAAGCCTTTTGTTGTTCGACTTCAGCAATCTTATCAGTTCTGCTATCTGAGCCTGGTAGTCAGATATCAGCTGGTCGAAAGCACGACGCTTGTCGGAACGCTCTTGCTTCTTAGCCTTAAAATCCCCAAGTTTCTTCTCACAAAGTGAACTGAGATACCACTCGCATTTCATGTCGTTGTTTTTTAGCATGATTTGAGCTTCAGCGTGATGACACATGGAAAAGTCCTTGGCCAATTGCGTGAAAAAGGCCTCGAACTCAATTAAGTACGTGGCCATGAGAGCAGAAGTTGGAATTCAGCAAGTTCATCCAAGATCTTGAACACGACACAAGCTACAGCGGTCTCTTCTACGACGGCCGCTAGGAATTGTTCCTCAAATAGGTAGGTCCTCAATTGTTGGAGCTTGAGGGAGTAGGAGGCATCCAGGTCTGCGGTTGGTATGGCCGTCAAACTGGTGGGTTGAGCATCCTCAGACTCTTTGTGAAGCTTGTGCAATGCCTTCAGGGTCGCCGTTGGGTTTGTTTGTCGATAATAGGTGGAGATGTGTTGGAACCACTTTTAGGGACTTTAGGGTTCGCCTCGACATTAGCTGCGGTGGCAGCAATTGAAGGATTTATATTATCACCAAGGGTTGCACCATCATTCCCAGCTTCAAGGTCGACATGTTGAGGAGGGGGCGTTTTTGCCACTAAGTTCTCCTCTGTCGAGGTCATTTGGAATTCGTCGATTGTCTGAGGACTTGGCATGGTTGTGGTCTCAGGAGGATTGGTTGTTGCAGCTGGTTCAGTATCATCTTTTTCTATAGTGGTCGAAGCAACCATGGTTTCCTGCAAGACAAGTTTCAGTGAGAAGATTGTCCAAATACCATCTGAAATAATGGAGTAGAAAAGATGAATACCTTTTCAGATTGTGGAGGAGGTGTTTTAAGAGGTGCTTCAGCTGGAATGGGCTTGAAGACTTCTTCAAGGTTCTTTGGGACAACAGAGTCCACAGTCAAAGTAGCTGTTGTCGAAGGCGTTTTCTTGGTTAAAGCTCTTTTCTTTCTCACCAATGGGGTGGCTGGAGGAGATGCTGGGGCTGTAGTAGGGAAGACCCGGGATTGGGTACTTTTGTCTGACGCAGATACCTCAGGAGATAGGGCTTTCTCAGAAGCCTATGCAGACAAAAGTCAGACGAATGACAAAAGCAAACGCGAAGGAATAAGGAGACAAGACATACCTGTGGAATTATGGTCTTGGGTTTCTTGGCAGGCTTGGTAGAGGTCGACATAGCAACGATTCCCATTTTTGACCCTAGAGATAAGCCGAAATGGTTAGTTAAAGCTCATGGATAAAATGGAATTGAAGAGTCCAGAGTCTACCTTCTTTGATGGGTCTTCTGTGATGTCAGCAGCTTGGGGGTCCTCGACAGGAGTAGCAATTGGTGGATTAGGAGCTTTGCCAGCAAGGAGAGCAAAAACGTCGACCACGTTCTCCAAGAAAAGGTTTGGCGTGAAAATTTGTGCTTGGTAGTCCGACCACCAGACGCCGAACTCTTGTGTAGTAAAAAAGGAAGGTTGGAACACAAAGACAGGCAGTGCAAGATGTTGCGTAGATTTGGAAAATTTTAGGCAAGCCTTATGACTTGCCAAGTTCAAGCATCGGCCAGACCGCACGATGTCGGTAGAGTATTTCACCAAGGATTTTGGCGGCATTTGGCTCAAGCCAAATTGTTGGGCCACCAAATTAGGCTGGTAGTTCATAAAACCATAGCCGTTGTTCCCTGTCTCGATCCGAATAGATAGCATGGTGGGAGTTAGAAATGCCTGCCATATGGAGTTTGACTGCGCTGCGGCTTGGGGGGAGACTCCAGGGAATGGATTCTTAAACCATGTCAGACCAAATTTGCGTTCCACAAAAGGCGCCATGCTGGGGACAAAGGAAGTGGTCTCCATAAACATGTTGAGATACCTCATGAAAAGAGTTTTCTTAGGGGTTTCTTGGGTGGTCATCAAGGCAAGTCACATGCCTTCGACGGAACGCTCTTTGTTCAAACGTTTCAATGTGACAGAGGCGGGGTATCCCAAGTTATGCTCGAAAGTGGCATTGAGCCAATGCTGCAACAACCACATAGGCCCTGAAATGTTTAAAGCCTTGGTAGTTTGATGGAGGAGTTTCAAACGCATGGCCGACAAACCAAGAGAATGGTAGAGGGAGGCTAGTAGAAGCTTGCCCAGAGATACCTGTGACCCTCATGAATCTGGATGGCCAGGTTGATATAACTTTTGGCTATCTGCAGAGAACCAGAACAGAACAAGTAGTAGGACAACCACATCGTCAAGAAGGCGATGTGTTCTTCGTTGGACACCTCCTTAGAGCATTTTTCGTGGTGGTCCTTGATGTAGTTTTGGAAACTAGCACGCTCGAAGTCAAAGGTGTTGTTCGTTTCCAAAGTCGGGTCAAATGTTTCTCCCAATGGTGAAAGACCAGTGATGGCCGCCACCTCAAAAAGTGTCAGTGTAAACATACCGCATGGGAGGTGGAAGGTATTGGTCGACCCTTCCCAAAAATACATCGATGCAAGTAGCAAGCAAGGGTTGACCCTATGAGCGTTTCTGTAAAGTTGAATGCTGTCGAAAATGCCAGCCGTCTTCCATTTTTCTTTGCGCTGTCCCTCGATTCTGTTGACCCAGGCAATGTAATCTTTATTTCCAGGTGTAGGCATAGATCTGAAGACTCTAGACTTGGGTGCCATATATTTTAGGTCCAAAGTGCCACCTTTCTCGAAAGCTGGTGGGATAGTCTGCGCGAAACAAGGAAATAACTCTTGAAGTTCTGTGTGGTTTGGTTTTTTGTCCGGGTATGGAAAGCGTGGATCTTACCAGCCACTGCGAAAGGGATGATCATCTGATGACGCCAATTGTCCATAACCGCTTCATCAGGAGACGACGGTTGAGGAAGAGGCACGAGGGATTCTTGTTTAGAAAGAACGAAGGCAATAGGGTTATCCCGATGGTATGAGTGGTAGAAGTAGTAGCGTTTGTGGTTGAAGCCATTGGAAAAGAAAAACAAAGTTTTTTTCAAGAACAAGAAAGATTTGAAAAAGCAGAAGCTCTGGAGAGAAGGTGAAAAGAAAATCAGTTGGGTTTAGTGGTATTTATAGAGAGAAACACATGCAAATGAGAAAGATCATGAACTGTTCAACTTCTGAAGTGAGTGGGGGTGGTTTCGAGACCCATAACTTAGGACGAGACTAGCCATCATGGCATTGTCTTGGAAATCGTGGTACAAAAGTTGCCATCATCATGTCAGACATCGGGTGACACGTGGCTAAGAGGAAGATAAAACGCTGGTTGTTGAGTCGGAACCAAAGCGCTGTCGAAATCTCGCAGGAAAGCAAAACGCCAGATTTCTCAGTCGACACAGTGCTCAGTCGAAATTTGCCTTTTGGGGGGAAATTTGTTGGCTAAGATATTTTGACCAAGTAAAGAGAATGAAGAAATGGTGGAATATCCAAAACCGGTCGACGCCAAGAGGGAGTTTGGAGTGTTGGACCGACACAGATGAGGGTCGTGTCGGAGGAAGACTTGAAGGCAGTATTGCCGGAGGATGTTAATTAGGGGCATACGAGGCTGACACAGGAATAATACATCTTTGAGTAGTAAAATTTGAAAGCTCCAAGAACATGGGAAGTTGAAAAGGTAGTGGGGTGACACGTGTCAGAACCAAAACCAATCTGGGTAGATGAACAATTATTTTATTTGCCTATATAAGGCAATAGTTATTTCCATTTTAGAGGTCGCATTTGTAACATTGCAAAGGGAAACACTCTAAGTACCAAGCGTTAAGAGAAACGAGTCACTCCTGCAAAATGTATGATAGTGTCCACACATTTTTAATGCAATTTACAATCAAAGTTTAAGTTATTGTCATTTACTTGCTTTTTCTTTCTTTCTTTTACGTTGTTTTATTTATCAATCCGAAACCCTTTCTTATTCATTCAAGTTTCTCACAACTCCTCTAAGAGCAAAACTGTCACATCAAATGAACATACACTTCAGCCCATTATTCTGGGATTCTGTGGTCGATCCCGCGAGTAAACCTTCGATAGGAGGCCAGCGGTTGTTCGCGCGAGCGAACAGGGGATTAATGCATCGTCTTCTCGCGCCACGTGTCAGAGGCATTGAATGCCTACGATGGCCTATGAGTAGGGGTACTCGATGGCTAGGTGACGATTCATTTTTCTGTGCCTGAGGTTATAAGTAGGAGGAAGTGGAACTCATTTGGTACACTCATTGTATCCTCAAGCTCCTCAAGAATTTCTCCGCTCTCTCCAATGTTCACTCGCCGTCGTCATCGCCTTCGTCAGCTCTCTTTCCGCCACCATAGATTTCCAGAATCCTCTTCAACCAAGTAAGTCTCTGTTTCCTTTTCCAGTTTACATGGTAGTGGTTAGCTCTAGAACGTAGCTTCAGGATTCAGTTCTGGTGAGTAGCAAATAGGAGAACCGCACGACTCTTGTTGAGGCTCATGAACTTTACGATGAAGTTATGCGTTTTCTGGCAATTTCTATGAGTTTTCCGGTGATGCTCTTGAATTTCTGATGAATCTCATGAAGTTTTCGAGGAACTAATACAGTTTTTGATGAAACTTCAGGGGAACTCATGAAGTTTTCGATGAAACTTTCGGGGAACTCGTGAAGTTTCCGATGAAGTTTATGAAGTTCTTAAGTTTCCGCTGGATTTAGTGTCGGGGAGACTTCCTCCTCGCGGGGGTTCTGAGGAAAAATCCTCGTGTCGAGGAGGCCCTCCCCCGCGAAGGGTGAGGTTTCTCTAATGCTTCGTGTCGAGGAGCGGGTCCTCGCGATCTTCGTGCTTTCCATTTAAACCAAGGGTTTTTGGTTGGGAGTATGTCCGGGGTCACTCCCTGCCTTTCACTTGATTTGCATTGGAAGGGTGGATTTGATTTAATCGTCGAATTCATTATTTTCCTATGCTTTTCATGTTTAAATGGCTCGTTGTGTCGAGGAATCGTATCTAGTCGACACCATCACCGATAAAGACCTGTAATGGGTCGGGGCAGAACCTCGGGGGACCGCTTCACGCTACGTCGACGACCCGTCGGACGCCTTTACTTTCATCTCAGAGCTGGATCACCCTAAGGACCCTGAGGCTCCAGAGAGTTGGTAGGTATATAAACCCAAGAAGACGAAGCGGATGTGCTCGACCTTTAAAGAGGACCGCTTCGCGATGTATGAGTTCGCTTTTAAGTAGGCAGGTTTGCATTTGTGGTTCAGCAACTTTGAGACAAGGCTCTTTGTTCAGTTGGAGTTGGCCCCTTCCCAGCTTCACCCAAACGCCATTGCGTTCATTTGGGCATTTGAGATTGTATGTTGGTATCTCGAAGTCAGTGCCACTCTCTCCTTGTTCTTCCATTGTTTCCTCTTACAGCGACAATCCTCCAATGGAAAGCACATATGGGTGTCTCAAGAAACCGAGGAAGTTGTTCAAAACATTCGTGGACTCTGTTTGCGCCTTCAAAGACAGATAATTTCTGGTTCGGCCTGTGTCGGAGGCAGCCATCGACCACGTTTTCAACCGCGTGGCAGTGGTCGAGGATGATAGTAGTGTGCGCCGTGATAAAAACGGGGAGGCGGTGACGAAATTGGAACCTAAGTTTCCCATTTACTGGCAGAAGAGCCACTTCGACAAAAGCGCGGAGTATTTCCTCACCAAGCCTAACGAGCTAGAAGCTGAGGATCAACTTGCCTATAACAAGATTATGGCTTTCATTGATAGCTTCATGCCCAGCCAATGCGTTGAGGATACCTTAGTGGTTTTAGGTATCCATTTCTTTTATCTTGCTTGTATGCTCGTTTTTCCTTAGCATGCTAACTCATGTTCGTCTTTGTTGCAGGTAAGATGGCCAATCTTTAAGAGCGCATCATCAAGCTCGCTGTGGTAAAGGCAGGAAAAAAGGGTCCTAAGTCTCGGGTCTCTCAGCTTCTGGAAGAGTCCAAGGTGAACTCCAGTAGAGGTACCTCATCTTCTCTGTCGGGCAGTCAGTCTCCCCCTCAACAGGGCTCTCCGGCCAGGAAAAGGCTCTGTAGAGAAGAATCTGGGTCCATCGATCTCACAGTGGAAGGCACCGGGGAGAAGTTCGTGTTGCCCCCATGCCATCTTAAAAGGGGTCTCTTTGAGGGGGATCATTCCTTAGTAGTGTTCGAAGCGGAGTCAAAGGCTATCTTGGCCCTCGACAAGGTGGCCAGGAGGAAAGTATTGTCTCAGGATGCGACTGCCATGATGAGGGTCCTAGAAACGGCCTTTTCCTTTAATGACGACGAGACCTGTCCAGTCGTCGAGCTGGAAAGGTTGCGGGCAGCGTACGTAAAACTTAAGAGGAAGAAGCGTGATGCGGAGAATTATTTCTTCAACTACATGGAGAAATATGCAATCCAGGTCAATCTCCTCACAGAGCTGGCTGCGGCGAAAGAGGCACTGGCCAAGGCCGTTGAGGAGAAGAAAACCCTCGAGGCGAAGGTTGATGAGTTGGCGGCCGGCGCCGACGATGAGTCTGCCGAAGAGAGGGCCTTTCTAACTCACAGTGAGCTGGTCTCCAAGATCAGGGTCCTCGAGCAAGACTGCTTAGATGCTGTCGGGATGCATTTTGACAATGCAGTGGCTCAGCTTCAAGTCGTGAACCCCGGGGTCAAGCTTGTCACCGAGGGGACCGGGTATCTGAACCAGGTGGTTGATGGTAAAATAGTTGCTCCGCTCAGCTCTGACAATGACGGCGACGAGGAGGAGATCTAGCCCGAGGGGAATGAAAATGTTTGGTTTTTTTTATAGTTACTTGGCCCGCTTGCCATATTTTTGTATCTTTGATTTGGTACTTGTTTGGCCTACGTGCCAAGCCTTTTAATATCTGAATATTGGGCCTTTTCCCGCTTTATATTGTAATGGTTTCATGCTACCAGCCTTTGTGGTCATCACCTCAAAATAACCCTTTTTTCGTTTTCTATTATGCTCATGTATGCCACTGTATGTTTTGTTTTTCAAGTACTTATTTTCTTCGTCGATATTTATGTTTGTAACATTGTTTTTACTAAGTGTCTAGGGCCTTTGCTCGACAGAGTTGGTGCTCGACCATGTAGGGAACAGGACGAGTGATCGGAGTTGGTTTTCGATCGACGACGGAGCTAAGATCTCATTCGAGTTCTTTACTTCACGGCGTAAACTTCCCATCGCGAGTTGGGTGTTCTGCCTTATTGGTACGACGACGGCGGAGCTCAGTTGAGGTGTCCCCGTCGGTTCAAAAATTTGCTCGCACAATAGAGTGGAGCCTTGCCTTTTTGTTTCAAGTTTGGGAAATCGTGCTTGTACCTGAGCACGTCTCCGTGGTCGGGACGTACTTCGTTGTTGTCGAACCAAGTATGTCGACTGCACTGTCTAGCTGTAATACTGTTTAAGCTTTTCAGCGTTCCATGGTCGATAAAGTTCTTCCCTGTGCAAATTTTTGAGGTAATAGGCACCGTTGTCCGTTTTCCCTCGGACACGATAGGGGCCTTCCCAGTTCGCGGCAAGTTTGCCATTGCACGAATCTTTCTGATTTCTCTGCAAAACTAGGCTGCCAATTTGGAATTCGCATTTTTTGACTTTAGCGTCATGTTGCAAAGTTATTTTTTGTTTCAATGAGGCTTCGCAGATGGCTGCCCCCGACCGAATCTCTTCGATCAGATTGAGTTCCTCCCTTAGCACCTCGTCGTTCATCTCCTTGTCTAGGGGGGATTCGGTCCTCCTATAGGGCTCTCTGATTTCCACTAGGATAACTGCCTCGGTTTTGTAGGTTAGTCGGAATGGAGTCTCCCTGGTGGTCGAGTGTGGTGTCGTTCTGTAGGCCCTGAGTACGCTATGTAGCTCCGTGACCCACCTCTTTTTATCTTCGCCTAATCTTCATTTTAGACCTCATAGGATCACTCTATTCGTGGCTTCAGCCTACCCGTTTGTTTGTGGGTGCTCGACAGACGTGAAATGTTGCTTGGTGCCCAATTTGGCGATGAACTCCTGAAAATTTTTGTCGGTGAACTGCGTCCCGTTGTCGGTGATGAGTGCTTGTGGTACGCCGAACCGGGAAAGTATGTTTCTCTTGTAGAAATGAAGTATGTTATATGTTGTGATTTTGAGGAGGACCTCAGCCTCTATCCACTTTGTGAAATAGTCGACACCGACTATTAGGTACTTATTCTGGTACGACCCCATGGTGAAGGGGCCGAGGAAATCCATCCCCCACCAGGCGAAGGGAGACGGGGACAACAGATTTTTAAGATCGTTGGGCAGCACCAAGTGCATGTCCTTGTGGTGTTGGCAATTATCACATTTTTTGATATGCTCTTTTGCGTCGTGTTGCATAGTGGGTTAGTAGTATCCTACTCGCAGTACCTTCCGGGCGATGGATTTTCCTCAAAGGTGTTGAGCGTTGATTCCTTCGTCGTGGGGGACCTTGGCCTCCTCGACACCCTTCAGGAGGGGGATGGAGAATCCTCGTCTGTAGAGTTTGTCTTCGATTAAGATGTAGTAGAAGGCTCTGCATTTCATTACGCTGGTTTTTTTCTGGTCGGAGGGTAGTTCTCCTATAGTGAGGTAATTGTACACTTGGGTCATCCATCAGTTTTTGTCCCTGATGGCGTTCACGTCGAGTGGCGTGAAGGGTTTTTCGATGCTTGGGAGAGAGAGTATCTCTTGGATGACGGACTTGTTTGCACCCTCTTTCCTTGTGCTCGCGAGTTTTGACAGGATGTCCGCTCGGGTGTTGTGTTTGCGTGGAACGTGCTTTACTTCTGCGCAATCAAACTTTTTCATCCTTTCTTTGACCAGGGTTAAGTACTCGACGAGATTGACGTTTTTGGCTTGGTATTCTCCCCGTACTTGAGAGGCGACGAGTTGAGAATTGGTGAAGATCTTTTCCTCTTTCGCGCCTAGATCTCCAAGTAAGCGCAACCTTGCGAGGAAGGATTCGTACTCGGCTTAGTTGTTCGAGGTCGGGAAGGATAAAATGACGAAAACTTTGATCAGGATGCCTTCCTCGTTCTCGAGAATGATGGCCGCACAGCTTCCAATCGAGCTAAATGCCCCGTCCACGAAGATGGTCCACCTGTGGGCTCCGTTTGTCAGGGAGACCGGCGCGGTCATTTCTGCCACGAAGTTGGCTAGTACTTGAGCTTTGAGGGCCTTCATGGTCTCGTACTGGATGTCAAACTCAGAGTGTTCCAATGACCATTTAAGCATTCTACCGGCCATTTCGGGATGACCGTGTAGTTGCTTCACGGGCTGGTCAGTCCGTACCATGATCATGTGAGCCAGGAAGTAATGTCGTAACCTTTTGGCCGCAATGATGATGTCCAGAGCCACTTTTTTGATCTGTTGATATCTAAGCTTTGGGCCTTACAAGGCTTTGCTGGTGAAATATATAATTTTCTTCCCTTCGTGGGTTTCGCGAATGAGAGACGCGTTAACAGCCTCGGTTGTGACAGCGAGGTAGGGGTACAAAATCTCCCGTTATCTGGCCGCGAGAGGATCGGTGGTTGTAAAAGAGCTTGTTTTAGGTGGAGGATGGCTTGGTCGCACTCCTCTGTCTACTCGAACGTTGCTTGCTTACGCAGAAGTTTGAAAAATAGGAGTGTGTATTGAGCATATTTTGCCACAAAGCGGGACAGAGAGGCGAGCATCTCGTTTAGGGATTGGATCAACTTCTTTGAGTTCGGTGTTGGGAATTTAGAGAAGGCTCTGCATTTATCGGGGTTGGATTCGATTCCTCATTCTGCTAAATAGAAACCGAGGAACTTGCCCGCCTGTACGTCGAATATACATTTCTCCGGATCGAACCTCATCTTGCATCTCCTCGCCTGGTCGAAGACTCTCTTCAGGTGGGAGGTGTGGTCGAATTCCTCCTGAGACTTCACGATCATGTTGTCCATATAAACTTCGAGCATATCCCCAAGCTCACCTCAGAAAACTTTGTTCATTATTCGTTGGTAAGTAGGACCTATGGTCAGCTGATGGTAGGCAACATCAGGGTCCAGCCCGGGCATCTCTGAAGTGCTCCATGCGAACTAGTCAAGGTTTTCCCTCAGGCAGGCCATCAGCTGCTTCCTTGTAAGTCAGGGAGTCCCTTTCCAATCTTCACGCCTTTGTCCGGGTCATTACTGAGGAGAATGAGCTCGAACTCGCCATCTGGGATTGGGCGCATAGGATGGAAAGGTTCCCCATCGTTACTAGATGTTGGAGAAGCGTCTGATGCTGCTCCGCTCTACTTCTGCTCGTTGGTGAAGCGGCTGTTGAGGTCGATTGAGTTGACGCGAGGCAACGGCTTCTGCTCCTCGAATTAAGTGGCGTGTTGGCAGTTTGGGTGTCATATTGATCGAGTTATGCCCATTTGTGGCTGCTTTGAAGCATCTTCTCGTGGCTTCAATGTCCCCGTGAAGAGTGACGACGCGACCCCTGGTCATATAGTACTTCATCTTCAAATGGACCATGGATGAAACGATAGTCAGCTCGGCCAGAGTTGGTCTTCCTAGGATGCACTGGTACAGAGATGGGCACTCTATGACCATGAAATGAACTTTGACTTGTCTGGAGGTTTCCTCTGTCCCAAAGGTGACTAACAGCTCAACAAAGCCCCATGGCTTAGTGGTCGTGCCATTGAAGCCTTGCAGGTCAGAGCCTACATACAACGTCAAATGCCTCTCGTCGAGCTGAAGAGTGGTGAACAGATGGGCGCACATAATGACGATGGAACTCCCTTGGTCGACCAGGATGTGGCGGACGTAGAAGTTCGCTATTTGTGCTATCACAAGCAAAGGAATGCTGGAGTTGGGAGAACCGCTTGGCAGCTCCTCGAGGTAGAAGGTGATGAGATTTGATTTTCCCCGGAACCTGTCGAGGGTTGCGTTCTAGATCGAGCTTGCGTCGATCAGCTGATCAAATTTTCTTTTTACCGACCCTATGGTGAGCTTATTGAATCCTCCACCGGATATGACCATAACGGAGGGAAAGTTTTCCCATGTGCTGTGAGCAGACAAGGGCGTGTCGGTCTCGTCGGGAACATAGAAGTCCTCAGGCCGAGAGACGCACAGGGCGACCTGTAAGTCAGCATCGTCAGAGGGTGGTGTTTCCTCCTCGACCTTCTTTGTCTCACGGACATCCTATCAAGGAGCCTCCCTCCTCTTGGTGCATTATTTCAGGCGTCCTTTCTTGATGAGGATCTCGATTACATCCTAAAGGTGGGTGCAGTCTTCGGTGACGTGCCCGTGGCTCTTGTGGAACCGGTAATATTTAGATTTATCAACGTTTGGCTTTGGGGGTGTCGGCCTGGGAAAACGAACTCCACTCTGCTTGAATTCCGAGTTTATACACTCGGCCAGGATACACTCGCAGGGAGCGGTTAGCAGTGTGTACTCTGCAAAATGGCCTCCTAGTCCTCTGTTCTTGCGGGAGTTGTGGAGTACGATGACACTGCAGGGGAGCAACCCTCGCTCGAGCAGATATCTCTTCATACATTCAGTTGTGGCGATTTGGAAGACCTCTCGATTGAACCTCTCTATGTAGGCTCAGAGAGATTCATCATTCCCCTGTATGATGGCCTTGAGTGATGCCTCAGATTTCAGATGTCATCCTGAGGCGGTGAAATGCCTGGTGAACCGCGTTTTCAAATCCTTCCAGGAAATGATGGACTCTGAGGCGAGGCTTTTGTACCATGCCATGGCACCTTTCCTCAGAGTTGTGGGAAAGAGTCTGCACTTGATGGCGCCTATGACTTTGCGGTAGTCGAGTATCGCATCGATGTTTTTGATATGATCGTCTGGGTCCTTCGTGCCATCATAGGTTTCCAGGCTTGGCGGTTTTTCCATCCTGACGGGGAGGGGAGTTTCCATAATCGCCTGGGACAGTGGACCACGGGGGGCATCTTCATCGATTCCGACTGGTGAGTGTGATGGGGAGGGGTCATGCCGAGGGCTTCTGTCGCGGGGTGCGAGTTTCTTGGCCGACCCCTCGACTTGTCCATTTTCCTGCCGACTTTGCTCCTCTTGGGAATGAGGGAGCACCGCTCGCTGCGGGGAGGAGTACGATCACGCTTGGTAATCGCAGGTTGTGGCCTTTCTAGCCGCGGGCGACGTCCGAGTTATCGCGGAGAGAGGCTTTGAGACTTATTTTGTTGGTGTCTCTGCGGGGGAGTGCATGGACAAGTGTCTCGTCGTTGCAGGGACGGGCTACAAGATTCATACTGTCAATGTCTCCGCAGGGGAGAGTGTGATCGACGGTCTTTCTCCTGCATCCCAATCCGTTCATTCTGCTGGAAAATCATGAAGTTGGTCTGATTGATTGCTGCAAAAAGGGCCACCGTGGTAGGATCGGCGTTAGGTGGCACAGTGTAGCCGCGCAAAAGTCTTGCCCTTTTACTATGTGAACTTTTAATTTATCCCAAAAGGAGGAAAGGGGAAAAAAATTTGAATAAACCCGTGAGTGTGTGCAAAAACAATGCACTTTGAGAGTTTGGGAATTGGGATTGGTTATATAAAGGGTAGGTATTAACACCCTAAATATCTATAGTATCTTATAAGAACCTCTTACATATATCTGTGTTACTGTTGTTTTGAGCCACTTACTGTGCAATAGGAATTTGTTGGTTGGTTTTGAATGAGTGATGATAATGGAAATGTTTTTGTTGTTGTAGTGTAAAAATAAGCTAAGATAAAGGTGTAAGAACCTAATGGTTTTGTTTGTTATTGTGCTCGCTAAGATCTCGCAATCTTATGCGTACGTATTCTCAAAAGGAAGTTGAGAAATCAGAGCGTTCGTAGTTCCACCTACTAATGGGTGGAATGGGGTTTGTTGGTTTTTTGAGAAGAGACAAATTGTCATCTTAAGGGAGATATCTCACCTATTCACCACAAACATTTTTGAGAAATAAGAGAATAAGGGAAGAAGCTTTAAACTTGCATGTAAAAATCCAGAGCAATGCCACATCTTCCTTTGAATAAGTCTTGGCATATTTAAGAGAAGGACCTTGACTTGGATATAGAATCCACAAGTGTGTCACTTACATCACTTAAATGAAAGAAAATGTTTTGTATACCATAATAAGAGAAGGACTCCAACTTGGATTTTGAATAAAAAAGTGTGCCATTTACATCACTTAAATGGAAAAAGTTTGAAATGTTTGATTTTTGTTTGGTGAGGGAATAGAAAAGACATATCTTCCATCGAGATGATTCATGTCTCATCTCTGAGGAGTGTTGAATTTGAAGCCAAAGGTTGGCTAGGGTTTGACTTTAGGTTTGAAGCCACAAGGGGGTATGTGTAGCCTTTAGGACTCCAAAAGGGAATTCTCATCTCTTTATCGAAGAGTTGAGTCTGAAGTCTAACTTCCTTGTACAAAGCCCAAGAGGAGGCTAAGTTGTAGAGTTTCCTTGTACAAAGCCCAAGATGAGGCTAAGTTATGGAGTTTCCTTGTACAAAGCCCAAGAGGAGGCTAAGATGTAGGCACTTTAACAAAGGAAACCTAATACTTTAACTAAGTTGTAGTTTGAAGGGAATCCTAAAGTTTGAACTGAGTCTAAACTAGGGATGAGCATTGAAAAGCAATAGTTATGCAAGTGTTGTAAATGTCAAGAGAAACTTAACAAGACAAGTTTGATTTAAGATTTTAAACAAGGGATGTCATCGAGGATGACATAAACATGGTATGATTAAGCATGCTAGATCAACATGTGAATGGGCATCAGACAAGTAGACATGTTCATCATGGTGAGAGTTTATGAAGGAAATACTTGAACATAGGAGCAAAGATTTAATCTGAAATTCTGGTATCAGATATGTGATGTCGAGTGAGATGTCACAACATCAATATCTGCTATATGAACAAGACAATAGAGAAAATAGCACTTAAAAGCAAAAAGGAACACAGAGAATTGTTCACCCAGTTCGGTCTAACAACCTACATCTGGGGGCTACCAAGCCAGGGAGGAAATTCACTATCAGTAGTATTAATTCATAGACTCTATAATCAACACACAAGTTGACAATCTATTCACTTAATCACTACCCAATGACACTTCTACCTAAGACACTCTTAGATATGAGACACCTCTCACTCCCCCTCAATCACAGCAGTGATGACAATAGAAAAATAACAAATATTAGAAGATCACACTTCAATGATAATACTTGATCTTGCTTAAAAGCTTCAATCAAGAACAAACACTCGTGCTTAAAAGCTTAGAGTGGACAACATACAACTCAAACAATCAATCCAATTCAAGCATCTGAAAGATGAATGAATGGCTCACAAATAACAGACGAAAACACAAACCCTAACACTTGACACTCAGTCTTTAATCTCTAGTCTTCGTGCCTTCCAAGTAGGGTTGATACGTCTTTAAATAGAACCAGATTCTTGGGCTTGGGCTCTGTGAAAAACTCAAATTTGATGCACAATAAAAACAGATTTTATCTTCAAATCTTTTCGCCCTAAATATAGAAACAAATGATTGCATCTGAATAAATCTTCTCCAAGAATATCGCCTACAATCTCTCAAACAGAATCTCTCAAAACAAACAATTAACACGCAGCCCTAAAACAAATAACAGACTGAAAATGATGTTCTGTCAACAGATGTTAAGACATCAGTCTTGACGTCATGCACAAAAACTGCAATACCAACCAACACACCTCATGCAGAATGTTAAAAGCACATGTTAAGACATCAGACATGACATCTTGAACAAACACATTGTTTTACCAAAATTGTTGCCAATAACAGAACTAACAATCTCCCCCTTTGGCTAGTTTTGGCTAAAACAATATCAGCACACATCAGAGATACCTGCAGCAGAAACACACCATAAAACACTAACATTCAGCAGCTACACACCAATCAAAACACAAACTCCAAACAAACTGAAGCTCCCCCTCAAGTCAAGGGACTAGCAACAACCAGAAACCCACCAAAAACCAACTAAAAACCAACATCAGCACATCACAGAACATCCAGAACATCCACTACAGAACACAGAACAATAGCAACAGCAAAGCCAAAGTTCCTTCATTCACTACTCTCCCCTTTTTAGCCATAATTGGCCAAAAGTGCACTATGAGCAGCAAGCCCAATGTTCTGACACTTAGTCAAACATGGTCAAAAACCAAGAAAAACTGTTGTAACTCAGCTTGGAAAGAGTGACACATTACTCAACAGAGAGAGGTGCACAGACACCAAACAACTTTGACTGACCAGGCGATACAAACAAGGGCTTCCATTTGAATTATAAAAACTACACCAAATTTCTTCTTACTACAGCCACACTGAGAAGGAAACATGAGTCAGTCCTCCAAGACAGTTGAAACACACAAGGGTCAGTTGAAGCAAGACCGGAAGAACAAGAGCACAAAACCAAAGGAGATGAAGTCCAAAGAAATGACAACAGGTGGATCCTCTATAGGGGCAACAAGGACAGGAAAAAAAAAACAGAAACAAGGATGAAAACCATCAAGAAGGCTCATGTGCAACTACATGATTCTGAGGATGAAGCAGATGAAGATTGGGTTAATTTCATTAACTCTGGTGGTTGGAATGAATAGCTGAATCCAAACATGAAAACTCTTTTCTTGTAGTTTCTGAAAAATTGTAATATTGAGTACTTCCAACAATAAAAATGTTCTTGTTTGTTCCCAAACATTCTTATTTTGTCAATTTCACCAAAGAGATAAGCTCACACACATAAGATAGCAGCACCAAAAATCACCTTCCTGTACAACAAAACAATTCTACTAATCCTCATATATGCAAATCCCTAATTTTTTTCTTAAATTTTCAAATTGATTTGCATCTAAGTTCTTAGTAAAAATATCAGCTAATTGCATTTCAGTAGCAACATGTTCCAAAGCAACCACTTTATCTTCAACCAGATCTCTTATAAAGTGACGACGTATGTCAATATGCTTAGTCCTGCTATGTTGAATTGGGTTCTTGGAGATATTGATAGCACTCAGATTATCACAGTACAATGTCATGACATCTTGCTTAACATTGTATTTATTTAACATTTGCTTCATCCAAACCAGTTGTGAACAACTACTTCCTGCTGCTATGTACTCAGCCTCAGCAGTAGAGAGAGACACACGATTATGCTTTTTGATAAACCACGAGATAAGATTGTTCCCTAAGAAGAAGCATCCTCCTGAAGTACTTTTTCTATCATCAGTATTCCCTGCCCAATCAACATCACAATATCCACTCAGTTCAGTGCCTGATCCATGACTGTATAGTATGCCATAGTCACTAGTACCATTCACATATTTCAGAATTCTCTTCACTTGATTCATGTGGCTAACTTTAGGTTCAGATTGATATCTGGCACAAACTCCTACAGCAAAGGAGATATCAGGTCTGCTATCTGTGAGATACAGTAGGATTCCAATCATGCTTCTGCATAGGCTTTGATCCACACTCACTCCATGTTCATCCTTGGATAGCTTCAGGTGAGTAGGAGCAGGTGTCCTCTTGTGATTAGCATTCTCCAGGCCAAACTTATTGACTATGTTCTTTGCATACTTGCTCTGAGAGATAAATATGGAGTCTTCCATTTGTCTAACTTGCAGACCCAGAAAATAGCTGAGCTCACCAACAAGACTTATCTCAAACTCAGACTGCATCTGCTTCACAAAATGTTGAACCATTGCTTCTGACATCCCACCAAACACTATGTCATCAACATATATTTGAGTTATCAACAGTTTTTCTCCTTCCTCTTTGACAAACAATGTCTTGTCAATTCCTCATTTTCTGTAACCATTCAGAGCCAAGAATTTAGTAAGCCTGTCATACCAAGCTCTAGGTGCCTGCTTTAATCCATAAAGAGATTTCCTTAGTTTGTAGACATGGTTAGGAAATGTTGGATCGATAAACCCCTTGGGTTGATCTACATAAACTTCTTCATTTAAGTACCCATTCAAGAAAGTACTCTTTACATCCATCTGGAATAACTTGAATTTGAGATTATAAGCCACACCTAAGAGTAACCTGATAGATTCCAGTCTGGCCACAGGAGCAAAAGTCTCATCAAAATCAATTCCTTCTACCTGAGTGTAACCTTGGGCAACCAGTCTAGCCTTATTTCTGGTGACCACTCCTTGTTCATCAGATTTATTCTTGTAAACCCACTTGGTGCTAATCACATTTATTCCATCAGGCCTTGGTACAAGATCCCACACTTCATTCCTTTTAAATTGTCCCAGCTCTTCTTGCATGGCATTAATCCAAAATTCATCTTTCAAGGCTTCTTTAACATTTTTGGGCTCAATTTTGGATACAAAGCAAGAATTTGACACAACTTCTCTTGACCTAGTGGTAACTCCTGAGTTTGGATCACCTATGATAAGCTCTTTTGGGTGGTTCTTTTGCACTCTGATGGATGGTCCCTTGTTAGGCTGCTCTGGTTCAGGTTCAGCAACAGTATGGCTGGGATTTACACTTCTGTCTTCAGCTTCTGTTGATACATCATCAACAAATGTTCCAACATCATCCAGGACATCAGCGTCTTCCTTCATTCCATAGTCATCAACAACCACATTTATAGATTCCATCATGACTCTGGTTCTGGAGTTGAATACCCTATAAGCTCTGCTGTTTGTAGAGTATCCCAAAAAGATTCCCTCATCACTTTTAGGTTCCATTTTCCTCCTTTGTTCACGATCTGACAGAATATAACATTTACTTCCAAAGACATGAAAGTACTTCACACTTGGTTTTCTTCCCTTCCACAGCTCATACAAGGTAGCTGAAGTACCTCTTCTCAAGGTAACTCTGTTGTGAATGTAGCAGGTAATATTCATAGCTTTAGCCCAGAAATGGTAAGGAAGCTTTTTGGCATGAATCATTGCTCTAGCAAATTCTTGAATGGTTCTGTTCTTCCTTTCAACAACTCTATTTTGCTGAGGGGTAATAGGTGAAGAAAATTCATGACTGATGCCTTCAGTAGAACAATATTCAACAAACTTGCTATTTTCAAACTCTCTCCCATGATCACTTCTTATTCTGATGAGATTGCTCTCCTTTTCTCTTTGGAGTCTTTGACAGAGATCTTTAAACACATCAAATACTTCTGTTTTGTCTTTGATAAAATTCACCCAAGTGTACCTAGAATAATCATCCACAACTACATAAGCATATTTCTTCCCACCTAGACTTTCCACCTGCATAGGCCCCATTAAGAGAAGTTCCAACACTTTAGAAGTAGTGGGATGTTGAAGCTTTTGATGTGACATCTTGGTCTGCTTCCCTATCTGACAGTCTCCACAAACTTTTCCTTCTTCAATTTTGAGCTCTAGGATTCCTCTTACTGCTTCTGTAGATATGATTCTCTTCATTCCCTTCAGATGTAGATGTCCCAACTTTTGATGCCATACTTTGACTTCATCTTCTTTTGCAAGAACACATGTGGAGGAACTTGAGTCTTGTGACACCCATAGGTAACAGTTGTCGTTAGACCTAGCACCCTTCATAATAACTTCACCTTTCTCATTTGTGACAATGCACTCAGTTTTTGTAAAATTAACTATGAGTCCTTGATCACATAGTTGACTTATACTGATCAAATTTGCTGTCAACCCCTTGACTAGCAGTACATCAAGTCTAGGTGCACCTTCACAATTCAGCTTTCCCACACCCTTGATTTCTCCTTTGACACCATCACCAAAAGTCACATGGCCAGGAGAATGAAGTTTAACATCCACCAGCAAATTCTTCACTCCTGTCATGTGTCTTATAGCCACTGTCAAAGTACCAGTCTTCTTTAGTGGAGACTCTAAGAGAAGTATGAGCTATCAAGCTGACAACATCAGTTTTGGAGACCCATTGGTTCTTTTGCTTGATGACCTGATTACCTTTATGAATGGCCTGTCTGGGTGCACAATTAGGAACACTCTTAGGATACCCATGTAACTTATAACAGAAAGCCTTTATGTGTCCAAAGCTCCCACAATGATGGCATCTCCAGCGCCTGAATTTCTTCCTAGAGGGAGTCCTGTCAGGATGTTTCAACATCACTGGCTTGGAACTAGGAATAACATCATTGGAAGCAGATCCAATGTTGAACCCCAACCCACTTTTGTCTCCTGCAGTTCTTCCAACATTAAGAATCTTGTCTAGAACATCAGTTCCACTATTTAGCATTCTGATAGACTTGGACATAGATTCAAGTTTAGAGTTCAGCATAGATACTTCATCTTCCAGCTTGGCAATGGTTTCTAAATGCTCTGTCTTTTCAGCCTTGAGTTGAGCAATAATCTTCTTCTGCCTTTCCCCTTCTTGACAGGCTTCTTCACTTTTAATGCATAGCTCTCTATAAGAATCAGTTAGCTCATCATATGTACTCTCTTCATCCCTAGAATCATCATCAGATATATACCTTCCAGTCAATACCCTAATATGCTTGGCAGTCTCTTCATCTTGCTCACTTTCAGTATCAGACCAGGACACAGATAAGCCTTTTTTTGCTTCTTAAGATATGTAGGGCATTCAGCTCTGATGTGTCCATAACCCTCACAGCCATGACATTGGATTTCTTTGTCATTATTAGGCTTCTCCTCAATTCTTGTTTTCTTCATTTGATCACCTGACCTGTTGATGTCAGATGTGATGTTCTTGACATTAGGTTTATAGCTCCTGCCCATTCTTTTCAAAACCTTATTAAACTGTCTTCCCAGCAGAACAATGGCATTGGATAGCTCCTCCTGAGTTTCAGGACCACACTCTTTCTCATCATCTCCTGTATTAGACACCAAAGCTATGCTTTTGACCTTATTTTCAGATCTGTCATTCAACCCTAATTCAAATGTCTGAAGTGAACCAATCAATTCATCTACCCTCATCTGGCTGATGTCTTGAACTTCCTCTATAGCAGTCACCTTCATTTCAAATCTCTTGGGGAGAGATCTGAGAATTTTTCTCACCAGCTTCTCATCAGACATCCTCTCTCCTAGGGCACTAGAAGCATTTGACAGTTCAAGTATATTCATGTGAAAGTCATGAATGGTCTCTTCATCTTTCATCCTCAAACTTTCAAACTTTGTTGTTAGCATCTGAAGTCTTGACATCTTGACCTTGGAAGTTCCTTCATGAGTTGTTTTCAGGATATCCCAAGCCTCCTTAGCCACTTCACATGTGTTGACCAGCCTGAAAATGTTCTTGTCAATACCATTAAATAAGGCATTCAAAGCCTTAGAATTTCCAAGAGCAAGTTCATCTTCTTCCTTGGTCCAATCTTCTTCAGGTTTCAGCTTTGACTGACCATCTTCTCCCACAATGACAGGATGTTTCCATTCTTTCAAAACAGCCTTCCAAGCCCTGCTGTCTAAAGACTTCAAAAAAGTAACCATGCAAGGTTTCCAATAGTCATAATTTGATCCATCTAGAATAGGGGGTATATTCACAAATCCACCACTCTCCTTGTCCATTGCACCAGAAAGTAACAACCCTAGATCTCACCCAGATACAGAGCAGGATGCCTGCTCTGATACCAATTGAAATTATGGTATCAGATATGTGATGTCGAGTGAGATGTCACAACATCAATATCTGCTATATGAACAAGACAATAGAGAAAATAGCACTTAAAAGCAAAAAGGAACACAGAGAATTGTTCACCCAGTTCGGTCTAACAACCTACGTCTGGGGGCTACCAAGCCAGGGAGGAAATTCACTATCAGTAGTATTAATTCATAGACTCTACAATCAACACACAAGTTGACAATCTATTCACTTAATCCCTACCCAATGATACTTCTACCTAAGACACTCTTAGATATGAGACACCTCTCACTCCCCCTCAATCACAACAGTGATGACAATAGAAAAATAACAAATATTAGAAGATCACACTTCAATGACAATACTTGATCTTGCTTAAAAGCTTCAATCAAAAACAAACACTCGTGCTTAAAAGCTTAGAGTGGACAACATACAACTCAAACAATCAGTCCAATTCAAGCATCTGAAAGATGAATGAATGGCTCACAAATAACAGACGAAAACATAAACCCTAACACTTGACACTCAGTCTTTAATCTCTAGTATTCGTGCCTTCCAAGTAGGGTTGATACGTCTTTAAATAGAAACAGATTCTTGGGCTTGGGCTATGTGAAAAACTCAGATTTGATACACAATAAAAACAGATTTTATCTTCAAATCTTTTTGCCCTAAATATAGAAACAAACGATTGCATCTGAATAAATCTTCTCCAAGAATATCGTCTGCAATCTCTCAAACAGAATCTCTCAAAACAAACAATTAACACGCGGCCCTAAAACAAATAACAGACTGAACATGATGTTCTGTCAAGAGATGTTAAGACATCAGTCTTGACATCATGCACAAAAACTGCAATACCAACCAACACACCTCATGCAGAATGTTAGAAGCACATATTAAGACATCAGACATGACATCTTGAACAAACACATTGTTTTACCAAAATTGCTGCCAATAACAGAACTAACATAATCAATTGAAGCAATCACAAAGAAGTTCAAGTAAGCCATATATTTAATATGAATCAAAGATCAGATGAATATGGCAAGAGGTAAATAAAACCCTAATGGAGGTTCATGAATATGAACAAAGGAACAAGACATTCAAACATGGTTGAATCAAAGGCTTTGGGAAATCTAAACTCGATTGGAAGCCCAAATCATGTATCAAGATGTTTTGAAAGTTTAATCAAAGTGAAAACCCTAATTAAACATTGAAACAAAAATATTTTCAAAAGGAAAATCAATTCAACATGGTATGAATGGTGTCTAAGTCAAGACAAGCATGTTATGTACATTTAAACAAGGCTTAGACAAAGCATATTATCCACATAAATAATAATGATCAATTAGGTTAAGGAAAGAATAAAAAGAAAGTCATTGTTTTAAGGTATAAAATACTTAAAATGTACCACTTTTCAACCTAAAAAAATGATTAAATAAATATTATTTTCAACATTTTTTCATGGATTCCCAAGATAGGGAAGGTAAATGAAGAGTGTGCAAAAAATTGGCTCAAAAAGATCAATTTTGCTAGGTGAAATAATTGTGTGAAGTTGTAAAAAAATTGAAAAGAAAAGTGCTAAAAAAAATAGGAATTGCTCCCACCAAGGCTTGAACCTGCGCCATTGGGGTGAAGAGCTCAAAATCTTACCAACTGAGCCATGTGCCATGGCTGTTAGTATAGCGCGTGATAAAATTAATAAAGAGAGTTTTAAAATTAAAATGTTTAAAAAAATAAAAGCCAAAAGGTCTGGGGCAAGGGGTATTCGAACCCCAGACCTTGGACTCGCTCACACACAAATACTAGTTGAAGGCTCCTTAGTTTTTGATAGGCATTAATTTTGGTAAAACAAACCTGACAGAAACATGTTGGACAAGATGTCCTAACATGTAGCAGAACTTGAAGAACAAGATGTTTTGACAAGATGTCCTAACAGGGTAATTCGACATCTTTGTCTGTTACAGTTTTTAAATCTGGGTTGAATCTGTTAATTTAAACTCAGATTGGAGAAGATTGTTTGTGTATCCTAGGTGGCGTTCAGATTAAGGAATAAGAGATTCTCTTGGAATTTGAATATGTGCCGTTTTCTAAATTGTGGAAACATTTTAGGAAACTTAGGATTGAAGAAACTATTCTTGAGAAGAATATTTTGCAGATTCTAAGGAACATAATTGCTGCGTTTTTGAAGCCCAAATCCAGTCTTCTTTATGGTTATAAAAGGAAGACCAAGACCTAGCATAGTAATAGACTTTTAACTAATCCTTATGTAAATTTTTTTAAAGTAGAAAATAGGGTTTAGGGTTTTGAAAGTCGTAGGCTTTCTTGTGTTGTAAGTCTCCCTTTGTATCAGTTTGATACACTGTAGTAGACATAAATGTATAATCAGATTCAGAAACCTTTAGGTAATGAATCATGTATTGTTCTTGGATGATGCTTTTAAGCAAATGAAATAGAATCCGAGTAGGATTGTTAGTCAAAGTAGCTTGGCTGAACTTTGTATTGAAAGAGGATTCTTTCAAGTAGAATGATGCAGTTGCTATCGATTGTAACTGTTAGATATCACATGTTATGATTTAGGGAGTGAGATGGGTTTCTCTTATCAATTAGATGTGATTTCTAATGATAAAGTTTTCATTGCGAAGTGATAGGTAAACCAGAGGTTGTTTACTATAAACTAGAGGTTGTTTACATAAAACTATACTACTGATAGTGGATTCTTCTTCCTTGCTTGGTAGCCCCCAGATGTAGGTGATTTGCCCCAAACTGGGTCATCATATTCTGTGTTTTTATCATTCTGCAATTTACAGTTCAATTTTAATTAACATGTCGTAACAGATGTTGAAACATATGTTGTTGATATTCAGAGTATCAGCTTGTTTGTTCTGCCCTTGTTTTAAAGTAATGCAGAGAACAATGTCACGACATGTGTTAGGACATCTGCTATCTGCAATGCCAAAATTTTAATTGGTATCAGAGCATGCATCCTATCTATTTCTGGATGAGATCTTGGGAGATACTTTCTGGTTTTTAAACAAGGTGTGTGTGTGATCAGACCATTCATTGAATATCTGGAATGATTGGTATTGGATCAAGGATGACAACTTCTGTTGGTTGTCTTTTGCTTCTGTGAAGGTTCTCCAACCACTGTCGGTGAAGAGGTTATTCTCTGCTAGGTGTTCCCTAAGATGTCTTGACATCTTAACTGGAGCCTGTTGTAGATGTGTTGGTGTTCCGCTGCATATGTTTCTGATGAAAGGACTTTGGTAAAGCTAGATTGAAGACTCTGTCCATGAAGGTGTCAACATCTATTGAAGTTCTAGTCATTCCAGCAGGGAGTAATGGAATGGAGAGAGTTGATTGTTGTTGTTCTGCCTTTGATGTCTTGGTACTGGGAAGATTAGTTTCTTCAAGTAGTTTGAAGTCATAAGAGAAGAGGTATAAGTTATCGATTTCTTGGTCTATGAAATTGGTAAAATTGGTAAACATCTGTGTCATGATAAAGTTGCCAAAGACACTTCATAACTCTCTCAAGTCCACTCATAAAGGCATCTCTTGTCATGAGGAATGTTCATCCTGATGTTCTAGAGGACTATGGCTGCTTCTCTGAATCAAGGTTGGTCCTGAGGTTTATCAATCTGAAGAATTTAGGGGTGATTTATTTTCACCTTCAGATCAGTTGAAGCGGTTCTTCTCAAGGAAGGTGTAGAAGTTTGTGCCAGCCAAGTTAACATGAGTCAAGAACCAAGAAGGTTTTCTTATAAGGATTTAAGATTCATTTCTATTTGTGATATTCATAAGTATTTAATGAATTATCCTTAGTTGATGATCAAGGAAGATGAAGTCGAGGTGTCTCATCAGTGTTTCATCATCAAGATTCAAGTATCTGGTACTTGGATCTGTTTGGTCTCTTCAAGGATCAGATGTTGAACCAGATGTTGAAAGATCCCATCAGCCGAGTTTGTGCAGAAGCTTGTTGATTCAAGGAGTGAATCTCTAGAACAAGGAAGGGGAGTAGCTTATGCTCTGGGAACCAAACTTTTCTGTGTTGACATGAAGTGTCGAGAACCTTCTTCTGGTTGGATATGCTGAGGCATATATTCTGACTAGAAAGTTTTGTGGCAGGAAGCTAACATAGAATATGGTGCTGATGGAAGTGGAGAAGAAGACTTCTTATTCTGGATGAATATTGCTTGGATCAGTTAATTTCTGATCTAGGTGAATTGGAGTACAACTGCTGACAGCCTGTGATTCATTTCAACATGAAGGTGTTGGATAAGTGTCCAGGATAATATCTCTGACATCTTGAAGGAAGCTGGATTGCTTGTAGCTGTTGACTACTTTTTCTTAAAGAATCGGGCTTTGGTATGTTTGGTTTTTCTAAGGATGAGCTCTTCAAGCTGATGGTCTTCAAGGTATCTGGTCTTAAGACTGGTTGTGGACCATTAACACAGGATGAAGGTTGTCTACTCAAACTTGGTATCTTGATCAAGTCTATGAGAGCATGGAACTCTTATTTTGTAGAAGTTGAGAAGTTTCTCAAGATGGTATGTCTGAAGGGGAGTTGATCAAGACTGTTTCAAATAGACTTGACCTCATTAGATGTAAGTCATGACATTGATGTCAGATTTATGACATCAGGGCTATCATCAGACTGTTCTCTCAGTGGGATCTGGTTACACTGGAGGTACATCATCTTGAGAAAAGTTGATCTTCTCAGTCTTGATTGGAATGGATGCTTCAAAAGGCCTATGCAATGTATGGGAATTGCAAAAGCTAGTAGAGGCTACATTTCATAGTCTTAGTGTATGTAAGATGGCTTGCTGAAGACCCAGATTCTTAGTTGGAGATCTGGAGGAAGCTGTGACTTTTGGCTGTGTCATTTGATTCTAAGATGTGTGTTTCATCTTGTCCTTGGAACAACTTACCTTTGTGGAGAAGGGAGGTTGTTTGAAGACCAAAGGGAGGAACTTGTTTTGTTCTTGGTTTGCATATTATTGAAGGGATTCCACTTAAGGAGCTTGCTTTGGTGGAAGTATGGGAGTTTATTTCTCTCTACAATCCGAAGTTCTTGATGATCAAGCTTGAAGATATTCAATTGAATTACTATGCAGATAGTAAGTCTAGTGGTTATTGTATCAAGCACCATAATGTATGGTGTCTGATCTAGATGTCCTAACTGGTGTTAAAACATCATCATATTTTCTGAACTTGGAGTTCAGATTGTAGAAGTTGATATGCACCAGTGAATCAGAAGTGTTCTAACTTGTCATACGGGAGAATGATGAGGTGAAGACTGTCTTGGATTATGGGGTGTTTATCTAGTAGTCTGACTCTTGTTGAGGTCAAAATGCTTTTGGAAAGGTGGTTTCTTCTGCTGCAAGTAACTCTAGAAAGAAGTGTATCAGTTTGGTGCTTGTGAAGCAAGTAAGCTGAGGATTTTTGGAGCAAAAATTTGATGCCTTTCAAGTGTGAAGGACATCTGGGCTAGTTGAAAAACTAGGAGATTCAATTATATTTATTCTCAAGGAACAAGGATATCTATGGTTGTAAAATTCAAGGTCGATTTGTACAGGGTATGTATGGGTTCTAGATGAGAGGGATCAATGGTGATTTTGGTCCCAATCCAAGAGTTCGTTAGTTGTGGTCAAGGATGGTGATCATGGTACTCTCTCACTATATGATCATGAATTTTGTCATGTGATATCATGTGGTGATTATGGGTGTTTCTCGTTGGAAGGAGCATCATTTATGAAAGATAGGGGGAGAACTTTTGTCTGTTGGGTGTACTTTTGTGGTACACAGATTGCTTGTGGATCATTTTAAGGTGTTCTTCTTATAAAGGAGCACTGGTTATCTCCGACAGGGGGAGTTGGACTTCTGTCTAGGATCTGTTGCTGCAGTAGTGCAGTTGTTTATCAAGATTGTTTATGGTTTCAAGCAGTTTATGATAGAATACCTCTGGTGAGGGTGTAATGTCAGACAAGAAGTCGTGACATTGTGTTACTGTTCTTGCTCATGGTGAACTTGACAGTGTATCTTTTTTGGTTCTGTCATTAGGTGTCAATGGATTGAATCAGATTTGTACAAGCTTCATGGGAGTGTCCTGAGAATCATTATTTTTATTTGGGAGAATTTATTTTTCTCTGCAGATTGGAAGTTAAGATCAACGAAAGTTTTCTGTTGATATATTGAAGATATCATGATCAAGTTTGCTAATTCTGAATGAAAGGAGTTTGTTTAGAGTTGAGTGCAGAGGGTCGTGATTATTTTTCAAATCTTGTATGTGTGTGACTATTGGGGCAATACTATGGGCCTTGGTCAGAGAATTGTGCTTGCTTATACTTTACATATTTATTTCTGTGTGGTTGCTTAGTTAGTAATCTACCTTTGTCATATTATGGCTAAAAAGGGGGAGTAGTACTAACTTAAGTAATCATTGGTTGCTGGCTGCTGTTGAGGGGGAGAGATTTTTTTTTAATCTCTTGTTGCAGCATAAGAAGTTCTAAGTAGAGGAGGAAGTTTTAAGTAGAGGAGGAGGCTGCTAGCTTTGTGTTGTTTTCGCTGCTAATTGATTTTTGCCTCTAACTATTGTGTGTTTGCATGCAAGGGTTATTTGGTTTGTTTTAGCCAAAATCTGTCCAAGGGAGAGATTGAAGGCTCCTTAGTTTTTGATTGGCATTAATTTTGGTAAAACAAACCTGACAAAAACACGTTGGACAAGATGTCCTAACATGTAGCAGAACTTGAAGAACAATATGTTTTGACAAGATGTCCTAACAGGGTTATTCGACATCTTTGTCTATTATAGTTTTTAAATCTAGTTTGAATCTGTTAATTTAAATTCAGATTGCAGAAGATTGTTTGTGTATCCTAGGTGGTGTTCAGATTAAGGAATCTCTTGGAATTTGAAGATGTGTCGTTTTCTAAAGTGTGGAAACATATTAGGAAACTTAGGATTGAAGAACCTATTCTTGAGGAGAATATTTTGCAGATTCTGAGGAACAGAATTGCTGCGTTTTTGAAGCCCAAATCCAGTCTTCTTTATGGTTATAAAAGGAAGACCAATACCTAGGATAGTAATAGAATTTTAACTAATCCTTATGTAAACTTTTGTAAAGTAGAAAATAGGGTTTATGGTTTTGAAAGTCGTAGGCTTTCTTGTGTTTTAAGTCTCCCTTTATATCGGTTTAATACACTGTGGTAGACATAGATGTATATACAGATTCAGAAAACTTTAGGTAATGAATCATGTATTATTCTTAGATGAAACTTTTAAGCAAATCCAATAGAATCCGAGTAGGATTGTTAGTCAAGGTAGCTTGGCTGCACTTTGTATTGAAAGAGGATTCTTTCAAGTAGAATGCTGCAGTTGCTGTTAATTGTAACTATTAGATATCACAGGTTGTGATTTAGGGAGTGAGATGGGTTTCTCTTATCAATTAGATGTGACTTCTAATGATAAAGTTTTCATTGGGTAGTGATAGGTAAACCATAGGTTATTTACTGTAAACCATAGGTTGTTTACTGTAAACCAGAGGTTGTTTACATAAAACTATACTACTGATGGTGGATTCTTCTTCCAGGCTTGGTAACCCCTAGATGTAGGTGATTTGCACCGAACTGTGTCATCATATTCTGTGTTTTTATCATTCTGCAATTTACAGTTCAGTTTGGTTTGACATGTCGTAACAAATGTTGAAACATCTGTTGTGAATCTGTTGTTGATATTCAGAGTATCAGCTTGTTTGTTCTGCCCTTGTTTTAAAGTTATGCAGAGATTAATGCCGTGATATGTGTTAGGACATCTGTTATCTGCTATGCCAGAATTTCACTAGTGTTTCCACTAGGGCGCAATGCCAATTCAAGATATAATCTAGAATCATAAAATAATATATTAAGGCTTTAATTAAAATATGAAAAATGGCGCCATGGCCATCACCTTCATCAACTTCATCATCTTCATCTTCTCCAAGTGCTATCTCTCAAAATACATATCCAAATTGCACGATGTTAAAATGAAACTTGATGGAATTTTAACAAGGAATTGAATGGTTCTATTCAATTTCATTTATATTCAGTAAATCCAAAGAAATTAGTTTGAAAACCGTATGAACCCTAACTGAACTTTTAAATATGAAATCTCATATGATCATCATACTTAGCAATTAATTGAGGGAAAATGATCACAACATCATGATAAACATGTTTGTAACTCAAATGATCAAAGTTGATGCATGAATCATAGAGTTCAGTTTAAAGGAAACTTACCTTGCAATTGAGAATCAAATTCTGTGTTTGAGGTGTTACATAATTGATTTAATGATTCAAACAACTTCCTTGACCCTCAAGGATGGTGTTGCAATGCTTAGAATGAGTTGAAACCTCCTGGTTCACTTGGCTCGATTCAAACTGCAACTTATGGTGTATATGAAGCAAATGACATGTGACTTGATGATTCTGAGGTTACAGTTAGTGTTTGAGTGTTTGGATCACTTACACATGATGTATGTGAAGTGTGTGGATGGTTGAATTGAGTGGAAATGGGCTGGTTTGAGATTTCCAAGTTTTCACTCTTTGAGAACTTTGAATTTTGCAAGAAGGAGAATTTATGAGAAAACAAGCATTGACAATGTTTTGGTGTGATTATTGTGAAGGAATTGACCTTTATTTATAGGAGAAATGTGTCTGATATTTTGAGTTTGAAAGGATTTGGATGTAGGCTGCTATCCAACAAATGATGTCATGTACCTATAACTTGAAAGCCAAGGCACATATGGGCTATTCTTCACATGGCTCAAGTTTTGAACTTTTGAGCTTTGTTCCTCAAGGTTTCATCCTATACCTTGATGTTTTGATCAGGTTCTAACAGATTGGATGATTTTTTCTCAAATTCACTATAGCACTTTAATGCTAGAGGACAAAACCTCACTTCCTACCTTTTGAATGATTTGTTTCACATGCCAAGTGATGAAAATTTGAAAACTGAGTTGTGCTTTGCAGAGCACATGGTTGTATGATCATTTTGGAGTTGATCTTGTGAAGATTTCAGATTTGCAAGACTTATCCAAATCGTGTGGAACAAACATGTTGCAAAGCTGTCTTGGAATTTCAGCTTGATCAAGTCTTATTGCAACATCCATAACTTCTGGCTCAAGTAAAGAATTTTGATGTTCTTGATAATTTTGGAAAGCTGGTATATCATACTTCAACTTTGATGTTCAAAGTTGGTCTTGAATCATTGTGGATCATAGTGAAAAATAGCCCTAAAGTTGGTTTAAACACAAAACAGATTATGTCTAAAATTTCACTAAGTTTTTAGGTTCAAAAGTATGGAACCTCCAACTTTATGGCCTTATATCTTAAAATCTATTTTTTGGGAATCCACCCTCAAGGACAAAGTTGTAGTATGTAACAAGCTTTTCAATTTGATCTTTAGATCAAAGAAAATGGTTACTTGGTTTGGAAGTTATGCCTTTGCAAAATAGGGTAAAAATCATTGGATTCTATAACTTGGAAAAAATTCAACTTCTCCAATGTTGCCCTTTTTACAAGTAACCTCACATTTCTTGATTTTTCTTGATCAACCATGATCCAAATCACATATTAACATCATTCTTGACTTGAATAGACTATGTTTGACCAAAAACACCAAAAGTCAAACTTGATTCTGACCACAATTGACTTTTGTGTTAGATGAATTTTGAACTTTGTGATCCTTTATGAAATCAAACCCTTAGCTAATTGAACACTATGGATGAACTCCAAAGGTATTTTGAGTGTCTTGAACCATGTCCCAAGACTTGAGATCATGTCTTGGTCAAAAGTCAAAGTGCATTTGACTTTTTATCGAAAACCCTAATTTGTGGACCAAATGAATTTGAATTCTTGTATTGCTTATGAATCAAACTCCTTGGATTAATCCAATCATATGAATGGACTAAGATAAGGCATTTTAGGTCCTTGAAAAATATCTTGAAGTGTTGGATCATGTCTTGCTTCAAAAGTCAACCCAGTGACTGAATTAGGTTAAAACCCTAATTTGAGTGTATCTGAGGATTTGAGCCTTGACAAGCTTGTCATGATGCAACTTTGCACTTGATTATTGATGGATGAAAGCTCTTGATATTTATGGATGACAAAGGGACTTGTGGTGTTGAATATGATGCTTATCCCTTGATAATTCATCAACTTGAGCTTTAGGGGGATCACCTAACATTTGAAGCAAGTAAGCACACATATCTTGTACTTGTGATGAGTTAGTGATGTATAAAGACATGTATAAATGTAGTGCTGAATGTCATGGTAATGATGCAAATGTGGTGGCATCTTAGGGGTAAAAAAATAGGGTATGACACACGAGAATTGGTTGAAAAACCCCTGGATTCTCAAAATGTTGGACATCGTTGTAGGCCGCATTGTCGGAGGAGGGATAGGCAGTGAGTCCGTCTCTAGGGTCACCCTCTTCAGCAACGGTCGTCCCATTGTGGTTGTGGTCACCGTCGGTAGTGAAGGCAGTTTCGCGAACGTTATAGTCGGCCTGTTGATCGACCATGATGATCAGTAGGTTTTTGAAAGCTTGCTTTGGTCTTTAGATTTCAGAGAAAGAAAAGACGGGGGAGCAAAGGATCCTCACACACGGTGCCACTGATCTTACTAGGATTAAAGATTCAGTCTGCGGCCAGCAGCATGTCGTGGACTCCAAATTTGCTGGTGACGGAGAAGGGGATTGAGGTGTACTTGCAAAGGTCATCTGTTATGGGCTGGATCGTTAGGCCCACAACAGATGACTGGCAAGATCCTACGTGGAAGTAGGGAAGGCCAACATGTGGTCTTCATCTTGGGTCAACTACTCCACGTTCTCCGGAAAGTGTGCGACTTACCCGTTACAAGGGGCATACGTTTCTTTGGGATACACGGGATCAGCTGGTAACGTGTCCTCGGGTGAGAACCGTGCGAGGAGCGCGTGGGGAACGTGCCCTCCAACATCTATGAGGGATTGGGCCTTTACGTTGGGTCTTCTTCGACGCGGAATTGGAGCTGTGCCCGACTGTGGGCCAACCCCAGGTCCAGTCCAGAACAACAATTATACTTGCTATGCAAAGGTTCAAGTCGTTGACACCTATGTTTCTGCATTCTTAGAAACGTTTGGCGTTACTTCTAAAACACTTTTTTAAATACATGTGAAAGATTGTTAGAACATGACAAAATTCCAATATTGGGATGAATTTGAAAAAATTCTTTAAGTCCATATAGCTAGTTTTAACATTATTTAAGAAAAAAAAATCTAAGTCATACTTGCTTAGATTACATATCTTGGTTAGTTATTTCTTTATATAAGAAATGCATATGCTTCATTTCAAAACACACCAAAAATTACTTTTTTTTTTTTTTCTTTTTCACTCTCTTTACTTTACGTTCTCGAATTGTTGAATCACCGACTTCTTCCATTTTCTTTCTACTCTTTTGATCCTTTGAGATTTTCTTTGGAATCTCTTTAGAAAATTATTTGAATTTCTCCTCGTTTGAGAAATTATTTAGAGTGGTCAAACAACTATTATTGAATTCTCTTTGAAAAATCATTTTGATTTTTCTTAGTCCGATAAATTACTTAAAATGGTCAAATGATCGTTATTAAAAATGTACTTTTATACCGTTTATCTATTGTGCAATAGTAATTATATCAAATTTGAATTAAATTGTTTTATCAAAGAGCCGGCGTGATTGATCGTCTAACTTGCACAATTTAGATAATACCACGAAACGGGTTTAAGAGAACTGCCTAATTCGCAACTCAACCTGGTAATTTCTTCTAGAAAATATTTTTAAAATCGTAAAATAACACTCCTATTTGGAGGGCCTGTTTGCATAACTAAGCGTATATGTTTTAAAAAAATTAGTGTAACTCAATGATGAGCATTAGATTAACGAGCATAATGTGATGTTAATAAAATTCGTGTAACTAAATGATGAGCATTAGATTAACGAGCATAATGTGAAGTTAAATACTCTAATGTTTGTCGTTCCTCTTTGTAATTGGACCTTTTCCAAGATTAATGTCAAAGTTTTAAACATGTAACCAAACATCAAAGCAAATGAGAAACTCCAGTCATAATAATTCAATAGAGTACTAGTTTTTAGTTTTAGTTAAAGATTATTAAGTCCGAGGCAGTACAACAGCATGTGATGAGTTGTAAAAACGAACTAACGCGGCTTGCTTGGGCGGTTCACCTTTTGACTTGACTGATAGAGAGAGTGACTCAGTCTCATCCATACCACGTGTTTATTTTCTTGCAAGACCATTGACGCAGGTCCTACGTTGAATCCTCATCATGGGATTTTCCGTAGTTGACATTTTACTACTTTCACGCAAGAAAAAACTATTTACCGGTCAAAGAAAATTAAGAGAATGCCGTGTTGGGCCCACAAACCATATTATTTTTACAATTTTTTTACCAAATTGATTTTTGTTCAAACACATATATGTCATTAAAAACGTGAGTAACCATAATGTATGACGAAAAAGTGATAACCGTAATACTTCAGGGTTCATTCAATTATTAATTTGTCGTGTCATTCTAAAGATAAGAGATAGTACGGGTGGACAATCGGTCGGGTTCGGTCGGTTTCGGGTCAAAAACTTAAATCTGACGTAAACTACGATTTTAGTTTTATGGCCCAATTTCAACCGATTAAATTTCGGTTTTCATCGGATTCGGTTAAGTCGGTTTGTCGATTAAATCGGGTCGGTTTAGTCGGTTTAATATTTATTAGAACAATTCTATAAAAATGACTATTTTTTAAATTTATTATAAAATATATCAAATTTTTAGAATAGAACAATATTTTTTATTATTAAAAGAAAAACTATTATTATGTGATAATATTTTCAATATTATTTGACATTAATTTTGATTATTATCATACTTTAAACCATAAATTAAATAATACTTAAAATTTTATATTTTCTGTCTTGTATTTTTGAGAGTACACAATGCCATCATTAAATTATAAAAATGATAATATCCTCAAACATTATAAATCTCATTTTTATAGTGAGTCGGTCATATAATAATAAAAATCAATAAAATATATATTAATTAAGTTCGGTCGGTTTCGGTTTTCGTCGGGTCCAAAATAAGCATCCGAACCCGACCGAAGCAAAAAAATTAGGAATTTTTTATTTCATTTTATGGGATAAAAAAACACTTTATAAAAAACCAAAAATGTCTTTCAAATTCCGAAGATATATATTCGGATGCACATTGTGTTAAGTTAAAATGTTAATTAATATGGAGATGTATTTTCAAAATATTTTAAAACATACACCATGTATCCCACTCTGAACCCCATTTTACAAGTTTAATGTTTCGGAGATGCATCTCCGTTTAAAATTTACGAAGATACATCTTCGCACCCTATCAAAATAGTGCAGATTATGTTTATTTTATGGTTACATAGATGAAAGTAATGATTTGTAAATGTTAAGAACCCTATTATGTGATGAGATTTAAACTATACAATTGATATGCAAAAAATGACATATATAAATCTAGATGGTCCAAAAATGACATATAAATAAAGTTGACATACACGATAAAGTATAATGAAGTGAAAATAAAATACAATCCATAATGAATCCAAAGTACAATTACTATATACTACTGCGTATGTCGGACTACAGCTCTTTTGACTTCTCGTCACTACGCCAAAAATGAGTTTTCGCAGCGCAACAAAGACAGCGCTTTCTGGCAGAAGCGCTGCTACATGTTTCGCTAAAAACAAAAATTAAAAATGAAAGAAAAAAGCACTGCTAAATGGGGGACATAAGACATCGCTTTTGAAAAGCGCTGATAAAACCCTAAGGCAGGTGAACTTTAGAAAGCGTTTTATGAAAAGTGCTGCTAAAGGGGTAACATAAGGCAGCGCTTTTGAAAAGCGCTGCTAAAGGGCTTTCGTACAACACGCTTTAGGCAACGCTTTTGGAAAGCGCTGTTAAAGGCCTTTCATTAATCCCACATAAGAAAGCGCTTTTACCCCAAAAACGCTGCTAAAGGATTAACATAAGAAAACGCTTTCTAAAAGCGCTGCTAAAGGTCTTTTAAAATATTAAAATTAAAACAGATTCTGATATCCCTCTATTTTCATTACCACCGTTTCTATTTCACCCTAAACTCTCGCGACACTGTATCTTCATCTTCTTCTTCTGCAAACGAAACTCCCTCCGTCCTCCGTCGTCCGCCGTTCCTGACTTTATTCCGTTCGAGGCTACCCTCACAGCTACCGCCGTCCGCCGTTCGTTACTTCAATCCTTGCTACCGTCGTCCGCCGTTTGAGGTTTTTACTCTCCTTTTTTCTGGTTTTCTCTCCAATAATAGAAATGCATAATATTCTTCATTGTTGATTGTTTCTCTACTGTTTCTGTGATATAATTTTTTTCTTCCTCAAATTATTATTATTATTATTTTTATTTTGTTATGAGTGTGTGCATGTGCCTAACACTACTGGTACTGATTATCTTTTTAATATTTTTTAAAAAATTATGTTTATTACTAATATAGGAGTATGTCATGGAATAATGAATGATATTAAAAAGGGTAATGGTTGTTTGTTATGAGTGACTAATGAAAGCACGTTCGAGTTCAAAGTTCAACGGTTCTTGTTACTGCAATTTGCGGATTTGTTTATGCCGTTAATATGAGAATTATTGTGGGATTGTTTCATCTATAAGAAGAAAGTTAGTATTTAAGTTCTGTTTTAGTAAGTCTTTCTCCGGTTAATAGTTGATTTTTGATATTAGTTTTTGATTTAATTGAAAATGATATTAGTTTTTGATATTTAGTTGATTTGATTTTTGATTTCACTAACAAGTTCATTGTTTATAATTGTGTCTAAAATGACTTTGAACTTAATCCCTCTAAGTTTGTTTAGCTTTATAAGTTTTTTAATATAATTGTGTCATTTTATATTGATGTTTTTCTTAATTACAGGTGAAATGGCTACTAACGAGGAAAATCCACATGATACTTCAAAAAATGATGGACATGAAACAATTCAAAAAGCGGAAGGAGATATTACGCGAGGAGTAACTATCATGAAGAACATCATTCGTGCTAGAGATAAAGGAATAAAGTATGACGTTTATTGGAATGATACGAACCAACTTGTTGAGCCTAACGGAGCGATGTTGACAAGTTACATTAGTACACTTGTTCGTTCGTATATTCCAATTACTTGTGATAATTGGAGAAATGCATCGTTGAAACCCGCCAAAGAAAAGATATGGAGTGAGATACAGATACCATATTGATGTTATTTGTTTTTATTGCCGATTATGTCTTTAAATTACTAATTATGTTATTTGTTTTTGTAGAGGTCTTTTAATATTAGTGATGACCGAAAGAATTATTGTATTCAATTAGCTGGAAAAAGACACAGAGGGTTTCGAGCATTTCTATCAAACAAGTATCTTAGGGATGCCGAACGAAATTTTATTGAAGCAGAACGTCTAGATGATGTATGTGGACTTGATTTCACCTGAAGAATTGGCAACTTTTGTAGCCAAAAGAAGAACCGAAGCATTCCAGGAGTTGAGTGGCGTAAATCGCCAAAGAGCATCAAAACCCGCGTATCCATACAGGAAGGGGCGTTTGGGATATGCACGCTTACAGCAAAAAATAGTAAGTATATATAAATGCTTTGATTTACTTGTTTCTTTCCCATATGTTATAATTGATTTTATTATTTGTCTTAATGTGTAGTTAGAAGAAGAGAAAAGTGAAGAAACATGTGTTTCAGAACATGTTTTGTGGAAGGCTGCTCGTGTGGGCAAGGATGGAGTTGTTGCGGAAAATGTTCAACAAGTTTTTGAGCAATGTGTAAGTATAACATTATGCGTTTTATATCCCACTTATTGACATATATATAATATTTATGCTTTTTAATCCCCGCTAATATTTTTCGATATTCATGCATATGAATTCCAAGAGACTCTGTCTCTGTCCGCAACTCTAACTGAAGACCAGGATTGCAGGAGCATACTTACTCGAGTGTTAAATGTTCCTGAGTACTCCGGTCGTGTGAGGGGTAAGGGTTTTGGAGTCACTCCATCATCCTTTTATAATCGTTCAAAGAGCCAAAATCCTAGCAATAGAGATGTGATGGAAGCCATGGAAGAATTAAGAGCTCAAGTCCGTGAATTACAAAAGGACAAGGAAAAATATATGTCAGAAAGGTGTGGTTCAGAGTTTAATGATACTAGTGACAAAGGTAGTATCAATTGTCAATAGAAACTTGCCGAGGTAATTATACATGCTTATTATGAAATTAATTTAGCACAAATTTTTCAATATATACACATTAAAAGCACTTTCTAGTAGGTTATTACCGAAGATTCGTCGAGGGATTTTCTAATTTGGCATTACCGTTGACTCAGTTAACTAGAAAGAGTCAAGCTTTTGTTTGGGATACGGAGTGTGAGGAAAGTTTTGAAGAATTGAAAAAGAAATTGACTACAGCACCAGTATTGATTCTACCAAATCCAAATGAACCTTTTGTAGTGTATTGTGATGCGTCTAAGATGGGATTAGGCGGGGTGTTAATGCAAGATGGCAAGGTAGTGGCACATGCTTCATGGTAATTGAGAGTACATGAGAGGAATTATCCTACTCATGATCTTGAATTAGCTGCGATGGTTTTTGTATTGAAAATTTGGAGACATTATTTGTATGGATCGAGATTTGAAGTATTCAGTGACCATAAGAGTCTGAAGTATTTGTTTGATCAGAAGGAGTTGAATATGAGGCAGAGAAGATGGTTAAAGTTCTTGAAAGACTATGATTTTAATTTGAGTTACCATCCGGGGAAAGCTAATGTTGTAGCGGACGCTCTAAGTCGTAAGACAATTCATATGTCGGCATTAATGATAAAAGAAATGGAATTAATTGAACAGTTCAGAGACTTGAGTATGGTTTGTGAAACTACACCGGAAAGTGTTAGATTGGGTATGCTTAAAGTGAATAATGACTTTTTGGATGAAATTAAGAAAAATCAGAGGCTTGATGTGAAACTGGTGGACATGATGCCTACAGGAGGAAATTATCCTGATAGTGATTTTAAGGTAAATAAGGATGGTGTGCTGAGATTCCGAGGCAGGATTTACGTGTCGGTTAATAGGGAATTGAGGAAAACGATCTTAGAAGAGAGTCACCGGAGTAACTTAAGTATCAATCCGGGAGCCACGAAAATGTATCAAGACTTGAAGAAATTATTTTGGTGGTCCGGTATGAAGAGAGATGTAGCTTAGTTTGTTTATGCTTGTTTGACATGTCAAAAGTCAAAAGTGGAGCATCAGAAACCTTCGGGGTTGATGCAACCGTTGGAGATTCCAGAATGGAAGTGGGATAGTATTGCTATGGATTTTGTTACTGGTTTGCCAAATACGGCGAGGGGTTTGATGCTATTTGGGTAGTGGTGGATCGGCTTACGAAATCCGCACATTTCATACTAATTAATATCAGTTTCCCATTGTCAAAGCTTGCAGAGATTTATATCAGAATAATTGTGAAACTGCATGGTGTTCCGTCGAGTATAGTGTCGGATAGAGATCCGAGGTTTACTTCAGAATTTTGGAAGAGTTTGCAGGAAGCTTTAGGTTCTAAACTGAGGTTGAGTTCGGCTTATCATCCACATACTTATGGTCAGTCGGAGAGGACTATTCAGTCGTTAGAGGATTTGTTGAGAACCTGTGTGTTGGAGAAAGGTGGCACGTGGGATACTCATTTTCCATTGATTGAGTTCACGTATAACAATAGTCACCATTCTAGTATTGGTATGGCACCTTTCGAAGCTTTGTATGGTAGGAGGTGTAAGACGCCTCTGTGTTGGTATGAATCTAGTGAGAGTATTGTGCTTGGGCCTGAAATTGTTCAACAAACTACTGAGACAATTAAGATGATCCGTGAAAAGATGAAAGCGTCTCAGAGTAGACAGAAAAGTTATCATGATAATCGGAAGAAAGACTTGGAATTTAGCTAAGGTGATCATGTATTTCTGAGAGTCAATCCTGTGACAGGTGTTGGACGTGCATTGAAATCGAAGAAATTGGATTCTAAATTCATTGGACCGTATCAGATCTTGCAAAGAGTGGGTACAGTTGCTTACAGGGTGGCGTTGCCGCCAGAGCTTTCGAACTTGCATGACGTATTTCATGTATCGCAACTTCGGAAGTATGTGTCAGATCCATCTCATGTTATCCAGAGGGATGAAGTGCAGATTCGAGATAATCTTACTGTGGAAGCGATGCCGATAAGGATCGAGGATCGCAAGATGAAGCAACTTAGAGGGAAAGAGATTCCTCTAGTAAGAGTAGCTTGGGGAGGAGCTGCAGGAGGAAGTGTGACCTGGGAATTTGAAAGCAAGATGCGAGAGTCGTATCCAGAATTGTTTCCATCAGGTACATTTTCGAGGACGAAAATATTTTAAGAGTTGTAACACCCCATTTTAATTTATTTAATCGTCGTGTGTTATTTCATTTGTTTGGCCTTGTTTAGGGTGTGTGTAGTTGAGCTTGTAAGCGTAGAGTCCGTAGCGGAACGGGGAATTAGGAATGTCGGAATAATAATAGAGTACTAATGAATAATGTGGGGACATATTTAGTAATAGTAGAAAGAGGAGTATTATTATTTTTATGTCCAATATTATTATTAGTATTATTATTATTATTATTATTATTATTATTATTATTATTATTATTACTATGGTTATTATTATTACTACTAATATTGTTAGTATTAACTAAAATCAGAATTTTTAATAATAATAGAGTTAGTGTTAGTAAAATAAGAAAAGAGGAGGATTAGGAAATTGAAACATAATCACATTTCCACCAAGAGAGAAAGTTGGAGAGGAAGAAGCTAAGCTTGGCATCATCATTTTTCATCAGAATTTAATTGAGAATTCGAGGTAAGGGGGAGAATGGATTTCAATATAGGTGTTGATAACATGATAGGGTAGTGAGGATTCTTTCCCCTCATGAGGATCGTGAAGATGTATAATTTTTATTATACATGTGTTTTATGTATAATTCGTGTCATGCATTTCATGATGTGTCTGGTGGAGACAGCTAGGTGGGAATCCATGATGGGTGCCTAGTATTGTCCGGACTCCAATGTGGAGTTGTATGGAGACAAATAATTGCTCAGTGGGAGTGTATATGATTTGTCCGGACTCCAATGTGGAGTTGTATGGAGATAAATCATTGCTCAGTGGGAGGGTATGTGATTTATCCGGATTCTATTATGAGTCGGGTTCAATTGAATGAACCATGTTGTGTGGTACCACTTGCATTGCATTGTGTCATTGAGTCACATTGCATTATTATGTCTTTGTTGGATTATAAATTGAAAGTGACAAGTATGTTGTGAATGTGTGCATATTATGTGTGATTGCTTGATTTCTACTCCTTAACATGTATTTTACACCGTTAATTATTGAATGTAGTTCTCACCCCTTTGTTGTTTCTTGTGTCTGTGCTTCTTGGGAAGTACAGATAATCCAGGTACTTGAGTAGTGCATGGAGTACGTGTTGCCTGATCGAGTCTTAGGAGTCTCTTTGATACGTAACACGGGATAATGGGAATTTCATCTTTTGTTGTATATTTTGTATATTGGGTTACATATCACTACTTACTTTAAAACATGGTGAACCACTAGTTTACGCGGACCATGATTTTGTTGGCCAATGGCTTTTTTATTTTGGGGTTCGATATTTCATTCCGCTGTTTTAACTTATTTTTGAGAAATAAGAAGTGAATGAAGTAAATAGAGAAATTTAGGTTATGTTTTTATTGTGTGGCATCCCACTATTTAAGGGACTCTGATTATATTTGTAGTATTTGTATATTCTTGTTAAATTGGGACAGTGGGGTGTTACACCAAACATTCTTAAATGGTTCAGATTTGGTTTGAATCCCGACCATGTTTCCTCTAGTGTTATTTTCTCAAGCTTCTTTGTTGGGCACCTATTCAACAAATAGGCAGTTGTGGATACCGTTTCTCCCCATAACTCTTTCAGCAAGTTCTTCCCCTTTAACATGCTTCTTACCATGTTCATGATCGATCAATTCTTCCTTTCGGCAACACCGTTTTACTGTGGTGTATAAGGTGGTACAACCTCATGTACTATCCCTTCTTTATCACAAAACCTCTCAAAGTGTTTTGAAACATATTGGCCTCCTCCATCCATTTTGAGCACTTTGAGCTTGTGACCGCTTTGCCTCTCAACTATGGACTTGAACTTCTTAAGCACTTCAAATACCTCATCCTTTCTCTTGATTAGGTATGTCCATAGGTTTCTACTATGATCACCGACGAATGTGACAAAATATCTATTACACACAATCTTCATAATTTTCAGCTGGTATGTTGATCAATGGCAACCCTGTTACATTTTCGTTCTTTTGTAAGTCTTTGAGATCTCAGAAATTGAGATGCCCAATACGATAATGTTATATCAACCCTTCTCGACTTGCTGCTCTATCAAGACAACTATGCTCCATAACCTTCAACTCAACCTTGAAGGTTCTATTGGCAACCATAGGAGCTTTAAGGACCAAAACCCTGTTTGCATCCATAATGTACAACCTTTTGTTTTCCATGTGAATCTTGTAACCCTTCTCAAGCAATTGACCAATACTTAGAAGGTTAAATTTGATTCCTGGAATGTACAATACATATTTTATCTAGTAATGTCCACAATCCCTTCTCATGATCAAACATCGTCATTCCCATCTTCCGCTAGAATGGTGTCATCCACGAACTTCACTTTGTTTTCATGGCACGATTGATTTTAACAAACCAATCTTTCCTCCTCATCATAAGATTAGAACACCCGGAGTCCAAATCCCATTCCTTGCTACACTGAATTGAACCTTTCATACTCATCATGACATTTTCTTCTGTCTGTAACCGGTTACACATTTTACGTAATTGGTTGCAACATATTTCTGCAGCGTTTTTCAAAACTACTGTTGTTGATGTCCCACAACCAATTTTTGCTGCATTCCCCTTATGTGATCATGACCAAGAGTGTATTATCCTCATCAAACTCTTATCATGCAACCTTGACTTCATCTCTTTGAGATGCCTTCTTGTTTGCATTACACTTTTTTGCAAAACAACGGAACCATTGACAATTAAAGCACTACACCTTTCTTTTGTCAATCCTCTTCTATTCACCTCTAAAGTTGCCTTGAACACCATTTTTGTTGAAACTACTCTCACTCCTTTAACAAGTCGAATTCTTGGAATTTTAGGACTCTCTTCCACCAAAATTCTTAAAATTCCCTTTACTCTTCATGGGTCACTTTCCTTTCGATCTCTTGTCCTTCTCATTGAAGGGAGCGTTGCAAATCCTCTTTTCTCCCATCGTAAGATCCTTCAATTCCTCAATCTCTACAACCACGTTGTCAAATCTTGTGTTAAAGACACAAGATTTTCGCGACAACATACTGCTTTGTGAGTGTTTCTCCACATGCCTTCACTTGATTCTTATTGTGAAATCATTGATCATATCCTTTTCCTCCATTTGAATCAGTTCAAGATAACGTTTGTGATTTTGTAACCATACCACATTTGCCTTATCAGCCCCTGCACATGTCTTCTCTAAGATTTCCCACGCTTGCTTTGACGATTCGCAATCAACAATTTTTTCAAAGTTGTCACCATCCACACATTGATAGATTAAAAACAACACCTTGAAATCTTTATTCTTATTTTGCTTATGTGTTGCTCATTATGCATCAATTGCACCTTCGACAAAAGGATTCGCCTCATTCTCGATCACTTCAAGAACATCTTGGTAGCCAAACAAAACCTTTAGTTTTTACACCATTTGTCATAATTCCTTACATTAAGGATGAGTAGGTTTGAATGAATTCTTTTATTGGAGACAAAATTCATATTGCACACTAGGTGTTTGTGGATCAGAACCAGACTCTTGATGTCAAATGTTAGATCTTGGAATAACTTGATTGGTGAAAATGGATGGTTTAGTGTGGAGAGGGAAAAAGAAAATGAGAGAGAGAAATTGAGGGTGAGAATTATCATTAACCATTATTGTGACATTCTAAACCTCGAAACTTATAAATAAAGTATTACTCGACAACTTAAGTTATCATTAACCACAACCCTTCGAAAACACATCAAATTATTCAAAACTTTCTTAGCGGAAAAACATTTTATAACAACTTCATAAATAAAGTTATAAACCTCAAAACAACAAAACAACACCAACTTCAAAAAGATAATAAACTCTTGTCCCCAATGTTACACGATCAGAGCACTAAAAACCACTAATTTATAATAAAGCAATAATAAAGGAAACAAAAAGTATCTTCAACAAGCCACCTTCCACACACAACAACATTATTTACTCCTGAGTATTTGTAAGATGTCCATGGTGGACAACATGAATCAAAGGGTTGAGAAACAACATTTAATATGAACAATGTAAGGAATGTGAAGGTAGAGAAACATGCAAAACAAAACACATTCAATACACAAATCAACATCACCAATGTCACACACCCATTCATAACAACATGCACATTCATCAGGTATACAACCTATTCACAATAACTCATTAACTACGTCAAGTATTCTCAACTAATCAACAAAATCATGAACAATCAATAACAAATGCAAGCATGCATGCAATGTATCCACAACTAATTCATTATGCATGTGGCGCCATTGTGGACAACACATGTCCATCATGCTCCTGAATCCCAACTATAGGACCAAAGCACACCGAAATCATTACTATCATCATAAGTAACGCTTCATCAATTCCCATCTAGAACCAGTTACTCGCACTTGAATCCCTACCATATGACTAGAGCACACCAAATCGTTACTATCACCATAAGTAACATTTCACTGATTCCTATCTGGAACTAGCTACTCGCTCCTGAATCCATACCACTGGACCAGAGCACACCAAAACTGGACTGAAGCTCGTACACTATGATGCATGACTCTCAAACAATATGCATTATCACCAAAATAATCACCATGCATTTATCACCATTATGCACAACATCATTCTCAATATGCAACAATAAATTAATGTTACGAAAATTAATAATCAACAGCAAACAGAAGCAACTTAATAAATGTATATTCATAAGCATTCAATCATGTTAATTCATTATAACATTAACACATCATTAAGCACACAAAGCGATTCACAAATTGATCATACATGTCATCACATACATCCCTACACTAGACATATATTTACAACTTAATTATTTCACCAAGCACTACCATAAGGTAGTTATGCGTGTTGGATTTCCAATGCTTTAAACAACGACTCATTTGGACCTACAGAATGAAAGGTACGGCCAAAATCGTCGGACAATGCAACAAAAGACAACATAATTTTTCATAATTTGGCCTATGACAATCGATTATCTTAGGGTGACAATTAGGGCTGGAAATGAACCGAACCAACTCGAAAATAGTTCAGAATTTGATTCGCCAATTAATTCGTTGAATTTGGTTCATGAACCTAATGAGCTGAATATGAGCGAAAAACTAAGTTCGTTAACTAAACGAGTTGAACTTGAACTATGCATAGTTCGACTCATTAGGTTCATGAGCCAACTCGATTATATATGACAAGGATTATATTGTCTTTAAGAGTAGGTTCAAAGATTTAATATAAATTTTAATCTTATATTTTATTTTAATCTAACGGTTTTAATTAATAATTTATATTCTCAAGTGAGAAAAATATTTTTAAAATAATTATATAAATAAAATTAGCATCATATAAATTAATTAATTTTTAAATTAATAGATTTTTGAGACAAATTTAAATTCCAATCTAATAACTTTTATTTTATTTCAATTATTTCTTTTTAAAATGTCAAATATATAAAAAATACAATTTAAAAAAATGGTTTTTAAGTCTGTGAAGCAAGTGGGCTGAACCTAATGAGTCAAACTGAGTTGTTCATGAACTTTTAACGAGTCGAGTTTGAGTTTAAAAAAAAGTTCGTGCTGAACTCGAACCTAGATTTGAGTTGAACTAATTATTAACGAGTCGAGCCGAGCTGAGGCGAGTTCGACTCGACTCGGCTCATTTCCAACCCTAATGACAATCGATTGTCACCAAGAGGATTTCGCCACTTACTTTCAATAAAACCATGTTTCCAGACAGCACAATTGATTCTTTTTTTTCATGCGATCGATTGTCACATTTTTTTCAAAAATTTGTACTAGTGCAATCGATTGTCACTGTATTGTTTTACAAAAACCCAGTTTTCCCCCACGTTCTTCATCTCTCTCATTACTAAACCTCCATACATGACATAAACCAATTTTTCCCGAAATCATGTGACCTAAAACATGAATTTAACAGTGAATCTTGTCATCACAACCATCACACATTACGACACTTATATTCCTCATGATACATAACAATTTATAAACAATTTCATGAACAATTTCATCAACAATCATGAACACCACTCAAGCACTCAAATATTCGTCAATGCCAGAATTTTATACATGCATAATTATGATTAATCAAACATAATTTCAGTCATAGAATCACATGTATAAATGCAATTAATCAACAAATTACATATTTCTAACACAATAACAATTTATCAAGGCAAAATCATGGAGCCATGATGAGAGCAATAACATCTCTACTCTACCCCATCATGCACTACACTCATATTGAGAGCGCTTTCTCCCCCATTACCTTAGATTTCCAGCAACAATATCAAATCAAGCTGCTCCTATGGATTATCCCTTCAAAACCTAGCCCTCCTTCAAAATGCTCTTGTTTCTCTAGCCTCGTTGTCTTTACATTCTGACAAAAGTTTTCCTAAAACCTAATTTTTCTCTACTTTTAGAATATATAGGATTCTAATTATTTTTGCCTAATTATTATTATTGCCCAACTAATTTTTAGCTTCTCCCCTCTTACCTCATACTTCCCTCAAATTACACAATTGACCTAATTCTTTTTTTTATTATCAATTTTCTCAATTTATTTCTATTATTAATTAAAATGCAAATTATTCTAATTATTTTCTAAATTATTCTATCAAGCTACTACATTCTCATCACATCCTACCATTGCCACTACACTCCAACAACACATATAATCACATAATTTTATTAAAAGGTACACAAAATACCGGAATAATTAAATAAAAGTTATAAATAATTTAATTAAATTAATTAATCAAATTTGAGGTGTAACTACTGTTTTTTTATACGCAATGATATATTTAAAAAACAGTATACTAGGAGTACATCAAAATAACTTAATTTTGAAGCTATTTCAAATAGATTTTCATAAAAATCATTTTTGAAATACAACTTTTTAAAAAAATTGTGATTTTGACTATGTTTTGATCTTCAATGATGCATATTTATGTTATAGAATGTCAAAACTAGTCTTTTAATTTATAAAAAACAAATTTAAAAAACTTGTAATATTTTGAAAAACGTTTTCGTAGAATCCATTTTCAAAAATAAAAAGAAAAAATCCATTTTTTAAAGCTAAAACAAGCTGGCCTCATATGAATTGATCTTCCACATTCTCTGAGTAACCTCGTGAAGAATCGATAATAGTGTAGCGAGCGATTTTGGACGTGATTCTTAAGCACTGTCGCTCTGGGGTACTACAGGTCGATTCATTTTTTATCCTATTTAAGCTGACTAAGGAAGGGAAATAGATGTCTCCAATTAACCCTGCTTGTATACTGAGTTTGAACAGCGGTCTATTAGGTTACAGATGCGGTGTGGATGTGGGGCCTCTCTCTGCTTATTTTGCTAAGAATGAAATGACGGGACTATTTGTGAGGATGTTAGGACTGATGCTTTTCGATTGATGTATGAAGGTACATGATTTTGGGTTTTTAATTAGTGTGCTCGCTAAGATTTTTCAATCTTATGCCTACGTATTCCCGTTTAACGAAACAGGGAAATCAGAGCGATCGTAGTTCCTCTTATTCTATGGGAAGAAAAAGGTCGTCTTGGTGTCTTGTTCAAAGCCCAAGACGTGAAGCTAAAGGTGGTTTGTATCTTGTTCAAAGCCCAAGATGTGAAGCTGAATGATCTATTTGTATCTTGTTCGAAGCCCAAGATATGAAGCTAAAGGGGTTGGACTTTAGAGAGAATTTGTCATCTCTAAAAGGGGATATTTGGTCTGTTTGCCACAAGTGTTGGGTGACTGATTATAAAGGAGAATTACTTTAACTGGGATATGTGAATCCAGCAATGCCATAATTTCCTTTATAGGGTATTTTTAACCTGAAGGGGAAGACTTTAACTCAGTGTAGAGCAAAGCTATCTTTCCTTAGGAATTTCTCATGCTAAAAGAGAGACAGTGGCGTAGTTGTAAATAATCCAGAGGCTTGCCGCTTACAGCAATTAGATGGGGGAAAAGGAGTTGTTGATGTTTGTATACTGTGAACGAGGCACAGATTTTGATGCTAAAAAGTTGATTGACTCAACCGGGGTTTCCATATACAAAGCCTAAGAGGAGGCTATTGACCCAACAAGAGGGTGTTTTTATGTGTCTCGTACGAAGCCCGAGAGAGAGGCTAAAAGGGTTGACCCAACTAGAGAGTGCTAACAAGAGATTGACTCAACAAGAGAGTGCTTTTGTATGTGTCTTGTACGAAGCCCAAGACGGAGGCTAAAGGTGTTTGACTTAACAAGAGAGTCTTTGTACCTCGTACGAAGCCCGAGATGGAGGCTGAAAATGTTTAACTCAACAAGAGAGTCTTTTATACTCAACAAGAGAGTGATTTTTATCTCCTACGAAGCCCGAGATGGAGGCTAAATGGGAAGTGACTCAACAGGAGAGTCTTTTATACTCAACAAGAGAGTGTGAATAGGTTAGCTCCGCTGGGGAGAATCATTTGTACAAAGCTCAAGAGGAGGCTAGTGCGCTGGTGACTGTTTTAGTTTAGTGACAGGTTCAGTATGTTGGATAAAGAGAAAATCAGTTCTTATATGGGTAATGTTGTGCTCAGGGATTTATCGGAGGATCAAGGTTATTTCCTGTTCTTTAAGGAAATGGGAAATCCAAAAGGTATGTAGACTGTCCAAGTTTACGGGTGTTTTGAGAAAACGATTCTCAGGTAGTGAATGATCTTTGTATGATGCCCAAGAGAAGACCGGTATGTTAAGGGATGAAGGTCAACCTATTAACTGGTCTGACACTTGACTCAGAAAGACAGCTCTAGTAAATTGATGACTAGGTTCTGTTCCTATACCTATAGAGGTATTTGGGCCATTGTACTAAGCCCAAGAGAAGGCATGAGAGCTTTTAAGAAGCCGAAGGGTCCTTGTACAACGCCCAAGAGGAGGCGGGGATGCTTTTAAGAAGCATGTGGGTCCCCAAACTACGATAAGTTCAAGATAAGCCATTCACCGAGAATAGATCAAGCCAGGAAAGTCCGAGAATTTGGAAGAAACTCAAGAGATGCCATTCACGGAGAAAAGATCATCTCTAGGGAGTAGAGTCTCTTTGACAATTTCTAAGGGTGACAGTCTGAGAAAGGGTTCACCGAGAATGCTGCCTTTCACGTCTCCATATTGTTTAACCCCAAGAGGAGGGAAGACTGTGTCTGGTAATCCTATGGGGATCTAGTTTTGTTTGTATTGAAGACTGACCAACAGGCCTTTACCTAGTGCTAGACGTAGTTGCCAGGGAAAACTCTAAATAACTATACTAGTATTACACAGTTAATATTTGACAAGTATATAAAAGTTTGTGAAAGGAGACTTACAGTGAGCAGCCCCACAATACAGTTATATATATATATATATATATATATATATATATATGAAAGCGAATAAAGAAAGCGGGTAAACACTTACTCGGTTGTAGAGCTTCCATGCTGTTTGGTTAGTTTGTTCAAAAAAGAAAGCTTTGATAATAATATTATATTCAAAATCAAATGAGAAAGTGCTTTGAAAAGGTTGTTGGGGCTTACAGCTCAAGGAGAGACCCAAGGTTTTATCGGTGATTGCACTGTTGTTTTGAATTTGTACAGGGACTTATACAAGTGACTGAGGCCCAAAAAGGTTTTCTGTACAAAGGGATGGGTCTTACACTCTCTTAAGAGGCCCAAAGGGTTAATTTTGTACAAGTGGTGAGGCTTACAGCTCAAGGAGAGGCCCAAAGAGTTTTGTATAAAAAGGCGACGATCGCGTCGAACTTTTTGATGGTATCGGGACTTATACAATAAGTGAGGCCCAAAATATTTTGTTTTTCAAAAAGGGTTGGGTCTTATACTCTACTAGAGGCCCAATGATTTTCAAGAAGGAGAAAATATTTTAAATGTCAAAAACAATAAAAATATTAATTCTTTACAAAAATATTAAGTATATGAAATAAATAATATTTTTGGGATTTTTTGGTAAAATAAAATATTTTAACATTTTTGTGAATTATTAAAAAAAGAATCAACTCAAAATCATTAAAACTCAGAGAGAAATTAATTTTTAAATCAATTAAATAAAATCACAAAATTCAAATATTCAAATTTTCAAAAAAAGGCGCCAAGAACAAGGACAAGAACACGCGCCACCCTCTGTTTCTGCAGATTTGCATTTTCTATCCAATCTCAAAGAATACTTGATTATATCATACAATCTACATATCAATCTACTCGTTTCAAGCGCACGATCATATCTATGGTCTTTAATTTCATTTATTTTAAACATGGAATAAGATATCAAAGAGAAACCTCAAGAACCCTAAAATTTGCATGAAGGTTCAGAAATTCCATACATGATTCAAACGATGCAATTGATTGAGGGAAAACACTCCATGCATGATTATGAACATATGGCCAAATTATTGTGTAGCAAAAAATGCATGGATCATAGAGTTAGAAGAGCTCATGCTTACCCCTTGCAGCTGGTGATCGTGTTTTGTGTTAGAGGTGTTACAGCTTGGTTCCAAGGTTATGGACAGCTTCCCTAGGTGCTATGGAGTGTGTCTGGGTGCTTGGAGTGGATTGAATTGAGCTGGAACTTGATTTGGCACCTCAACTGCAAATCTGTCAAAAGCTTGAGCAGTTGGCTGATGATTTTGTGATTTTGATGTTCCAGATGTTATGTGAGTGTTTGGATCACTTCTATATGATGTTTATGAGGTGTGTGTGTGATTGGTTTGGTTGGAATAGCTCTCAAACTCAAAACCCGATAGTGACTTGCTTTGGAAGGCAATTTTGGAGTGAAGAAGGAGATTTTGAGGAAAGCATCTGTTTGATGGCTTTGGTGTACTCAAACTGAACACAATTGAGCTCTATTTATAGTAGAGCAAGTTTGTTTTGGCTGCAATAGTGATTGGCAACTACAGCAGAGGTTTGGCCAATGTTAAGCAATGAGAATCTAAGTCTCCTCTAGCCATTGACTAGAGGTTAGGGCACAGGCTGTTGGTCCCCTTGGTCTTGGATAAGTCTTGACTGAATTTAGTTGGAAATGGCTCAGTCCATGCCACCTTGGTGTATGCATTGAATGCTCAAATCCAAAATTGGAGTCTTGTCCCTCTTTTAGGCATTTCTAGGTTTGGCATGCTATTTTTGGTTCCAAAGACTTGGGAGGCTTGGGATCAGAGTTGGTTCCTCCTTGGTCCCCCCTTGAGGTGTTCAGATGGATAGAGTTGCTTGCCCTTTGTAAAATTTGAGCAAATCGAGCAAAACTCCAAAATCTGCCTTGCCATGACAGTTCGCAGCAAGGCATATTGGCATTGTCATATCTCATGGCTCAAGTGGACTTTGATGGAGTTCTTGGCCATTTTGGAAAGCCCTCATATGATACAACAACTGTTTGATCATAATTGGTTTTGATACATTTTGGATCCAAGTGAAAAATGCCCCTACATTTGGAAAAAAGGAAGACAGGTTCTGACTTAGTGAAAATTTCACTAAGTGTTGGAAAAAAGTGACATTTTCACTTTTTGTGATTTTGATCATTCCACAACTTAAAATCCATGATGAATTGGAATGAGTTATGTTTGAAGCTTTTGTAGAGTGCCATGAGAGCTACAAATCCAGCTTTGGATGGGAAAAAATGGGCTTATGGTTTAGGAGTTATGATCCTCCAAAGTTGGTACCCTAGCCACTTTGTTCCATAACTTAGAAAAATTTCTAAGTTTTTATGGTTACCCCTTTTACAAGTTATCCCACTTTTCTTGATTTTTCTTGATGAATGATGATTTCAATCACACATTAACATCATTTTAGGGTCAAAAAACCATAATTGTGAAAAATCTCAAAAAGCCAAAGTTTGACTTTTGTGCACAGTTGACTTTTTATCAGATGAATTCTAAACTGTGCGATCCTCTATGAAATCAAGTCCTTGACCTAAATCAAACTTGATGGATTGATTTCATAGGTGTTATAGGGTGTATTGAATCATGTCTTAGGGTTTGGGAACATGTCCTGGTCAAAAGTCAAAGGTACAATTGACTTTTTTTCCGCGAAACCATAATTGTGGTTCTGATGAACTTGAAACTTGTGAACCAAGCTTCTTGGATCAATCCATTGTTGCAGTGGATCAATGTGGTTTATTAGAGACCCTCAAATCATGTCTTGAGGTCTTTGCTCATGTTTTGTCCCAAAAGTCAACTTAGGGGTGAATTAGGTCAAGAAACCCTAATTCCTGATTTTTTATGAGTGCATCCCCTGAGGAAAAAATTGACTTGATGATTGGGTCCATGATGTCCTTTGGAGCATCATAGGTTATGCTTTGAAGAATTGGCTCATGCCCAGAGGAAAATTTCCATCTGGAGGCCCTGGTTGACCAAACCCTAATTTGGTGACACTGGCGATCTTAAGGCTCGATCCACTCAGAATGTTAAAGCCTTGTGCTTGATTCTTTCTGTGGGAGTCCTCTTGATACATTGTGGATTTTTGAGAAGTTAGACAAGTTGAAGATCATGTCAATTCCTTGATTGATCCTTTGTCTAAGGCTCAAAGAGGGCTTGAAACCCTAATTTTGATTGTAGTGAATGCTCACCCATCTTTGGGGAGACTGATGGTTCATCCATATTGTGATGATGATTTGTACAATGATGGGAAATCTTAGTGGTCAAAATTTGGGGTATGACAGATGCCCCTATTTAATCTTCTTGGACCCGAAGGTGTGAATGGCGAAGGTATTCGGGCATTCGGGGTGCAAGAGGATTAAATATCGGAATACCCGAAATTTTGATGGTTGTTAAGAATGGCCGTTCACGCATCCTTCTTCTTTTGCTAAGCAATGATGCTTAGAAAAGGTACAAACTTCCCCTCGATCCTGGTTTTCAGCCAAGGAACTGGTCTTAGTTTTCTTAAATAAACTTCCCCTCGATCCTAGTTTCCTACCAAGGAACTGGTCTAAGTTTCTGATGTAAACTTCCCCTCGATCCTGATTTCCTATCAAGGAACTGGTCTCAGTTTTTGAAATAAACTTCCCCTCGATCCTGGTTTCCTACCAAGGAACTGGTCTCAGTTTCTTTTGTCAATAAACTTTATCGACAAGGGACGCTATGTGTAGCGATTTCCCTCAAACTTCTCGCCGAATTTTCCTGGGGAGATGCCATTTGACGGAAAAACTTTTGATGTCAAAGTTGCTGGGGAACCCAGGCGTCTGAGTTGTAGAGGTGCACAAACTTCTCTGTTTCGAGATGCCATTTGTGGATTCTACTAGGGAAAATGAGTCTCTTGAGAGACTGCCTTCGCTTGGGGATATTGCATCATACTTTTTTCGGAATCTTCTCGGAGAAATGCCATATGATGTACCCCAATTTTGAGGTGCTGATGACTTAATTAAAATTGACTTTCTGAAGAGAAAAACCAATATGTTGCTGAGAGTCGTTGGTCGTGAGGCTTTCTCTGGGGATTTTCCTTAATCCGGGAAAGCGAAGATATCATCTTCAATGGCGAAGAGTGACATTTGTCGAACGTTTTCTTGTTCTTCAGAGGTTCAAGTCATCAAAGTGGTCAAGGGCTAACTCCAATCCAGAAATAAACTGGAGGAGAGAGATTGTTCAAACGCAACATTTCCTGACGAGGAAAGAACTGACAACTCGATTGAGAGGACTTTTATCACTAGGGGATAAGACCGACTAGAGTGATAGTGATGCAATACGAATATGAATGTAAATAAAAAATGCATGATGTATGTATGTTTATGCTGACAAAATTGACGCGACATACAAACTGATAGATGAACATGACGGGATACTCAGCCACAATGGGAGATGAAAAGTATCACTGGTTCACGATAGCAATTCTGCCTTGCTTAGGAGAAATAGTCCCTGCGGGGAACAACCGTTGGTCGGGCTTAGGAGGTAAGAACTCTGCCGAGGGGTTTCAGATGGAGTACGGTCTCTGACACAGCTGGTCCTTCATTCAGGCGTGCTGGTTTAAAAGGAGTACTTTGATTTTGCACTTTGAAGTTCGATTACTTCTGGCGAAGCGATCGATGTTCTTTCGATGTTCAATAGTCAAAAGAAATTGCCATATTTATTTTAAGCAGAAATTTTTTACAAGTAAATTCATTTTTGTTTTATTTCAAGAACCGTTGATCATGTTAAAATGTCGTCCTGTAAAGCTAAAACAAATAAGAATTGCAAACAACAGCACAAGGTCTCAAATTGTATTGATAGGATGGAAATCAGCCAAACGCGTGATTCCATAGAGTATTTACAAAGTTTAGAAAATGGTAATTAAAGGGAAAAGGGCTACATTGAAACATAACGACCACTATCCTTCTAACAACTTTGAATTCGGGACATCCTGAGCTTCTGTCGAAGATGACCTTGATAGAGATTTTCTGATGGATGGCATGACTGCTTACTAGGGGATTTGCCCCTGTTGGACGTAGTTACTTGCCATTATCCCTAACTTTTGCCTGGATTGTACTTTGAGATTTCCAATCCTCCAGGATGATTTTTTTTTATTATGTCTCTAATTTTTTCCTGGACCGCCCCTTTCGGGTTTTCAATCCACCGAGACGTGTTTTTTTGTTTAGGCAAAGTATTTCTTGACTACATCAACATTTGTGGGGTAGGCAAATTCCTCTCCGTCTATGGTTCCAAGTCTCAAGGCGCCGCCTGAGAAAGCTTTCTTGACCACATAGGGGCCGTCATAGTTCGGGGTCCATTTGCCCCGGGAATCAGTGAGAAAAGATTGTATCTTCTTGAGCAAGAGGTCTCCTTTCCTGAAGACACGAGGTCGAACCTTTTTGTCGAAAGCCTTCTTCATCCTTTGCTGATACAACTGACCATGGCATAGTGCCGTTATTCGCTTCTCTTTGATCAAATTCAGTTCATCGTGTCGACTTTGGCACCATTCAACTTCTGTTAACTTAGCTTCCATCAATACCTGGATTGATGGGATCTCTACTTCTATGGGGAGCACTGCCTCCATGTCATACACTAGAGAGAAAGGGGTTGCCCTTGTTGAAGTGCGGACAGATGTGCGATAACCGTGAAGAGCAAAGGGTAGCATCTCGTGCCAATCTTTGTAGGTTATAACCATCTTCTGAACAATCCTCTTGATGTTCTTGTTAGCCGCTTCTACCGCTCCGTTCATCTTAGGTCGGTAGGGAGATGAGTTATGGTGTTCGATCTTGAACTCAGCGCATAACTCTTTCATCATCTTATTGTTCAAGTTAGATCCATTATTAGTAATGATCTGGCTAGGAACACCATAACGGCAGATGATATTGTTTTTGATAAAACGGACCACGACTTACCGGGTTACATTGGTGTATGACGCTGCTTCGACCCACTTGGTGAAGTAATCAATGGCTACCAGGATAAACCGATGTCCGTTTGAAGCTTTGGGTTCAATCATTCCAATCATGTCGATTCCCCATATAGAAAAAGGTCATGGGGAAGAGAGAACTTTGAGATGCGTTGGCGGTACATGGATTTTGTCTGAGTATATTTGACACTTGTGACACTTCCTCATGTACGTGTAGCAATCGGATTCCATGGTCAACCAGTAGTACCCTGCTCTCAAAATTGGTCTGGCCATTGTGTGTCCGTTGGCATGAGTCCCAAAGGATCCTTCGTGAATTTCTTTTATCAGCATGTCTGCCTCTGGTCTGTCTACGCATCAGAGCAAGACCATGTCAAAATTTCTCTTATAGAGTGCATCACCGCTCAGGAAGAAGCTGCCAGCCAGTCTTCTGAGGGTTTTTCTGTCTTTTCTTAGTGCCCCAGGAGGATACTCTTGTTTCTGAAGGAAGCATTTGATATCGTGGTACCAAGGTTTGTCGTCTATGACTGCTGCAATCGTGAAGATGTAAGCGGACCGTTCAAGGCGCATTATGTCAATCTTAGGTAGGTCGGTCCATTGACCTACACTAATCATGGAAGATAGGGTGGCTAATGCATCAGCCATGTGATTCTCATCACGAGGGATGTGATGACACTCGATTCTGTTGAAGAATGGTAACAACATTCTCGCGTAATCTTTGTAAGGAATCAGTCTTGATTGGTATGTGTTCCAATCTCCTTTGATTTGATTGATAACCAGGGCTGAGTCGCCATATACATCCAAGTTCTTGATCCTCAAATCAATTGCTTCCTCAAGACCCATAATACAAGCTTCGTATTCGGCCCGTTATTTGTACACTTGAACGTAAGTCTGGCGGTGAAAGGAATGTGGGTACCATGAGGTGTTTTGATAATTGCCCCAATTCCTTTTCCATAATGATTGACAGCTCCGTCAAAGATTAATTCCCATTGGGAACCTGGTTCTAGCCCTTCACTGGGTAGTGGTTCATCGCAATCTTTCATTTTCAAATACATGACATCTTCGTCTGGGAAGTCAAATCCGACTGATTCCTGATCGTCAATCGGTTGATGAGCCAAATGATCGGCTAAAATACTTCCCTTAACAGATTTCTGAGTGTGGTATTCTATGTCATATTCTGATAACAACATCTGCCAACGAGCAATTCTTCCCGTGAGAGCAGGTTTTTCAAAGACGTACTTGATTGGATCCATTTCTGAGATTAACCAAGTAGTGTGACGAATCATATATTGGCGAAGACGTTTGGCTGCCCAAGCTAGAGCACAACAAGTTTTCTCAAGCATAGTGTACTGAGTCTCGCAATCGGTGAATTTCTTGCTCAAATAGTAGATGGCAGACTCTTTCCTTTTGGTTTCGTCTTGTTGGCTAAGTAAACAGCCCATGGAGTCTTCCAAGACTGTGAGGTAGATGATTAGTGGTCTTCCTTCCACTAGAGGTGATAGAATCGGCGGGTTTAACAGATATTACTTGATACTGTCGAAGGTACACATGTCGTGGTCATGAGGAATATGAATCTAGAGATGTAGTTCAAACGTCCCAGGAATCCTCTGACTTGTTTTTCAGTTTTTGGAGCAGGCATTTCTTGAATGGCCTTGACCTTGTCAGGATCAACCTCAATTCCTTTTTGGCTGACGATGAACCCTAACAGTTTCCCTGAACAGACACCGAATATGCACTTGTTAGGATTCAAGCGGAGCTTGTACTTTCTCAACCGCTCGAATAGTTTTGACAGGTGGGTCACATGCTCCTTTTCTGTTTTATATTTGACAATCATATCATCAACATATACTTCGATTTCTTTGTGTATCATGTCATGAAACAGAGTAGTCATGGCCCTTTGATAGGTTGCCCCGGCGTTCTTCAAACCGAACGATATTACTTTGTAACAAAAGGTACCCCATGGGGTAATGAACGAAGTTTTCTCCATGTCCTTCGGCGCCATTTTTATCTGATTATAGCCCGAGATTCCATCCATGAAGGAGAAAACTTTGAACTTTGTTGTACTGTCTACCAGCATGTCAATATGTTGTAAAGGAAAGTCGTCCTTCGGACTAGCCTTATTTAGATCTCTGTAATCGACACACATTCTGACTTTTCCGTCCTTTTTCGGAACGGGTACTATATTGGCTAACCATTGAGGATATTCAGATGTGGCGAGGAAGCCTGCGTCAATCTATTTTTGTACCTCCTCTTTGATTTTGATGGCCATGTCTGGGTAAGTCCATCTCAACCTCTGTTTTACTGGCGGACATTCCGATTTTAACGGTAAATGGTGTTCCACGATGCTGGTATCCAACTCTGGCATGTCCTGATAGGACCAAGCGAATACATCGGGAAACTCTTTGAGAAGCTTTGTTAAATTCTCCTTGGCAGTTGGACTGAGCAGTTCCCCAACCCTGATTTCTTTTCTCTCTTTTTCTGAACCCACTTTGATTGTTTCCAACGGCTCTTTGTGAGGTTCGATGGACCTTTCCTCCTGTCGGAGTAATCGGAAGATCTCTTCTGGAATTTTGTCGTCAACTTCTTCTTCAGCCCCAAATACCGAGAACTCAAAGTTGGGAGAAGGCATCAGATCGTATGTTTCTACGGGGTTTAAAACAAGCAATTTGCATGACGTGATGATTTGTGTTTAGAAGAGATAGAGAAAATGCAAGAGTGTGCAGTGTATTTTCTTTTGAAAAACTGCTTGTTTTTATTATTTGAGATGTTTTTTTGGATTACCATTTGCTGAAAAGTGAAAAGAGAAAACAATAATTAATGCGGAAATTACAGAACGTTATTTTATTTATGAACAAGTCGATTCTTGAAACTACAACCATATAAAACAAACTCTGTCGCTTTGGGCAAAGCGAAGAGAAAACTTTACAGCAAGTGGGCCCTATAAAAACATCCGTTTCACCTGGGCGGGGTGAAAGGTTAAAAGACGACAATTACTTTGACTTATGGACAATCTTCGGAACATCGACAACAACCCATTGGCGGCGAGCTCCTCGGTGAATCACAAAGTCTGGTACCTTCCTTGATTTGTCTTCAGAAATGACGCTGATTTCTGGCGGAGCAGGATCATTGGAATCTGTCTCCCAGGCAGAGTTGTCGTAGGAGGATTCCTCTGTTGTATTTTGCATAGTATTTGTGCTCTCAGGCAAATCTCCCCATCCAGTTGGCTGGATGTCTTCGAGCCTGATACGAGAGCTTTCGGGAGCGGTGTACTTGACCATGAAGTCAAATTTGCCACTCGGTTGTCCTAAGGTGTCCCACAATTCTTTGGAACTGGAGGGGTCATCTCTCTCGATGACGTTGACCTCAGGAAAAGCGTAGTTGATGAATTCTAGTCCGACAAGCTTTGCCAATTCATCGTCGTATTGGATAGGTTCTGAATGACCTGAGTGTTGATCCCATGACATGGTGGGGACACAGGTATTCATTTCAATGACGCTCAGCTGATTTTCATTGTTCGGCTGACTTTCTTGGCCCAAGTCTCCTGGGTACGGCTGCCAGATAGGCAAACCATCCATTGGGCCGTAATATTCGTGGTCAAAGTTGTCCTTCATCAGAGTGTCTTCCTCTAATGAGTTTGGCGGAGCACGACATCCTTCCGGATCACAATCTCCATATACCATTTCGACATGTGACCTCGGTATAAATCTCGGACTCTGTGCGGGATAGTAAAAGGGCATAGGCACCTCTTCCTGAGACATATAACCTTCCTCATTGAGATAGAACTTCCATTCCTCATCCGTATTGGAGGGATCTTCCTCGTTGATGGTATGGACTGCTTGATGCGCTAGGTGAAGGAAACCTCCACTGTGGAAGAAGTCCTGAATGGGATGAAGACTTTCATCGTTATTAGCAGTCTGGGTACAGGTTGCAGAAAAACCAAGACCCTTCTTTGTTTTATTATCAGTAGGGATGACAAGTTGTCCCCATCCTTTTGCATTGTTATTCTTGATTACTTCGAGAGCATCTCTGTATGAGGAAATCGAGGTTCCTTTCTCTGATTGATTCTCATTGCTCACCGACAGTGCTTGGAACTGAGTTCCAACAACCTCCTCGGGTTCTACACAAGTAGATAATGACAAGTTGCTCACGAGCAAGGCTTGTTCTCCACAAACCGTGACAAGTTGATCGTTCTTGACGAACTTCAGTTTTTGGTGCAGTGTCGAAGTGACTGCCCCAGCCTGGTGTATCCAAGGTCTTCCTAATAAACAGCTATATGCTGCCCGGACGTCCATGACCTAGAAAGTGATTAGGAAAGTGTGAGGACCGATAGTTATGGGAAGGTCGACTTCGCCGATAACTGCTTTCCGAGACCCGTCAAATGCTTTGACGATGACCTCACTGCGCCTCATCGGGGATCCTTTGAATGATAGTCGCGTTAAAGTGGACTTTGGCATAACGTTGATGGCTGATCCTGTGTCTACCTGTACGCTAGCTAAAGCATCGTCCTGGCAGTTAACTGTGATATTGAGTGCCATGTTGTGGCTTTTGCCCCCCTCTGGCAAATCCTCATCACTGAATCCTAAGTTGTTGCAGGAAGTGATGTTAGAGATGATGCTATCGAACTGTCGTATTGACACATGCTGTTCCACAAAGGCCTGCTCTAAGACTTTCTGTAGAGCATCTCTGTGGGCTTCGGAACTGAGTAAAAGTGACAACACTGAGATCTTTGAAGGAGTTTGTAACAGCTGATCAACAATGTTGTATTCACTCCTTTGGATGAGCTTCAGCATCTTATCATTGTTTTTCGAAAGGTCGGAATCACTAGATTGACCGATTGGTTGATCAGGAGCTTCTGTCGGAAGTTCCTTTTCTCTATTAGGTTCTCCAACCCCTCGGTTGAAGATTCGACCGCTCCGTGTTACACGATTGATGTCTGCAATATTCACGGCGGAGGGTAATGGAATTTCCTTTCCATTCTCAATTATCGTTGCACCGTATTTGTAAGGGATCGCCTTAGCTGATTCATACGGTACTGGTCCCGGTAGATAGATAACTACAGGAGCTTTCTGATTTTTCTGACTGTCGTAAGTAACTTCAATCAGTTCCTTGCTAAGAATCTTTGATTCGTCCAGTAGAGGGATGATGGTACAAATATCCTTGTTCCTCTCAGGGTTAGAGATTACAACCACGTCTCTGATTTGATCAACGAAGTAGTCTGGCGTCTAGTCAATGTACCCCGAAGCTAGGTATGGGTGAATATCCATGCGATCCAACTGACCTTGGAGAGCTTCTCGCACGAGGTAACATCCTTGATTATTTTCCGAACAGACTCTACAACGTTCATAGTTGTGTGGTGGTACCTGGCCACACCCGCTTTGAATACAGTGTAACCTCACTAGATCTGTTTCCGTAGGTCGGACATCCTGACTTCCAATCTTCATCCATATAGATTGGAAGCCACCAGTGGTTTAATAAGTGTTGTAAAGTTCTCTGAACGAGAGCGCACCCTTGGTTACTCTCACAACATCCTTTACAGTTCTGATAATTATGTGAAGTGAGAAAACCAAGTTAGACCTGCCTGGCGTGTAACTCCACCAAGCTGGTATTCATCACACGAATATCAAAGATTTGGATCATGTTGATCTGATAGGGATTCCTATCATGGTAGTCCTGGATCCATCCAAGATCCATCTAACGCTGGAGTGCCTCTTGTACAAAAGAGCATCCCTGTTTGTTTACCGAGAAAGTCAGACAGGAATTGTAATCATGCCACGACAGATTATGATACTGGCTTTGCCTTGAGTGCATCGCCACCAAGTTGAAATTCATTGTACGGATGTCGTTGTTCTGAATGACGTTGGAATTCGTATAGGTCATGCTGACTCCACGAACTCGATGCTCTTGGATCCATCCGAGATCCAATTGTTCCTGTAGAGCTGATTGCACCACAGAGCATCCCTGATTATTTTTAGAGCAGATATCACACTGGTGATAGTTATGAGGTGGCACATGGCCATATCCGCTCTGTCTACAATGTATCTTGACCAAATTGGCCCTTAATAAGAGTACATCATGAATTTGATAGATTTTTTCAGACTCTCCCTCTATCAAATTGACTGCAGCTTTCTCGTGTTGAGGCAGCGGGTTTATGAGAACATTCAGATTCATATCTTTGAAAGATAAGACCCCGCTCCTAACAAGTTTTTGCACATCGGATTTGAAACTGAGACAGTTTTCTATGTTATGCCCTGGTCCTCCTTGATGGTAAGGACAAGTCTGATCCGTTTTGAACCAAAAAGATGGATTTTCCGGTACTGTAAGAGGAGACTTAGTCTAGACGTGCCCCTTGACCAGTAGTAAAGGAAACAGTTTGGCGTACAACATGGGTATAGGGTCAAACCCTGGTGGTCGCGTTGTACGGTTGTTGTTGTATGGAGGACGAGTCTGCTGAAGAGACTGTTGTGTCCTTTGTTGAAATTGTTGTTGATTAGGTTGGCTCTACGCAACCTGAGGTTGATACGTAGGAACAAGCGCAGGATTGATAGCAGAAGTTACCACCGCTACTGGTTGAAATCGTCGCCTTTGCTTTCCGAGAGAGATATTCCCGATATCTTGCTCTTTTTTCTTAGGGAGAGCACTACTGTATCGTTTTGTACTACTTGATGATCCAGCGTCTTTAACTAAACATCCTTCTCGGACTGCTTCCTCAAGACGAACTCCCATGCCTACCATCTTGGTGAAGTCACTGGGCGCACTGGCGCCCATTCTGTCGTAGTAAAATGAGCTTAAGGTCTTTAAGAAGATCTTTGTCATCTCTTTTCCCTCAAGAGGTGGACAAATCTGAGCGGTAATTTCACGCCATCTCTGAGCGTATTCTTTAAAGATTTCCTTGTCCTTTTGTGACATCGATGTGAGTTGATCTCTGTCCGGTGCCATGTCCAAATTATATTTATATTGTTGAACGAAAGCAGCGCCGAGATCTCTGAATGTGCCGATCGTAGCGCAGTTTAAACCCGTGTACCATTTTAATGCGGCGCCGGTTAAACTATCCTAAGTAGTGAATTAGTAGCTCCTAGTTCTCTGTCTGAGCTGACATTCGCCGAGCGTACATCACTAAATGACTCTGAGGGCAAGAGTTACCCTTGTATTTTTCAAAGTCGGGCACTTGGAACTTGTGCGGAACTTTCACATTGGGGACCAAGCAGAGGTCTGCGGCATCCTTCCCAAATAAATCCTGACCGCGAAGGGCTTGCAGTTCTTTTTGCATCTCCAGGAACTGTTCCTGGAACTCATTAATTCTGTCGATCATGCTGTCGTTTCCACCAGAAGGTATCTGGGGAATCTGTCCTTCCGGGACAGTGTGTACCACAGGTGGTGGTATAGTCATTATGGCCCAGACTCTCGGTGCCTCCCGAAGTTTGTAACCTTCAGGAGTTGCTGTCATGCCCCTAGCATCTTCGCTTTCCCAAAGTTTGTAACCTTCAGGCCCAGCGGCTCTTGCTGTGGTTCCCTGATCCTCAGCGATTGGCGGAACATATCCTTCCGGGATATAGTTAAGTGGCATGCCCCAGGGGCGATCTTTCGACATCTTGTACCTAGGATCATACTTCTCCACTATGGGCGTAGATGTGATCTCCGAGATCACAGTCCTTTGTTGTTGCATCTGAGCTTCTACTAGAGCTTGCATGTCGTTATGAATCTTTCTCAGATCCTCTTTCATAGTGTTGATCTCTTCTCTAACTCTCTGTTCTCTTCCTCGAGATCATCCATCTTTTTCTGACGATTGGCCCGAGTATTGTACGAATGAGACAGTTTGACTCTAGAATCGAGACGCAAACGTGAGATTCGTAGGTAAGAAGAATGCGTTTATGAGAATGATGAATGCAATGATTATTAATTATTTTTGTTTATTCAAAGTAAACTTTGACAATTAGATTGCAAATATCAAATAGTGGGGAAACCCCGTTTTATTGAATTCAAAGGATTGTGAAAATGGAAATACAGTAGATTACAAAGTGCTGGAAAAGGAAATCTAAAATAATGGATCCCGAGTCCTCTCTGAAGAGAGCTCAAGTGCTGGTTCGGGTGCTTTCCTTTTCATTGACCGGGGCTCTGGGGCCGTTGTCGGGTTGTCATTCCTTTGCCAAGTGAAAGGAGCGAGCAAATTCCTTTGGTCATCCATATTTTCTACAACATGTTGCTCTAAAATCTCAATTAGAGCATCTTTTTCTCTTAACAGTTGCTGTATTTTCCTGCACTCCACATTGAGAATACGGTACTTCTTCCTCCAAGACCTCTTCTCCTGTTGAACTTTTCTGAGAGTAACCTGAAGTTTTTCCTTCTCAGACATAAAATAAAGGGCAGAGCCCCTTAATGGAAGAACTTCCTGGCGAGGGTAAGGTATCCTCAACTTGAGAGCTCTAGTTTGTACCCAGTGGAGATAAGGCTCCACCGAGACATACTCTCGTTTTCCTAGAGACTCTCGTCCTTTCCTATGAACGCGTTTCCAAGCGTGCACTATTTCCGTCTTTAGTGCCCTGTCATTTTCTCCTTCCTTAAAGAAAAGACCTTCCAGATGAGCATTCCGTGGGACGTGCCTCATCGGGTATCCGAATTGACGATGAACGAGAATTGGATGATAATTGATTCCCCCCTTAGTTCCTATAAGGGGTACATTTAGGAAATTTCCACAACGGTCAATGATCCTGATCCCGTCGTAGATTCGATTGTACCAATCGATGTCAAAGTTGGTAAGAGACATGATTCTCTGTGACCAACGTAAAGTATTCTTTTGATCCCAAAATACAGCAGACTTGGGCAAATGGGAAGTGAACCATTTGTATAGCAGGGGTATACAACACGTGATCATTCCTCCGCTATATAAATTCCTTAAATGTACCGAATGATACGCATCTGCGAGTAAGGTCGATACGGGGTGTCCAATTAGGAAAATCTTAATGGCGTTGATATCTACAAAGTTATCGATGTTGGGAAACAAAAATAACCCGTAGGTGAGCAAAACAAAGATGCTCTCGAAAGCGGCCACGTTCCCTATACTAGCAAAGTACAGGGCTTTCTTTGTCAAGAACTGGGCTGGCAAACCCTGGATGCCACCCTTAGTGGTCATGTGAGTCCTGACTTCTGACTCGTCCAAATAAATTGCTCTTGCAATGGTTTGATCCCTTGGAATTTCTTCCAGTCCAGAGAAGCGAGCTTGATCAGTAATATGTAAATCAGTCAGGTGAGAGTACTCCTCCAGCGTTGGTGCAAGCTGATAATCCGGGAATGTGAAACAGTGATAGACCAGTTCATAGAACTGGATTAGCGTGGACAGGATTCCTTCAATTACATGGACCCTTAAAAAGGACAGCAGTCCTCCATACTTGGCTCTGAAAGCCTCATGGTTGGTGATCATTCTCGCCAGACCTCTCAAATCCTCTAACTTTGGAACCTTGAAGGTGTACTTATGAGTTTTCCTTCTACCGAAATCCATTAGCGCAATCTCCTTTCTCTGATATTTGCAATCATTGTCTTAGTTTAATTTGAAAAAGAGAGACTAGAAGAGAAAATTTTCTTTTTCTTAATGTTTTTTAAATGAATGCATGAATGCAGCACACAAAAACATAGAAAAAAGATGGGGTTAAAGGGTCGGTGTCATGAAGTCAAAGCTCTACCCCCACCCCCTCCAAAGGTTTATACTGGTGATTTTTTGTACCTGTCTCTCAAAATCATTGATTCCCTTAGAGATAACATCAGCGGGCCGGGAACCATGCTAGGTGATGTATCTTAGAGCAATCTCAAATGAGGGTAGTATCGCGTGACAACTATTTCCGATAGCTTCCGCATTACAAAATGGCTTAAGTCTGCTAAAAACCTCAGCTTCTCAGATAACCCAGTCGACCACACTACTTTCAACAACCGAAGTCGTATAGGCAATGTATCTGCAAAGGGAGTCTCCACTGAGTTTGATGGTCGATCGGGCGCTCTTAACTGAAATTCACTCCCAGTAAGATTACCCGCATTGCCATCACCTATCTTAGGTGTATACTCAATCTTTCCACATGCGGCATCACACGCATTCCCATTAGCAGAAAAATAAACACATATATCAATTAGGAAAAGCAATATATATATATATTTATCTTAGTCATCCTCGACCTCTAGTCTTATGATCCTATACAGACAATGATTCCCCAGCAGAGTCGTCATTTTTGTGACATGAATTTAGGGTTTTAACCAGAGAGATAAGAGGACAAAACCCTGCGTGGCCTACAGGTCGATTCATTTTTTATCCTATTTAAGCTGACTAAGGAAGGGAAATAGATGTCTCCAATTAACCCTGCTTACATACTGAGTTTGAACATCGGTCTGTTAGGTTACATATGCGGTGTGGATGTGGGGCCTCTCTCTTCTTATTTTGCTAAGAATGAAATGACGAGACTATTTGTGAGGATGTTAGGACTGATGCTTTTTGATTGATGTATGAAGGTACAGGATTTTGGGTTTTTAATTAGTGTGCTCGCTAAGATTTTTCAATCTTATGCCTACGTATTCCCGTTTAACGAAACAGGGAAATCAGAGCGATCGTAGTTCCTCCTATTCTATGGGAGGAAAAATGTCGTTTTGGTCTCTTGTTTAAAGCCCAAGACGTGAAGCTAAAGGTGGTTTGTATCTTGTTCAAAGCCCAAGATATGAAGCTGAAGGGTCTATTTGTATCTTGTTCGAAGCCCAAGATATGAAGCTAAAGGGGTTGGACTTTAGAGAGAATTTGTCATCTCTAAAAAGGGATATTTGGTCTGTATGTCACAACTGTTGGGTGACTGATTATAAAGGAGAATTACTTTAACTGGGATATGTGAATCCAACAATGCCATAATTTCCTTTATAGGGTATTTTTAACCTGAAGGGGAAGACTTTAACTCAGTGTAGAGCAATGCTATCTTTCCTTAGGAATTTCTCATGCTAAAAGAGGGACAGTGACGTGGATGTAAATAATCCAGAGGCTTGCTGCTTACAGCAATTAGATGGGGGAAAAGGAGTTGTTTATATTTGTATACTGTGAATGAGGCACAGATTTTGATGCTAAAAGGTTAATTGACTCAACCGGGGTTTCCTTATACAAAGCCTAAGAGGAGGCTATTGACCCAACAAAAGGGTGTTTTTATGTGTCTCGTACGAAGCCCGAGAGAGGCTAAAAGGGTTGACCGAACTAGAGAGTGCTAGCAAGAGACTGACTCAACAAGATAGTGCTTTTGTATGTGTCTTGTACGAAGCCCAAGACGGAGGCTAAAGGTGTTTGACTCAACAAGAGAGTCTTTGTACCTCGTACGAAGCCCGAGATGGAGGCTGAAAATGTTTGACTCAACAAGAGAGTCTTTTATACTCAACAAGAGAGTGATTTTTATCTCGTACGAAGCCCGAGATGGAGGCTAAAAGGGAAGTGACTCAACAAGAGAGTCTTTTATACTCAATAAGAGAGTGTGAATAGGTTAGCTCCGCTGGGGAGAATCATTTGTACAACGCCTAAGAGGAGGCTAGTGTGCTGGTGACTGTTTTAGTTTAGTGACAGGTCCAGTATGTTGGATAAAGAGAAAATCAGTTCTTATATGGGTAATGTTGTGCTCAGGGATTGATCGGAGGATCAGGGTTATTTCCTATTCTTTAAGGAAATGGGAAATCCAAAAGGTATGGAGACTGTCCAAGTCTACGGGTGTTTTGAGAAATCGATTCTCAGGTAGTGAATGATCTTTGTATGATGTCCAAGAGAAGGCCGGTATGTTAAGGGATGAAGGTCAACCCATTAACTGGTCTGACACTTGACTCAGAAAGACAGCTCTAGCAAATTGATGACTAGGTTCTGTTCCTATACCTGTAGAGGTCTCTGAGTCCTTGTACTAAGCCCAAGTGAAGGCATGAGAGATTTTAAGAAGCCGAAGGGTCCTTGTACAACGTCCAAGAGAAGGCGGGGATGCTTTTAAGAAGCTTGTGGGTCCCCAAACCCCGAGAAGTTCAAGACAAGCCATTCACCGAGAATAGATCAAGCCAGGAAAGTCCGAGAATTTGGAAGAAACTCAAGAGATGCCATTCACGGAGAAAGGATCATCTCTAGGGAGTAGAGTCTCTTTGACAATTTCTAAGTGTGACATTCTTAGAAAGGGTTCACCGAGAATGCTGCCTTTCACGTCTCCATATTGTTTAACCCCAAGAGGAGGGAAGACTGTGTCTGGTAATCCTATGGGGATCTAGTTTTGTTTGTATTGAAGAGTGACCAACAGGGATTTACCTAGTGCTAGACGTAGTTGTCAGGGAAAACTCTAAATAACTATACTAGTATTACACAGTTGATATTTGACAAGTATAATAAAGTTTTTGAAAGGAGACTTACAGTGAGCGGCCCCACAATACAGTTATATATATATATATATATATATATGAAAGCGGATAAAGAAAGCGGGTAAACACTTACTCGGTTGTAGAGCTTCCATGCTGTTTGGTTAGTGTGTTCAACAAAGAAAGCTTTGATAACAATATTATATTCAAAATCAAAGGAGAAAGTGCTTTGAAAAGGTTGTTGGGGGCTTATAGCTCAAGGAGAGGCCCAAGGTTTTATCGGTGATTGCACTGTTGTTTTGAATTTGTACAGGGACTTATACAAGTGACTAAGACCCAAAAAGGTTTTCTGTACAAAGGGATGGGTCTTACACTCTCTCAAGAGGCCCAAAGGGTTATTTTTGTATAAGTGGTGGGGCTTACAGCTCAAGGAGAGGCCCAAAGAGTTTTGTTTAAAAAGGCGACAATCGCGTCGAACTTTTTGATGGTATCGGGACTTATACAATAAGTGATGCCTAAAATATTTTGGTTTTCAAAAAGGTTTGGGTCTTATACTCTACTAGAGGCCCAATGATTTTTAAAGAGTGGGGCTTATAACACGAGGGTAGGCCCAAGGGTTTGATTTTTGAACTGGCGATCGCGCCGAGATTTTCTTTTAACGCAGAGGGACTTATACAATATCTGAGGTCTAAATTGTTTTGGTTAAAAGGGGATAGGGTCTTACACTCTATTAGAGGCCCAAATGGTTTGAAAAAAGTTTGATGAGGGTTGAATTAATCAAAAACCCTAATTTGTTTCCAAAATGTATTTTAATTGAATAAAAATTCAATTAAAATGATCAAAAATTGTTAAACATGTGGAAAACAAATTGAGATCTTGGATTAATGCTTCAAAAATCAGGTTTTGATCCACAAAATGATTGGAAATCACTAAAATTTGAAAAATCAAGAAGGAGAAAATATTTTAAATGTTAAAAACAATAAAAATATTAATTCTTTACAAAAATATCAAGTATATGAAATAAATAATATATTTTAGATTTTTTGGGAAAATAAAATATTTTAACATTTTTGTGAATTATTAAAAAAAGAATAAACTCAAAATCATTAAAACTCAGAGAGAAAATAGTTTTTGAATCAATTAAATAAAATCACAAAATTAAAATATTCAAATTTTCAAAAAAAGGCGCCAAGAACAAGGGTAAGAACACGCGCCACCCTCTGTTTCTGCAGATTTGCGTTTTCTATCCAATCTCACTGAATACTTGATTATATCATGCAATCTACATATCAATCTACTCGTTTCAACCTCACGATCATGTCTATGGTCTTTAATTTCATTTATTTTAAACATGGAATAAGAAATCAAAGAGAAACCTCAAGAACCCTAAAATTTGCATGAAGGTTCAGAAATTCCATACACGATTCAAACAATGCAATTGATTGAGGGAAAACACTCTATGCATGATTATGAACATATGGCCAAATTATTGTGTAGCAAAAAATGCATGGATCATAGAGTTAGAAGAGCTCATGCTTACCCCTTGCAGCTGGTGATCGTGTTTTGTGTTAGAGGTGTTACAACTTGGTTCCAAGGTTATGGACAGCTTCCCTAGGTGCTATGGAGTGTGTCTGGGTGCTTGGAGTGGATTGAATTGAGCTGGAACTTGATTTGGCACCTCAACTGCAAATCTGTCAAAGGCTTGAGCAGTTGGCTGGTGATTTTGTGAGTTTGATGTTCCAGATGTTATGTGAGTGCTTGGATCACTTCTATATGATGTTTATGAGGTGTGTGTGTGTGTGATTGGTTTGGTTTGAATAGCTCTCAAACTCAAAACCCGATAGTGACTTGCTTTGGAAGGCAATTTTGGAGTGAAGAAGGAGATTTTGAGGAAAGCATCTGTTTGATGGCTTTGATGTACTCAAACTAAACCCAATTGAGCTCTATTTTTAGTAGAGCAAGTTTGTTTTGGCCTCAATAAGGATTGGCAAATACAGCAGAGGTTTGGCCAATGTTGAGCAATGAGAATCCAAGTCTCCTATAGCTATTGACTAGAGGTTAGGGCACAGGCTGCTGGTCCCCTTGGTCTTGGATAAGTCTTGACTGAATTCAGTTGGAAATGGCTCAGTCCATGCCACCTTGGTGTATGCATTGAATGCTCCAATCCAAAATTGGAGTCTTGTCCCTCTTTTAGGCATTTCTAGGTTTGGCATGCTATTTTTGGTTCCAAAGACTTGGGAGGCTTGGGATCAGAGTTGGTTCCTCCTTGGTCCCCCCTTGAGGTGTTCAGATGGATAGAGTTGCTTGCCCTTTGCAAAATTTGAGCAAATCGAGCAAAACTCCAAAATCTGCCTTGCCATGACAGTTTGCAGCAAGGCATATTGGCATTGTCATATCTCATGGCTCAAGTGGACTTTGATGGAGTTCTTTGCCATTTTGGAATGCCCTCATATGATACAACAACTGTTTGATCATAATTGGTTTTGATACTTTTTGGATCCAAGTGAAAAATGCCCCTACATTTGGAAAAAAGTAAGGCAGATTCTGACTTAGTGAAAATTTCACTAAGTGTTGGAAAAAAGTGACATTTTCACTTTTTGTGATTTTGATCATTCCACAACTCAAAATCCATGATGAATTGTGTAACACCCCAAAATTTGCCCTTTTGTTTTGAGGCTAACTGGCTTATGTTTCTTTGCATTTCTTGCATTAGCATTTGTGATTAGCATTGGTTCTTAGCATGGGATCAAGGTACTTGGTTCATCTCAAAGGAATCTCAAGCCTCCAGGTGTTTTGTGGAGGTCATCATATCTTTATAAGATCAAGAATGGCAAAGGATTTCAAGTGAATCTTTCCCTCCTAACCAGAGGGACCAAATTAGGGTTCTTGGGTTCAAAGAGCTTCTTGAGAAAACTTTTTGGATTCAAGCATGCTCTCATGGGTTCCATAGGCTCACAAGCACTCATAGAGGAAGGCTTGGCTAGTGGTTCATTGTGGAAGTTGTTCAGTGAATCAGTTGCTTGTGAACCAATAAAAGTCAACTGTAAGGAGGAAAGTCAACCATGGAATTTTGAGGTCCTCTTCATGATTTTTAAGGTCTTATGCCCTCATATGGTCCTCAAATGTCAAGATTCATGTCATTCATCAAGAATCAAGGGTTTATGCAAAAGTTACTATTTTTGGAAAATGACCCATAATGTGAAACTTCCATTTTTGGCAACTTTTCAAACCATCTTCAACTTGACTTTTCATCATCAGAGAAGCTTCAAATGAATTTTCCTCAAACATGAAAGTTGAAGATATCTTTCTCCCCTTTCCCAAAAGTACTAGATTATCTCCATACCATTTGTGGTTCTCAATTTATGATCAAAAGAAGGCAAGGTGCTTTTTAGGGTTTTCACATGTATCCATTTTTCCACCTTTTGCATTTTGGTTCAAAATGACTTGTAATTGTTTCTAATGACTCAAGTCACATTTCCATATTCAAGTACACTCCATGAGGACCACTTTTGACCCTTGAATCAAGGGAATCCGTGCCATGTACCTGATGTATTTCACAAAATGCAAATTTGCAAGATGGATTGAATTTCATGAATTAAGCATCCACAAAGCCCAAACCCAATTCAGATGTGGTCAGCAAGTAAAATGGAGATGAATCATACTTATTTCATGACCAATGCACGTGTGAACAGGGGTGTACATCACAACTTGCATTTTTGCATAACACTTCCATTAGCCTTAATCAAGGGATTAATTAAACCCTAATCATGCTAAGAGCTCTAATCAAGTCTATACAAGGAGACTCACACGTTCATTCACAGATCATGCACTCTCATTTGCTCTGAATTTCATTTTTCACTCAAAATTTATCTCCTTCGAAACTCTCTCCTCACAAGGGTTTCTGAAGAAATTTTTCCATATTCTTGATCCACATACTCCATAGAACAAGAATCAACCATTGTTTGAAGCTCTAAGCAAGATTTTCACCATATACGAATTTGAGTTTCTCACTTTCAAACTTCAAGATCCAGCTTGATTCAAGCCTTATATTGCATTTATTTTGCAATCAGAAGTTCCAAGGAGTAGATTTGCAGCTTTCTGAAGGATTTCAGGGTGTATTTTGAGCTCTACAAGTTTCAGGTTAGTGTGAAATTCATGATCCTAGAACTTGATTTTCTTGTGTGCATATTGTTCCTCATGCTTTGCTGATCATCCTGATGTAATTTGTTTTGATTTTGGACGTGTATCATGGCTGTATTGTGGATCTGAAGTTTTTAGATCCAAACTTTTTGTCTTCGATTTGTCTAATCTATGCATGATCTGTTGATTTGAGTGTGATATTCATGATCCTCTTTGAATTCTGAGTTGAATGGTGTACTTGTTTGCAATTTTTGGGAAAATTTAAGTTGGTGTCCACCGGAGAAGACGACCGGAGCTAGGGCTCCGGCGTCTGGTTTGTTTTCAGGCAGGTGGAGGTTTAGAGGAAGAAGATGAAATATGGACCGTTGGTGGTCCAGATCTGATGGTTCATGTTTAGCCACATCATTTAAAATCTTCACTTATTTTATTAATTGTGTGTTTGTGATCCATGCTTCTTATTGTGCACACACGAATTTGAGCCACACATCTTGCATGTTTTTGTGATCTGTTGACTTGATCTGGTGCGTTTGATTAATCTGATGGTTTATGTCTTGCCAGCGCATTAAAATCTCATGTGCTATTCACGTGCTTTGATTTAAATTTCTGAATGATGTGATGTACGCGCGTGTACCTTTGTTGTCATGAACTCTTGATCCTGAGCGTTGATCATGGATACCTTTGGTTTTGTTTGACTGAATGTGGAGCGTTTGTTTGATCTGATGGCGTGTGTGAGTCAATCATGTTGACTGAATTCTTTTTTTTTATGTTGACTTGCGCTTTGGGTTGGTCCTTTCATTGCTTTTCCCACCCCCTTTATCTGAGCCCATTTAATTTTCAACGTGGAAATTGCTTATGTTGCACCCCTGGCTTGTATTATTTTATTTTTATTTTATTTATTTGTTGCATTCTAATTTTTATTTTTTAAAATTAGTTTTATGCATCTAAAAATCACCAAAAAAATCATGAATCATCTTTAGGATTTTATAAAATTTTGTCAAATTTTATTTTCCATTTTTATTTTATTTTTGTGCATCTGAATTAATTGTTTGATTAATTTCTTTGTGAATTGTCTCAATTATATGCACACCTTGCCTTGTTGATTTTTGTTCTCATCATTGGTATATGATTTACATCCCATTCTTTTTGCATATTTCAGAGGACATCTTGAGGTCCTTAAAAACATTTTTCTCATATTGTTAAACTCTTTTCATATTGCATGTTAGTCCCTCTATTTGTGCATTGTTCTTCTTTGTTCTTATGCAATTTTGAAGCATTGTTTGAGGTACTTAACTTGTGAATTTTTGTGTGATCTTTTGGCATGTTGCTAGCTTCTGACTTAGGTCACTTGGGTTTTAATTCCACAATTTTTGAATGTCTTTTGATATATGTTTGATTATTTGTGCTTAAGTGAATTATGCATGATCATCTTTTGACTTCTCTTAACCCTAATGGTTTTGCCATGCCTAATTGTTTGAGTTTCTTTGTGATTCTTTGCATGAGTATTTGATATGATGTTTACCCCTGGTTGAGGTCCCTTGTGACCATATTTTGCAATTTGTGGATCATGTTTGGGTATGCTTTAAGTGCTTGTAATTTGACTTCCCTTTGTGGACTTTTCTTTGGTGCATAATGTTTCATGCTTTGATCTTCTCTTGCACATGAGAATTGTTGATGATGGTATGATCTTGGTTCTGACTTGCTTTCATCTTCATCTTATTTTTCTCATTTCATATTGATATGAAGTTCATTGGTGCTTAATTGTGCATTTCATATAAGTACGCTTGCATTCTTTCATGATTACCTTTGCATGCTTACTTGAGATATTTTGCATGATCTTTGAGACTTGTTTATTGATGTGAGTTGGATATACTTGATATGATGTGCTTGCTGCCCTATCTTGTTTCTTATCTCATCCTTCTATTTATCATTCTTCTCTTTCACTCTCTTTCTCCCATGAATCTCAAGACTTGTTTAAGTCTTGAATTCTCTCCCTTTAGAGCTACCTAGTCCAACTTAATTTTCGATTAAGCTTGGAGTAGGATTAGCATTAGGTTTTAGGTAGTTGTCCCTCCTAAGCCTCACTAACCATAGGTCTCCCATGCATGATAACATTAGGACTCTTAGTTTCCCTTTAGAGTTTCCTTTGGGCCTTCTCTCTTCTCATCTCAAAACTTCTTGAAAACACTTAATAAAGATAAAGTGTATTGCGCACGAGCCTTAAGCGTGGGGAATGAGAAATGAGGGGCTTCCCCTCATATTTCTAGAGTGCTTAGCGGGCGTCCTGTCTTGGGACGATTCGTTAAGTATTCGTCCCTGTGCCCTAGACTTTGGTGCAATGCAAGTTATGAACTAACTTTAAGAAAACACTTCTGTCTAAAAAACACAAAAACAAATTCAAATCTTTTTATCCTTCGGGATTGTTGGGTTTCAAATTTCATTTTCAGAAAAGAGCTCGTCGCTCACGTAAAAAACATTTACCCATTCGTGGTCGTACCCACGAACTACATTAGCTCTGATTCCTCTCTCTCGTCCGATTGAGGATATGTAGGCACAAGACATCGATTGTCTTGGCGAGCAACCTTCCCCCACAATTCCCGTCCGAACTACGTTGACTCTGACTTTCCCATTGCACTGAGGGAGTACGTAGGCCTAGGGCATCGAATATGTCCTACCGAGTCCGTCTTAGTCACCCCCATCCCCGTTTTCTTTTGTTCAGCGATAGATAGTAGGACAGCTCACCCTCCGTTTTGACAACAAGCGTGGATCCCATCGAGTACGATGGATGCGTGGGGTGCTAACACCTTCCCCTCGCATAACCGACTCCCGAACCTGGACTATGGTTGCGATGACCATGTCTTTCCCCCCTTTCTCTTCAGGTTTATGCAGTGTTTCCTTTCCCTCTCTCGGGATAAATACACATTGCTGGCAACTCTGTGTTTTCTGCGCCACTCTCGCGTTTCTACCGTTAGATGCGAATCTTTTGGGAGCGACAGCTGGCGACTCTGCTGGGGATAGGTTGACCTCTTGCTGGTCCATCCCCTTTAGCGAGTCGATCCTAGCGCTTGTTTGTTTTCGTTGGGTGTTTATTTGTTGTGCTTTATTATGTTGTATATTACTGTTTTACAGCTTTTATTGCATTGCATTTCATTTTATTACTGTCATACTGGATATTGCTATGCTGTGCTGGCTGGTTTCTGTTTGGCAGGTTGGGTTGTTCTGAGAGATAAGCCCAATACCCAGGCTTGAGTACACCCTAGGACTAGAGTGGAGAGTAGTGGGACCTACGTGTCATCTTGGTGCGTTTGTGTGTTCACGAAATTCACAACCGAACAAGGCTATCTTGGGACGCATTCTGACGTGTGTGTCTTACGCATTTCAGGGTGTTGATCTAGAGAGTTGTCGACTCTGGTGACCGTTTCTCCGATACCTCAGTTGTGCCTCTCCTCCCGACCTGCGATAATGGCAGACCAGAAATGGCAAACCCATTACACTTGTCGATCTGAGGACCCAATGCTGAGGGACTCGCATAGGATGACCTTATTTTTTAGGGGAATCAGTTGAGGTCTCCTCGATTGATGATGATGACAAACCAGAAATGGTGAACGTATCATCATTGCTCGACCTGAGAGCCCGTGATATTGAAGATCCACGGTTTTCTAGAACCCACATGTGAGATGGGATGGGTGTTTACAGGTCTGCAGGAAACCGAAACCTTCAACCTACCCGGTTTTCTGGATTTCTCAGCAGTGTTTGATTATTTGGGTTTCTGGTTATCTCAGTGGTTCGGTATTATAGAATTATGGTTTTTTGAGTTGTGGTTCTTGTTAAGTTAACAACACAGCACATCCAGCAGTGATGCCTTGATCCCATGCTTGCATGTGCATATCATTTTTCTTGCATTCTAACATGTTTGACATTTTTCAGGGCTTGCATCTTACTCTTGATTCCGATTTTCTGAGGTTGCCTTAGGATGGATGTCCAGAGAAAGAAGACTGTTGCTTATTCGTTCTCAGACCTAACCTTGACGTTGATTCACAAGCTGATTAGTATGGCTGGTCCCAGAGTTCGTACAGAGTTCGGTGGAGAGTATGGGAGACTTCTGAAGTTTGTCTACAATATCTCCAAGTATGAGAAGGATGCCATTCATACACTTCTTCAATTCTATGATCCGTCTTTGCGTTGCTTCACTTTCCCAGACTATATCTTGGCTCCAACGTTGGAGGAGTTCTCATTTATTTTGGGAATCCCCATCAGGCATGACATAGTATTCTTTTCTGAAGAACGTCCCGGGATAGGAGAAATGGCTATTGCTCTTCATATTGGTGAATCCGCTCTGAGCAGTAATATTGTGGAGAAACAAGGAGCTAAGGGTTTCTTATTGAAGTTCTTGATTGATCAAGCTTGCATACATGTTAAGGAGAGGAATTGGACTGCTTTCCAAGCTATTCTAGCTATGTGCATCTATGGGATTGTCCTGTTTCCCAATGTTCCTGATCTGGTGGATATGCATGCTGTTAGAATCTTTATTTCAAAGAATCATATACCTACCTTGCTAGGTGATGTGTATCACTCAGTCCACTACAAGAATGAAAATAGGCGTGGAAAAGCTGTGAGTTGTTGTGCACCACTATTATCTACTTGGTTTCTGAGTCATCTCCCTGAAGCTGGCGCTTTCGTTGATACGAGAGATTCTTTGAAGTGGTCAAAGAGGTTAATGGGCTTGACTGATGACAACATTGTTTGGTTCAACCATGAATTGCTAGGGATGGAGATTATTTGAAAGTGCGGAGAATTCCCTAATGTACCCTTGATAGGGAGAAGAGGTGGAATTAACTATAATCCTTCCCTTGTTATCAGGCAGTTTGGTTATCCTTTGAGAGGTCCACCTGAAGAGCGAGATATCATAGAGTCCTTTTTCTTCAACGGTACTGGGGATCAAGAGATGACAAGGAAGATTGTGAATGCTTGGAAGCAGGTGACCAAGAAGGGAAAAACTTCATTCGGGAAATGTAATAACCGAGTTTTTCCTTCCTATGAAGAGTGGATTAAGAAAAGAGCAGAAGAGGAGCTTCTTCCTTTCCCGACGGAACCACCTTTGTATCTTTTGATGATCGAGGCTCCCACGACTGTTGATATAGAGAAGTATGATAAGTCATGGGCTGAGAAGGAGAAACTCCGAGAGGAGAATCGTGAGCTGGGCAGAGAGGTTGGTCAGTTGAAGCACGAAAAAGGCGAAGCTATCCATGTTGCCAGGTTGAAATCAGAACTTTTGGCTGTGAAGGAGAAAGAATTGTCTAAGGAAGCCATAGCCAGAGAGAAAGTGGCTCAAGCATTGAAAAGTGTTAGCAAGGTCCTTTTGTCCAAAAAGAAAGAGTTGGCTTATGCTATGTCAAGAATTCACAGGTTCTGTGACCGTCGGAATACAGCAATTACTGCCAACAGGTTGAAAGAGGACAAGTATCTGGAGCAGATTGAAGGTTTGAAGACAAAGCTTCGGAAAAAGGATAAGGAGATTTTATCAGGGATCTTTGAGAGGAGAGCAATTGAGGAAAAGCTCAAGGAAACCATGGCAGATATGGAACAGCTGAAGATCCAAGCCGAAGTGAAAAGAGCCAGAAGAGAAGGTCCAAGTTCAGGTGGAGCTTCTGGAGAAGATGATTGGGAATTGCATAGTCGTTATTTAACAGGGATCTTGCACATGAGGGATCTTTTGATTCAGGAGATGATTCAGAGACCAGAGCATCCTAATACCAAGAAGCTTCTCAAGGAAGTGCAGAATTTGTGCAAAAAGAACGGCGAATGGGGAATTCTAGCACGGCTGAGTCTTGATGATATGCCTTAGTTTCCTTGCTGCTGTTTTCTTTGTATTTCCAGGATCACCGCCAGGCTTGTTGGTCAGGGTCTTTGTTTATGCTTATTCAGACTTGTGTTGTAACAGATGCTTATTCTCTTTATTGATCAGAAATTCAATTCTCTTCTGTTGTTAAAACTGGAATCAAGGGATAGATCGCCTTGATAATGTTCATACATGTTTGCATTTGCATTTGCATAATCATCTCATTTTGCATAGCAGGTTATCTCGGATTCTCTGGTTTTCTTATGCTCTCTCTTTTTGACAGTCAGGATTGATCAACCAGCTCATCGGTATTCTACCAGGCTTAATCAAAGCAGAGTGATGGAGAAAATTCAAGTTGAGTTGAGGGAAATGCGAGGCCAGATGGGGCAATTTATGGGGAATATGCAAACTCTCATGCAAGACCAGAAGATGCTGAGGGAGGAGGTCAACCGGATGAAGACTCAGATGGTCTTGGTCATGGAAATCTTGAATGTGGTGCTAAAGAAGGAAAATAATCATGTGCTCGCATCCGCAACAGAAATGCTTACTCTTCTCATCTCTTTGGGGCCTTTTCTAGATCATGGAGTGTCTCGTGAATCCCCTCCACAATCTGAAGTTTCTGAGCTTTCTCCTCGGCAATCACTCCCTGCTCCTCAAGAGGATCCTAAGTCAGAGGGGCCTAAGAGGAAGTTTCATCCCATTCCAATGTCGTATGCGCAGTTGCTTTCTTATTTGCTCGAGCTCAAACCGGTTGAACGTGTTAGTTTGGGACCTCTTCCCATGAAGCTTCCTCTGGGTTCCAATATGAATGCTAGGTGTGACTTCCATTCTGGGGCACCTGGTCACAGTGTTGAGAATTGTACAAGGTTCAAGCATAAGGTCCAAGAACTCATTGATTCAGGGGCAATCAAGTTCTCATCAGAAGTGGAGACTCCTCCCCTCTTTGCAGGATCCACCTCATGTCATGGACTTTCTCCACAACTTTTTGCTGCAGAAGCTCTACGTCAGCAACCTTTGTTTGTGCCTCATCCAAATGTGGAAAGGAAAGTGCAAGCGCAGGTGAGGCGCCTAAATCAGCATCGACAGCAAAATTATCAGCAGCAGGGGCAACCGAGACCAAGAAGGCCCAAGAGGATATTTGATCCTATTCCTATCCCTTATAGTCAGTTGTTTGCTCTTCTGCTCAAGAACTCTCTGATTCAAATGAGGAGTACCACGCCGGTACCGTACCCTATTCCTCCGGATTATGACATGAATGCTCGGTGCGAGTTCCACTCGGGAACGTTTGGGTATATAATTGATAATTGTAATGTATTCCAGCACAAGGCGCAGGACTTGATCGACTCAAAGGTCATCACGCCAGATGGTACCCCTTTGTATTGAAGCTTCTTTGTCAGAGTAAGCACCAGATTGCAAGAGCGTCATCAGAAGCAATAAGCCAGACGGAGTCAAGCCTTCCTCTATGTGGCAATCATTAGTTTCTTTATTGCATTTTCATATGTAGCTTTCATTTGTTTGTTTAAACATTGCTTGCATGTAAGAACTCGTTTGTTTTTGAATGACAACCATAATGCAATGAGTATGTTTTTCTTGAAGAATTCCATTCGTGTTCACTCATTTTAAATGCTTGTATGCACTGCAATACTATCTTTCTTGCCTAGACTCTTGGAGGGAGGATGACGAAATAAGAACGCAGATTTCTAATGGTACGCTTTTGGATAAAACCCTGTTAAGGATGTACAGGCATTGTTTCCAATTCACAAACACTTGAGAGATAAGGAGATAGACCTTTGTCAACCCCTTTGAGCCTAGTAGTAGGAGTTCTTTCTGAAAATGAAAAACCCTCAATTTTAACCCAGGGGCAGGGTAGGCGTCAGTTAGTTTGACCAAGTGTTCAACTTTCAGAAGGAGTGTGCATCTGAGGATCCATTACCTTCCATTCCACTATCAAGAGGTTAAGAGGTGTAGAACCACAATGGTTACTCCTCACCAACCGAAGAGTGAAACAGTCACAGCCCTTTCAAACAAGTCAGGCAAAATGGTGTCACACGACTTGTTCAAAAAAAAAAAGAAAAAAGAGAAAAAGAAAAAGCCTGCTAAGTCGAAAAACTTGAAAGCAAGTGACTTAGGCAAAAGTTAAGGCATCCTGCTGGACTTCAAAATCGAAAACTCAAAAGAGTCAGTCCAGGAAAAAATTAGGGAACAAAAAGAAAAAGAATGAGAAAGAGAAAAGCCAAAAGGATTACAAAGAAAATCCTCGATAAGAACAAAGTCGTGTGACTATAGACACAAAAGACAAAAAGGGGCGACTGTTAGTCCAAAACCTCGTCAGGTGTCGAATCACCAGTTGCATGGATTCCCTAGAAATCGGGAAACCTTTTGAGAGATGAGCGCTTGTGTCAAATTAGCTGAACATAGGACTGGAGAATATCATGAAGAGTGGGTGGGTACCAACAAACTTTGAGCCATAAATCCTTTTTTCTCAAACCGCGAACCAGGCCACGCTACAACCCTTAAAAGTCCTAATTGAAACAGGGTTTAGTCTGAAGGCGTACTTCAATGAGATAGCGTTCCTGACTCCCATGAGTTGTGCTAATAATATTTTTGTTGGTGTTGCATGTGCGTATTGCTTTCCTTTCAAAAATAAATGTCGTAACTCGGTTGTGTGACATATTTTCAATAAGGACTTCAAGATTAACATATGTGTTGCATTTGAATAATCATTCTCAGAATAAATATTTTCTGCTTGCATACATTTGTTTGACATCAAATAAGCTTACATGATGAACATCAGTCGAGAAGCTTAAACTGGCCAAGTTGAGGTGCCTGAGACTCCAGAGGACATGTTGCTGAAAGATTATGAGGGAAGAAGGCGTTCCTAGCCATTTGTGTTGAGATGTAACCAATCTGGGACAATCACACCGGGAAATCTCTTCAAAATGTAGCCAAGCTGGGGCATTCAAGTTGAGAAGGTCTTTTCAAAGTACAATCAACCATGGGGCATTCATGTTGAGAAAATTTCTTCGAACTGGGGCAATCACGTCGAGATTCGGTAAATCTCTCGAAGACTAGTCGGTCAGAGACAAATGTACTGCAAGGCTTGTACTGGAGCAGGTCACTTCAAGGGCGCGAGAAGTTTTTCCCTTCAGAACACAGTCAATCAATAGCACCTCTGCAAGGTTCAGAATACTGTGGCAGAACATTTCAGGTCATTACCAACCCCCTCGAGTTGGTTTACTTCATGAATCATGAAGTATGTGACAGTTATGTCCAGACCAGATACATCTCTAAGAGTTTGAAGACCCTGGGGCATTGTTGAACGCCAGGTTTTCTATAAAATCCTCTTAAGATGATTGCTTCAAGTAGACCCTGTGGTCTGGGGCAAGGTGGAGAGTTAAAGGAATTGTGTTTCGCTCTTGACAATCAATATGCAGAAACTTGAAGCACTGAGTTGTTCCCAGTGTGGGACTTTTGGAGTCTTTTCCCTCCAGCAAAGAGCCAGAGGGTATCTTTTTTTAGCAAGGTGTGGGAATTGTTATTCTTCCTCAAGCAGAGAATTGTCCTATGCTCGAAAAGGGCTTTTATGAAGGTTTCTTATCTCTAGCAGTACATATGGAATCCTCACTCTCAGCAAGGTAAGACGATAGAATATCGTCAAGAAGACGATGAAGAGTCAGAGTGTTCTCTTCCTCAACGGTCAGATCTAGTCATCTCAAGTAATTCAAAGTCCAATCTTCATTGGTACCTCCCTAGTAGAGCTGCTCTCTTCAACTTGGAAGTCTGATCGTCCTCAGCAGTTTGCTGCTCTCCCCAATTAGAGTATCGAGGATCGTCTTCCTCAATAGAGTATAAAGAAGTAATTCCCTAAGCGGAGTCGTTGAGGATCGTCCCCCTCAGCAGGATATAAGAGGTTTACCCCCAGCCAGAGTTGTGATTTGGCTCATCTTTCCTCAGCAGGTAGCTAGAAGTTGTTATTTTTACAGCCTCTCTTGCAAGAGTCTGATGGAGTGTCCTCGTTGATTAAAGACAGTGTTTCCCCACTGAGCATGGGGCAATCTATTTTCCTCAAAGTTTCTTTCAGGTTATCCCCAAGCAGGGTTTGTTGGCGATTAGTATCCCCAGCAGGTTTTGAATCCAGGTTCTGAAACATTTGGTCATCCCCGGCGGAGGAGTTTCCATCTTCAGTTTTCAGTTCCTCCCTGATAGAGTGGGTTTTCTCTCGGAGATTCATCCATCTCCAGCAGAATTGGTGATTGTGATCTTCCCCAGCAGGGTGAAGTTTTCCTCAACATGATTTCTTTGGTTTGATGACAATGTAGTTTGTCGTCCACAGTGGAGCTGCTTCTGTTCTCAGCGTTTATTTCGCTGGGACGGCCTTTTTGCATTGCATAAGCATTTTTTGCATGGCATCCTCCTAAATGCGTAGCATTTACACTTTGTGTGGAGCATTACGGCAAAATTCAAACATATGTATCCGAAGCATAAGCCAGGTTTGAGTTTTCCTTCGTCAGGAAAACTGGATTTCAGGAGAATATCATTCGACTTTACTCCACAAGTGTTGGGTTTAGTCATTTAAAGCAATATTTGATAGTCCCACGACAGAGTGTCTTGCCAGGATTGTGAACCCATGATCTCTTTTCACCATTTTCGTCCAGGTGGTCTTTTGATTCATCCCTTCAAGGTTTTTACCTTCGACACCCGTCCGTGTTTGAACCTTTGATTTCAATACCCGTCCGTATTGACCTGTTGATAACGCCCGTCCGTGTTTAGTTCATCATTTTATTCCCCAATAAGGCAAATCCCCAGTAAATTTAACCTCTTTACACCCGTCCGTGTATCTTTTCGATACCCGTCCGTATTGTACCCCTTTTACACCCGTCTGTGTACCTTTTCGATACCCGTCCGTATTGAACCCCTTTACACCCGTCCGTGTATCTTTTCGATACCCGTCCGTATTGAACCCCTTTACACCCGTCCGTGTATCTTTTCGATACCCGTCCGTATTGAACCTCTTTACACCCGTCCGTGTACCTTTTCGATACCAGTCCGTATTGAACCCTTTTACACCCGTCCGTGTATCTTTTCGATACCCGTCCGTATTGAACCTTTTTACACCCGTCCGTGTATCTTTTCGATACCCGTCTGTATTGAACCTTTTTAAACCCGTCCGTGTACCTTTTCGATACCCATCCGTATTGAACCTCTTTACACCCGTCCATGTACCTTTTCGATACCCGTCCGTATTGAACCCTTTCACACTCGTCCGTGTATCTTTACGATACCCGTCCCTATTGAACCCCTTTACACCCGTCCGTGTATCTTTTCGATACCTGTCCGTATTGAACCTTTTTACAGCCGTCCGTGTACCTTTCCGACACCCGTCCGTGTTGAATCTCTTTACACCCGTCCGTGTATCTTTTCGATACCCGTCCGTATTGAACCTTTTTACACCCGTCCGTGTATCTTTTCGATACCCATCCATATTGAACCTTTTTACACCCTTCCGTGTATCTTTTTGATACCCGTCCGTATTGAATCTCTTTACACCCGTCCGTGTACCTTTCCGATACCCGTCCGTATTGAACCCTTTTACACCCGTCCGTGTATCTTTTTGATACCCGTCCGTATTGAACCCTCTTTACACCCGTCCGTGTATCTTTTTGATACCCGTCCGTATTGAACCCTTTTTACACCCGTCCGTGTATCTTTTTGATACCCGTCCGTATTGAACTCCTTTACACCCGTCCGTGTACCTTTTCGATACCCGTCCATATTGAACCCCTTTACACCCATCCGTGTATCTTTTTGATACCCGTCCGTATTGAACCTTTTTACACCCGTCCATGTATCTTTTCGATACCCGTCCGTATTGAACCCTTTTTACACCCGCCCGTGTATTTTTTCGATACCCGTCCGTATTGAAACTCTTTACACCCGTCCGTGTATATTTTCGATACCCGTCCGTATTGAACCCTTATACACCCGTCCGTGTATCTTTTCGATACCCATCCGTATTGAACCTCTTTACACCCATCCGTGTATCTTGTCGATACCCGTCCGTATCTGATATCTTTGATTCTTTGACACCCGTCCATGTTTATCCCCAGCATAGCTAACACTTGTCCGTGTTATGACAGTGCAGCATTTATTGCTTGTTCCCCAGTGGAGTCGTCCCTCCTTTGAGGATTGCAAATTTCAGGTTTCTTATGGTATTCAATCTCCGTGAATCCTTTGAATGCATGACAGCCGTTGCTATCATACCTTCAGGACCAAGTTGATTGAATAGGGGCAGCTGTAACACCCTAAAATTTGCTCTTTTGTTTTGAGGCTAACTGGCTTATGTTTCTTTGCATTTGTGCATTAGCATTTGTGCATAGCATTGGTTCTTAGCATGGGATCAAGGTACTTGGTTCATCTCAAAGGAATCTCAAGCCTCTAGGTGTTTTGTGGAGGTCATCATATCTTCATAAGATCAAGAATGGCTAAGGATTTCAAGTGAATCTTTCCCTCCTAACCAGAGGGACCAAATTAGGGTTCTTGGGTTCAAAGAGCTTCTTGAGAAAACATTGTGGATTCAAGCATGCTCTCATGGGTTCCATAGGCTCACAAGCACTCATAGAGGAAGGCTTGGCTAGTGGTTCATTGTGGAAGATGTTCAGTGGATCAGTTGCTTGTGAACCAAGAAAAGTCAACTGTAAGAAGGAAAGTCAACCATGGAATTTTGAGGTCCTCTTCATGATTTTTAAGGTCTTATGCCCTCACATGGTCCTCAAATGTCAAGATTCATGTCATTCATCAAGAATCAAGGGTTTATGCAAAAGTTACTATTTTTGGAAAATGACCCATAATGTGAAACTTCCATTTTTGGCAACTTTTCAAACCATCTTCAACTTGACTTTTCATCATCAGAGAAGCTTCAAATGAATTTTCCTCAAACATGAAATTTGAAGATATCTCTCTCCCCTTTCCAAAAAGTACTAGATTATCTCCATACCATTTGTGGTTCTCAATTTATGATCAAAAGAAGGCAAGGTGCTTTTTAGGGTTTTCACATGTATCCATTTTTCCACCTTTTGCATTTTGGTTCAAAATGACTTGTAATTATTTCTAATGACTCAAGTCACATTTCCATATTCAAGTACACTCCATGAGGACCACTTTTGACCCTTGAATCAAGGGAATCCGTGCCATGTACCTCATGTATTTCACAAAATGCAAATTTGCAAGATGGATTGAATCTCATGAATTAAGTATCCACAAAGCCCAAACCCAATTCAGATGTGGTCAGCAAGTAAAATGGAGATGAATCATACTTATTTCATGACCAATGCACGTGTGAACAGGGGTGTGCATCACAACTTGCATTTTTGCATAACACTTCCATTAGCCTTAATCAAGGGATTAATCAAACCCTAATCATGCTCAGAGCTCTAACCAAGTCTATATAAGGAGACTCACACGTTCATTCACAGATCATGCACTCTCATTTGCTCTGAATTTCATTTTTCACTCAAACTTTCTCTCCTTCGAAACTCTCTCCTCACAAGGGTTTCTGAAGAAATTTTTCCATATTCTTGATCCACATACTCCATAGAACAAGAATCAACCATTGTTTGAAGCTCTAAGCAAGATTTTCACCATATACGAATTTGAATTGCTCACTTTCAAACTTCAAGATCCAGCCTGATTCAAGCCTCATATTGCATTTATTTTGCAATCAGAAGTTCCAAGGAGTAGATCTGCAGCTTTCTGAAGGATTTCTTGGTGTATTTTGAGCAAGTTTCAGGTTAGTGTGAAACTCATGATCCTAGAACTTGATTTTCTTGTGTGCATATTGTTCCTCATGCTTTGCTGATCATCCTGATGTAATTTATTTTGATTTTGGACGTGTATCATGGCTGTATTGTGGATCTGAAGTTTTTAGATCCAAACTTTTTGTCTTCGATTTGTCTAATATATGCATGATCTGTTGATTTGAGTGTGATATTCATGATCCTTGTTGAATTCTGAGTTGAATGGTGTACTTGTTTGCAATTTCTGGGAAAATTTAAGTTGGTGTCCACCGGAGAAGACGACCGGAGCTAGGGCTCCGGCGTCTGGTTTGTTTTCAGGCAAGTGGAGGTTTAGAGGAAGAAGATGAAATCTGGACTGTTGGTGGTCCAGATCTGATGGTTCATGTTTAGCCACGTCATTTAAAATCTTCACTTATTTTATTAATTGTGTGTTTGTGATCCATGCTTCTTATTGTGCACACACGAATCTGAGCCACACATCTTGCATGTTTTTGTGATCTGTTGACTTGATCTGGTGCGTTTGATTAATCTGATGGTTTATGGCTTGCCAACACATTAAAATCTCATGTGCTATTCACGTGCTTTGATTTAAATTTCTGAATGATGTGATGTACGCGCGTGTACCTTTGTTGTCATGAACTCTTGATCCTGAGCGTTGATCATGGATACCTTTGGTTTTGTTTGACTGAATGTGGAGCGTTTGATTGATCTGATGGCGTGTGTGAGTCAATCATGTTGACTGAATTATTTTTTTTTATGTTGACTTGCGCTTTAGGTTGGGCCTTTCATTGCTTTTCCCACCCCCTTTATCTGAGCCCATTTAATTTTCAACGTGGAAATTGCTTGTGTTGCACCCCTGGCTTGTATTATTTTCTTTTTATTTTATTTATTTGTTGCATTCTCATTTTTATTTTTTAAAATTAGTTTTATGCATCTAAAAATCACCAAAAAATCATGAATTATCTTTAGGATTTTATAAAATTTCGTCAAATTTTATTTTCCATTTTTATTTTATTTTTGTGCATCTGAATTAATTGTTTTATTAATTTCTTTGTGAATTGTCTCAATTATGCACACCTTGCCTTGTTGATTTTTGTTCTCATCATTGGTATATGATTTGCATCCCATTCTTTTTGCATATTTTAGAGGACATCTTGATGTCCTTAAAAACATTTTTCTCATATTTTTGAAATATTTTCATATTGCATTTTAGTCCCTCTATATGTGCATTGTTCTTCTTTGTTCTTATGCAACTTTGAAGCATTGTTTGAGGTACTTAACTTGTGACTTTTTGTGTAATCTTTTGGCATGTTGCTAGCTTCTGACTTAGGTCACTTGGGTTTTAATTCCACAATTTTTTAATGTCATTTGATATATGTTTGATTATTTGTGCTTAAGTGAATTATGCATGATCATCTTTTGACTTCTCTTAACCCTAATGGTTTTGCCATGCCTAATTGTTTGAGTTTCTTTGTGATTCTTTGCATGAGTATTTGATATGATGTTTACCCCTGGTTGAGGTCCCTTGTGACCATATTTTGCAATTTGTGGATCATGTTTGGGTATGCTTTAAGTGCTTGTAATTTGACTTCCTTTTGTGGACTTTTCTTTGGTACATAATGTTTCATGTTTTGATCTTCTCTTGCACATGAGAATTGTTGATGATGGTATGATCTTGGTTCTGACTTGCTTTCATCTTCATCTTATTTTTCTCATTTCATATTGATATAAAGTTCATTGGTGCTTAATTGTGCATTTCATATAAGTATGCTTGCATTCTTTCATGATTACCTTTGCATGCTTACTTGAGACGTTTTGCATGATCTTTGAAACTTGTTTAATGATGAGAGTTGGATATACTTGATATGATGTGCTTGCTGCCCTATCTTGTTTCTTATCTCATCCTTCTCTTTCTCATTCTTCTCTTTCACTCTCTTTCTCCCATGAATCTCAAGACTTGTTTAAGTCTTGGATTCTCTCCCTTTAGAGCTACCTAGTCCAACTTAATTTTCGATTAAGCTTGGAGTAGGATTAGCATTAGGTTTTAGGTAGTTGTCCCTCCTAAGCCTCACTAACCATAGGTCTCCCATGCATGATAACATTAGGACTCTTAGTTTCCCTTTAGAGTTTCCTTTGGGTCTTCTCTCTTCTCATCTCAAAACTTCTTGAAAACACTTAATAAAGATAAAGTGTATTGCGCACGAGCCTTAAGCGTGGGGAATGAGAAATGAGGGGCTTCCTCTCATATTTCTAGAGTGCTTAGCGGGCGTCCTGTCTTGGGACGATTCGTTAAGTATTCGTCCATGTGCCCTAGACTTTGGTGCAATGCAATTTATGAACTAACTTTAAGAAAACACTTCTGTCTAAAAAACACAAAAACAAATTCAAATCTTTTTATCCTTCGGGATTGTTGGGTTTCAAATTTCATTTTCAGAAAAGAGCTCGTCGCTCACGTAAAAAACACTTACCCATTCGTGGTCGTACCCACGAACTACATTAGCTCTGATTCCTCTCTCTTGTCCAATTGAGGATATGTAGGCACAAGACAACGATTGTCTTGGCGAGCAACCTTCCCCCACAGTTCCCGTCCGAACTACGTTGACTCTGACTTTCCCATTGCACTGAGGGAGTACGTAGGCCTAGGGAATCGAATATGTCATACCGAGTCCGTCTTAGTCACCCCCATCCCCGTTTTCTTTTGTTCAGCCATAGATAGTAGGACAGCTCACCCTCCGTTTAGACAACAAGCGTGGATCCCATCGAGTACGATGGATGCGTGGGGTGCTAACACCTTCCCCTCGCATAACCGACTCCCGAACCTGGACTATGGTTGTGATGACCATGTCTTTCCCCCCTTTCTCTTCAGGTTTATGCAGTGTTTCCTTTCCCTCTCTCGGGATAAATACACATTGTTGGCGACCCTGTGTTTTCTGCGCCACTCTCGCGTTTGTACCGTTGGATGCGAATCTTTCGGGAGCGACAAATTGGAATGAGTTATGTTTGAAGATTTTGTAGAGTGTCATGAGAGCTATAAATCCAGCTTTGGATGGGGAAAAATGACCTTATGGTTTAGGAGTTATGATCCTCCAAAGTTGGTACCCTAGCCACTTTATTCCATAACTTAGAAAAATTTCTAAGTTTTTATGGTTACCCCTTTTACAAGTTATCCCACTTTTCTTGATTTTTCTTGATGAATGATGATTCCAATCACACATTAACATCATTTTAGGGTTAAAAAACCATAATTGTGAAAAATCTCAAAAAGTCAAAGTTTGACTTTTGTGCACAGTTGACTTTTTATCAGATGAATTCCAAACTGTGCGATCCTCTATGAAATCAAGTCATTGACCTAAATCAAACTTGATGGATTGATTTCATAGGTGTTATAGGGTGTATTGAATCATGTCTTAGGGTTTGGGAACATGTCCTGGTCAAAAGTCAAAGGTACAGTTGACTTTTTTTCCGCGAAACCCTAACTATGGTTCTGATGAACTTGAAACTTGTGAACCAAGCTTCTTGGATCAATCCATTGTTGCAAATGGATCAATGTGGTTTATTAGAGACCCTCAAATCATGTATTGAGGTCTTGTCTCATGTTTTGTCCCAAAAGTCAACTTAGGGGTGAATTAGGTCAAGAAACCCTAATTCCTGATTTTTTATGAGTGCATCCCCTGAGGCAAAAATTGACTTGATGATTGGGTCCATGATGTCCCTTGGAGCATCATAGGTTATGCTTTGAAGCATTGGCTCATGCCCAGAGGAAAATTTCCATCTGGAGGCCCTGGTTTACCAAACCCTAATTTGGTGACACTGGCGATCTTAAGGCTTGATCCACTCAGAATGTTGCAGCCTTGTGCTTGATTCTTGCTGTGGGAGTCCTCTTGATCCATTGTGGATTTTTGAGAAGTTAGAAAAGTTAAAGATCATGTCAATTCCTTGATTGATCCTTTGTCTAAGGCTCAAAGAGGGCTTGAAACCCTAATTTTGATTGTAGTGAATGCTCACCCATCTTTGGGGAGACTGATGATTCATCCATATTGTGATGATGATTTGTACAATGATGGGAAATCTTAGTGGTCAAAATTTGGGGTATGACAAATAGCTCTTCACAATTCTCTATCTCTTTGATATTCTGACCATCATCATTGGATACAGACTCCTCAAAGTCTCTAGTTCTATTCACTTATGATTCCAAAACTCGGTGGATTTGCCATTACCAATCTTATAAGATGCTACTACTAAACCAATTTTGCTCCCAATTAGTGGATATGAATGTGCATTGGTATTTTTTTTTACACCTAGATAGCCTTGGTAAAATTATATTAATCATTGAGACAAGGAATTAAATGTTGCCCTCATTTGTGAATTTTTTTTAGAATAACCATGATATTAAAAAAAAATCCAAAATTACATAAGATTCGCCAGAATTACCAAAATGACATGTTTTTAAAAAACCACAAACCTGCTGGAGCCATACCATATGGCGCCTCAGACAAAAAACAAAATAAAAAATTTCCAAATGCCATTAGGAATGGCGACTCAGTACAATAGGTCGTGCCCTAATTTTCAAGTCCAGGGGAGGCGCCATACCATATGGCGCCTCAGTTCATTTACTTTTTTTTTATTATTATTTTAATTTGGAAATTGAAAATTTTAATGAAAAAAAAATAAGGGTAGCCAAAAATACATAACCATGTTCAGAATAAAAATTAGTACAATTGATGGTAAACAAAAATTTAATGGTCGTGCCTATCTAAACGTCCACCGGTTCCACATGTCGGGGCTCTTGCGCGGCGTCTAGGTCTACCACTATTTTGTTGAGGTGTCTCTGGCCTTTGCATGTCTGAGTGGTTAAATCGCTGTCCATCGTCATCATCATCAGCACCGGAGGAACCGTTTTCAACATTTCCACTGATGAAAAGAAATGCCCTAGTTGTATTCTCAACAACAAAGCCTCCGATAAAGATGATACTCTGGAACACGTCTCACCATTACCCTAATCTCTCCCCTTCTCAACACGTCTCACCATTACCCTAATCTCTCCCCTTCTCAACACTATGTCTGAGTGGTTAAATCGTTGTATATCGTCATCATCATTAGCACCGGAGGAACCGTTTCTAACATTTCCACTGATGAAAAGAAATGCCCTAGTTGTATTCTCAACAAAAAAGCCTCCGATAAAGATGATACTCTGGAACACGCAGACATTGGAGCATTTGCATAAGGAACTGTATCGCTGGCTAGAAGGAGAATTTGAGGCAAGTGAAAAGATCAGGAAGATTGAGAGGCTGGTTGAGCATTCTGGTCCAAACGGAGTTACCCGGACTTGGAGAAAAGTGGAAAATGATGCTGGTGTACTCATGATGATGTTAACACCAAAGAAAATTAGCTTGATGGTTGTAATATCTTAGATAATCCGATTCGTTGAGTTGTTTCGTTTAGGTATGTTGTTGTTATTTTCTGATTTGGTATTAGGTTATGTAGTTGTTATTTGTTGATGTTAAGCTATTAAGTTATGCTTTATTAAGTTATGTCGTTGTAATCGCTTATGAATGCTATCAATGAAATAAAATTTGTTGTTGTTATAAATATACAAGTTTACAGTTGAAACTATGATGTTGTGCTGAGCCCACATTGGGACACTTGGTACGATTGTGTCCCGGCTGGCGGCACAAACCACATAACCTCACCATTTTTTCTATTGCATCCATCTTCGTTCGAATACGGGTGCTGTTAGGGCGACCCTTTTTATTTCTTTGCATCAAATCATTATGCCACACAATTTCGCCTTCGTATGGAGGCCAGTAGTCCTCCTTTGCTACCACTTGAAAGCTAGTGTCGTGGACATTGCATAAAGTAATGACTTCGTGAAGAACAGAGAGATAGTTGGTTGGGTCCAGCCGGGCCTTGGAACATGCTGTTATAACATGGGAGCAAGGCATACGAAATGCCTGAAACTTTCCACAGTAACACCAACTCTTATCCAGTTCCAATCGGTAACATCCCCTAGGTCTCCCTTCATTGTGATCAATAGACTCTACAACATTGAAGTGGCCTTTAGTACGGTCAAAGACCGTGATCACATGTGTGTTGGCCTTGGCAACTTCGTCCTTCATGAATGTCATTGAACTATTACTAAACAGCTGCCCAGATTGCAAGACTGAACCCCACTTTGTACGTCTGGTATCAAAGAGTGCAGCGAGCCTAAAATATGTTGACCTCACCAAAGCGGTTATCAGTAGGTTTCAGATGCCCTTGAATACAGAGTTCATAGATTTAACGAGGTTTGTTGTCATGTGGCCCCATCGCTGCCCATTATCATATGTCCTTGTCCACTTCTCCCGTTGAATATTATCAATCCATCTCAATGCATATGCATTTGTCAGTCTGATCTCGTCACGGTAGTGTCCGAAAGTAGGCTCTGTTAGTGCATAGCATGTGTTAGTAACCGTCTTCTTTAGCCCTTTGTCCTTGAACTCCCGCATAAAATTTTGATCGATATGTCTAATGCAATACACATGGCTTTAGGGAGGATCCTGCCAACCGTTATTAAGATTGTTGTAAACACTCTCGATTAAAGGGTGTCTACCGGAGATCAAACATAAGTTAGGTTGGGGAGCAATATATTGTCGGAGATTTTTTAGGAAAAAAGTCCAACCTCCAGCAGTCTCCCCTTCAACTAGAGCGAAGGCGATAAGGAAAATGTTGTTGCCATCCAGTGCCACGGCCATTAGTAGCGTGCCCTTATATTTTCCGTACAACCATGTTCCATCAATTTGAATTATAGGTTTACAGTACGTAAATCCTTTGATGCATGGTTCAAACGCCCAAAAGAGTCTATGGAAAATGTCATTTCCACTTACACAATTCCCGTCTGGCGTATACGCCGGCAATGTCTCCAAGATGACAACAGTCCCTAGAGCATAGTGTTTAAGTGCCACCAGGTATCTTGGAAGTTCTTTGTAAGAGTCCTCCCAATTTCCAAAAACCGTTTCAACCGCCTTAGTCCTAGCAATCCACGCAGTCCTGTACGAAGGAGTATAGTTGTATCTTTGAATCATATGCGTTATTATTGTACTCACCGTCAAAGAAGGGTTGCCACTAATGACTGATAGAATTTAATTGCAGATCAACTGAGAGCTGAGCTTGCGATGATCCTGACTTTGATTCGTGATTATACAAGTGTGCTCTGGACCCATTGCCCCTATCTTCCAGGAATCGCTTCGCTTCAGGAAAGATGTTGTTAATCTAATGTTATTTTGGTATGGCGCCAGGAGGTTTGTGGTTTTTTAAAAACATGTCATTTTGGTAATTATGGCGAATCTTATGTTATTTTAGATTTTTTTTTTAATATCATGGTTATTCTAAAAAAAATCTCTAAATTTTATTAATCTTCTTAAACATAATAGGGAACAACGAATAATCATACGATGTTGATTATTATTCTTAATCAATATGTGTCAATTATGAGAATTAATTTCATAAAATTTATTTGCATGCAGACACTTCAAAATTTTATGCCGGCATAAAAACTTATGTGAACAAAGAGTATGAGGTTTATTAAACATTCATGAACTTATTAAGGCATGCATTAAATAATTAAATGAGTAATAATTAAAATATAGCATGTGTGAGGGTTTAATTGTTTTGACAAGAGCATGGATCCTTTGCCAATATTCGTAAGTTCTACAAAAAGATCTTATGACATTTGCTGATCTAACAGAATACTCTTCTTTTTTACTCTACAGGGATAACCGAATATTCTTGTTGTTGAATATATATATTATGCTCCTGCATTTTCTCAAAGCACACATTCCATTTGAATAAGATTCTGATTTCTAGACCAAAAGAATGAAATAGATAGAAAAAAAAAATCCGATCTATGTGTTAAACAAATCAAAAGCTCAAAAATAAAGTAGTGGAGCATTTTATTATACGGTAAATAAAATTATACATGTTAATTTGTTAGACAATGTAACTCTTATAATTTTCTCACTAAATACATACGTGCACCATCAACAACTATCAATTTTTATTTCACTCGACTACATAAATCAACTTCCATAATAATATTTTATCCATAATTATATTTTCTATTCAAATTTTAAATCTCAATATATTTTTAAATAATTTTTCTTATAATTTTTTAAGTCTTTCTTTATTTCTAGTGTCCTTATTATAAAATCTATGTCTTCTCTCTACATGACAAAACTATCAAAACTTATTTTTCATCATCTTTTCTAAAATAGATGTTACTCCTACACACTCTAATATTGTCATTTCTAATCTCATCATGTCTAATTTTACCACAGGTCCAACGCAAAATCATTATCTCTGCTACACTTACTTTATTCTCGTGTTAATTTATAACCATCAAACATTTTGTCTGGTACAACATCGCATGTCTTACCAAAATCCAATAAAATTTTCCTTTCACCCTGAGTGGTACCTTTGTGTCACATAAAACTCCTAAAGTCCTCCTCCATTTCAGTCACCCAACTTGAATTCAATGACTTACATCCCCTTTTATTTTTCTATCGTTTGGTATTACATACATAAGATATTTAAACCTCATGACTTCTAGGATGATATAGTCTCCAACTTTCACCTCTAAGTTAAAAACACTTCTCTTTTAGCTCAACTTACATTCCATATACTCTGTCTTACTTCTACTTAGGCAAGAACCATTTGTTTCTAAATCTCATCTCTACGTCTCCAACCTCTCTTTTAAATCTTCCTCAGACTCTCCAAGTATGACTATATCATCTGCAAAAAAAAACATATGTCTCTCAGTGTTAGCTCTTGAATGTGTTACGTGAGTACATTCAAAACTAAAGTAAACATGTAAGATCTTATGGTTAAACCTTGATGCAAACATATTATAATGGGAAATCGTTTGTCTCTCCACCTTATATCGATATAATAATTGATATCCCTTCATGCATATATTAGACAAGTCAAATATATGCAATAACCATTTTCTTCTCTAAGGCTTTCCACAAAATCTCTCTAGTTATTCTATCAAATGACTTCTCCAAGTCAATAAAAATTAAGTGCAAGTCTTGTTGGTTCATCAAATACCGCTTCATCACATATCGTTGTAGATAGATCGCTTTAATGGTCGACCTCTCATAACTTTAATAGCTATTTCCCATAACTTCATGGTATGTCTCATAAGTTTAACCCCCTATAATTTTCACAATTATGTGCATCTCTTTGTTCTTATAGATTAAAACTAAAGTGTTTCTTCTCCATTCATCTAACATTTTCTTTTAGCTCATAATTTTGTTAACGAATTTGGTGAGTTAATCAATTCATATATCTTCAAGAATTTTCCATACTTCAATAAGTATGTTGTCAGGTTTAACCACCTTACTATTACTCGTCATTTTCAATGTTTATTTTACCACATATTTTTTAATTTTACGATAGTAATTATAATTTCAATTTATAATAAATGAATTGAAATAATGCATAATTTCATTTATAATAGATGGATTGAGTAAAATTAACTCCGAAAATATTGTCGTGTTCGGTTCAAGACCGGAAAACACAAAATAGAAGGAATTTTAGATTATGTGCATTTTGATGTGTGGGAGCCTACCAAATATGTTTCCATCGGTGGTTCTAGGCATTTGTTGATTTTCATAGATGATTTGTTTTCACAAGGTTTGGGTGTATTTCTTGAAGCAGAAATATTGAGTCTTTAACAAATTTAAGTTGTTGAAGGCAGAGGCAAAGAGTCAAACAAGCAGAAAAATCAAGTATTTACAATCAAATAATGTGATAGAGTACACTGATTCAATTTTCAAGAGGTTTCGTAAAGAACATGATATTTAAAGGCATTTCTCAATTCATAAACAACCACAACAAAATAGTATAACAGAGAGGATGAATAGGTCTTTAATGGAAAGGGAAATATGTCTCTTGTTAAATGTGGGACTATCAAAAGTTTCTATGCAAATGCAAATTACATGGCATCTTATCTTATCAAAATGCAAAAGCAGAGGATGTATGGACAGGTAATCCTATTGATCTTGATAATTTAATGATTTTAGGTGTATGGCTTATGTGCATATATCTAGTGAAGATCAATCCAAACTTGATCGAAAGTCAAAGAAGTGTGTCTTTGTCGATTATGCAAAAAGTGTGAAAGAATTCAAGTTCTGGGATCGAATTAAAAAAATATGATAATCATCAGAGATTTTATTTTCTAAGAGAAATTAATGTTGAAGCAATAAGTTGCAACAGATGCGTTTGCATATGAAGGAGAAACATCTAGCGAACAGGTGATTCGTGCGGATTTTGATTGGCCTCTAGTTAACAATATGTAGATAGTGCTTGAACCATGAGAGAAACCAGATTGTGATACTGAAATTGACCATGTACCCGAGGTTTCAAGTGGAATACAATATTATATTCTTGTATGTGATAAAGAGCATGTTTCAATCAAGCCATCATAAAGATTTGGATATGAAGCCTTAGAAGCCTACACAATTCTTACTATTTCTAAAGACTTTTCCACATTTTGAGAGTCTATAGATAGCCTAGAGAAAGATAAGAGAATGGATGCAATGTTGGAGGAGATAGAATTCATAAATAAAAAATCAGACATGTGAGCTCTTTCAACTTCCTAAGGAGAAAATCATCATTTGTTGTAAGCGAATGTTCAAGAGAAAACCAGGAGTAACATAAAAAGATGGGTAAAAGTTTAATGCTCTTCTTCTAGCAAACGAGTACTCAAAATAGAATGGGATTGACTATGATAAGATTTTTTGTCTGGTCATTGGACATACTTCTATCAAGGCAATGTTATCCTTGGCAGCTAGTCAGAACATGCATTTAGATAAGATGGGTGTGAAGAGAACATTTATTCATGCTAATCTAGATAAGAAATATTATATGGACAGCCATAGCGGTTCAGTGACATTGGACATAGTAGACTAGTTTGTAAATTGAAGAGGTCTTTTATGGTTTAAAGTAGTCTCCAAGGTAGACTTGAACGGAGAGTGAAGGTTGTGAGATTCAATGGTAGACTTGAACTTATGATGTAGATAGGGAGAGGCTGGCCTGCAAGGTTATCACTCCAATGCTTAAGTCAGTATGTGAGTAAGATGAGTGAATGAAGTTTGAATTTGAAATTGTGTACCTGGAGAATGGTGTGCTTTCTGTTTATAAAATGGAGTGATTGTAACCACTCATTATTCTTCAGGCGTTCAATGTGAGGATTTATTGGATGTATGTTGGAACTGGATCTCCTATGTTATTCCCTAGGGTAATACTTATATGCATCAAGTGATTTCGCTAATTGTTTTTTCCTCTGGGATATGGTCGTTGGTCCGTCTAGTTGGCCCAAAACACTTAAATATTGCCTTATGATTCTCTAATTCCCTATTGATGAGGTTTATCTTGTTTGTCTTAAGGCGTATTTGGATATTGTAGGTCCTTTTGGTTGGATGCATTAGGCAAAACAACATAATTACAATATGTATTTTAGACAACATGTGGAACCAAATGTTCCAACAAGTGTTCCAGCATCTAAGTTTGTTGCTAAGAATAGTTGTTTAGCTAAAGTGCTTGACAGAACCAGTTAAGCAATATTTGTTTAGCTAAAGTGCTTGACACAACCATGTTTAGCTAAAGTGCTTGCAAAACCAATTAAGCAAGAGGCTCCAATATGCAGCTAAAGTAAATGACAGATGTAGTACCCTAAATTTTGCTCACCTCTTTAGTATTATATGGGTTTTAGTTGCATTTTAGTCTGAATGAATGAGCTAGCCCATTTCACAACGAAAAGGCGGTTAGGAGTACAAGTGCGAGAGGTCTTTACTTCAAGTGTCACCTTTCTCATTTTTTATGCATTTTTCTCGTTTTATTTGTTTTTACCATGATTTATTTTTATTTATTTATTTACAAAATCAAAAATAATTAAAAATGGAATTTTTCTTTTAAATTTTTGTATTTTTAAATTAAGCATTTTCAAAAAAAAATTACTCACTTTTTATTCAAAAAATAACCAAAAATCATAAGAAATAAATAAGGTAAGTTTTTATTTAACTTTTTCAACAAGTTAATTTTATGGAAACTTTTTTATTTGATTTTTATTTTTATTTTTTCAAGAATCAAAACCCATTAATTTTCAAATTTTAATTGGGCTAATGGTCTTAATCATAATTTATTTTTTTCTTCCTTTTTTACTAACCTAGATTTTTTTAGTATAAATAGGTCTCAATTTTATACTTTTTGATCATCCACATTCGGTACATAATTCACCACTTTTTACATAAGTAATTTATTATTTTACGAATTCAAAAACCTAAAAAGTTGTTTCTCTTCACATTGAAGAACAACAACAACTAAACCCAAAAAAAGCTTCAGCCTTACATCCAGTCCATCAGCAACACCTCGCAGAAGGAAAAGGCAGAAGTCAAAGAAAAGAAGCAAGAGGAAGTCAAAAGATTTTTTCTCACTGGGAAAATCTTGCTTCTGTAGGTTGGTTCCTCTTATTTTTTCTGTCTTGCATGTAACAGACTATTTGTATTGTGTTTGTGAGCAAATCTGTTTCAATTTTAATGTTTAGATTTAGGGTGTTAGATTCATTTTTACGTGTGACTTAGGATTGTTAATTGTATTCGTGTTGTCACTCTCTGTTTCCTTAATAAAAAAATACTTTTTTGGCCATATGTTAATTAATTAAACCAATTTTTTTTAACATTAACCTTATTATTATTATTATTATTATTATTATTATTATTACCAAAAAACTTTTTTTTTAACCTTAAACGTTTTTTTATTTTACTATTATTATTATTATTATCAAAAAAAACTTTTTTATTCTTAGTATTTTTTTAATTATTATTATTAAAAAATATTTTTTTTAACCTTAACCTTTTTTTTTATTATTATTATTACCAAAAAAAACTTTTTTAACCTTAACCTTTTTTATTATTATTACCAAAAAAAAATTTTTGACATTAATCTTTTTTATTATTAAAAAAAAACCTTTTTAACCTTAACCTTTTGTATTATTATTGTTATTATTAAAAAAATTAATCTTAACGTTTTTTTTCATTATTATTATTAAAAAAAATTCTACCCTTAACTTTAATAATAATAATAATAATAATAATAATAATAATAATTATTATTATTAAAAAAGTCACAGAGAAAAAAAAACTCTCTCATCTTATATCAACACCTCCCATTACTATTTTTATTGTTTTGTTTTTGTTTTTTTTAACCTAAGTTTTGTTATTATTAGGCTTATTTAGTCCTGAAGTCCCTTAACTTAATTTCAGTTTTCAGTTTGGTCCCTTTTGTAATAAACGTTACAATAAAGTCCCTCAACAATCGTTCCGTTAAACAACTTGATCCATTCTGTTAGTTTTGTTGTAAAAACATTAAGTATGCTGAGGTGGCATGCCAACAAGGATTGGTATTCATTTGTGAGTCAGCATTAAGCATTTTATAAACATTAAGCATGCTGATTCTTTAGGGTTCTTCATTCTTCCTCCATCATTCAATATTGTGACGTTACTATTCATCATCTTCTTCCTCCTTCTTCATTCTTCATCCTCTTTCATTCATATGTGAACATGTCAATAAACTCCAGCAATAAATCGAAATCAAACACCCAAAGTTATGGGTCATTTGGATCTGTTGTGATAAGAAAGAAAAGGATGGAGTGTTGGTGTGAAGAAGAGTGTGTAATGCGTACTGTTACGGATTTGAATTGTGTAAATGTTGGGAAAAAGTTTTAGGGTTGTAGAAATTACAAAAATCAACTGGAGAAGGGATACAATTTTTTCAAGTGGGTAGGAGATGAAGTTGTTGATGGAAGGGATTTGAAGATTGAAAGGCAAAGGAAGAAGATATTCAAGTTGAAGAATGAGGTTTTGAGCACAAGGGGAAATCTTGAAAAATGCAATTTTGTTTTGCATTATTAGTTTAGGGTTTAACATAGTTTTTGTAACAATGTATTTGAAATAGCTCTGTGGGCAAATCACCATGTAATATGATGTTATGAATGTAATAATGTGTTATTAATGAAATGTGTTTAATGTTTTAATTTTTTTCCCAATGTTTAAGCATTTCTGTTATGTAATGGTCTGTAATGGTTAACAAATGGGTTGAATGTGATAAAATATTGTTTTGATATTGTTTATAACTGGTATGGATTATAACTGTAATGGTCTGTTACATTTGTATTGGATATTGCTGAATCAATAACATGTTGATATTGTTTAGAACAAGTTGATGAATCATGTAAATAACATGTTGATATTGATTTGACAAAATGATATGGATATTGCTTTAAGAAAAGATATTGCTGCATAAAAGCATGTGTTCTTGACACTGCTACAAAAAGAGCACTGATACAAAAGGGCAGTGATACAGAAGGGCATTTGTTCTTAGCCACCAATACAACAAAGCCTAAATAAAGTGTTCACAAAAGCCTAATACCATCCTTGAAGTCTAATCCTTTTCTTGTCATTTTTCTTGTCATTTTTCTTGAACTTCATGTTTTACATATCACTCTAATCCCTTTCTTGTCATTTTTCTTGAACTTCATGTTCCTACCATTGTGTATGGCATATGTCCTAATATCATCCTTGAAGTCTTGTTTAGAAGCGAAGTATGTCCCCAATTCCCACTTATAGTCATCCATCTTTTTAGCCAGTTTGAATGTTTGCCAATCTGCCTTTCCAACAGATTCATCCTCACTAAAATACTCTTCAAACCCATCCTCACTATTCTCATCCTCTATGTCACTCAAACCCTTCAAATTTAAAGTTGGTTGTTCTTCCTCTGCATCACTTTCATCCAAAAGACTTTTCTCACCAGATGCTTCACAGACATTAACCTTCTTACATGGTCATCCAACTTTTCCTTTACCCTTTGGTTTACCCTTTCCTTTACCCTTTCCTTTACCCATCCCTTTACCCTTCCCTTTTCCCTCAACCACCTCATCTTCAGACACTTCATGTGCAGTTTCTGGTATCTCCTCATTCATAACCACATCATCATCAGAATCTTCAAAATTTATCTCTAATGCACTGTCATCACTGCCACCATCTTCTACCTCTATTCCTTCTATGCTACAGTTCTCATCTTCTCCATCATTGCTGCAGTTCAGTCCCTCTTCTCCATATTTGTTGCAGTTCCGTCCCTCTACACCATCATTGTTGCAGTTCAATCCCTCGCCTTGTTCAACTACATTGGTCCCCTCATCATGCTCAATTTCAGTGCCCCCCTCACCATGTTCAATTTCAGTGGTCCCCTTGTCTCCAACTTCCACAGCATTTACAACATCTGTGGTCCCCTTGTCTCCAGCTTCTACACCTAGTTCAAGATTTGTGGTCCCATCATTATTTAAGTCTCCTCCTTCCACATCAGTTGGAAACTTTTCATTGTTGTCTCCTACATTCTCAACACAAGTGGGACCCCCTTCAATGTTCTCACCTAACTCAGTTTCAGTGGCCCCTACTTCAACACTATACTCAAGTGATAGTATTGGCTCCTCAATTACCTCAGGTTGTAGGATAGGATGTATAACATATAAATGCACTTCTCCAGTCAACACAGTAATTGTATGCATCCTCCTAGTTCCATTGTCATCTTTCAACTCCATTATGATATTACACTCCATTTGATCATAATACCAAAGGCTCTCTATAGTTGGATAACCTAAATCCTTTAACCCATCTAACACTTCAAAGTAACTCCAAAAATCAGGGTCCACATCCCACGTTTCCTCTAGGCCATTATAACCTAATTTCGTTAACTCAGTAAACTCACCCCCATGATGAACAACACATCTAAAACGACTCTCCATGACCTAGAAACAGCAACTAAATGAGATAGAAAGCTAACGCAGATGAAAAGCCCTAAATGAGAACTAAAAGAAACGAAGGGTAACAATATAAAGTTTGCATCAGTCGTACCGCAAAACAGATGCTGGACGTTGTTCCTCTTTCACGCGGTATCAAATAATACACAAACCCTAAAATGAAGAAGAACAACAATGTGTGAAACTAAACTGAAGATGAACGTGGATGAACGAAAATGTATGATTATCATACCTTGACGAACAAAAATGAACGGTGATGATAGCCACGCGAACGAAGATGAAGACGGATGCAGTTGCTTGCTTCTTTAGGGTTTCCAGTTATGAGAGCTCAACTGAAGATGGAGTGAACTCAAAAGAAAGAAAAATGGGTTAAACTGAAACGTTGAAAATTCATGAGTTTTTTAATCAAAATGTCAAACCTTTAATCCATGTCACCTTATGAAAGCCAGCTGGAATGCCACCCTAGCAAAAACTAACGGAAAAACACACATTTTAACAGAATGGATCACATTGGCTTACAGAATCACAATTAAAGGATCTTACACTAGCGTTTATTACATAAGGGACCAAACTGAAAACTGAAATTAAGTTAAGGGACCAAAGGATGCATTAAACCTTATTATTATTATTATTATTATTATTATTATTACTATTATTATTATAAATTCATTAAAAAAAATATGTATTTTTTTAGCTAACTTATGTGTGTAAGCATTTTCATTCAAGTAATAAAAAATACAATAAAAAATAAATAATAAAAAAACAAAAATTAAAAAACTTGTACATAATCATTTAATCCAATCAGTCAAAAATCAAATATTTTTCAATCAAATTAATCCAACTTTTTGCAAGTAATTGGACGGGGTGGATGTACATCCACACTTTCTTGAGTAGCCGATTGGTTGGCGTACGCCTCACCGTTCGGTCATTCAAACTCAAAACATCCTAAAATCAATTCAACCCATCAAACTAACTTTTCGGCCAAGTGCGAGTCTTTTCATAATCAATGAGTCCTTCACCGCCCAAGCGCGACTAAAACTCATCTTTTTTCATAAATAAAACCAACCAACACACCAACATTTTTAACTAAACTATGTAGACTCTAGGTTTTTCATCACTCGAAGAGAATACGTAGGCACAAGGTTGCGAAACCTTGGCGAGTCCCCTAACCTAAAACTAACATTTTTCCTCTTTAATTCTTTTTGTAAATATCAAATAAATAAAAGCAAGGAGAAATAAATAACATGCAAATATCCCTTAGACAAACACATTTAACCCTAGGCAATAGAAGGTTCCCTTGAATACAACGTAGGTGATGGGTGCCTAACATCTTCCCCTCACTTAACCGACACCCGAACCAATATTCGGTTGCGATGATGTCTTATCCTTTCCTGTAGGGTTTTATCATTATTTCCCTTATTCATAAGAAATAAATAAAATATAGTGGCGACTTTGTGATTTTTCCAGCCGCTGCAAAAGAATTAGTTAAGCAATAGGCATAAGTTTTAGGTTCTGACTATCTTCAAACGTCATTCAGAAGAGATGTGGTGTTGAATTTTTTAAGATGCAGAAGTTTTCTTTTAGGAAGAAGTATGTAATGTCAATCCAAATTCAAATGGAAAAGATTTAGATTTGTTTCATTTAAAGAAGATTTGATTGAATGTACCCTGAAGGAAGGTTTGGTCTAAGATTTACTCTACAAAGAAGATTTATATGAAGAAGACTTATTTTGGATGTTTTGGTGTAACATGTGGAACACGATGTTCCAACATGTGTACTGTAACATCCGGTCTATGTCAACAGATAAATGTTCATTGCAATTTTAGTGAAGAAGGGTGTATTGCAACATCTGATCTTTGTCATCAGACAAATGTTAATGTAGTTGGAGTGAAGAAGGGACACATGTGGAACACAGTGTTCCAATATGTGTACAACATCTGGCCATGGTTCAGCAGACCAATTTTGTTACGTTTTTGGAGCAAAAATATGGTTTAGATTCAATCAGATTTGTTTCTATATTAATGCAATCCATTTGTGTAATTTTTTTCATAGTTATTGAAGATCAAATAAATTTAAATGAAGATTTAAATTTGAATTTGAATTAATAACATATAATATCTCTTGTTGGAGATCTTTATGGAGCAAATCAAATCCAATAATATCTGCTATTATTCTGGACGAAATTAAATAAAAAATCCAAAGGAGTAAAGCCGAGAATTGCAATGATATTTAAGGAGACGCAAACCTAAGTTTTGAGGTGTGCACATTATGAAGATACCTAGTATTAGGGTTTATCTTTTGAGTCGTTGTTTGTGTTATCTTTGTACACCACTCTAGCGTCTCCTTTCATATATTATGGCATAGAGTTTGGTTTTTATTTGTAAAGATTTGTTCCAAGACTCTAAGTCTATGAGCTTGAGAACAAAGTGTTTCTTGTATTCCACGCTACATCCATAATAAGGATTAATGTTGAATCTTTTTTGTACACCACTCTGTGTTTCAGTAACTTGGCATAGTTGTTGGTTTGTCTTGGTTGAGTTGTATATTCAATAATCAATAGACTTCTTATTGAGGTTGATCACTTGGGGTTAGTGGTTGAAGAAAGTTAATGGGTTCTCATATTTAGGGGGAGACCTAAATAGAGATTCAGTAGCATTAGGGAGAGGCATAGAACTTATAAGGGCTGAAAGTTCTTTTTAGACTAATTGTTCTAATTCAAAGTAGTGAGTTTCCTTTCTTAGGTAGAGTGCCCCCCAAACGCAGGTGTGGTTTCACCAAACCGCGTTACCAATTTCTTGCATTCTCTTTATTCCTTTTATGATTCAGTATCTTGTATAAGTTAAAATATTATACACTGTTGTCATACTGATATATCACATTGGACCAGTTGTCCCAACATCATGTTCGACATCTGTCCCCTCAGGAATAAAATTTCAATTAGCATCAAAACAGGCACCCTGTTCGGTTTAGGTGAGTTCCAGGTTTCATATTTTGTTCAAGATGGAGAACTTCAAAGAAAGAAGAGTTGTTTATCAACTAAATATTTGTTTTAGAGCTAAAAATCCTCAAAAGATTGTTGACAGTTATGAAAATTGTGATGTCCAAGTAGAATGTAATTCTAATGAGAATGTCAGGCTTGCTAAGAACTTTAGTAAAGTCATAAGACAGCCTAACAAGAGATCTAGGAAGAATATCTCTACCAATGTCAAGAATATTCAGAATAGAGGAAAGGATTTTGAAAGACAAAATCTCAACTATTCCTACAAGTACAAAGAGATCCAATGTCTTAAGTGCAAAGACTTTGGACATATTCAAGTTGAATGCTCAAGTGTTTGAATGAAACAAAGAAAAATCTACCATGTCACTAAGGAGAAGATAGATGAATAAGGTGGATTTTATCAGGGAAACAATTGTGTTACTCTCAAAGGCATGAAATAGGAAATGCATACTGGTGAGCAATCAAATTCAAAGAAAATGTGTATTGCTCCTATTCAGAAACTAGAATGCAGAATGTCAGGTAACATGTCTCGACATCGAGTCAATCATGATTACTAATTCATTAATTATGTCTTCTCCATTAATTGGGTATGGAATAACTCTCCCTATTGGAGTTCATTCTCATATGTCTGGAGTTTTGTTTAATCGAAAACATGATAATGTGTTTGGCGAAGTCGAGATTAGTGGTACTCTTAGTATATTGAACTCCAACTATAGGTTGTATGTCAAGAAATATGTTCTAGATAATGCTTTCCACAATATTTCTCATGTTAATAAGACTATACTAGCTGTTGGTGGAATTGTGATTAATGTCCCACTCGTGTATGGGCCTATGAGAAATCATCATCTCATTCAAGAGTGTTTTGGTGAAGAAACTCAGGAAACCAAAATGGGAAATCAAGATGTAGATAAAGATGGGCCAGACATCTTGTCCGACATGTTAACAGAGTCTCAAACGCATAAGGAGAATGATGATCATGTCCATATAGATACTGAGGTAGATACTGTTATGGGCGACGATGTTGTTGTTAATACCCAAGATCATGTAGGAGAAGATGTGGATACTTTGTGTAACGATGCAATAAGTAAGGATGAAAGCTTACTTATGGTTTGCGCTATTAATAACAAGGTATATAGATTGTTTTCCAAGGGCTCACAATATATAGATGATATGACTCTCCATAATGATGAAGATTTTGATCTTAGTGGTCTTGGTGTGGAGCAAGTTGTTACTGACATATCAAGAAACATCATGCTATCTGTTAAAGAAGATGGAAGTCGGTGTGATACTGAATATTTTGATCCAATTGTCCATCTTGGAGCCATTAGATTGATACCAAGACTGTCTTGTATTCTGAAGCTCAAATTTTATCACATGGATGTGAAAAACGCCTTTCTAGATAGGTACTTAAAGGTGGAAGTCAGTATGGATGCTACTACTGATATCAACATGTAGATTGTCAAATTGGAAGACAATGAGAATATGATGATAGTTCATATCTATTTTGAAGACCACGGGTTGTGTAGGATGTCAATTAAAATGTTAGATCATTTTTTTCAACAAATGCAGTCTGATTTTGAGTTGAGCATGGTAGAAGATGTTAGTTACTCTCCTGATTTTCAAGTGAAGCAAATGAAGGACTACACCATTGATTCCCAAGGTATATTCGATGGAAGTAGTTGTATTTAATTGTTGTGGAGTAACCAAATGCTCAAAGATGTCACAAAGTATGGTAATGAAGATGTCAACTAGGTTCTGCCTGACAACATATATGACATGTTGGTGATTGAGTTTCCAACTCAGAGGAAGGATGAACAAGTTTCCCAGTTAGTTTTGAAGTGGAAGAAAAACTTGTTTAAAGAAATGAATCTATGACAGAAGATGAACCAAATGTCCAAGTCATTGTGTTCACCATGAGGAGAAATATTGGAGGAAAAAGAATTCAGGAAGATGTCACCCCAACTCACATGGATAATGTGTCATTCCATTCTAAAACAAATATTCAGAAGTTGAAGTATATTCTTCAAAGATGTACTACAGTTGAAAGAGGGCTTAGTGAATAAGTTCTTAATTGCAAAGAAATCTTGAAAGTTGTTGGGCTAATGAAGACTGTTGCTGATGATTGTCCTAGCTATGAAAAGTTGGTCAAGGAATTTATTGTTAGCATTACTGCTGAATGTACCATTGAAGACAACAAGGAATTTAGAAAGGTGTTTGATATAGGAAAGTGTGTGAAGCTTTCACCTCCAATTGTAAATCGATTGATCAGAAGCAAAGTTCCCTTTATTGACAAATTTATGACCAAGGAAAAGGGAACCGAGTAAGAAGAAGAAAATGCAAATAAGGATACAGAAGAACTTATGTTGAAGCACTGAAGTATAATGAATTTATGGAGCTTCACAGGGATGCTCAGTTGTTGAAGACAATGTTGAATGTTGGAGCTTGGTATCCTTGACTAATGAAGGAGATTAAGGATGATGGTTTTCCCCATGAGTTGGTGAGGATATGTTACAAGTTGGGAAAGATGTCTAAGACATTGCGTCCAACATCTATATACCTGTTGATGAATCTGATCAGGTTTTTTGTGTGAATAAGTGTTGGAGTTGTTTCACCTCATCCTGTTGTATCTGCCACAACTTCTTTGGTGTATAAGGTCGTTTGTTCTAACTATTGACTCTACTAACTGTGAGATGTGAAGCTGATATATGTTGCTATATCTGATGTGAATGGTAGCTACTTGATGTGTTGGGTACTAACTGTTCTGGTTTAGTGTGTGCACACATGCTAAAGCATCTGGCCAGGCATTTGGCCCTCAACTGTGTGTGCTGATATTTGTGTTAGTAGTATCTGCTGCTGATCATGACTTGATTACCAACTGGATTTTCATGTATGAGATAAATTGTGATTTCATGACTGGCTTCTAGGAGCATTGACTATTGTATGGAGCTACCTTTGTATTCTGACTTTATGCTCAGATTTGTGTTGTTGCTTCTCTAATTGATGATATGGATTCTGTTGCTTGTTGTTGTGTTTGTGGTTCTTTCCAGTCCTTTGCCAAATTGTGGCAAAAGGGGGAGAAATGATCATGTGGGATAAGACAAGATGTTCAAAATGTTCCAACATGATGGAGTTGATATTTTGATATGTAGCAAACAACCTTACTTATGTGCTAGTTCTGTTGTTGTTAATTGCTCTGTTGGTTCTTTTTGGTGATATGGTGTGCTACGTGTGCTACTTCATGAACACCATATCTTGTAGTTATTTTAACAAAAACTTGCTTAAGGGGGAGACTATAGGTTCTTTTGGTTTGTTGTATTAGGCAAAACAGCATATGTGCACGATATATTTTAGGAAACATGTGGAACAAAATGTTCCAGCATGTGTTTTGACATCTAAGTTTGTTGCTAAGAAGAGTTGTTTAGCTAAAGTGCTTGACAAAACCTGTTAAGAAAAAGTTGTTTAGCTAAAGTGCTTGACATAATCAATTGAGCAAGAGGTTCCAAGATGCACTTAAAATTCTTAACATAACTAGTTAAGCAATAGGCATAAGTTTTGGGTTCTGACTATCTTCAGATGTTCTTCGGAAGAGGTGTGGTGTTAACTTCTTCAAGATGCAAAAGTTTGCTTTTGGGAAGAAGTATGTAATGTCAATCCAAATTTAATTGGAAAATATTTGGATTTTTTTCAGTCAAAGAAGATTTGATTGAATGTACCCTGAAGGAAGTTTTAGTCCAAGATTTACTCTACATAGAATATGTAAATGAATAAGAGTTACTTTGGATGTTCTGGAGTAACATGTGGAACACGATGTTCAAACATGTGTGTTGCAACATTTGGTCTATGTCAACAGACAGATGTTAAGTGCAGTTGTAGTGAAGAAGGTGTACTACAATATTTGGTCTCTGTCAACGGACAAATGTTATTGCAGTTGGAGTGAAGGGATACATGTGGAACACGATGTTCCAACATGTGCGCAACATCTGGCTATGGTTCAGCAAACCAATGTTGTTGTGTTTTTGGAACAAAAATTTGGTTAAGATTCAATCAGATTTGTTGCTATATTAATGCAATGGGTTTGTGTGATTTGTTTAATACCTGCTGAAGATCAAATTAATTTAAATGGATATTTAAATTTGAGTTTGAATTAATAACAAATCATATATTTTGTTGGAGATATTTATGGAGAAAACCAAGTCTAATAATTTCTTCTATTATTTCGGATGGAATTAAATCAAAAATCCAAAGAAGAAAAGCCCATAATTGCACTGCTATTTAAGGATACCCAAACCTCACTTTTAAAGTGTGCACGTTTTTAAGACACCTAATGTTAGGGTTTATTTTTTTAGTCTTTTTTTTTTAACTTTGTGCACCACTCTAGCGTCTCCTTTCATATCTTAAGGCATAGAGTTTAGTTTGTTAGTTGTAAAGCTTTGTTCCAAGACATCGTGTCTATGAGCTTGAGAACAAATTTTTTCTTGTATTCCACACTACTGCCATAATAAGGATTAGTCTTGAATCTTTGTTGTACATCAATCTATGTTTCAGTAACTTGGCATAGTTATTGGTTTGTCTTAGTTGAGTTGTAAATTCAACAATCAATATACTTTTTATTGAGGTTGATCACTAGGAGTTATTGGTTGAAGAAAGTGAGTTAGTTCTCATATTTAGGGGGGATCTAAATAGAAAGTCATTAGGATTAGGAAAATGCATAGAACTTCATAGAGGTTGAAGGTTCTTATAAGACTAATTGTTCTAATTCGAAGTAGTTAATTCGAATGCCCCCAGATGTAAGTGTGGTTTCACCAAACTGGGTTGCCAATTTTTTGTGTTCTCTCTATTCCTTTTCTGTTTCATCATCTTGTATAATTTAAGATTTTATACACTATTGTCATACTAATATATCGTGTTGGACTAGTTGTCCTAACATCGTGTCCGACATTTGTCCTTTCAAGGATAGATTTTCAGATACAGTTGGGGAACACATAATTTATTGTAAAGAGCTTTCAGACTTAAAATACAGAATGATCTTGTTAGAGAATGTCATCTTCTATATTTTTCGGCAGGTGGAGTATCTTTGAACAAAGAGACATTTATGATTTTTTTGACTGACCCACGGGAGTAGAGGTCGACACTTTTGTCAACAGATATTCTGATATACGATTGGGTAGAAGGGAAACATGCATGCGTGGACTTGACTAAGATTTCTCTATTAGTTGGACTGAGGACTAAAGGTTTTACTGTGTGACAGACACCTCTTAAAGCTAATTCAAGTAAAGTTGTCAAACATGAAAAAACATGTTTTGACAATCAACATGCTTTCATACTATTTGCATTTTTTTTACTTTTGTCTTCTTAACATTAGAGATATAGAATCTTTTACAATATATTTAAAGGTTCGTGTATAACAATGGTGTGACTTATAGATTAATGTATGTAATTTTTAAGAAAATTAGTGTTGTCATTTAAAAATCTAAAAAAAAAATAGTGACCCAACTTATTGTCATTTTTTATATATTTATGTATAATCTTTAAGAAGGTGCGGGCAAGGCATTTAAAAAATATGGTTTACTTGGTTGTGTTGTATCGGTGATGATAATATAGAGTTTAGTTGATCAGTGGTTATTAATACTATCCATTTACCAATTTTTAATTGCCCTACCAACTAAAACAATCATAGTGTATCTGTCATGCTTAGAAGATTAACAACTCACAAATCACAAACTTATATCATAAATATAAGTGGATTAATTGACCAACTATTTGAAATTTGTGTTTAGTTAGGTGTGTTATGATATGATTATGATAAGTTTGTTAGATACATTAAATAATTAATGTATCTGATTTATATATAAATCAGATATATTAATTATTTAATATATTTAAAAAGTAACTTTTATTTATAATATGAGACGGAGTAGTACTCTTTATTAATTACTTCCTTCGTCCTAAATTATAAGACGTTTTGGATATTTCATATAATTTAAGAAAAATAATCAATGTTGTATGAAAAAGAGAAATTATGTATGACTTTACACTATTGTCCTTCATTAATTACGAAAAAAGAGAAAATAATAAAATCAAAAGAAAAAAGAGAAATAAATAATTAAGGGTATATTAAAAAAAATGTTATTAATATTATATTAAAATTATAAAGTGACTTATAATTGAAGATAATTTTTTTTTTCAAAATAATTTATACTTAGAACAGAGGCAGTATCATCTTGCTTTCAAGTATTTATCCTAAATTTGTTATAAATACGTTGGGTGATACAAGTTACGTTACGATATCATGCGCATTATTTGGTTTGGACCCTTATCCAAATAGAACGCATTACGTGTTATTTATCTTTCATCACATACATGACAAGTGTCAAATAGATTAGATTGGAATAATTATAGAATCCACCTTTTATTCGTCCTTTTCAATCGCCACAAGCTTGCACCTTGGGAAATGTGAATTAATGGAATGAAACTGTAAAGTTACTTTTTTGTATGTGAGGGAGTGGGAATGGCACGTCAAGTGAAAAACGGCAATTGGCATAAATATGAAATAATGTCTCTCAAATCAAAAGTTGCATAAAATCATAAATAATTAATCAGGAGAATATTTTTCGATTTGCAAGAAACGTAAGAGTATATTCAAATTATAAAAAATAAATAAAGTTGAATTGCGTTAACAATCTTTTGAGAGGACTTGAACTCACTCTCAAAATTGCAATTCAAGTTAATTAAAATAGATATGAAATCATGCAATCAAATATTGGACATGGTCAACTCAAATGTGTGCCAAGTGAGACCAGTGGTATTTATTGATTCGGGCAAATCCGAATCAAACCGGAATTTAAACCAAATAATTGTATTTGGTTTGGGCATTTTTTTAGTTCAGGCAAAAACCGAACCAAATCAATAAAATCCAATGTTAATTGATTCGGGCAACGGATTTCCAAAATTTGACCCGCGAGCCCGTCTACCCGAACCAATCATAATTAATTAGTATAATATATATCATCATTATCATGGAAACTAGAATGAGGTATTCAACTTCAAGAAGAAATAAATGAAACGTCATTTGTGATATGCACAACCAATATGGAGAAACAATAAAATTAAGAATTTTATATTATTTTGAAAAATTAATTGATATAAGTTAATATTTTTTAAAATATTTTTACACATTTATTTCTAATGTACCCGATCAATCCAATACAAACCAACCCGTTGTTTATTGGTTTGGTTCGGTTTGGGTTTTATCACAAAATTGTGTAAATTCAATTCAAATCAATCCATATATTTTTGATCGGTTTGAGTATCGGATTCTCACATTTTAGTAGACTTTTAATTTTTAATATTAATTAATTTAATTAATTATTATTGTTTTATGACTTTCTTTAGTGGAGGCTCTCAGCACATGTTTCAAAATTTAGTTTCATTTAAAAATAAATTTCAAATCTTGTATTTCACAATTTTTTTTAATCGCGATCAAATTAAAATAAATTTCTTATTAAGAATTGCTTCAAAAAGTTTTGCTGGATATTGAAGGAGTCGAGGAATGCCTTAAGCATCAATGAGTGACTTTCATATTGTTGTCTGATGTAATGGGGAACAAGCACATTTAATGCGGTTCCATCATTGATACACGTCATCATTCATTCTTGACACGTGCGATGACATGACCAACTAAGGTGTGGCGTAGTTCATAGAGCGCTTAAGTGCACTTGAGTTTGACGTGTTTTCATGAGTGAAATTCTAGCACGTGGTCTATTTGGTCTTGAACATCCAACTGCTATTGATTATAAATATAAAGTTGAGTTTTAGAAAGCTTCTCGCAACCTTCTAACTTTCAAGCTTTCAGTTACTTTTCCATAGAAACGTCTTCGCTCATTTTTTCTGAGATTACAACTAGAAGTTACTCAGAGTTTTGCTTAAAGCTTTTGCCTATTTCATTGCTCTTGCTTCGTCAACCTTCTTTAACAAGGTACATTTCTCACTCAAGCTTTTCAACATCTCCAGTTGTATCTCGCCAAAATGAGCGATAATATTGATAACTTTGTGAGAGATTCTGATATGGAAGCATTATTTGGGTCATCCTCTGATATTTATCACCATTCTTTTAATAGCAATCACATAGGATCGGAGGTTATAACCATATCTGACGACTTTGGACCCGGAGGGATGTTTGATACTTCCTTTGGGGGGATACTTCTTCTTTCGGGTCGTTAGACGCTCTTATATCGATTGATGGTGGAAGAATAACCCGCAATGAGGTCCCTATGCCCCCTCCTATCTTGTCGAAAGAGTAGATAAGGGTCAATTTGCAAAGGAGGGATCTTGTTAGAGGTTTCATTGGGACTCACCTGCAGATTGTGTGTTGTGAACCTGTCGACGTTAAGGTAGTGGAGCATTTAAATCTTTGACGTCGGCTGAATGTACTGATATATGATTGGGTAAATGCAAAGGTAGAAAGTACTTCATTGTCTTCGAGCACTAAAGTCGACCTTGGCGAGGATAACGTTGTAGTCGGCGACCCTTCATAGTGGCTGGTCCTTGCGGTGTGAAGGAAAAGAGGATATGTATCTTTTTCTATAACTACATGGTCTCGTTTTATGAGTGTTTGTTTACAAGAATAGAGCTTCGGCTGCTTTTTTTAATTTGAGCTAGTCGTCCTGTGACATTTGAAGGTTGCCCTTCCCAACTTCATCCAGGGTCATGGGCATATATATAAGGGTCTTCCAGATATGTTCTAAGCACTAATCTTAGGAGCCCTCTCTTAATTTATTCTTTGATCTTTTCCATCTGAGGCATACTTTTTCGGATAAATTTTGCAATCAAAAGCTCATTTACTTCCATCTGATCCATCAGTGATTCAACCACTTTACTCTAGATTGGGGTAATTTTTTGAGATGTTTTTTATTGGTGAAACCTGTAACATCCTACTTCCCAACTCGACAAATAATTAAATAAAACATGTATAACACATAAATCCTCAAATTAGGATGCTAATCAAACTGAAATCAAACCATATTTGAACCACATAATTTGAAAAATTACTCATTTGATAAGCAGCGGAATTATGAAATAGTTGGCATAGAATGCCTCAATAACAATAAGTTTGAAATGTGGTTTTTCATAAAAAAAATAAAGGAAAGATATCTATAACTATCTATATAAAGGGGATAGGGGATTTTGAAGTGGCCTATTTTTGTTCCATTATTACCCTTAAATAATTGCATGCTTTTTCAATTATTATTTATTTTTAATTTTTTATATTTATTTTATTTGAAAGAAAAAAACAAGGTACGAATGAGTGGTTGGCTTATTTTGATACCAATAATATCCCTAAAAACTAGTTTCCTACAGTTTTATAACTAATTAATAAAGAAATTCAAAATTCAAAAAAAAAAAATGGTCAGCCATGTATTATGGATATTCAATGCAAGTAATGGAGCAGTTATTCCAATTAATTTTTTTCAAAAAAGAATTATACATATGGAAATTATAAATATGGGGGTAACAAACGCATAATCATAGAAAAAAATTGAAATTGAAACAAAGGGGAAGAGTGAAGATGAGATATCCATGAAAATATGAAAAGGAGAATAAGGCGAAGCATATAATTCGTGGCAGGAGGAATATCGATTGCGGCTTATCCTATGAAAAATTGCTTTGCCAGTAAAGGGTAAGTACGTTTTTCTAACTAATTTTTTGGGTTGATATTTTCAAACACCATTTTTTGTTTTATACTACTATTTTCACGTAGTCAATGTTTCATAAATTTGAAAGAATATTCTCTCTTTTGTGTATGTGTAAATTCAGGGTGTCATGGTTTCATAACGGCAAATAATATTGGGAGATGCACAACTCACCATCATGATTTTCTTCTTGCTAGCAATCAAATTATCATCTCCTTCCAAAGTAATTAGTAGTTACAAAAATTTGTTTCATTGTATAGTTTTATGATTTCGCTTTTACTAATTCGACAATCCCTTTTCTACTATTCCTTTGACTCTCTATCTATTAAAAAGTTATTATACACATTAAAGACAATGTTATTGATACATCATACATGTTTTTATGTATGGGGAATTATGTTTTTGATGTTTTTGTGGTTAAACTCTAAGAAATAGTTGTTATGGTAAAAATCTATAAGAAATAAACTAATGCAAATAGATGTGCATTTATTCCCAATCATGTCTTTCTGTCAACACTAGATCTTTCATTGCCTTTACTATCAGCCTATCTATGCCTGCCACGTGTACTTAGTTAGTTCCAATCCTTTATTTTTCAATTATTTCTGTTATTGACTATTGTATATAAACCTCATGGTGTAACTACTTTAGTCAATGAATAATAGTTCTATCATTTCTCTTATCTTCATCATTTTCTTCTTGAAGTTGCACTACAACTTTTCCATGGAGTTTGTGGCACACCCATGCATTATCGACATGGTATCAGAGCTATCACTACTCTGGTAGCCATTGTTTCTCCTCCTTTTTCTCGCTTCCGCATCCTCGGGTTTGTTCCCTCCCTTCGGTTTTTCATCTTCTTTCTTTCTTTCTCTAATATGGCTTACCAGAACTACATTGATTACTCCACAAATTCCACAAACCCTTTTTACTTACATCCAAACGAAAATCCTGCTATCGTACTTGTTTTTCCATTGCTTGATGATATAAATTATCACACATGGTCTCGATCAATGCATATTGCATTAATCTCCAAGAACAAGGAAAAGTTTATTGATGGAACTCTCACCAAACCTCCAGTTTCAGATCCACTCTATGCACCGTGGATTCGTTACAATACCATGGTCCTTTCATGGCTTCATCGTTCGATTTCTGAATCGATAGCTAAGTCAGTTCTTTGGATCGATAGTGCTGTGGGTGTTTGGCGTAATCAGCAGACTCAATTTTCACATAGCGACATTTTTCGTATTTCATATATTCAAGAAGATTTGTATAAGCTTCGTCAAGGTACTCTCGATGTTTCTAACTACTTTACTCAGTTGAAGGTTCTATGGGATGAACTCGACAATTACCGACCGATTCTTGGCTGTTCTTGCGCTATACCGTGTTCATGTGGAGCAATTGCTTCAATCAAAACATACAGGGAACAAGACTGCGTAATCCATTTTCTCAAAGGCTTGAACGAGATATTCACTCACTCTAAATCGCATATCAAGATGATGAATCCACTGCCAGATATAGATAAGGATTTTTCTTTGGTAATACAGCAAGAACATGAAATGAATAATTCTGTTGCTATTGTTACACCAGTTGCAACTAATTCTGAGGAAGTTGCTGCTTTTCATACGAATTCTGGTACTCAGCAGAGCAAATCAAATAACTCCAGGTGGAAGACTCAAAGCAACAATGGTGCTCGAGGATAAAATTGCATTTGCACTCACTGGAATAGAACAAATCATAGAGTAGAAACTTGTTTTATTAAACATGGCTTCCCACCAGGATTCAAAGGAAAGGCAAAGTCACAAGGTAATGGTAGTTCATCATAAAGCAATGCAACAATCAACAATGTTGCCGATGTGTCACAGCAGGCTCCAGCTACATCTCCTTTTTGATTCACTCAAGAGCAGTATAACAATCTCATAGAATTGCTTCAACAGTCAAAGAACACCCCTCAAGCCAACTCTATCTGAACCTCTCCCTTGGCCTTAAATTTCCTTTCATCCAACCCCAATGGTAAGAATCCCAAACTTTGGATCCTTGATACTGGTGCAACAGACCACATCTCTTTTGACAAAAATAACTTTGAGCATTCTAAATCCATAATACCTATTCATGTCAATTTACCTGATGGCTCACATTTCATTGCATCCATGTCTGGTTCAGTTGTTGTTTCATCCACTTTAACATTGCATAATGTTCTTTACATTCCAAATTTCCATGAGAGTCTGATTTCCATAGCTAGACTTGTTAATAGTAATAGTTGTTCAGTACATTTCAATGCTAATTCATGTACCATAATGCAGAATCATTCCAAGGAAATGATTGGTACAGCTAGATTGGAAAGAGGGTTGTATGTTCTTTCATTAACTCCTCAGTCCTCCATTTACAATTCTTCTTCTAATGACAATTGTAATCTCTGGAATCTTAGATTATGGCACATTTCTGATATAGGACTGAAAAATGTTTCCAAGATTTTTCCATTTATTCCATGTACAAATAATCATAGTCCTTGTGACTCATGCCATTTTGGTAAACAAAGAAAATTACCTTTCCCTATTAGCAAATCTATTTTTTTTGTAATTTTTGATATTCTACATGCTGATGTTTGGGGGCCCTTTTCTACCATATCTTTCTTAGGACACAAGTATTTTCTTACCCTTGTTGATGATCATAGTAGGTATACTTGGGTTATATTCCTTAAAACTAAGGATCAAGTGAAAGATAGCATTATCCAATTTGTAGCTTACATTGAGACTCAATTTAACAAATCCTTGAAATGTTTAAGATCTGATAATGGCACAGAATTTGTTGCTTTAACCAAATTCCTTTTATCCAAAGGTATTTTGCATAAAAAATCATGTGTAGAAACACCCCAACAAAATGGGGTGGTTGAAAGAAAACACCAACATATACTCAATGTAGCTAGAAGTCTTTATTTTCATTCTCATGTTCCTTTAAACATGTGGAACTTCTGTGTCCAACATGTCATTCACCTGATAGTCAGACTTCCCACTCCCCTACTCAATTCAAAATACCCTCATAAAATATTGTTTTCTGAACCACCCTCCATGATCCATTTGAAAGTTTTTGGATGTCGAGGGTATGCTGCCACACTTACCAACCATAGAACAAAATTTGATTCAAGGGCCAGAAAATGCACCTTCCTTGGATACAAAGATGGAACCAAATGTTATATCATTTATGATATGCATGGCAACAACATCTTTGTATCTAGAAATGTGGTTTTTTATGAAACCGACTTTCCCTTTAAAACAGCCACACACACATCTGAAAACCAACAAACCTTTCCTGATACACATTGTACTATCCTTGATGACATAACCAATACTCCCAATACAACTGGCCCCACTGATATGTCCACTCCTACTCATATTAATACACCTGTTACTCCACTTTCCAATGACAATCACAATTCTGAACCTTTCATAAAATCTGCTAACCTTACCCTTGACATTGAGGTACCATCTCACCAGCCTAGCCATCAGTCAAATAGCCATAGACCAGTCACATTAAATGACCATCCCATTCCCTCTCATCAACCTGCAGATAATGATACCAATATATCATCTCAATCCAACATATAAAATAATACTATTACCCAATCCACAACATCTTTTCCTTCTCTAACTGATGCAGACAATACTCCTGGCCCTATAGTACCTTTAAGACACTCAACTAGGACATCCAATCCTACTAGTTATCTGGCTGATTACCATTGTTATTCTGCATATAACACATTACATCTTTTGCATCATTTAGAACATACTATTCAATATCCTTTATCTTATGTGCTGACTTATGATAAATGTGCTCCTTGTTATAAACATTTTTGTTGCACCATATCATCCAACATTGAACCTAAAACTTTTTCACAAGCCAATAAACTTGACTGTTGGAGACAAGCTATGAAGGTTGAAATACAGGCTCTTGCAGAGAATCACACTTGAGATATAGTTGACTTGCCTCCTGGTAAACATCCTATTGGTTGTAGATGGGTGTATAAGATCAAATATAAGGTAGATAGATCCATTGAAAGGCATAAAGCCAGATTAGTTTCCAAAGGGTACACACAAATGGAAGTGCTTGACTATTTTGATATGTTTTCTCCAATTGCTAAGATCACAACAGTTAGAGTTCTCTTATCCGTTGCAGCAATTAAAGGATGGCACTTGGAACAACTGGATATGAACAATGCATTTTTGCATGGTGATTTGAATGAAGAGGTTTATATGTCCCTCCCACATGGTATGCGTGCCAATTCTCCTTATAAAGGGGTAAATTGCACAAATCTTTGTATGGCCTAAAGCAAGCAAGTAGGCAGTGGTATTCCAAACTTTCCTCTTTTCTTCTTTCCATTGACTTTTATCAGTCACAAATAGATCACTCCCTTTATATTAAGGCCTCTTTTTGTGGTTTTACTGCTTTATTAGTATATGTTGATGACATAGTCCTTGCAGGTGACTCTATGCATGAAATTCAATATGTTAAACAACAGCTTGATACCAAGTTTCAGATCAAAAATCTTGAACAGTTGAGATTTTTTCTTGGTTTTGAAATAGCTAGGTCTAAGACTGGCATATTCTTCAATCAAAGAAAGTATACACTAGATCTCTTAGAAGATAGTGGTTTGCTTGCTTCAAAATCCTCTTATGTTCCATTTGACCCTAACATCCAGTTATCAGCTACTACTGGCCAGACAATACCTGATCCAACACCTTATAGGAGACTCATTGGTAGACTTATTTACTTGACCAATTCAAGACCAGATATTGCCTTTGCAGTTCAGCATCTAAGTCAATATGTATCTTGTTCTCTACAACCTCATTATCAAGCTGCCATGAAGCTCCTAAGATACCTTAAGTCTGCCCCTGCTAAAGGTCTCTTTGTCTCATCTGTCATATTATATGCTTTTGCTTATTCTGACTGGGCACATTGCCCAGATACCCGCAAATCAGTCACAGGTTATTGTGTGATACTTGGTTCTTCATTAATTAGCTGGAAGTCAAAGAAACAACGTATGATATCCAGATCCTCAACTGAGGCTGACTATCGTGCCTTAGCCTCACTAACTTGTGAGTTGCAATGGCTACATTTCATTTTTCAGGACTTTCAAATCAAGTTTTCCCACCCTGCATCAGTATTTTGCGATAGTAAATCAGCAATATACTTAGCTTATAACCCTACATTTCATGAGAGAAGCAAGCACATAGAACTTGGCTGTCACGTGGTACATAAAAAGATACGTTCCAAGCTTATTTATCTGCTACAAGTTTCAACTCACGCGCAGCTCGCAGATATATTTACCAAGCCTTTACATTCTCCAGCTCTGCTTGATATTCTGTCCAAGTTAGGTCTGTTAAGCATACACAGTCCAACTTGAGGGGGTCTGTCAACACTAGATCTTTCATTGCCTTTACTATCAGCCATTCTATGCCTGCCACATGTACTTAGTTAGTTCCAATCCTTTATTTTTCAGTTATTTTTGTTATTGACTATTGTATATAAACCTCATGGTGTAACTACTTTATTCAATGAATAATAGTTCTATCATTTCTCTTATCTTCATCATCTTCTTCTTGATGTTGCACTGCAACTTTTCCATGGAGTTTGTGGCACACCCATGCATTATCGACACTTTCTCTGTTACTCTGTAACTAATGATTTTGATAAAATTTATCATGCAATTATGTTTTGATAAAGCCAAGTCATTCTTAATTTGATTATGATAGTTACTGCATCCCAAATTTTCAAATTTAATAACTGCTTAGCAGTTGTGAAATACTTAACTCCTCTTCCCCATTTATATTTGATATATGAGATTACAACTTCCAAATATTATAAACTTATAAAAGTAAAAAAAAGATAGAGAAATAGGGAGACACTGAAAAATACAAATAAAAATAAAGGAGTGTGTTACTATTAGCTGACAGAAAAAAGTTGAATTATCTTTCCTTGATATGTGTTAAATATTAATCCTTCTTTTTCTTTTTTAAATTTTGTTTCAAGCAACAACATTCTATAGAGAAGTTAAGCATGAATATTCTTCAAATATTTTGTTTGATTTTCTATATTACCCTATACATGATGTTCTTCAATATTTTTCTCCATAGAATATTGTGTTTTTCTTACTTTCTACCGAATACAACTAACTACTAAATAGAAAAAAATGAGAGTATGATATGGCAAAACAAGAGACATAAAATGAGAGATTTTTGCCATGAAAATTCAGGTTTGGAATCAAAAGATAAAATGGGAGATTGTGTGTTGAAATCCTTTAAAATTTCTCTTTCATTAATTAATATTTATAGTATATTATTGAAATTGAAAGATAAAAATTAAAATTGAATTTAAACCTATAAATAATATTTATTTTAAGACAAATAATTTTTTCAAATATAACATTTATTATTTTCTGTTAGATGAAAAATTTTAAACAAAATTTAGTGTATATATATATATATATATATATATATATATATATATATATATATATATATATATATATATATATATATATCGTCTTAGCAAACGGTACAGAGACAATAGAATAATAAAACATATTGAAACTAAAACATGCATCATCTTGCTTTTAATTATATTAATTGTGTCCAAATAATATTATTTTAAATGAGATGTACAATAAAAACTTTATAAAGGACATACACCCGTTAACGCAATAAAAATTTAATCATATAGTGTCATGTATTTTTCGGAGACATTAGTGTTATGCTTTTCGACATATATTTGAAATCAAACTTATGCAAAAAATACATATAAATATAAATAGTTTATATTAAAATCAAACTTATGCAAAATAGTTTATATTAAAATCAAACATACGCAAAAATACATCATTAATATTTTCACGCGTTAGTACAATAAAAAAAGCGGACAGACGGGCACGTCTGGACGCTAATGCATCATAAAATAAATAAAAGAACAACCTGTTCCCCTCTTGTTACATATCAAAGTGACTCCAACTACAAGACTCAATCGATAAGCAACTAAAGAGGCTCAACACCGTCATCAGCATCACGCTTCAAACCAGGTACATGATAGTCTATACTCCAGAGGAGCACATATCAGACATGCACCACGATATCACATATTCATATTACACCCATATCAAGATCAATCACCAACCAAACAAATCATACAAGAGTATTAATCATTACACAAACATTTCATTTGCATAACCATTATGTAATGCAATGCAACATCGACTCAACTCATGCTCGTCATGGTCATCACTCTGAACTGGACTCACAACTCAACTATATATGCATGCGGTACCGACTCAACATTTGGTTCTTCATACGAACCGGGCCCCCACTCTAAGATCCAAGCCCCCGCTATGAGCTTAGGAAAAGTTATTAGTCATTACTCTAAACTCATGACTCTCCTTTTTCACAACAATGAACACATATGATGCATATAATTTAATCATGCAACGACAACAACATAATCGATGATTACAACCCCACTTTGAGTGTAAACAATCACACAACAATAAAAACAACATAACAATTATTACTACCCCACTCTGACTGTAATCCATCATGCATTCAACGTATTGTGAGTAGTTCTCACTCCGAACCACTCGTCTCATCAATCATCAGCAAGCATGTATAATAATTCGCACAATTATATATACAATTTACAACATATATTCACACATTGAACATACATTCACCCATCAATTATCTCACAAGGCACTACCATGAGTTAGCTCTGCGCGTTAGCTCTCCAATGCTTAAATGACACCTCATTTGGGCTTACGGAACCAAAGTTATGATAAAAATAGTCGGGAAATAAAACATGGTTCAATTTTGAAAATTTTCAAAATTAGGCCTGCATCAATCGATTGACATCAATCATTTTATCATGAATTGATCAATTATGTTCATACCATAAAACACTCAATTTCAACACAAATTCATCATTTAATCAATTGACTCATGAAACACAAAACAACATGGCATAAAACACAATTATCTCATAAATTCATGGTGAAAACAAAATCATAAGCATCATCTATCATATTCATATCAAGCAATAGAGAAAATAAAAAACCCTATTGGAGATTAAGGGAAACCTCTCTGCCCTTTCATGATTAAGGCACCCTTAGATGAATAATCTCCCCCTTCCCCCTTACCTTGTAATTCCTGCAAAAATACAAGCAAGCAAGCTCATATGGTTCCTACTCCCTAAGCCCTAACTCTCTTTTTCTTCTCTTTTTCATGTTCTGACAAAATGCTCCTCATTTCTTCTAATTTTCTGAATATATAAGATAACCTAATTAACTTCTCTTAATTCAACTTTTAGTCCAACTCAAACATGATTTATCTCCACTAACCATCCAATTCTCATTATTTACACTTTTCACTCACCTCTTAATATTTTCTCAACTTTCTACTAATCTCTCATTGTTTAATTAATTAATTATCACCAAAACCAATTAATTCAGCATAATTTACCACAAATGTCGTCACCGGCCAAACACGTTATAAATCAAAATAATTATTTAAATAATTTAATCAATTAAATCAAATAAGTATTTAAATAAAAGGCTAGTTAATTCGGGGTATTACAAATCTCCATCACTTAAAGAATTTTCACCCTAAAAAATTACCCGATGGGAAAAGCTCTGGATAAGACTCTCGAGCGCCCACATCACACTACCACCAGCAGGACCTTCCCAAACAACCTTCACTGAAGTGATTCCTTTGTCTCGCAAGCTCTTCCATTCATTTTCCTTAATCCTCAACGTTAAAGTCTCCACTGTCAAGTTCTCTTTAACTTGCACATCATCCAACTGGATCACATGAGACAGATCAGGAATGTACTTCCGAAGCAGAAACACGTGAAACACATCATAGAAATTCAAAATATAATGTGGGAGCACAACTCAGTAGGCCACATCTCCTACTCTCTAGAGAATCTGACACAAACCAATGAGACGCGGCATAAGCTTTTAAAACTTTAACGCACAACCAACACCAGTTACCAGAGTAACTCTCAAGAACACATGATCTCCCTCTTGAAATTCAAGTGCTTTCCTCCTTTTGTTATGGTATCACTTCAGACGACTCTATGAAGCTTTCATCTTCTCTTGGATCACCTTGATCTTTTCAGTAGTCTGCTGAACTATCTCATGTTCAAGCACATCACTCTCACCCGAATCATACCAACACAAAGGTGTTCTAAACATTCTACCATATAAGGTCTCGAATGGTGTCATTCCAATACTAGAATGAAAATATTTATTGTAAGTGAACTCAACCAACGGTAAGTAACTGTCCCAGTTACCTCCCTGCTCCAAAACACAAGCTCTCAGCAAATCCTCTAAAGACTGAATAGTCCTTTCTATCTAACCATTAGTCTGCGGATGATAAGCAGAACTCAACTTCATTTTAGTACCCATCGCTTCTTTTAAACTCTACCAAAACCTCGATGTAAACCTTGGATCCCTATCTGAAATAATACTCGAAAAATACCATGCAAGATAACAACCTTCTCAATGTACAACTCAACAAACTTCTACAAAGGATAATTGATCTTAATCAGTATGAAATAAGGCAATTTAGTCAGTCTATAAACAATAACCCAAATGAAAACACATCCCTTCGTTGTCTTTGGAAAACTTATCACAAAACCCATGGAAATGTTATCCCACTTCCACTCGGGAATACTCAATAGTTGCATCAGTCTCGACGAAGTCTGATATTCAATCTTCGACTTCTGGCAAGTCAAACACACATAAAAGAACTCGGTTACTTCCTTATTTTCTTGTTTATCATAGTGTTATTGTGGTATTTCATGTTTGTGCATACGCAGTTCAGGATCGACATTGATATTGTTTGATCCAGAAATTGAAAGAACTGCACATGCTATTAGGAGAGCAGTTAGAGAAGCAAATATGGCTAAAGGGATCTTAGTAGAAGATCAACCACTACTTTCTTCGGACACTGAAGAGGAAATCACCATGGCAGCTACACCACCCTAAACTATGAGGGAATACTGCAAAAAAACCGACGATGGACAGGTTTCTAGAGTGTTTGTACCGCCAGGCCCCACTAACTTTGATATTAAGAATTATGTGCTCTTAGGTTTAAGAGACAATTTTTTCAACGGGAACGCGATCAGAGACTAGTGGACGCATCTTGCACGCTTCTAGGAAATCGCTTCGATGTGCAAACCAGAAGATGTCACAGAAGACCAAGTCAAGTTACGGTTGTTTGGCTTCTCACTAATTGGGAGGGATAAAGATGGTTACTTTACGTTCCAAATTGAACAATTCGAACATGGAAGGAGCTGGAGGATAAGTTCTTAGAGAGATTTTTCACCACCACTCAGTTTGCTGAGCGAAGACTAGAAATTATAAATTTTGAGCAACAGGACACTGAATCGTTGTATGACTCATGGGAAAGGTTTAAACTTTTATTACGTAGATGCCCAAATCATAATATGAATAATATGGAGCAAATGCATAATTTTATCAAAGGCCTCAAGAGTCAAACACACATGTTGTAGGATGCTTCTGCGGGATGCACAATCAGATCAATGACCGGACCACAAGTCAAAGACCTAATTGAAAAGATGTGCTTGAATGAATATCATTCAAAGAGCGAAAGATCAGTAAAAAGTGAAACCATAGGCACGCCCAAATGTATGTTAGGTATTGATACTCATACTACACTTTTAGCTCAAATTGAATTATTAAATAAACAACTAGCTGAAAGCACCTTAAGTAAAGTTAACGTGAGCCAGGTACAAGCACTTAGGTGTGATTTCTGTGGAGGAGGACATGCAAACTAAATGTTCTCTTTGGAAGATTCAAGTGAAGAAGCTAAATTTCCCAATTTCTAGAATAATAACCCTTATTCCAACACCTACAATCCGGGATGGAAGGATCAACCGAATTGCAACATAAAATAAATTTGAAAGGCAGTTCTTCATCAAAAATAAGGAAAGATATGCGACATAAAATAAAATAAAAAAAGAACAATATGTTCCTCTCGTGTTACATATCAGAGTGCCTCCAACTACAAGACTCGATCGACAAGCAACTAAAAAGACACAACGTCATCCTCAACATCAAGATCCTACTCAGGTACCTGATTGTCTCTACTTCAGAGGAGCACAGCCACAACAACATAAAAAAGGGGGTGATAATACGTTTAAATAATCGATACACAAAATAATCAGAGTAGATTCACACATCATAATTTATGCACATATCATACATGCACAACAATATCACATATTCATATTTCACCCACATCACGATCAATCACCAACCATACAAATCACACAAGAGTATTCATCATTACACAAACATTTCATTTACATAACCATTATGTAATGCAATGCAACATCGACTCAACTCATGCTCGTCACGGTCCCCACTCTGAACTGGACTCACAACTCAACTTTAAATGCATGCAGTACCGACTCAACATTTGGTTCTTCATACAAATTAGGTCCATACTCTGAACCCCGATCCCCCACTCTGAGATCCTAGCCCCCTCTCTGAGCTTGGGACAAGTCACTAGTCCCCCACTCTGAACTCGTGAGGCCTCTTTCACAACAACGACAACATATGATGCATGACATTTAATCATGCAACGACAACAACAAAATCAATGATTACAGCCCCACTCTAACTGTAAAAAATCACATAACATCAACAACGTAGAAATGATTGCCCCTACTCTAATTGTAATTCGTCATGTATTCAATGTATTTTGAGTAGTTTTCACTCCAAACCACTCGCCTCATCAATCATTAGCAAGCATGTATAATAATTTGCACAATTATATATACAATTTACAACATATACTCACACATTGAACATACGTTCACCCATAAATCATCTCATAAGGCACTACCATGAATTAGCTTTGCGCGTTATCTCTCCAATGCTTCAAACAACACCTCATTTGGGCTTACGACACCAAAGTTACGGCAAAAATGGCTGGGTAATAAAACATTGTTCATTTTTGAAAATTTTCAAAATTAGGCCAGCATCAATAGATTGACATGGGATGTCAATCGATTGACATCAAATTAATTTACTCACCGCCTTCTCAATTTTTCACATATTGGTTGCATGCAATCGATTAATCCCTTGTATTAATCGTTGTCGTAGTTGAATTTTTTATTTTTTTTCTAAAATAACACGCATGCAATCGATTGACATTAGTTAAATTTCTAAAAATCCCAATTTTCACAACAACAATCATCTTTCTCATCACCTGTCTCTCACACTTCCTCAACAAGAGACATGAACTCCTGATGATCCTATTAGCAATTGAAAACCTTGAAGGGCTTAGGTCCCAATTCAGGTTGGCTTTTATTCAAATAGGAGTATGATCTAATATATCCTTTTTTCCTACTACTTGACCGACCACGTTCCAACTGTCTACTTCACTCCCCTGATATCAAAAACCTATCCAATCTACTGATAGTGCCCCTATCTAGATTGTACGAAGTGAACTTTCCACCAACAGAAGGAACATTCACCAAAAGATTTATAATAATTGGCATTAATGTTTCAAACAGAGAGAATTATATGTTTTTTATATTATCTAATAAAAAATTCATTCAAAAAAGAAATAAATCTTCTAAAAATAAAAATACAACATCGGCATCCATCAATATACCAATTAATATAAATACGTTATAAAAATATATATTATAATATTAATTATTGTTTCAAATAAGACCATATGTAGCAAGAGCAACTATAACATGTCAAGATATCTCGTCGTCTAAATTTATTAGAGACACCTTTTATATTTATGAACATAAACTAATTAAATCTACTAAAGTATTAGTTTCATAACATAAATTTTCTATTTAAGAAAAACTATAATAAATAATATTAACTCATTCTTTTAATAAAATGGATCAAGGAAAAAAAATAAACTAAAGAAGAATATTTCATTTTTTGAAATAAATAAAAAAACACTATCTAAGATAATATGCACTAAAGTTTTGAACTCTAAAATTATGTTTGAAATTTTAAAAGAGAATGGGAGGACTTAGAACAAAAGAAGAGGGATATGAAGAAATGATAGAGTTTAGTGGAGAGTTTCTTTTAGAGTAATAAACCTTTAAAATGGAGAATTCAAATATATTATTCAAGGAGGGCTTTTTAAGATTTATATAAATTTTATTAATTCAATTTTAAATTTTTTAATATTTTTAACAAAAAAAACATTATGTGCAAGGAGGGTTTTCAATTGAATTGACTTAAAGATAAGCAGAGCTATTAAAAAATTAAATGAACTTCATTATTTGAATGATGACAACAACGACTTTGACAAATATATCATTGTCGATCAACGTGCATGAACCTCCAACTCTGTGTAGCATCAATAATACTTTAAAGAGAGTCTGATCAAACAAAAATCTAAAAAAAAAAGTGGATTAAATCAGGCAATGCAAATTCATATTTTTTTCATGCAGAGTTAATGGCTAGAAGAAGAAGGAACATTGTTGTTTCCATAAATTCTCTAAATGGTTGACTTGAATAGTTGGATGAAATAAAAAATGAAGTGAAATCTCACTTTGAAAAAGATTACAAGACACTAGTTATAACTGACCCATCCTGGTTACGGGTGAATTTGAAAGATTAAGTGTAACACCTGAGGTCGAAGAGGGCGGAGAGTGGTTGTAACACCCGAAGCCGACGAGGATGGGGAGTGGTCGTCCGAATTCACATCAGAATGAAAGGATCCTGAGGTTTTGCAAGTATGAGACTGTATGGTTTAAGGAAGATTTATAAGCATTGATTGATACTACCTATACCAACAAGATGCATATACTTTTTGGTAGCCTAACAAATAAGAACTCTCTAGTTAAGCGTGCTTGACTTGGAGTAGTATTTGGATGGGTAACTTTCTGAAAAGTTTCCCATAAATCTTGTGAGTGAGGACAAAGCATGTTAAAAGACCCGTGTTGGTTTATGGGGTCATTTGGTAATCTTGAAAGCAGTCTGGGCGTTACAAATGGTATCATAGAAGACATCTCCTATTACAATGTAGTTTTGGGATGAACCAAACGGAAGCTGGTGGGTATGTAACACCCGAGGGCGAAGTGGGTGGGGAGTGGTCGCCTGAATTCATATTGGAATTAGAGGATCTCGAGGCTCTGCAAGTATGGGACTACATAGTTAAAGGAATACTTATAAGGATTGATTGGTACTACATATACCAACAAGATGCCTCTTTTTTTCAATAGCCTAACAAATATGGATTCCATGGTTAAGCGTGTTTGACTTGGAGTAGTATTTGGATGGATGACCTTCTGGAAAGTTTTCCAGAAAGTGTGTGAGTGAGGATAAAGTATGCTAAAAATATCCATGTTGGTTTGTGGGATTAGTCGGTAATCCTGAAAGCAGTACGGGGAGTTACATTAAGCTTCAATGACTATGTAAGACTTGAATAATTTTTCACCAAAGAAGAGATTCATGAAGCAATATGCTAATACGAAGGAAACAAAATCTTGGATCATATGGATTCAATTTTCGCTTTCTTAAAACATTATGCCAAAGAAGGGCTTAGACAGTGCTTTTTTTGGGCTTAGACAGCGCTTAAAAGCGCTGCCTATTCGACCGCTGCTATAAGTAAAGACGGCGCTTTAGTCAATGAGAAAGCGCTGCTAAATGTCTGTTTTAGCCAGTGCTTTTACTTTGAAAGCGCAATCTGTTTGTCACTTTAGCCAGCGCTTTGTCTGTAAAAGCGTTGTCTAAAGAACCCCTTTAGGCAGCGCTTTGACTTTAGACAGCGCTTTTAGTTATCTTTAGGCATTGCTTTAGACGGCGCTTTTCTTTAAAAGCGTTGTCTATTCTCTACTTTAAGCAGCGCTTTTTATTTAAAGCGCTGTCTAATCCCCACTTCAGGCAGCGCTTTTTTCTTTGAAGCGCTGTCTAATGTCCATGAAATTTTTTATATATAAAACTTAAAAAAAGCGCTGTCTGATATATACAATAAATATTTACCAGATTATCACCATATTTTGCACCAGGTTTTCACCACATTTTGCACTAGAATATGCATTTAGAATTTGCACCAAATTTTCATAAATTAGAGCTTCAATCCAATAAATATGCACCAAATTTGTCTATTTATATATACATCTTTAATCCAATAATTTATATATACAAAAAATTGATGATATTCAAGCTAAAAAACAACAACAATTCATATATCTTGTTAGCTACAAAAAATCTGATATTCAAGCTAAAAAACAACAACAATGAACTTGTTAACTCTATCTTCTACATCTGCACATATAACCTGAAACAAAACAACAACAACATTAGACAAAATATAGAAGAAAACAAAGAAGGCATTGTTCTTATCTGATATTCAAGCTGCAAGCATGGCTAAATCTGATATTCAAGCTGCAAGCATTGCCAAAAATGTCAACAAATGATCATGAGTTATTGAATATTGCCAAGTGCCTATGAAAATTAGTATATGATTCCAACCTTCTATTTACAAGATATCAATCAATATTTGGCAGCACCAACACAATTTATGATTCCAACCTTCTATAACAAACAACAACAACATTGCAACACAATTTAATATACTAATGACGACATATTATCTCATCAAAACTCAAACTTATATATACTCAAAATTCTCATCAATGAAAGAAAGACAATATACCTTATAAAACTCTCAGCTCAATAATGAATTGACACCATTCCTCCTTAAGTTCATCCAATTGATCTTTTGAGTAATGAACACATTTGAATTCATCAAAGTACTACATAATAATATAACATAGTATGATTTAGCTAAAACTATTTAATTATATGAGACATATGTGGTAAATATTAAAATAATTCCTAAGTTAGAAATCCATACCTTGGATGGAATATCTATTCGATCCAAAAGAAGAGTTTCTTTCATAAACCTCAACATAAAATATCCGCAATCTATTCCATTGCGCTGACGAGGACACTACACATGGAAAGAAAATACGGATATATATCAGGATATACCCCTTAACTAGTTTTATCAAGTATCATCACTAATATAATCAAAATTGTGAAAATATACCTCCACTCTAATCCATGTAATGTTGTTGGCTTTGCTCTTTGGAACTTGAATATCTCTTTGTGATCGAAAAACTTGTATAACGCTAATAAAATATAAACGAATATTTAGAACATGTCACATAAATAAATAAATATACACACGAATTTTTAGAACAATCTCACTTACGTATCAATCAACTTCTTCATATTTGGGTATGTTGCTTGATCATTGTGTAAAGAATCCAGATAATATACAATTTCTCTTATCGGATTAATTGCCACCAACAACCAATGTCCACTGTAAGATTAAACAAAGGTTAGATGGAAACTTTCTACACAACTTCAAAAAACAAAAAATTATAATAGATGAAGTTAGAATGAAAATCTAACCCGTTGCCAGTATTATATGGTAAAAAGAACAACTTTTCTGTATCTTTGCTAGCCATAAATAAACCGAGTACATACTATATGACTTCATCTGGTTTCTATACGATTAACCATGAGTTGATAGTCATGGGAGATAAGAAAACGAATCTTTGTTCCAATCCACGCGGGCGTATCAATTTGTCATACAGAAACCTTAAATAAAAACATCATTAACATATTAGACTATTCATTTGAAATGAGTAAATAAATTGTTTAATTAATTAAACAAAGTTGATCAGAGTATACCTAATGTATGTATCGACAACACCGATGCCTATTTCCAAATGTTTAAAAACTTGCTCCATGTCCTCTCTACCAATTGTTTCCAAATATTCAAAACCAAAAATACCTTCCTCCATAGGTATAAGCCGAGTACCACCATCCGGAATATCTGTTATAAGTAAACATGTCTGAAGGCACGACCTATACTGAGAAGTAGGTTTTTTTCTAGCCGCGGTCTTCTTAGCAACACCCTTTATTTGTGTGGGAATGTTGCTAATTTCAGGCATCTTACCCCTGCTGACTTGTTCAATCTCTTTAGCCTGAATCTAAATATCATATAATTAGTTAGGTGAAGTATAAGATCACGAATTAACATTTTCCATGCATAAATATCATATAATTGTGTTGTACCTCTTTTCTCGATGCAACTGACTCGGTTTCCCGCATAATCCCCTTATCATTTGATTTGGATTTTGTTGGAGTCTAACATTACCATGTAAAAAAAATGTACGTAAAATGCCTGTAAAAAATTTGAATACCCAAAGGTTCATAATGGTTTTAAGCTTACCTTATCATCTAGGCAAATAAGGCTTGACGGCCATGCAACAAACGATCCTATTGCATCTCCCAACAATGTTGCATCCGAAACATCGTCAGGTAGTGGTAATAAGGCATCCCCCTCTAAAACAATATCAATCGATACTTTCAAAAATCCAGTGGGGAGCTGTTTATGGTGAAGCATTTCTCCCAAAGTGTTATGCACTTTTCCCTTGCCAACCATCCGATAAGTCGGTGACGATAAATAGAGTTGACAACGGGAAATGCCCTAAAACCAATAATAAATATGACATTGTTAATGTGTATATATGTCAATTAAATAAATTAAGCTAATTTAATTTCATAATAATATATATAATTACCTCGGGAATATTCGGTTGAAAATTACAATTGATACTATCTTTCTCACTAGTATCTTTAAAAGCTGAAGCTTGATCTCTTTCTTTTTTATCTCTTTCTTTTTCCTTTTTCAATTCACGAAATTCAGATTCTAATGCTTCCAACTTTACCTGCAGTTCTTTATTGCTAGCCATTTTTTTTCTTTGGTTCTTTCAAGGATGTTGGAGTGATCCCATATCCCCTACCCCTCACACGACCAGAATACTCACGAACATCTAATGCTCGACTAAGTAGCCTCCTGCAATCATTGTCTTCATCTGGAGATATAGACTGAGATAGAGTCTCCTGAAATTCATATGAATATCGAAAATTTGACTTAATTATATGTTAATAAACTTTTGATTTAATTCAAGTAATAATGTTATACTTACACATTTCTCAAAAATTTGTTGAACATCTTCTTTAACAACTTCATCCTTACCCACGCGGGCTTCCTTCCACAAAACATGGTCCGAAAGAGATGTTTCAGAACTTTTCTCCTTTGTTAACTACACATTAAGCCAAATAACATGATCAAAAATAACTCATGATGAACAAGTATATCATTGCAATTTATAGATACTTACTATAGATTGTTGTAAGCGTGCATATCCCATACGCCCTTTTTTGTATGGATACGCGGGACTTGATGCTCGTTGCCGATTTATGTCACTTACACTCTCAAATTCTGGGGGTTTTCGTTTGGAATTAAAAGTTTCCCATTCATGAGGTGTAATCAAATCTGCATATTTCTGTGGAAGCTCTGCATCAATAAATTTTTCATCTGCATCCTTAAGATACTTGTTTGATAAAAAAGATCTAAACCCTCTATGTATTTTTCCGGCCAATCCGAGTATATAATCTTTTCTGGTATCATCAATGTTGAAAGACCTCTACGAAAATCATACACAGAGTGCGTTAGTATAAGTAATTTAAATACATAATCGTCATTAAAAACAAATAACATCACATATGGTACCTGTATCTCAATCCATATTTTGTCTTTAGCGTCTTTCAACGCTTTGTTTCTCCAATCATCACAAGTAATTGGAACTTCTCTCCTTGCAACTGAACCAAGATAACTTGTCAACGTTGAACCGTTAGGCTCAATTAGTTGGTTATCTTGACTCCAATGCACATCATGTTTTATGCCTCGGTCTCTATCACGAATGAGTCGCTTCATAATTGTAATTCCTCGTCTAATTTCCCTTTCCACTGCATTACCGGTCTCATCTCCATCATGAATAGAATCATCATGTGGGTGATCCTCGTTACTAGCCATCTAACCTGTAATAAGAGATTGTAATAGTTACATTTCATTTACAAAATAATGCAATATCACAATATTCTCACAATTCTATTATCTATTGGCAGTTCGTTGTTAATTAGTATTAAATATGTTAATTAATATAGATATGTTGTGATGTTGTTATGTTGTTGATCAATATAGTTGTATAAACACATAAATGTACGGAAATTGCATAGGGCTTAAAAATTGCTTACCAGACATACCGATATTAATGCGGAAAAGAATGATACAATTAATAAAAGACTCTTCTCACTAATCAAACACATGTTCCTAAATGGAAGCTTTCATCTAATTCAGATATAAAATTCAAAAGATCTAAGGATAATAAAACAAAAAATAAACCCAAAAGCATACTGTTTTCTTAAGATAACAAAATGTAGGAACATCAGACCATCAGCTTATTGTGCACGCATCTACAAATGCTTCTAGATTATCAACATAATAATAACAGAAAATTAAACAAAAATGAGATTAGAGAAAAATGTGTGAAACAAAAACAAAAATGCTGCAGATAGAATGGAGAGATAAGAGAAATGAATTCAAAAAGAAAGGATTTGTTACAGTTCTTTAATATTTTTCAGAATGTAGTTAAAATATTAAATGGTATTCAAATGTACATGTTTGCTACTGTTTTATATCATCATGTTCTTTAGCTTCTATTAATAAGAAGATATTAAACTCTTACACTAAACAATTGCATGGATTTACTAGAAACAAATGTAAAAGAAATCAAAGAAAAAGCTATGGCCGTGAAAAAGCTATGGTCTTGAAAAAGCTAAGAACCGAAGCAATCAAAGAAAAAGTATACCGTGAAAAAGCTTCCTCTGATTGTGGAACCCAGGAGCCTCGTCGGAGAGGACAGAGGTGCGTGAGAGGACGGCGGTGCGTGAGAGGACGGAGGACGGAGATTTTTTCTGGGTTTAGGATTTTTCGCGAGAGAAGAGAAACAGTTCTGAGAATAGAAAGAATGAATAGAATATGTTTTTTAATTTTAATTTTAAATGACTTTAGACAGCGCTTTTGTGAAGCGCTATCTAATGAGTGCTTTTAGTAGCGCTTTCGCTTTGTAGTTGGGCCTTTAGCTGCGCTTTGAGTAAAGTGATTTCTAATATGGGCCTTTAGCAGCGCTTCGTACATGGGTCTTTAGCAGCGCTTTTAAGAAGCGCTGTCTAAGGTGGGACTTTTAGCAGCGCTTTTTTAAAACGCTGTCTAATGTAGGCCTTGTTAGTGGTCAATGAAGGGAGATATAGTCAGATTTGTGAACTAATTCCATCAAAAAGACATGCTTCCAAAGGCAATTACAATGTCGTTCTTACCTTTTATTCCAAAACCCAAAACCCGACAATCCACGAGAACTAAACTAGTATTAACCCATCTTATTGGTTGGGATCCTATATAAAATCATTGCAAAAGTATTGGCAGCAAGTCTGAAATGAATCATGGGCAATATTATTTTAAATTGTCACACAACATTCGTAAAATGACGCTAGATCTTGGATGGAGTACTTATCTTGGATGGAGTACTTGTAGCTAAGAAAATTATAGAGATTTCTAAAAGAAGTAAGAATGGATGTCTTTTATTAAAAGTAGACTTGGAAAAGGTATTGGACTACGAGTTGGAAGTATTTTAAATACATGATGTCCAGAATGGGATTCGGCTCAAGATGGATTAAGGTGGATGAATGCTTAACAAAGGATTTTAAAGAGGGTTATCATAAGGTTTCCCTTTATCCTTTTTTGTCATCGCATCTAAAGGGTTATCAGGGAAGGTGCGAAACACGGTTACAAATAAAGGTTACAAAGAATTTCAAGTTATCTCTAACATTAATTTCCATTGAGTACAATTTTTAGAGGACACCATATTGGTGGATGATGGATCATGGGATAATCTTTAGAGTATAAAATATATTTTTCGTTGGTTTGAAACTTTAACATTCTCATCTTGTTGCGTGAATTTAAAACCATTCAAATTTTAAGGTGTTCCACTAGGATAGAAACCAAGGAGATGTTCTACATGGAAACTAATTATAGATCATATGAAGAAGAGATTATCAAGCTGGAACAAAAGATACTTATTAGAGAGTTATCTTGCTAAATTTGATGCTTAGCGGTATACCACTTTACTTTTTGTCTTTCTGCAAAGCTAAAAGATGTTTGCTATGAACCAAGCAGGTTGGTTATCTATGTGCAAAAATGTTTGATATGTGCAAAAAGTATTGAGTTGAACCAAGCAGGTTGGTTTGCTATGAACATTTCATTGAAACTAGGTGATGAAAGAAATATTATATTTTGGAAGATAAATGGAATGGAAACAAAACCCTACAACATCTATTTCATGCATTGATTTTGACAACATAGAATGTTGATCATTTGACTTTGACAAAATAGAATAGCATTAAAACTTTATCTTGGTCTTGGTTAGTTACTAGAATTGAAAATAAACACAATTGCAATTTTTTTACTTGGTGTGTGTTAATTCTTCATCTTGTATCCAATCTGTTTAACTCCTTTTTATAAATGGATCAAGTACTTCTTATACTTTCATTAATTTATTTATTTATTAAAAACCTTTTAAAAGTAAAATATATTAAAATCACTTTACATTCTCTATCAGAAAATCATTTAACATTCACTTGACAAACGCGGAATAATCAAAATAATATTCATGAACGGGTATGTGTTTTGTGCTTTTTTGTGGATGACGATACCAACCATGTTTTTTTTAATTGTGTCAAGGCGTCTTCTGTTTGGAAACAGGTTTGTGATTGGTTGTATATTGAAGAGATTTCCGGTTATGATTGGCACGCCCATTTGAGAGCGTGGATTGAAAAAATTGGTTCGAAAATCTCGTTTAATAACGTTATTGGTCTGTGGTGTATTGTTTGTTGGTCTTTGTGGTGTGCGGGGAATCAAATATTATTCAACGAGGAGATTGGAGACGTCTCGGTGATTTTTGATAGAATTCGGCTTCATGCTTGGTGGTGGTTATCCAAGAAGAGTTCTTGTTCGTATTACGAGTGATATATGTTCCCGTGGGAATTTATTTAAGCTTACAACCGTCTGTTGTGCCCACACTTGAAGCATAAGAATCCCCTAATGAATATGTGTTTGAAATCTTATATTATAACCATTTGTAGATAATATTGTTGGATCGGGTTGGAATACCCCTAGTATCCTTATTTATTTATTAATTATATTTGCCTATAAAAAAAAGATGAAATAGTTTTCCCTCATGCTCGAGTCACGTGTCTCTTATTATTGATATTTTAAAGTTTTTACAAGATATATAAAATGCATATTTACATAATGTTACCAATAAAGGTTGAAATCTTGTAAGAGAAATTAGATTCCTACAATATAGTAAACTGATTTTCAAATCCAAGAATCATTTGCATTTAATGTCTATTATTGTTTCGAATATAATTACTTCTTGTGGATGAAATCTATAAAACAAATTAATTTAATACAATATAGAGAAAACATATAATAAAATGATAATGTTTCTTATATAAACAAACTACGAGATGTTAGTATAAATCCATAAAAAAATGATAATAATATCCTCTAAAAAAGGAAATGCAAAAGCATTCATCAGACAATAAAATAACCAACATAAAAATGGAGGAAAGTAATATAAAAAACCTAGTATTTATTATTGTTTAAAACAATGTTGTATTTAACAAGGGCAACTACAACATATTTGATTCTTTCATCACATGAAACCTTTCTTTAATTTATGTTTATATAACCTTTCTTTATGAAACATATATTACTTAATCTATTGGAATTGTTATTTTTGTAACATTATTTCTATTTATGAAACAATAAATATTATTATTTTTCTTATCTTGCAATTGATAAGTAAGGAGGGAAAAACAACAAAAATTAAACAAAAATAGTCAACCAAGGGCCAAACACATAATCTAGACATTACAATGGGGAATCCAAAAAACAAATTACAGAGGGTAAACTGAAATTCGCTAACATTACAAGGGGTATCGTATATTTAATCTGAAAGCCTATTTCATATTAAGATTTTCAAATAGTTTATTTTACCTATTATTTTAAATAGACAACATGAAATTTTATATATTATTTAGCATATTTTCTTGTGTATGAGTATATATAGACCGATCTATAAGACTTTATAGACTTTTTTAATAGCTTAAACAAACATATTTAATTAAATACACTTTAAAAAAATCCAAGTCTAACATTTTTTTAAACAAGTCACGCAAGATCAAACCTAAATAGATTAGACTATAGATCTATATAGGTCGGTCTGACCTATTCTCGTTCCTAATCACCGATTTGCACGATAACTTGCATTGAAGTTTTATTCTCTTAGAACGTGAAATAAACTTAACATATAGAGGAAAAAATCGTCTTATTAAAAAAAGGCACTCCCTTAATTTTATAATGATTGTTGTTTTAGCAAATACAGTAAAATTTATTTCAAAATGACTGTCATTCTCACTTTTCAATGTAGCAATGATTACAAATTTCTCAATTGTGTCCTTTAATTATTACACTTTAGACTAATTCCAATAGTTTAATAAATTTAATTTTGTAAAAATGTAATGTCTTATGACAATAATATTGTATTCTTTAATATGTGTGCAAAACCTTAAACGACACTCATTTTAAAACGGAAGAAGTAAAAAAAACTATGTAACCATCAAAATCATTTC